>OY757019.1:64097648-65297648 GCA_963580285.1 Lucinisca nassula | reverse complement strand
CAGAGCCGGAAGAGGCAGATAGTGCATGAATTTCACTACGCCTCCGACCTGAAGCAAGGGCTATCAGAAAAACTGTTTTCTGAGTCAAGCATTTGAGCGAACAAGAAGACATCGGCTCAAAGGGAGACTCGGCTCAAAGGGAGACTCTTTGAGACAGTCTAAAACCAGAGAAAGATCCCAATGAGGAACAACCCTGCTTAACTGGTTTTTCCAATTCCATACTCTTTATGATATCAGAGAGAACAGGATCGGAGGAAAAATCGACCGAAGATAAATGCTTCAGCGTGGACGAAATGGCTGACCTGTATCCTTTAACAGAAACAGGAGACAGCTTCTTCTCTTCAAACAGGAAGATAAGGAAGTCTGCCAAAACCATTACAGATGGATCGATGGGATCCATCTCCCGTTCGAGACACCAATCCATCCAAGCGTTCCAACGGTAATTGTAGAGAGACTGTGTAGAAGCTCTTTTAGAGGCACAGACTCTCTCGGCAGACCTTTTAGAAAATCCTGCCTCGAGACCTCCCTGCAGCACAACCAAGCGTGCAGGTTGAATATTTCCGGTTTCGGATGAGCCAGACGAGAGTGTGGTTGGATCAAAAGATCCCGCCGACAAGGGGGTTTGATCACTGGAGCAACCAGCAGAGACAACAGCACTGGAAAGCATGGGTGACTTTCCCAGCATGGAGCTATCAGAAAGACCAAGCATGTCTCTTTCTCCATTTTCAATAGCACCTTCAAAAGAAGGGGAATGGGAGGGAATGCATACGCTAACATTCCCTCCCAGGACTGGGACATCGCATCCACTGCCCAAGATAAGGGGTCGTGAAATGGAGACACAAAGGTCGGAAGTTGATTGTTTAGTCTCGTTGCAAACAGATCTATATGAGGGACTTCCCAGAAGTGAAAAATCTGAGACAGTGTGCCCCTGTGGAGCGTCCACTCTGTATGAATGATCTGCCCTTTCCTCGACAGAGAATCCGCGAGAACGTTTAGTTTGCTTGGAACGAATTTGGCTGTTAGAGACACCTGTCGCTTCGCACACCATGCTAGCAGCTTGGTTGCCATAAACGACAGGTTTCGAGACCTGCCCCCCCCCTCCTGTGTTCCGATAAGCCGCCACGGTTGTGTTGTCTGTCGACAACAACACCTGGCAGCCCGAAATTATCTGACAAAAGGACTTCAGAGCCAACCAAACTGCTCGGAGTTCCAGAACATTTATGTGTTCTTTGCTCCATTGAACAGACCACTGGCCTGAAACTGAGCGATCGTCCAAATGGGCACCCCATCCAACCAGACTCGCATCCGTGAACAGATAGAAATCTGGTTGTGGCTGAACCAGCGGAACCATAGCATGAAGAAATTCCTTGTTCAGCCATTGCTCTACTGCTTGTCTGAACCAAGGACCCAGCGAAATACGGTAGTCCCAAGACTGAGTTGCCTGAGACCAACCGTCTTTCACATGCCATTGTAGTAAACGTTTGTGAGCCCAGCCATAAGGTAGAAGACGGGCCACAGATTCCATCTGTCCGAGTAAAGAATGAACTTCCCGGGCAGACGCTGACTGAGAAGCAAACATCTTCTGTATACTTGTTTGCAATCTCACTATCCTGTCCAGAGAAGGTCCGATCACACCCTTCTCCAGATCGAAACGAGCACCCAGGAAACAGAATATTTGACTGGGAATTAGCTCTGATTTGTCCCAATTCGGGACAAATCCGAGGTTCAAAACCGTCCTCAGTAACCGATCCCGGTGCTGAATGGACAGGAACTGAGAGGCTGAAGGCTGAAGCCAATCGTCCAGGTATGCATTCAAACGCATTCCCTGGAGACGACAGTGCTTCACTACCGTTTGGGGGCTGGAGAGAGCCTGAACGCTAGTGCTCGAAATTGGTATGTTCTCCCCATAAAATGGAAGCGGAGATACCTCCTGGACTTGCGGTGGATCAGAATGTGGAAGTATGCATCCTTTAAGTCCACTGATATGGCCCAGTCGTTCTTCCGTAATGCAAGACGAACTGAGTCTACAGTTTCCATTTTGAAATGAGGAGCAAGAATGTACCGGTTCAATCTGGAAAGATCGATTACCGGTCTCCATCCTCCTGATTTTTTCTGAACCAGAAATAATTGGCTGTAAAAGCCCCCTTTCGGGTGATGTGGAGTGACTGGTTCTATGGCACGTTTTTCCAGCATAGATTCTATCTCCTCTTGAAGGAGTCGAATTTTCTCTGGATCTGCTGGAGGTTTCCTCAAAAAATGAGGAACTACTCTGGCCAATTTGGGTTGGACACGAAATTGAATTCGAAACCCGCTTCTTATCACAGACTGTGTCCACTGGTCTGTGGTGATCTTTTGCCAGGCCTGACAAAAGTGATACAGTCTGCCACCGGTGGAGATGTCCGGTTTTGGCAAACTGTACTTGATCGAGCCCGATGACTCCAAAGAGTCCGGGCAGGCCTGGCAGAAGCGGGCACCCCTATTTTTGATTCTTGTTCCTCTTCCCTTTAGGTTTTCTAAACCTGCTGGGATGAGAACTTTGCTGCGGAGCTTGGGTGGAGGCAGCCGGTTTGGAAATAACCTGACGCTGTCCACTCTCTGAAGAGCTAACAACTAATTTGACATCTTCAGACTTAGCTCCGGACTTTCTTTTCTTCTTAGGGTGAGGAGGTGCCGCTGCCCTCTGCAGACTTCTCCTTGTCAAGTCCTCATAAGATTTTGCCACTTCTGGAATCTTAGAGCCAAAAAGGGTTGAAGACTCCAAAGGCTGAACTCTAAGTGAGGCTTTCATTGAAGAGTCTAAGCACACTTGTCAAGATACACATCGCGTCTGGCAAGCAATGGACCACTAGCCAGTCTAACCAATACATCAAACAGATGCATATGTGACTGTGCTAGAGCTTCCAAATACCTACGCACTTCCGCCAGATCTGACTGAGAAGGGGTTGAGCTCCCCAATGCTGAAAGAATGCCATACAGAAACATATCAGCATGGGAAGTAACATGTACACCTGCTCTTGCCAATTTCTCCCAAATCTCCAGGTGCAACAGCTGGATATTGTGAGAAGTAGGCAATGATGCCCCCTGCTTAAGAACCTCTCTGAACGATGGATCTATTGGGGGAGGATTTAGTTGTAAAGTAGGATCCGCAATTTTATACGAATCCTGACCAAACAATTTAGGTTTCATCATCAAACTGGGAAACCTATTGGTCCCCATGCCCTTAGGATAACTGTCCAATGGTGATCCTTGAATAGGATTGGGTCCTTGGATTTTCGAATTAATTTTGGAAATTTGCTCCAAAATTAAACGACTTTGAGGAAGGACCGGTTGAACAGTTTCCGTGGATTTCTTAGTAAAGAAGTCCAAGGCTGACGCACCTGATTGGGGTTCAGGTTGAGCCACTTCGGGACAAAGTTGTGGACCTAGCCTTCTGCATAGCGAGTCCAAGGCCTCAACATATGACAATTGTGCAGCCAATGAAGGTTGTACCAAATTGTCAGCCTCATTCTCTTGATCACACGATTCATCAGCCGAATCGTCAATTTTCTCTCCAGGTTCCGGCCTGAGAAGTATTTCCGGTTCCTGAATAACAGAGGGAATACTATCAGTGGACTCTGTAACCACTGAGGATTTAGCCCTTGGGCCCTTATCCCCAACGTCAGTACTATCATCATTACAAGTTGACTGACAGGTTTTATCCACGTTTGATGGATTAGAAAGAGATGAAGAATTTCTTCTAACCCTTCCATCACGATCTTCCGAGGATGAAAGGGATCGAGACCTTTTCCGACTGGCGGTATTGGTACTCAATTCTTCGGACAAAATTTGACGAATCAAATTTCGCATATCCGGTTGTACACTGTGAACCAAATTTTCACGAGTACTAGAACATGAAAACCCACTCGCTGTGCTTACAGAAACCAGCGGGGGATTACTTTCATTCTGGAACCTAAGCCTTCTTGTTGGTTCCAGAAAAGGTTGACTTGAACCGCTCGACCTGGAAGGTGAGCGGGAAATCTGCCTACGACCATGCGAAGGGGAGCGTCTGCCCCTATGACGGCTGGTCGTTTTAGAGCGTGAACGTTGGTCTCGAGGAGACCTGTGGACACGCCTGGAGCGACGGCTATGGCTACGCCTGGAGCGACGGCTATGGCTACGCCTGGAGCTGCGGCCATGGCTACGCATGGAGCGGCGGCTATGGCTACGCTTGGGTCGCGAGCCATGGCTGCTGAAAGAACCCGAGCTTGATCTTGAAAATCTCCGAGAGCAAGATCTAGAGCGACGGTTCTTCGTAGTACTATTTGAGCGGTAACGGCCGCGGCTACGGGAACGAATAGCCGAGTGGCTTTTACCACGGCTTCGAGAGCGGTAGGCTCTTGGACGCCGGTAAGTACTTAAAGACGGGGAACGATGGGCCTGCCTCGAGCGAGAACGGGAGCCATGGACCCTATCATCGTGTCGAATGGCCAGACCTTTCAATGGTGATTGAGAAGGTCTGGGCCGCTGGTCACCTGAATTACCTTCAGATTCCCTTCAACACGTAGACTGGGAAGAGTTTCCAGTACCGTTTCCAGCTGTGGAACACTCAGGAAGAGGAGCCCCAAGGTTTGAACCAGCGGTCAAAGCAAGGGAGGAGGGAACTTCCACATCACTAACCGTTTGGTCGGTGACAACAGGAGCCTCATTACCTTCTTGCAAGGGTCGGGAGAACTCCCTAGAAGCACCCTCCGTCTGCACCTTTTCCCAAGTCTTGTCTAATTTAGACCGTCTGGACAACTTAGACATGGCCTTAATAGATTTGGACCATGTCAAAGTTGACCAGTCGGAACAAACATTACAGGGATTATCCTGAGAACAATCCCTGCATGAATGGCAAAGAAGGTGGTTGTCCCACTCCGCGAGAAAGAGAAAGCGTGAACAACCCCTTCCTTGCTTACCTGAACATCTATTTAGCATTTCAAACTGAACTCCAAATTCTGAAATAAAACAGAAAAAAGAGAAAACAGCACGGCAATAATAATAAGTGTAAACAAAATAATTTGAAAGCAAACCTGGGGTAATAGGGCTGCTCGAGCCTAGGACTTCCCTGGATAAATTATCCAACACTTCCTTTCACTTCGAAAAGCGCCGAGCAAAGAGAAAATTTACCGGTGTGTTGTCATTTTACGGTTAGTGATTTTCAGTCACTGGGTGACAAATGGGGAATAAAGGTTGCGGTGGTCTTGTACGGCTGGTAGTCAAAGTCGGCGCTTCTGGGGGAATAGAGGGTAGCATAAGTTACATTGTCGTGAGTACTAGAGAAACAAATTGCAATTTTGCGATTTTCGAATAGGCAGTCGATTCAAAGACTGATATAAAACAAAATGAGGTTCAAATGATTAAAAACCTGTCTAGAATTTGGGTCTAAACTAATAATTTATTTCTGATTTCTCAGAATATTCAAACTGATCTCTAAGGACCAAAAGTAAAATATAAACTGCACTATGGCATCCATATTTGACCATAACCTAAATTTAATGGTTCACTGACTTAGTGAACTCTTGCATCAACTCTAGTGTTCAACCTGAACTCTAGTGTTCAACCTGATGTTTAAGTTTATTTCTCAAGAACTATTAGAGCTTCATTAATGATACTTAGTACAAGCTTGCATCTAGGAATGGCAACTTTTATGCAAGCATCATAGACCTTGGCCGAGATTTCATGGTTCGGTGACTTTGCGCCCCAACAGATGCGACATAGCCTTCAGCGGAATTCTTGTTTAATTCTGGATGGACTTTTAAGCTCAACTGTCACGTGATCACTTTTTGTCTGTCGTCCATCCTCAGTGTGTGTGTGCGTTCGTGTGTACGTAAACAATTTCTTCAAACGACATCTCCTAAACCACTGATCGGATTTTGACCAAACCTCACAGGAATGGTCCTTAGGTTGTCCCCTTTCAAAGTTCAAATGGTTCTGGTCTGAGAGAGTAGAAGTAAAACAAAGATCAGGAATCGATACAATTAACTTACTCCACCCATCAAAGACACCAAAGGGAAAAAAACACAAACATGAAGCGACCAGACCATAATGGAAGCCTAAACAAAGGAAGGCCATAAGGACAGTTACTTTCCCACAAAATGGCCATCCAAAATAAAAAGACACAAGTAAGTAACAAACAACAACATAAATAAACCGCCACAGAAGAACCGCCTTGGAACGGTCAGTGGAAAGAATACCACTTGGGGGTGGGGGCTTAAATCGATTTTACATGGCCATAATCCTTGCCCTTACCTCTGCCGCGCTATACACTAATTTTGTTTAGTCCGCATGAAGGCTTTCTAACTCATCAGTGTAACATCTCCGAGAACATACAAATTAAAAACCAACAGAGATGAAACAAGGTTGAGGACTCGACAGCATAAAACAACAGAATTGCTGGAGCAAAAGAAAACCAACAGTTAGACTCCTAGGGGCCCGACCAAAGACAGAGCATTCGGCGCCAACCAACATAAAGAATACTAAAATAAAATAAAATTCCATTTATGCTCTTACGCTTGAACTGTAGTATAATCTTAAGCCCGACCCAACTGTGTGCAATCAAAGAGGGTAGCAAAGTTGCCAACCGTGATTGGGTTAACCACCATGCATGCAGTCTGTTTTATAACATTTATGTTGTACCCAATCTTTATATATCGACGAACGATTTTACGAAATCGGGTACTAAAGCCATTACAGGCATGTATTTTTCTAAATTTATATACCAAGTCACCATAGAATTCGGGTTGAGTTTGGCCATGTTGCAGAAGTGTTTTAAGTCCAACATTGAATTTTGAAACCAAATCAGAATGATGTCTATAAAACTTAGAAAAGGCTTTACGTAGTTTATGATACCGATACCCCTGATTAAGAAGTTTAGCCGTTAATAATTTATTACGATAGTTGAAGTCAGATACATGACTAGACACTCTAGCGAATCGAATTAACTGCTAAATATAAACCCCGTACGATGTCGCACGAGGAACATCACCGTCCAAAAACTGAAAAATTTACAATCTCGAAATCAAAATCATCACGTTTATCATAAATTTTGCAAGAAACAAATCCATCTACAATAGATAAATGTAAATCAAAAAAGGGGGCCTCGGTATCAGAGGAATTTGCCTTGTTTAACTGAAGTTCTAGGGGATAACTCTGACTGATCAAACCATTAAAGTAAGTATTGTCAATAGTTAATAAATCATCTAAATATCTAGAAGTAGAACTAAAAGCTTCAATAATTTCAGATTGGTTATCAATGGAAAGCGACAGCATGAAGTCTCTTTCATAACAACACAAGAACAGATCAGCCATCGGAATACCCACAATTTGTCTAAATAACTTTGTACCGAAATTAATATAAATATTGTCAAGTAGAAAGGTGAGGGCATCACACACTTTCTGACATGACCAAAGTGTATAATTCTTATGCTCTAAAGAAGTGAAAAATGTTTTTGACATTACATGCAAGATAGAGAGAATCTTCTCTGTGAAAAGCCCATTCAATTAAATCATTAAGCTTTTCTTTTATAAGATTATGGGGAAGTGTAGTGTAAAAAGAGTGGAAAAATCGTAAGTAGACAGACTTGAAGCACGAAAACATCTGGATTTCAATTAATTTAAAACCTCATTCGAATTTTTTTATAGACCAAAACAGATTTCTTCCTGAAATCAGAATAGAGTCAGAAATTAATGTTCTTACCTTTGAAATGGATTCATTCTGACTCTTTAGCACATTAAGCAGTTCCAAAATTGGAGAAACCCCAGAGTCAATAAGAGACTAAACTTCTTTATAAGCATTATCATATGTCTGAGCTTTTTTTGTGAATTTCACTTCAAATTTTACCATTTACTAATGGGGGTGCTAACTTGTCACAATTTTATGGCAATTTATACTTGTTAATAATATCCTCAGTATCACAGTGAGGTACATGCGACGTTAATGAGAGATGCAAATGATGATGAAATAGGCTGACCTTTCTGAGGTACACATGTATTTTCAATTCAGGTTACTGCCATGTAAAACCGTCACAATTTCGTTGTGGACAACAGAGAGCTTTGGTACTCCCAGACTCAAACAGTGCACTATTAATCTCATTTTCAATGGATCTTAATGGGTGCTTAATGCATGGCTTTGGGGGAATATTCTCCAGTGTTGGAAAAACCTCAACATCACTGTCGGGCCCATTGTTCTCAAATTATGTCCCCCCAGCAGAGGGGAGGGGGACATATTGTTTTTGGTGCGGATCTCGTTTGCGTCGGCGTCAGCGACTGAGTAGCCTGTTTGGAGCACTATATCTCATGAACCTAATGGATTTTGACCAAACCTGCATAACCACATCACTATGATGGGGGAAAACAGACATACGGTCATGGTGACCTTGACCTCATTTTCAAGGTTACAGCGACCCCAAAACTGTCATTTTGGGGCCAAAAATGGCTTGTCTGCACTCTATCTCATTAACGAATAGAGTAATTTTAGTCAAACTTAGTACAATATATCATTACAACATACCGGAGATTTGGTTAGATTTTGGTGACCTTGACCTCATTTTCACAGCAACCCAAAAACGGTGATTTTTAGGGCCAAAAATGGCTTGTCTGCACTCTATCCCATTATCGAATTGAGTATTTTTAGTCAGGCTTGGTACAATATATCTTTACTACATACAACAAAACTTGCATGGATTAGATTAGATTAGATTTTGGTGACCTTTCACAGTGACCCCAAAACAGTCATTTTTTAGACACAAATGGCTTTTCTGCGCTCTATCTCATTATCAAATTGAGTAATTTTAGTAAAACTTGGTACAATATATCATTACAACATACTGCAGATTTGATTAGATCTTGGTGACCTTGACCTCATTTTCCAGGTCACAGCGACCCCAAAACATTCCTTTTTTGGCCAAAAAAAGGCTTGTCTGCACTCTGTCTCATTAACAAATTGATTGATTTTAGTCAAACTTGGTACAATATATCATTACAACATACCACAGATTTGTTTAGATTTTGGTGATGTTGACCCCATTTTCAAGGTCACAGCGACACAAAAACAGTCATTTTGTCTGCACTCTATCTCATTAACAAATTGACCAGTTTTCGTCAAACTTGGTACAATATATCATTACAACATACTGCAGATTTGATTAGATTTTGGTGACCTTGACCTCATTTTCAAGGTCACAGTGCCCCAAAGACAGTCAATTTTGGCGAAAAATGGCTTGTCTGCACTCTATCTCATTTACTGGCCCCGATAGCTCAGTTGGTAGAGTGTCCGCTCCGGGGAACAGGAGGTCATGGGTTCGATCCTGGGCCACAACATACCAAAGTCGTTATAAATGGTACTAGCTGCTCCTCGCTTGGCACTCAGATTTATGGGGTAGAGCTAGGAATGGTCGACCCAGTGTCAGGATAATGTGACTGGGTGTGGTATCATGTAATGTGTCTGGGACATGATACTTCAGTGAGGCAGCATTATAAAAGTGAGCATTGAGCTCCCTGTCGCAACCAGACACCGTCGTGATATGACTGAAAAATTGTTGAAAGTGACGTTAAACCCGAATTCACACACACACACACACACACACACACACACACTCTACCTCATTAACAAATCAATTAATTATAGTCAAACTTGGTACAATATATCAATACAACATACCACAGACTTGATTAGATTTTGGTGACCTTGACCTTTTTCAAAGGTCACAGCCCCCCCCCCCACACACACACACACACACACAGTCAATTTTGGGCCAAAAATGGCTTGTCTTCACTCTAAGGTCAAGGTCTCCTGAAACCTGTTCTTTTGGGGCAAAAAAATGGCTTATCTGTAACATATATCATTTAAGAAATAATAAAAACAGTCAATTTTGGGCCAAAAATGGCTTTTCTGCACTCTTATGTCATTAACGAATTGATTGATTTTCGTCAAACTTGGTACAATATATCATTACAACAAACCGCAGATTTGGTTAGATTTTTGTGACCTTGACCTTTTTACAATTCACAGTGCCCCAAAGACAGTCAATTTTGGGCGAAAATGGCTTGTCAGTACTCTACCTCAGTAACGAATCTATTAATTATAGTCAAACTTGGTTAAGTATATCAATGGTTAGATTTTGATGACCTTGTGACCTTGACCTTTTTTCAAGGTCACATGCCCCCCCCCCCCCCCCCCAAAACAGTCAATTTTGGGCCAAAAATGGCTTGTCTGCACTCTTAAGGCCAAGGTCTCCTGAAACCTGTTCTTTTGGGGCTCTCTTGCCTGATGCCTCCAGCTTACCTGTCTCATAGGCTACGTTGGTCGGTGTGTGCTCGGAGGGAGATGTGCTGTGTTTGCTGGGTCTGTTCTATCATCCGTTTCGGTTTCAAAACTTTGGGGTTGAGACACACTGATGAAGATTAAATATCAGAAAGGCCTCTGTGCCACTAAATTTGGTATAGTTATGCCTTGATTTAAGAATTTATGAATGTTGGTCGAAATCGGTACAATATTTAATTACAGTCTATGATCTGAGCTTTTTAATGACTGTTTGTTTTTAGCTCACCTGTCAGGTGGTGACGAAGTAAGCTTTTAAGATAACTTTTTGTCCGTCATGTGTGGGTGCCTGTGTGCGTAAACTTTTTTTACAAACTTCATCTCCACTGATCGAATTTTGACCAAACTTCCCAGTTGTTCAAAAATGGTTCCAGTCTGTTGCACAGGATGGTCACAGGAGCTAAAATTAGATTTTTTTTACTGAAAACTTAAAAAATCTTCTTCTCTGAAACCACAAGGCCCAGGTCTTTGATATTTGGTATGAAGCTTTATCTAGTGGACTTCTACCAAGATTGTTCAAATTATAGCCCTTCGAGCAAAAGTGCCCCTGCCCCTGCCCCGGGGCCGTTTGGTTTTACATAGACTTACATAGGAAAAATCTTTAAAAATCTTTTTCTGAAACTGCAAGGCCCAGTCTTTGATATTTGGTATGAAACTTCATCTAGTGGACCTATACCAAAAATTTTCACATTATAGCCCTGGGGCCAAAAAGCCTGCACCCTGGGGCCCTTTGCTTCAACATAGACTTATTTATGGAAAATCTTTAAAAAATCTTCTTCTCTGAAACTGCAAGGCCCAGGTCTTTTATATTTGGTATTAAGCTTCATCTAGTGAACCTCTACCAAGATTATTCAAATTATAGCCCTGAGGCCAAAAATGCCCCCGCCCAGAGGCCCTTTGGTTTTACCTAGGCATATATAGGGAAAATATTTAAAAAAAAACTTCTTCTCTGAAACTGCAAGGCCCAGGTCTTTGATATTTGGTATGAAGCTTCATCTAGTAGACCTCTACGAAGATTGTTCAATTTATAGCCTTGGGGCCAAAAATGCCCCCACCTGGGGCCCTTTGGTTTTACATAGACTTATAAAGGGAATATCTTTAAAAATCTTCTTCTTCTGAAACCACAATGCACAGGTCTTTAATATTTGGTGTGTAGCTTCATCTAGTGGCCCTTTGCCAAGATTGTTCAAATTATAGCCCTTAGGCCAAAACAGCCCCCAACCCCGGGGCCCTTTTGTTTTACATTGACTCATATAGGGAAAATCTTTAAAAATCTTCTTCTCTGAAACCGCAAGGCCCAGGTCATTGATATTTGGTATGAAGCTTCATCTCGTGGACCTCTATCAAGTTTGTTTAAATTATAGCCTTAGGACCAAAAATGTCCCCACCCTTGGGCCCTTTGGTTTAATATAGGCATATGTAGGTGATATCTTTAAAAATCTTCTTCTCAAAAACCACAAGGCCCATGTCTTTGATATTTGGTGTGTAGATTAATTTGTGGACCTCTGCCAAGATTGTTCAAATTCTAGCTCTTGGGCCAAAACTGCCCCCACCCTGGGGCCCTTTGGTTTTGCATTGATTCATATAGGGAAGATCTTTAAAAATCTTCTTCTCTGAAACCGCAAGGCCCAGGTCTTTGATATTTGGTATGAAGCTTCATCTAGTGGACCACTACCAAGATTGTTCAAATTATAGCCCTGGGGCCAAAAAATGCTCTCACCACGGGGCCCTTTGGTTTTACATAGACTTATTCAGAGATTTATAAATCTTCTTCTCTGACACCACATCGCTCAGGTATTTGGTATTTGGTATGAAGCTTCATCTAGTGGACCTCTACCAAGTTTATATAAATTATAGCCCTTGGGCCAAAAATGCCCCTGCCCCTGAGCCCGTTGGTTTTACAAAGACTTGTATAGGGAAAATCTTTAAAAATCTTCTTCTCTGAAACAGCAAGATTGCTTAAATTATAGTCCTAGGGCCAAAAATGCCCCTGCCCTGGGGCCCTTTGGTTTAACATAGGCTTAAGTAGGGAATATCTTTAAAAATCTTCTTCTCTGAAACTGCAAGGCCCAGGTCTTTGATATTTGGTGTGAAGTTTCATCTAGTGGACCTCTGCCAAGATTGTTCAAATTATAGCCCTTGAGCACTAACTGCCCCCACCCCCGGGTCCTTTGGTTTTACATAGACTTATATGGGGAAAATCTTTAAAAAACTCTTTCTATGAACTGCAAGGCCCAGGTCTTTGATATTTGGTGTGAAGCTTCATCTAAAGGACCCCTTTCAAGATTGTTCAAATTATATATTAGCCCTAGGGTCAAAACCGAAGATTGTTCAAATTATATAAAAGCCCTACTGTCAAAAATGCAACCCCCATGGGGCCCTTTGGTTTTACATAGACTTATATAGGGAAAATCTTCTTGTCTGAAACCAGAAGGCTCAGGTCTTTGGTATTTGGTATAAAGCTTCATCTAGTGGACCTCTATCAAGATTGTTCAAATTATATAATAGCCCTAGGGTCAAAAATGAAGATTGTTCAAATTATATAATAGCCCTAGTGTCAAAAATGCACCCCCCCCCATGGGGCCCTGTGGTTTTACATAGACTTATATAGGGAAAATCTTCTTGTCTGAAACCAGAAGGCTAAGGTCTTTGATATTTGGTACGAAGCTTCGTCTAGTGGACCTCTATCAAGATTGTTCAAATTATAGCCTTGGGGCCAAAAAAGCCCCCTTCCCCGGGCCCACTGGTTTTACACTGCCTTTTTAGAGAAAATCTGTACATAGCTTCTTGTCTGAATCCAGAGGGCTCAGTTCTTTGATATTTGGTATGATGCTTTGTCTAGTGGACCTCTGCCAAGATTGATCAAATAGTAGCCCTGGGGCCAAAAATGGCTCAGCCCCAGGGCCTACTGGTTTTACATAGACTTATATAGGGAAAACCTTTAAAAATCTTCTTGTCTGAAACCAGAATGCTCAGGTCTTTGATATTTGGTATAAAGCTTTGTGTAGGCGACCTCTACCAATATTGTTCAAATTATAGCCCTGGGTCCAAAAATGGGCCCACCCTGGTGCCCACTGGTTTTCCGTAGACTTACATTGGGAAAACCTTTGAAAATCTTCATGTCTGAAATCAGAAGGCCTATAGGTCTTTGAAATTTGGTATGAAGCTTTGTCTTTTGCATTTCTACCAAGATTGTTCAAATAATAGCCCCGGGGCCAAAAATGGCCCCACCCCGGGACCCACAGTTATTATATAGACTTATATAGGGAAAGCCTTTAAAAATCTTTTTGTCTGAAACCCGAAGGCTCTGGTCTTTGATATTTGGTATGAAGCGTCACCTTTTAGACCGCTACCAAGCTTATTCAAATTATAGCCCTGGGGCCAATAATGACGCTCCTCGGGACTCACTTGTTACCCTATGAATCTGTTGAGTGATCCAGGGCCATAGGGCCATCATGGCCCTCTTGTTTAAGGTCAAAGGCTCCCAAGAAAACTATCAGTTTTTGGCCAAAAATGGCTTGTTTGCAGCTTACATTATGGTGACTTTAACCTAGTTATTAAAGTCAAATGGTTGTTTCAAGATATATTTATGGTGGGGGGACATTGTTTTCCTCTGAAAACATTTCTAGTTCTACATGCACTTCAGGAAAATTATTCATGGAATCCCCAAAAACAAAAAAATGTCTTCCTCATCCACCATTTCATGGCTGCTCTCAAGACCAATAATCTGTCTCAAATTCATAATGAGATAAATTGTCAAAGTCAAGAATATGTTTCTTATTATTTTATTATTATTATTTTTTTGGGGGGGGAGGGTGGGGGGTTGGGGTGGGATGGGGTTTAACTAATTTTTGCTAACCATTTGTTTTGCCTTCGCCAACCAGCCCCGGCCGAACGTGACAACTTATTACCACTCTTTGTCAAAGATGACACTGCAGAAGATTTGCTGTTTTTCAAACAAGCCTTCCTTTTCTTTCTATCTAGTTTATTGGGTTCAACTGACCCGACTACATCAGAATTATTTGAGGCACCTACATGTTTCGTTCCCGTGTCACCATTTTGTTAGGGTTCAAAACCAGGAAAGTGAGATTCTTTTTCCGATTCTAATGAAAAGACACCATCCTTGTCCAAATTTTTTCTGCTGTAAATATAAGTGTAGCAAGAAGTAACTCCCATTGATGAAAATAATTTCAAAATGTCACAGATACCTGCGCTAAGACGCCGACACGTCTACAAAGACCATTATGAAAACAAGTTGGCTGCTTTCAAAAAGCATCCAATAGGTTTGGTCTTGCCAGTCTACATTCTGATTTGAGTCAGCTGATATCATTATCCCACTTAATGCATTTTTTAATAAAAGTAATAAACTTCAAACGTTCCAATGCGGTTCTTCTGTCGCGGTATATTTTTGTTATGGTTTGTCTGAAGTTTGGAGGCCTTCATGCGGACTGAGCAAAGTATTTGTCTAAATCGCGACGGAAGTAAGGGCGAGGATTGTGGACATGTAAAATAGTTTTAAGCCCCCCAGTGGAATTTGTTTCCGCTGACCGTTCCAAGGCGGTTCTTCTGTCGCGGTTTGTTTTGTTATGGGTTGTCTTTGGATGTTTGTGTCGCTTATGTTATTTTATTTTTGATAGCCTATTGGCCATTTTATGGGAAAGTAACTGTGTTTTTGGCTTTCCGCTGTTGGTGTTTCCATTAGGGTCTGTTGTTTCATGTTTGTGTGTCTTTCCCTTCGGTGTCTCTGGTGGGAGCTGTGGGTTGATTGTAATGATTCCTGATCATTGCCTCCACTTCTGTTTTTAATACAAAACGTGCACATAAAATTTCGAAGTCTGTGACCTTGGTATCAGGAGGGGTAGGTAGTGATGAGTATTCTGTGGTAAATTGTTTAACGCCATGGCAAGTATAAACTAAATGTAACTTACATATGGTTTACACGTGTATAGCACAAAACTTAACCAAACGAAAATGTAAACCGAATTTTTCAAAGGTCATAACTGTTAATATTTGGTGGACAGTAATTCTCGAAACTTAAGGCACATCTTCACATCTTAGCCTTACTACATACACATTTTAGGCTTGATCGGGTAAAAACTGTATAGTAGGAGTTATACGGAAACGAAAAAAAAGTTTTCGAACGGACGGACAGACACCAACCCCATAACTTAATACGACCTTTTTTTTTTTGTTGTTGTTGTTTTTCAAACGGGTATATAAAAAGATTTTTCCGAAGTCATCAGGCCTTCTATAGGGCCTTGGTTATCTATATCATTTGTTGTTAACGTCCTGTTAACACTGTATAAGTCTTTTTTGAGACGTTGCTTCCAATCTGTCGCCCAATGAAACTAAATGGTTGAAATGCATGAACGGTCCGACTCGAGCCACTTGCCCTCGACAGGCTTAGAACTTCTAGGCGATTTAACACTACTCATGTGCGGCCGTCATCAGCTCTACGTGGCAGCATCATGCAACCCAATCTATTTCTTCAATCCCCGATGGACAGGGGCCGATCAGACCTAGGAGCAATATATTGGACTGCATGAGCTGAAACCGACCGAACTTTGAAGTATTGCTGAACTGCCCAGGAAGATCTAAGCCTGCCCAGACAAAAAGGGCTGCGAATCAGACTGTATCTTAAACCTCGGCAGTTTCTTTGAGCGGTACCTCCGCAAAAACTTGAAATTTGCAATCCTTTTGTATATCTTTCTGGATCACAATATAATTGTAAAAGAAACTGATTAGTAAAACGTCAAGTATTGAGTGGAAATTAAGAACACCACTCTCGGCTTATCAGATACAATAGCTCCCATCGAATGCGCCAAACAATCTTTTAACAACTCGGTCTGTAACTGGTGGCAGGTCACTTAGTGGTCATGAAGTTTTTGAACAGAAACTATTGCTACCTGTGCTGGGCTCAAGAACAATAAACAACGACCCATCAACGTTATGACTTTGTTTCGCTCCCTAAATATTTTATATATTTGGAGAGTTAGAGTTAGAAGGTTCGACCTTGGCACTGACGTTAATTCTAGTAGCAACGACATGAAATGTTTTTACACACCCAGCAATCTTTGTAATGTTTGGTTTTACGATCCTTTCAAGATTATTTCACTCACATCAAGCCGATCGTTAATCAGAGGTGAGCGAAAACTGGAGTACCCGATGAAAAACCTCCTGACCTTCCGTTGCAGAACTTCTCATTATGTGACCTGAGCCATGCTCAAACCTACAGTGTTGAGAGACCTAATGCTATCGACTAGGCCACGGAGGCCCGTTACACCCAGCGATCTTTATAAATGAGGAAAATAACATTCTAGAACTGTCTTTCCAACATTTACATATACGTATTATTAGAGCTATCAGCGTACCGAAAGCTGTTCAGAATATATAAATCTGTTCCTATCTGTGTGAAGTAAACTTGGCAAGTTTTGTTTATTTGTATTTAACGGCCCTGTCAACACTGATTTAGGTCATGTTTGGGCCTGTCATTGTACCTATCCACGCTTTTCCTGAGCAGGCTTATCCGTAAGCGGTTTACCAGTTCAATGCACATTCTGTCGCCCAAAACTGACCCCTGCCCTTCCTGAATCAGCGGAAGGGAGAGAATGACCATAGAAAAGATTTCATATTCAATCTCCACGAAAGAATGTTGCCGACCCCGGTAGGTATCGAACCCGAGTCTTCCTTATCACCAGTCAGACTGCATCCGACTGAGTTACCACAGCCAGCCACACTTTGTGAGTAGTAGTAGTTATGTTCTGTTGTTTTTCGTTTCCATGGCCGCATGGACTTACTCCATAATGGCATTGCAAGCGTAAAATTTGCGATAATGACTGCGGCTGTTATAAGTTCCCCATAAGGGAAATAGATACACCTTAAGGGGGTGGGGCTACTCCTGCAAAAGTAGTTTCTCTTTAGATATGTCTAAGGGGTATACTCTTAAAGGAAAGAATTTGCTCCTGGGGAGCAAATTCTTCCCTTTAAGAATAGACCCCTTGAGGAGCAAATTCTTCCCCTTTTAGAGTAGACCCCTTTTTCAGTTGGACAGAGCCAACAGAATAGCAACCATAAGGTCCTTAAAGTTGTATTTCCATCACGAAAAAAAAGGTTATCCTTTGGAAGCAAGGAATACACCACAGAACTGAAAAATATGGTGTGAACATGTTTTCTGGGCCAGACTAGCTAGTTTCGGCCAATTAGGCCTCATCAGTGACCCTAAGATATTATCAAACTTCCACAATGGAATCAATGATCCCAAAGGACAAGAAAATATAATCTACACTATGATGTAGGGCAGGGAGACGTTTTACCGCCGCCACACATTCCCATACACCAGTTGAAGTGAAGTTGAATATGTTCTATAAAAGGGCTATCCTTTTGAAGCAAGGAATACACCACAGAACTGAAAAATATGGAGTGTACATGTTTTCTGGGCCAGACTAGCTAGTTTCGGCCAATAAGGCCTCATCAGTGACCCTCAGATATTTTCAAAATTCCACAATGGAATCAATGATCCCAAAGGTCAAGCAAATATAATCTTCAGTTTCATATAGTAAAGCAAGGGTTTGCTGGGGTATACATTCATTAATTTACCGTATTCATGCTCTGAGACACTAGATTGTGGGTACCCGATAAAATCGCCTCGTTGAGGCGTTTCTGGCAAATATTCCAATTTTTCTTTTTAAAATTTCTTTTTCTTTGGCCAAAAAATGACAATGTATTTGTATAGGTGTGTTTCGAAATACGGTAAAAATGGTAGACTAACTGCCACACCTGCCAGGTGTATCCATTTCCCTTAAGATATTTATTGTTGGAGTTGAAACGCTTGCTTTTCGGTCTGTTTCGCTATTCAGACAGGCTGTTTCCTGTAATTGCAGTATAGTATTGCATCATCGTTAAAGCTGATTGGTTGATCGCGTCACGTGCCCTTCCATGGAACAGTTTCAATCTGGTCATTAGACCTGGTTTGCCCGCCTCATGGCGACCAAACCAATGATGGCACATGTTCGGACACCAAAATTTTATCAGCGTTGCTGCTGATTGAACCAGGGTCCTCTAACATCACATGCAAGTGCACTTACCACTGAGCTATTGGCAGGGTACAGGTTTTGTGTCACTTATTGTTCTCTTTTTTGATCGGCTTGAGATGGTTGTTTTCAGTAATCTTTGCGTTTTTAGAGTAATCTTTACTTTCTATTTTATTAATTCACCTGTCAGGTAGTGACAAGGTGAGCTTTTGGGATCACTTTTTGTCCGTCGTCCATCGTCCGTTGTGCGTGCGTGCATGCGTCCGTAAACTTTTTCTTCAAACGACATCTCCTCCTAAACCACTGATCAGATTTTGACCAAACTTCACAGGAATGATCCTTACGTGGTCCCCTTTCAAAGTTGTTCAAATGGTTCCGGTCCGTTGCACATATAGGTCACAGGAGCCAAAAATATATTTTTTTCATCGAAAACTTCTTCTTTGAAGTCGCAAGGCCCAGGTCATTGATATTTGGTATGAAGCTTCATCTAGAGGACCCCTACCAAGATTGTTCAAATTATAGTGCTGGAGCTAAAAATGCCCCCGCACCGGGGCCCTTTGGTTTTACATAGGCTTATGTAGGGAAATTCTTTTTTTTAAAAAATCTGCTTCTCTGAAACCACAAGGCCCAGGTCTTTGATATTTGGTATTAAGCTTCATCCAGTGGACCCCTACCAAGATTGTTCAAATTATTGTGCTGGGGCCAAAAATGGCCCCGCCATGTGGCCCTTTGGTTTTACATAGACTTACATAGGGAAAATCTTTAAAAATCTTCTTCTGTGAAACCACAAGGCTTAGGTCTTTGATATTTGTTATGAAGCTTCAGCTAGTAGACCTCTACCAAGATTTTTCAAATTATAGCCCTGGGGCCAAAAATGCCCCCGCTCCGGGGCCCTTTGGTTTTACATAGACTTATTTAGGGAAAATCTTGTTTTACATAGACTTCTTTATGCAGGTTAAACCTTTAAAATCTTCTTCTCTGAAACCACAAAGCCCAGGTTTTTCATATTCGATATGAAGCTTCATTTGTGGACCTCTACCAAGATTGTTCAAATTATAGCCCTGTGGCCAAAATTGACCCCGCCCGGGGGCCACTTATTATACATTGGACCAGGTGAGCGAACCACTGCTCTCTGGGCCCTCTTGTTTATTGATATAATAGACCAGTAAAACTTGAATGCATTCTTGTAAAAACCTTTTATAGGAGCAAAACCAGCCACTCCATCATCCCATCAGAAGTCATTCCAAGCATTGCTTCCTGTTGGGAATGCTGTCTCAGACCAACAGCAACAGTTTATTGCCACACCTCTCATAAGTGCAACAAGTTGTCAGCCTGTGAGAGACTATGAGCCGGCTCAATCCACACTTGTCTTAGCTCCTCCACCAGCCAAATTCTCTGAGAGACGAGGGAGCTCAGAGACAGTGGAAAAAGATCAGAAGACTGAGGAAAAAGACCAGGAGGTCAGTGACTCAGACACAGAATCACGAGCTCGGGCTTGCAAAGGGAAACGCTACAAGGAGATAATAGCTGAAAATGGGTTAAAATCTTTGAAAAAGGAGAGAAAGGTAAGTTTTGAATCCTTAAGTGACAATAATTTTAGGTAAATTGTATGGAACCCTGGAAGGTGGAACCCTGGAAGGGACATGCAATTTATTATGTTGTGCAAACAAGATAATATCTTGTGCGCACAAGATATACTCAGTCAAAAAAGTTCCTATATGTAAAATTGCTTCTTTTACTATAGCTACTACAGATAAAAACTACACAAAGTTTGTTATGTTTTGGTAAGAAGACTCATTTTTGCGTGCAAAGGCCCCATTCGTTTTTGTTTTCGTAAACACATCATCGTACACTATTGCTTGAAATGCCCAAGGGGTCACTGTGTCATTTTCACATAGAAAATCATTAAAACATGCTAAGATTTAACATAACAAAATTTTACCGTATCCCAAATTTCTAAAACTTGATACATGTTTCATTTCTTTAGATACCATTTGCTTCTATTCACAAAAGATTTGGAACTTTAGTTGCATCAGCTACAAGAAACAGTCTATCACATATTGACCTCCATTTCTTAGAAGTTGTTTGCAAATGCTGCTTTCAATGGGAACTCCATAGAAAATCGCAACCGCCAGTGCTACATGCTACATGAATTCTCTGTATTTTTTTTGCATCATGGTGAAAAGCAATGGTGAAAACAAAGCGTTTTTTGAAAAAATAGCAAACTGATTGACAGGAATCAAAATTACAGTAGTTCGAAAATTGCTATATTTTTAATTACAAGGGAGATAATTTGAGAATTTCACAAATTAAAACCTGGCTTATAATGCGAGATCATGAGATATTGTAAAAGTAAAGTGTTATCCGATGTTCAGAGGATAATGTCTTCCATCTTAGACAAAAACAGATTTCTGCGCATGCGCCATGTCCATTTTCTACCAAAATCTTTCTAGGCACATATTGCAAGACAACTCTGGAGCAGAAAGGTATGGGCAGTTGAAAGTGTAAGCATTCTCTAGCTAAACGTCCGCTTTATATGTCTACAGCCAAATTTAGCCCAATAGCTGCCAGGTATCTAGTGAGTTTCACCCAGAAGTTGGTATAGTTACTTTTTTGACTAAATATATTATCTTGTGCAAACAACATAATATTTTGTGCACACAAGTTATAATCTTGTGCGCATAAGATAATATCTTGTTCAGACAACTTAATATCTTGTGCTCACAAGATATTTTGTATGCACAACATAGATCATACGCTGACAACATTATATCTTGTTTGCACAACATATTATCTTGTTGGCACAACATTGATCTTGTGCAGACAACATACTATCTTGTGCGCACTAGATGTTATCTTGTGGGCACAAGATGTTATCTTGTGCACAAGATGTTATCTCGTGCAGACAACATAATATCTTGTGCACACATTATTATCTTGTGTGCACAAGATAATATCATGTTCGCACATCTTAATATCTTGTGTGCAGAAGATATTATCTTGTTTGCACAACATAGATCTTGTGTGCACATGTTTGCACAACATAATATCTTGTGTGCACAAGATATTATCTTGTGCACACAAGTTATTATCTTGTTTGCACAAATTATTATCTTGTTCACACAACATATTATCTTGTTGGCACAGCATAGATGTTGTGCAGACAACATAATATCTTGTGTGCACAACATTTTTTTTATGCGCATAAGATATTATCTTGTTTTTTCTGGATCAGGTGAGCGACACAGGGCCATCATGGTCCTCTTGTATAATAGAGTGGTACCTTTTGATGCCCCGCCATTCAAAAAATGGTGGGCTATTATGTTATACCCACCGAAATTTTGAGTGTCCGTCCGTCCATCTGTCCTTCACCGCCCCATAGTCCCGTGTCCGCTCCATAACTCCAATACCATTTGAGATATTTTCAGGAAACTTTACAGATATGTAAAGCACTTTCAGAGGACATGCAGAACATATAAACCGTAACTCTGATTTTCCTACTTTTGGAGTTGTTGCCCTTTGAGCATTGAACACTGATAGGCATTTCTATCATAGTTTCATGTCCGCTGCATAACTTGGAACCATTTGAGATATTTCCATGAAACTTCACAGATATGTAAAGCACCATGAGACAACGTGCAGAACATATGAACCGTAACTCTGATTTTCCTACTTTTGGAGTTATTGACCTTTGAACTTGGAATATAGCTGTTGCTATCAGTTTTGTGTCCGCTCCATAACTCTGATACCATTTAAGATATGTCCACGGAACTTCACAGATGTGTAGAGTACTATCAGACGACATGCAGATCATATGAACTGTAACTCTGATTTTCCTACTTTTGGAGTCATTGCCCAGTGAACATTTGAAATAGCCATTTCTATCGTAGTTTCGTGTCCGCTTCATAACTTCGATACCATTTGAGATATTTCCGTGAAACTTCATGGATATGTAGAGCACCATGAGGCGACATGCAAAACATATAAACCATAACTCTTATTTTCCTACTTTTGGAGTTATTGCTCTTTGAACTTTGAATATAGCATTTCATCTCAGTGTCGGGTAAAAGTCCCACAAAATTGGAAGCAACATCTCCAAAATGACCTATACAGTGTTGGCTGGGACGTTAAACCTCAAATTAAACAAACAAAATCAAGTCCGCTCCATAGCTCTGATACCATTTGAGATATTTTCACGAAACTTCACAGATATACAGAAAATATGAACCATAACTCTGATTTGTCCTTCTTTTGGAGTTTTCGTCCCTTGAACATTGAACATAGCCATTTCTGTCCTGTAGTCTGTTTGAAGCATAATATCTCCTGAACTGAATGATTGTTTCTGACCAAACTTGCATGGTTACATCACTAGGATGGGGGAAAACAACCATTAGGTTTTGTTTCACTGTGATATGGCACTTGCTTGATGTAATAGTAGTGGAGGGGCATCATGCAGTGCTTGCAGTTTTATTACAAAGAGCCTCCCCAACCCCCCATGTCACCACGAGTCATTGTTAGTTTGACTGAGCATGTTCATCTCCATCTGGTACACTAGGACCTGACCCTCAATGTCCACAAGATGCTCAGATAGTCACATACAAATCAGCTCCCCAAATCGACGCCCCCCCCCCCCCCCCCCACATTGTCCACAAGGTGCCCTGATAGTGACATATTAGTCAGCCCTGTATTGTCAAAGGTTTCCACGAACCGCTAGCCCCTCCCGCCTCCCCTATCCCTCCTTGTCACCATGAGTCATTGTTAGTTAGACTGAGTCCATTCATCTCCTTTTGGTGCACCAGGCCCTGACCCTCAATGTCCACAAGCTGCTCATATAATGACATACAAGTCATCTCCCCAACCGCTCCGCCCCCCCCCCCAACCCCACTCAATGTCCACAAGGTGCCCAGATAGTGACCCCCCCCCACCCACCCTCAGTTGTCACCATCAGTCATTGTTTGCCCATTCATCTCCGTCTGGTGGACTAGGACCTGACCTTCAATGTCCACAAGGTGCCCAGATAGTGACATACAAGTCAGCTCTGTATTGTCAAAGAGGGATGGATCTCCAGCCCACCTTCCCTTGTCACCATGAGTCATTGTTTACAAGTTCATCTGTGCCCCTTGTGAAATACAAGTGAGCTCTGTTTTATCAAAGGGAAAGTTTGAAAGACTTTAAAAACAATTTTGAAGGAATGTTACATGAGTGACCCTCTGACAATATTCCACTGAACATGAAAGCCACCAGAAAAAAGAAATATATATTTCGTTCCTAAATAGCTAGATTGATTTTGAAATAATTTCACAGAAATGTGCCTTGGGTCAATGTCAGCCACAATTGCTCAAACCCTCCCCGTGAGCGATCCAGGGCCATTATGGTCCTCTTGTTATTGTTGCTCCCACCTTTCACTACTTTGTTTAGCTCACCAGAGGGGGGAGCTTATAGGATAGGCAGTTGTCCGTAGTCGTTGTCTTCGTCGGTGTCAACACTTTCAAACGACATCTCCTCTGAAGCCACTGGGCCAATTGAGCCCAAATTTCATCTGTAGCATCCTTGGGTTGGGGGATTTAAATTTTGTGTTTTTAATGAAAATCAGCTCATTAGTTTGGTTGCTATGGCAACTTAGAGTTTCCATAGACTTATAATGGGGAAAACAGAAAAATGGCATTTACTGCCAAACCTTTGAAATATGTTGACAAAACTTTTATAGAAATTTTCCTTGAGTGAACTACTTTTAGCCACATGCTTTTATGTCAACCTGGGGGTCCCCAAGGGTGTTCCGGCGCCATGCCCCACCCCCTCTAGTGCATAAAAGGCCATATATCTCAGAAACCATTCAGATCCCCACCCCTAAACCATATATATTCTTTTTTCTTATGCTAAGACGCATTCAGTGACACCAACCTTGGGGTCCCCTGGGATGTGCTGGGCCCATGCCCCACCCCCTCCACTCCACTTCGTAAAAGGCTCAATATATCAGAAACCGTTTAGATCCCCACCCAGAAACCATATATATTCTTGTTTCTTATGATAAGACACATTCAGTGACACCAACCTAGGGGTCCCCGGACAAAGGCCCAACCCCCTCCACTTTGTAAAAGACCCAATTCAGATCCCCACCTATAAACCATATACAGTCCAGCCTGTATTAAGCAAGCACCTACGGGATAACCAAAATGTGTTTGCTAAAGACAGGTGCTTGCTTAATATAGGTGAAATTTAACACATTTGCTTTTATTTGGGAACTGAATGCCTGTTTGCTTAAGACAGGTTGCTTGCTTAATAGAGGGGGCCACTAAGACAGGTTTAACTGTATATTCTCGTTCCTTATGATAAGACGCATTCAGTGATACCAACCTAGGGGTCTCCCAGGGTGCGCCACGGCCATGCCCCACCCCTCCACTTCATAAAAGGTGATATATCTCAGAAACCATCCAGATCCCCAGCCCAGAACCATATATATTCTTGTTTCTTATGATAAGACGCATTCAGTGACACCAACCTGGGGGTCCCCTGTGATGTGCCTGGGCCTTGCCCCACCCCCGCCACCCCATAAAAGGCCAATCATCTCAGAAACCATTCAGATCCCCACCCCTAAACCATATATATTCTTGTAACTTATGATAAGACGCATTCAGTGATTTCAATCTAGGGGTCATCCGGGGTGCGCCGGGGCCATGCCCCACCCCTCCACTTCATAAAAGAAGATATATCTCAGAAACATTTCAGATCCCCTCCCAAAAAGCCCTATATATTCTTGTTTCTTATAAGACGCATTCAGTGACACCAACCTGGGGGTCCCCTGGGATGTGCCCAGGCCATGCCCCAACACCTTCAGAAAAGGCCCAATATCTCAGAAACTGTTTAGATCCCCTCCCCATAACCATATTTATTCTTGTTCCTTATGATAAAAGGCATTCAGTGATACTAACCAACGGGTCTCCCAAGGTGCGCCAGGGCCATGCCTGACCCTCCACTTCATAAAAGGTGATATATCTCAGAATCCATTCAGATCCCCACCCCAAAACCATATATATTCTTGTTTCTTATGATAAGACGCATTCAGTGACACCAACCTGAGTGTCCCTTTGGATGTGCCAGGGCCATGCCCCACCCCTCCACTGCATAAAAGGTGATATATGTCAGAAACAATTCAGATCCCCACCCCAAAACCATACATACTGAACCGAAAAAGAAACACAACTTTTTACACCCAAAACATTTTCATGCAACCATCAGTTTGACTGAAAAATCATTTTGCAATTTACTCCCATACTTTTTGAACTTTCTCATGCAAAACAACATTTTGGCGATAACTGTGCAGTTTAACGCTCCACTTGGCAATACCTTGTTTTCAACATTTCCTTGTGCAGTACATTAAATGTATACAGTAACCCCATCACATTGGCATATTGTGTTACCTGGAGTTTAGGTTTCAAAAGTCCGGTAAAATTTCTCTATGGAATATGGTGCGTTTGACGCAAGATCGACGTAATGTAGCAGTCCAAATGCTTCTACGTGGGACGTTTCAGGCTGTCATTGCCAGGAACTTCCAAGTGAGTAAATCTACGATAACTCGCTTGTTCCAGCGTCTACGTCAAACGGGACCGACAAATGACAGGCCCAGAAGTGGAAGTCCACGCGTCACGACACGTGACAGGGCCAATAATCCGTGTAACCCACCTTCGTAATCGGTTCTGTACAGCCGTCGAGACATCTCAGGTGACACCAGGAACGCAGAACAATCGAATAAGTGCAGATACTGTCAGGAATCGCCTTCCTGAGTTTTGCTAACGTCCTCGTCGTCCGTACGTTGTTATGCCATTAACACCACGGCGACGTCAGGTTAGAATGGTGTGGCTCACAAAACATAGGCCAAACATGTTTCCCCTTCGTCAGTGGCGTAACGTAATTTTTTCTGACAAGTCCAGGTACTTGTTGTACAGAGCTGACGGCCATCGACGTGTGTATAGCCATGACAGAGAGCGTTATCGTGACAATTGTTTGGTTGAATGTGATCAATTTGGAGGCGGTTGGTTGATGGTGTTGGCTGGCATATCTGACTGGCATAGAACGCCCCTGGTATTCATGGATGTATCTTTGACGACTCAGCGTTATGTTGACGTCTTTTTACGACCAGTAGTTGTTTCATATGTACTAGCACAATGTTACGTTTCAACAGGATTACGCTCCGGCGCATGTAGCAAGGCTCAGCATGGCGTTTCTTCAGCAAAACAACGTTAATGTGATGCACTGGTCTCCGTATAGTCCAGATCTCTCTCCTATAGAACATTTGTGGGACGTCTTTGATAGGCGCGTACGTAACTGCCCCCAGCCACCAACAACGCGTCAGTGCATATGTGCATAAACAATTTCTTTAACGGACATCTCCTCCTAAACAGCTGATTGGATTTTGACCAAACTTCACAGCAATGATCCTCAGGTGGTCCCCTTTCAAAGTTGTTCAAATGGTTCCGGTCCGTTGCACATCTGGGTCACAGGAGCCAAAAATAGATTTGGTTCACCTAAAACTTAAAAAATCTTCTTCTCTGAAACCACAAGGCCCAGGTCTTTGATATTTGGTATGAAGCTTCATCTAGTGGACCCCTACCAAGATTGTTCAAATCATAGTGCTGGGGCCAAAAATGTCCCCGCCCCAGGGGTCCTTTGGTTTTACATGGGCTTATATAGAGAAAATCTTTAAAAATCTTCCTCTCTGAAACCACAAGGCCCAGGTCTTTGATATTTGGTATGAAGCTTCATCTAGTGGACCCCTACCAAGATTGTTCAAATTATTGTGCTGGGGCCAAAAATGCCCCGCCCCGGGGCCGTTTGGTTTTTCATGGGCTTATATAGGGAAAATTTTTAAAATTTTTCCTCTCTTTGCTATTTGGTATGAAGCTTTATCTAGTGGACCCCTACCAAGATAGTTCAAATTATAGCGCTGGGACCAAAAATGCCCCTGTCCCGAGCCCTTTGGTTTTACATTGGCTTATATACAGAAAATCTTAAAAAATCTTCTTCTCTGAAATTCGGTATGAAGCTTCTTCAAGTGGACCCCTACCAAGATTGTTCAAATCAAAGTGCTGGGGCCAAAAATGCCCCCGCCCCGGGTCCCTTTAATTTTACATAGGCTTATATAGGGAAAATCTTTACAAATTTTCTTCTCTAAAACCACAAGGCCCAAGGCCCTTTGAGATTTGGTATGAACTTCGATCTTGTGGACTTCTATCAAGATTGTTCAATTTATAGCCCTGGGGTCATAAAAGCCCACGCTCTGGGGCCCTTTGGTTTTACATAGACTTAAATAGGGAATATCTTGAAAAATTTCTCCTCTAAAACCACAAGGCCTAGGTCTGTGATATTTGGTATCATGCTTTATCTTGTGGACCTCTACTTAGATTGTTCAAATTATAGCCCTGAGACCAAAAATGCCCCCATTCTGGGGCCCTTTGGTTTTACATAGCCTTATATTGGGAAAATCTTCAAAAATCGTCTCCTCCGAAACCGCAAGGCCCTGGTCTTTAATATTTGGTATGAAGCTTTATCTTGTGGACCTTTACCAAGATTAATTAAATTATAGCCCTGGGGCAAAAAATGCCCCAGTTCCTGGGCCCTTTGGTTTTTAGCTCACCTGAGCCAAAGGCTGATACCAACGTGGGCTCTGTTGGACCCATGTCCCACCCCTCCACTTCATAAAAGGCACAATATTTCAGATACAAAGTCCATATGGAATGGGGGTTCGTTTTGGGAGACTTTATAATCGATAAATTGAAACCATACATGGCTGCCAGTGGGCAGTGCCCGCTTGAACTCTGGTGAGCATAGTGACCAATGGGCCTCTTGTTTAGCTCACCTGACCGAAGGTCATGGCGAGCTTTTGTGGCAACAAAAAGAAGAAAATAAGAAAAACCTTTAAAAATCTTCTTCTTTGAAACCAGAAGGCCTAGGTCTTTGATATTTGGTATGAAGCTTCATCTAGTGGACCTCTACCAAGATTGTTCAAATTATAGCCCTGGGGCCAAAAACAACCCCGCCCCGGGGCCCACTGGTTTTATATAGGCTTATATAGGGAAAACCTTTAAAAATCTTCTTGTCTGAAACCTGAAGGCCTAGGTCATTGATATTTGGTATGAAGCTCCATCTAGTGGACCTCTACCAAGATTGTTAAAGTTATAGCCCTGGGGCCAAAAACGACCTGGCCCCGGGGCCCACGGTTTTTACATAGGCTTATATAGGGAAAACCTTTAAAAATCTTCTTGTCTGAAACCAGAAGGCCCAGGTCTTTGATATTTGGTATGAAGCTTCATCTAGTGGACCTTAACCAAGATTTTTCAATTTATAGCCCTGGGGCCAAAAACGACCCCGCCCTGGGGCCGACTGGTTGTACATAGGCTTATAAAGTCTTAAAAAAACTCATTTTAGATTTTTATTATAATGGAAAAAAGTTTAAAAAATCTTCTTCTCTGAAACCACTAGGCCCAGAGCTTACATATTAAGCATGTAGCAATGTCAAGTGGTCCCCTACATAAATTGTGCCCATAGCCCCCATAGACTTATAATGGAAAAAAGCTTAAAAAATCTTCTTCTCTGAAACCGCTAGGCACAGAGCTTAAATATTAAGCATGTAGCAATGTCAAGTGGTCCTCTACATAAATTGTGCCAATCATGCCCCTGGGGTCTAAACTGGCCACGCCCTGGGGCCCCTTAGCTCCCATAGACCTAAAATGGAAAAAAAAGCTAAAAAAATCTTCTTCTCTGAAACCACTAGGCCCAGACCTTACATATGAAGATTGTATCAATGTCAAGTGGTCCCCTACATAAATTGTGCCAATCATGCCCTAGGAGTCTAAACTGGCCATGCCCCGGAGTCCCTTTACCCCATAGACTTATAATGGAAATAAAAGCTTAAAAAATCTTCTTCTCTGAAACCAATAGGCACTGAGCTTACATATTAAGCATGTAGTAATGTCAAGTGGTTCTCTACATAAATTATGCTAATCATGCCCCTCGGGTCTAAACTGGCCACCCCCGAGGCCCCTTAGCCCCCATAGACTTATAATGGAAAAAAAAGCTTAAAAAATCTTCTCTGAAACCACTAGGCCCATAGCTTACATATTAAGCATGTAGCAGTGTCAAGTGGTCCCCTACATAAATTGTGCCAACCATGCCCCTGGGATCTAAACTGGCCACGCCCTGGGGCCCCTTAGCCCCCATAGACTTATAATGGAAAAAAAAGCTTAAAAAACTTCTTCTTTGAAACCGCTAGTATTATTAGCTCACTTGAGCCAAAGTCTCATGTGAGGTATTAGTATGCCTATGGTCCAGCGTCCGGCGTCTGTTCACATTTCCCATAGACTTATAATGCAAAAAAAAACTTCAAAAATCTTCTTCTCTGAAACCACTAGGCCCAGAGCTTACATATTAAAACTGTAGCAATGTCAAGTGGTCCCCTACAATAGTCCTACCAAACATGCCCCTAGGGTCCAAATTTATAATGCCATGTCCCATTAGGAAGAACTTAAAAAAAAAATTATACTCAAAGACCATCAGACAAACAGCTAACTAAAATGTTCCTCAGGTGAGCGGTTAGGCTCATTGAGCCTCTTGTATAGGGAAAACCTTTAAAAATCTTCTTGTCTGAAACCAGAAGGCCCAGGTCTTGGATATTTGGTATGAAGCTTCATCTAGTGGACCAAGATTGTTCAAATTATAGCCCTGGGGCCAAAAACAACCCGCCCCGGGGCCCATTGGTTATACATAGGCTATATAGGGAAAACCTTTAAAAATCTTCTTTTCTGAAACCAGAAGGCCCAGGTCTTTGATATTTGGTATGAAGCTTCGACTGGTGGACCTCTACCAAGATTGTTCAAATTATAGCCTTGTGGCCAAAAACGGCCCCACCCCGGGGCCCACTGGTTTTATATAGGCTTATATAGGGAAAACCTTTAAAAATCTTCTTGTCTGAAACCCGAAGGCCCAGATCTTTGATATTTAGTATGAAGCTTCATCTAGTGGACCTCTACCAAGATAAATCAAATTATAGCCTTGGGGCCAAAAACGACACCTGCCCGGGGCCCACTGGTTATACATAGGCTTATATAGGGAAAACCATTAAAAATCTTCTTTTCAGAAACCAGAAGTCCGGGGTTTTGATATGAAAAGTAGAAGTAAAACAAAGATCAGGAATCGATACAATTAACTTACTCCACCCATCAAAGACACCAAAGGGAAAGAAATACAAACAATAGCTTCATCTAGTGGACCTCTACCAACATTGTTCAAATTATAGCCCTGGGGCCAAAAACTATTTTATATAGGCTTATATAGGGAAAACATATAAAAATCTTCTTCTCTGAAACCAGAAGGCCTAGGTCATTGATATTTTGTATTAAGCTTCATCTAGTGGACCTCTACCAAGGTTTTCAAATTATAGCCCTGGGGCGAAAAACGCCCTTGCACCAGGGCCCACTGGTTTTACATAGGCTTATATAGGGAAAACCTTTAAAAATCTTCTTTTCTAAAACCAGAAGGCCCAGGTCTTTGAAATTTGGTATGAAGCTTCATCTAGTGGACCTCTACCAAGATTGTTCAAATTAAAGCCCTGGGGCCAAAAAACGGCCCTACCCTGGGGCCCACTGGTTTTATATAGGCTTATATAGGGAAAACATAAGGCCTAGCTCATTGATATTTGGTATGAAGCTTCATCTAGTGGACCTCTACAAAGATTGTTCAAGTTAAAGCCATGGGGCAAAAAAACGCCCCCGCGCCAGGGCCCACTGGTTTTACATAGGCTTATATTGGGAAAAACCTTTGAAAATCTTCTTGTCTGAAACCAGACGGACCAGGTCTTTGATATTTGGTATGAAGCTACGTCTACCAAGATTGTTCAAATTATAGCCCTAGAACCAAAAACGGCCCTGCCCAAGGGCCAACTGGTTTTACATAGACTTATATAGGGAAAACCTTTAAAAAGTTTCTCGTCTGAAACAAGAAGGCCCAGGACTTTGATATTTGGTATAAAGCATCATCTAGTGGACCTCTACCAAGATTGTTCAAATTATAGCCCTGGTTCCGCAAACAACTCCGCCCAGGGGCCAAATGGTTTTCCATAGGCTTATATAGGGAAAACCTTTAAAAATCTTCTTCCCTGTAGATAGAAGGCCCAGGTCTTTGATATGAAGCTTCATCTGATGGTCCTTTACCAAGATTGGTCAAATTATAGCCCTGGGGCCAAAAATTCCCCTACGCTGGGGCCCACTGGTTTTACATAGGCTTATAGAGGGAAAACCTTTAAAAATATTGTCTGAAACGAGAAACCCAGGTCTTTGATATTTAGTATGAAGCTTCATCTAGTGGACCTCTACCAAGATTTTTCAAATTATAGCCCTAGGGCCAAAAACGGCCCTGCCCCCAGACCCACTGGTTTTATATAGGCTAATACTAGGGAAATCAAATAAAAATCTTCTTGTCTGAAACCAGAAGGCCAAGGTCTTTGATATTTGGTATGAAGCTTCATCCAGTGAACCTCTACCAAGATTGTTCAAATTATAGCCCTGGGGCCAAAAATGCCCCTGCACCGGTGCCCACTGGTTTTCCATAGGCTTATATAGGGAAAACCAGTAGACCTCTGCTTAGATTGTTCAAATTATAGACCTTGATCCAAAAATTGCACCGCCCTGGGACCTACATATTAATCTCTTTGCTCAGGTGAGCGATATAGGACCATCATGGTCCTCTTGTTTTGTGATGCTAACTACTTCCACATTTCTTCAACGATTGAGCTGAAACTTTGCACATGCATTCCTTGTGAGGTGAAGGGATGCCTAACACAATTTTCACATTGGTCCTATCATTTTCGAAGGAGTTGCGGCCCTTTATTTTCTAAACAATGTGCTAAAAACCTTGTGATGCGAACTTCTTCAACATTTCTTCACTGATTCAGCTGAAACTTTGCACATGCATTCCTTGTGCGGTGAAGGGGTGCCTAACACAATTTTCGTGTTGATCCTATCATCTTTGACAGAGTTACGGCCCTTGATTTTCTGAAAAACGCGTTCGAAAACCTTGTGATGCGAACTACTTCCACAATTCTTCACCGTTTGAGCTGAAACTTTGCACATGCATTCCTTGTGGGGTAAAGGGGTGCCTAACACAATTTTCACATTTATCCTATCATCTGCGATGGAGTTACACCCCTTTATTTTCTGAAAAACGCGTTCTTTAACCTGGGACACGAACTACTTTCACATTTCTTCAAAATTGTAAAATTTTTATGCCCCTGTAGGAGGGCATATAGTTTTTGCACTGTCCATTAGTTTGTTAGTTTGTGGGTTAGCCTGCACTTTTTTTCCTCAAATTGGCTCCCACGGGGGCATTGCTCACTTATAGTGACAGCTCTTGTTGTCATATCTTTTTAACATTTAAGATAGAGTCTTCATATGTGGCATGTAGGTTCCTTGTGACAAGGTCTTCCCACTCATGCAAACAATTTTGACCTTGACCTAGACATTGATCTGTGATCTACTTAATCATAACTTTTGAATTATTGAGATATTTGGCATATATATTCCATGTGACAGGGGCTTCACATCCATACAAAAGTTTGACCTGTGACCTTTGACCTACTTTGTCATAACTTTTGAACCATTTGAGATAGAGCCTTCATATTTGACATGTATGTTCCTTCTGACAAGGCTCTTGCTATATTACCTGTCATTCCATTTCTACAGTGTGGATAAGGTTAGTGATCAAGGGCCATCATGGTCGTCTTGTTTTGGTCACCTGGGCCAAAGGCTCCAGGGGAGCTTATAGTACAGTCTTCCATCCGTCGTCCGCCTGTCAGCTCCTTTGACCAGTTATATCTCTGCAACCTGCAGGCTGATCCAAGTCATGTCTAATTTGTAGCATGCCATGCATATGGTGGGGTATTGATGACATAAGCTTTTTATCAAAATAGAATAAAATCTTTGGTTTACTTTTATTGAAATTGAATTTTCAATCCCATAGACTTACAATGGAAAAAATGGTTGTCATTCTTGTGAATGCTCTTGAAACCACAGTTTTGGTTCAATCATCATCAAACTTGATCATAATGATCATCACGATAATATCTTGGTCAAGTATGAGTATTGGTCATGTCGGATCAAAAAGTAGGTCTGTAGGTCAAATCATAGAATAACCTTGTGAGCGCTCTAGAGGCCACAGTTTTGGGCCAATCATCATCAGTCTTGCTCAGAATGATCATCATGACAATATCTCCATCAAGTTCGAAAATGGATCATGTTGGATCAAAAAGGAGGTCAGTAGGTCAAATCACAGAAAAACCTTGTGAGCCCTCTAGAGGCCACAGTTGTGGTCCAATCATCACACATTGCTCAGAATGATCATCAGGACAATATCTCGATCAAGTTCCAATATAAGTCATGTCGCATCAAAAAGTAGGTCAGTAGGTCAAATCATAGAAAAAGCTTGTGTGCACCATAGAGGCCACAGTTTCGGTCCAATCATTATCATACTTGGTCAGAATAATCATCATGACATTATCTAGGTCATGTTATATATGGGTCATATCTGATTAAAAAGTAGGTCAGTAGGTCAAATCATAGAAAACCTTGTGTAAACTCTTGAGACCACAGTTTTAGTTCAGAAATCATCAAACTTGGTCAAAATGATCATCACTACCTATGTCTCTATCTCTGTCAAAATCTAGGTCAGTAGTGCTCTAGAGGCCACAGTCCAATAATCATCAAATATAGTCAGAATGATCCTCAGGACAATGTCTAGATCAAATTCGAATATGGGTCATGTCAGGTCAAAAAGTAGGCCAGTAGGTCAAATCTTAGAAATACCTTGTGAACACTCTAGAGGCCAGAGTTTTGGTTCAATCATTTTCAATCTTGCTCAGATTGACCATATCAGCAATATCTTGATCAAGTTCGAATATGGGTCATGTCGGATCAAGAAGTAGGTCAGTAGGTCAAAATCATAGAAAAACCTTGTGTGCGCTCTAGAGGCAACAGTTTTGGGCCAATCATTATCAAATAATATCTCGGTCAAGTTCAAATATGGGTCATATTGGGGTAAAAATTAAGTCAGTTTGTCAAATCCTAGAAAAACCTTGATTGCGCTCTATAGGCCACAGTTAAGTCAAATATTAATCAAACTTTGTCAGAATGATTACCACTACAATATATCAGTCATGTTCCAATATAGGTCTTGTCGGGTCAAAATCTAGGTCAGTAGGTCAATTATTGTGAGCACTCTAGAGGCCACAGTTTTGATCCAATCATCATTAAACATTGTCAGACAAATATGGGAATATGGGTCATGTCTGGTCAAAGTTGGCCAGTAGGTCAAATCCTATAAATACCTTGTGAACACTCTAGAGGCCACAGTTTTGGTCCAATCATTATCAGTCTTGCTCAGAATGATCATCAAGACAATATCTTGATCAAGTTCGAATATGGATCCTGTTGGATCAAAAAGTGGGTCAAAATCATTGAAAAACTTTGTGTGTGCTCCAGAGGCCACAGTTATGGTCTAGTCATCATCAGCCTTGGTCAGACTGATCATCATGACATTATCTCAATCAAGTTCGATAATAGATCATGTTGGATCAAAAAGTTGGTCTGGAGGTCAGTTTTAGTTCAGTTATCATCAAACTTGGTCAGAATGATCATCACTACCTCTGCCTCTATATCTGTCAAATGGGTCATGTTTGGTCAAAATCTAGGTCATAGTTCAAAACCAAGAAAAATCTTGTGAGTGCTCTAGAGGCCACAGTCTGGGTCCAATAATCATCAAATGTAGTCAGAATGATCCTCAGGACGATATCTAGATCAAGTTTGAATATGGGTCATGTCGGGTCATAAAGTAAGCCAGTAGATCAAAATCCTAGAAATACCTTGTGTGTACTCTAGAGGCCACAGTTTTGGGCCAATCATCATCAAACTTAGTCAGATTGATCATCAAGACAGTATCTCGGTCAAGTTCAAATATGGGTCATATTGGATCAAAAAGTAGGTCAGTATGTAAAATCATAGAAAAACCTTGTAAAACTCTAGAGGCCACAGTTTAAGCCAAATATTTATCAAACTTTGTCAGAATGATCACCACTACAATATCTCAGTCAAGTTCAAATATGGGTCTTGTCGGGTCAAAATCTAGGTCGGTAGGTCAAATCAAAGAAAATTATTGTGAGCGCTCAAGAGACCACAATTTTGTTCCAATCATCATTAAACATTGTCAGATAAATATGGGAATATTGGTCATGTCGGGTCAAAAAGTAGTCCAGTAGGTCAAATCCTAGAAATACCTTGTGAACACTTTAGAGGCCACAGTTTTTGTCCAATCATTATCAATCTTGCTCAGAATGATCATCACGACAATATCTTGATCAAGTTCGAATATAGGTCCTGTTGGATCAAAAAGTGGGTCAAAATCATAGAAAAACTTTGTGTGTGCTCCAGAGGCCACAGTTATGGTCCAGTCATCATCAGTCTTGGTCAGAATGATCATCATGACATTATCTCTATCAAGTTCGATAATAGATCATGTTGGATCAAAAAGTTGGTCAGTACCGGTATGTCAAATGTAGGAATACCATGTGAGTGCTCTAGAGGCCACAGTTTTGGTCCAATCATCATCAATCTTGGTCAAAATAATCATCATGACAATATCTCGGTCATGTTCGAATATGGGTCATATCGTATGAAAAAGTAGGTCAGTAGGTCAAATCATATGAAAACCTTGTTTGTACTCTGGAGGTCAGAGTTAGTTCAGTAATCATCAAACTTGGTCAGAATGATCATCACTTCCTCTGTCTCTATATCTGTCAAATGGGTCATGTTTGGTCAAAATCTAGGTCATAGTTCAAAACCAAGAAAAATCTTGTGAGTGCTTTAGAGGCCACTGTCTGGGTCCAGTAATCATCAAATGTAGTCAGAATGATCCTCAGGACGATATCTAGATCAAGTTTGAATATGGGTCATGTCGGGTCATAAAGTAAGCCAGTAGATCAAAATCCTAGAAATACCTTGTGTGCACTCTAGAGGCCACAGTTTTGGGCAAATCATCATCAAACTTAGTCATATTGATCATCAAGACAGTATCTCGGTCAAGTTCAAATATGGGTCATATTGGATCAAAAAGTAGGTCAGTATGTAAAATCATAGAAAAACCTTGTGTGCACTCTAGAGGCCACAGTTTAAGCCAAATATTTATCAAACTTTGTCAGAATGATCGCCACTACAATATCTCAGTCAAGTTCAAATATTGGTCATGTCGGGTCAAAATCTAGGTCGGTAGGTCAAATCAAAGAAAATTATAGTGAGCGCTCTAGAGACCACAATTTTGTTCCAAGCATCATTAAACATTGTCAGATAAATATGGGAATATTGGTCATGTCGGGTCAAAAAGTAGTCCAGTAGGTCAAATCCTAGAAATACCTTGTGAACACTTTAGAGGCCACAGTTTTTGTCCAATCATTATCAATCTTGCTCAGAATGATCATCACGACGATATCTTGATCAAGTTTGAATATGGGTCATGTTGGATCAAAAAGTAGTTCAGTATGGCAAAATCACAGAAAAACCCTTTGTGCACTCTAGAGGCCACACTTTTGAGCCAATCATCATCAAACTTAGTCAGAATGATTATCACAGCAATATCTCTCTTTAGTTCGAATATGAGACATGTTGGATCAAAAAGTAGGCCAGTAGGTCAAATCATAGAAAAACCTTGTTGTCACTTTGGAGGCCACAGTTTTTGGTCCAATCATCATCAAACTTGGTCAAAATGATCATCTTGACAATATTTTGATCAAGTTTGAATATCTTTCATGTCGGGTCAAAAAGTAGGTCGGTAGGTTAAATCAAAGGTAAACCTTGTGTGCTCTCTAGAGGCCACAATTTTGAACCAGTCATCATCAGTTTTGGTCAAAATGATCATCATAACAATATCCCAATATGTCAAGTTCGAATATGGGTGATATTTGGTCAAAAGAAGCCATCTGATCTGGATCTACTCTGTTTCCAAAGATAGGGGTTGTCATGAACAGCATGATAAGAGTAAAGTTTAAATGTGGATCATGTCGGATCAAAAAGTAGGTCTGTAGGTCAAATGGAAAAAAAAACGTGTGTTCTAGTTTTATGTCCATTGGCTTGTAACCTACTTTCAAGAAAAAATAGCATTAGTAATAACTTAAGGCTTCTAACTCATACAAAAAATTGACCTGTCACCTTGACCTGTGACCTACATTTAAGAAATAGCACCCGCCCATTGGGGCTTGAAGAAATAGATTGGCTGCATGATGCTTCCACGCAGAGCTGAAACCGACCCGCACACGAGTACTGGTAAACCACTTAGAGGATCTAAGCCTGCACAGACAATGCGGCACGCGTCAGCCCGTTCATGCTTTTAAACCCTATTGGTTTCATTGGGCGGCAGGGCTTGAGATGTCATTTCATCTCAATGTCGGGTAAAAGTCCCACAAAATTGGAAGCAACGTCTCCAAAATGACCTTTACAGTGTTGACGGGGACGTTAAACTTCAAATCAAACAAACAAATACACTTAAGAAAACACAACATTGATCATACCTTTTTTAGCTCACCAGAGCCGAAGGCTCCGGGGGAGCTTATAGGATAGGCAGTTGTCCGGCGTCGTCGTCGTTGTCGTCGTCGTCTGACGTCAACACTTTCAAACATCTTCTTCTCTGAAGCCACTGGACCGATTCAGCCCAAATTTTATCTGTAGCATCCTTGGGCTGGGGGATTGAAAGTTTGTAATTTTTATGAAATTCGGCTTATTAGTTTGGTTGCTATGGCAACTTAGAGTTTCCATAGACTTATAATGGGGAAAATTGAAAAATGGCATTTACTGCTAAGCCGCTGCAGATATTTTGACAAAACTTTCATAGAAATATTCCTTAGGCAATCTACTATCTGCCATATGATTTTAGGCCTACTGCTCATTTGTATTGGTTGCCATGGAAACCAAAATGAAAAAAATAGAAAAAAAATACTTAAAAAATCATCTCCTCAGAAACCGTATGCTCAATGAGGTTGAGAGTTTATGAAAATATTCACCATATTTGCCTTTACAGGTTTTGTGTTTTTTATGAAATTCGGCTCTTTAGTTTGGTTGCTATGGCAACTTAGATTTTCCATAGACTTATTATGGGGAAAATTGAAAAATGGCATTAACTACAAAGCCTTTGCAGATATTTTGACAAAACTTTCATAGAAATGTTCCTTTAGCAAACTTCTCTCAGCCATATGCTTTTATGTCAACCTGGGGGTCCAGTAGGTTGTGCCGGGGCTATGCGCCGCCCCCCAGTACTTCATAAAATGCCTTATATTTCAGAAACCTTACAGATCCCCACCCCTAAACCATATATATTCTTGTTTCAATTGATAAGACGCATTCATTGACACCAACCTGGAGGTCCTCCGGGATGCGCCGAGGCCATGCCCCACCCCCTCCACTTCATAAAAGGCCCAATATCTCGAAAACCATTCAGATCCCCACCCCTGAACCCTATATACTCTTGTTCCTTATGATAAGACCCATTCAGTGACATCAAACTGGGGGTCCCCCGGGATGCGCCGGGGCCATGTCCCGCCCCTCCATTTCATAAAAGGCCCAATATCTCGGAAACCTTACAGATCCCCACCCCTAAACCATATATATTCTTGCTCCTTATGATAAGACACATTCATTGACCCCAAATTGGGGGTCTTCCGGGGTGCGCCGGAGCCATGCCCCACCCCTTCACTTCACAAAAGGCCATATATCTCAGAAACTGTTCAGATCCCTACCCCTAAACCATATATGTTCTTGTTCATTATGATGAGACACATTCAGTGACACCAACCTGGGGGTCCCCAGGGATGTGCTGGGGCCATGCCCCACCCCCTCCATTTCATAATATCACAATATCTCGGAAACCTTACAGATCTCCACCCCTAAACCATATAATTATATTCTTGTACCTTATGATAAGACACATTCATTGACACCAACCTGGGGGTCTCCCTGGGCCTTGCCCCACCCCTGCACTTCACAAAATGCCTTTTATCTCAGAAACTGTTCAGAGCCCCACCCCTAAACCATATATATTCATCTTCCTTATGATAAGGCACATTCATTAACACCAGCTTGTGAGTCCCCGGGGCATGCCCGGGCCTTGCTCCATCGCTTGACTTCATTAAAAGCCACATATCTCAGAAATAGTTCAGATCCCCACCCCTAAACCATATATATTCTTGTTCCTTATGATAAGACTCATTCAGTCACACCAACTTGGGGGTCTCTTTGTGCTGAGGCAATGTGCCCGGCCCTTCCACTTCATAAAAGGCCATATATTTCAGAAACCATTCAAATCCCCACCCCATATTCATATATGTTCTTGTTCCTTATTATTAGCACACCTACTGTAGGGGTGTCCGCAGGGGCCAGTCCTCTCCTTTCCACTTCATGAAAGGCTATCTTGGATACCGTTCAGATTCCCACCCCTAAACCATATATATACTTGGTCCTTATGATAAGACACATTTAGGGACAACAATCTTGGGCTTTCCTGGAAACGACAGGGCATGCTCCAACCCCTCCACTTATATCTCCAGCCATGCAGATCCCCACTGCTAAACCATATATATTCTTGTTCTTTGTGATAAGACACATTTAGTGACACCAACCAGTGCTCCATTGGGTCCATGCCCCACCCCCTCTACTTCATAAAAGGCCTAATGTTTCATATACTGAGTCCACATGGGTGCTCATTTGGATATGGGGGTTCATTTGGCAGATTAAAATGATATCATGTTAAAATACATGGCTGCAATTGGGCAGTGCCCACCTGAGCTCTGGTGAGCATAGTGGCCCATGGGCCTCTTGTTTAGCTCACCTGAGCCGAAGGCTCGGGGGGAGCTATTGTGATTACCGTCCGTCGTCGTCCGTCCGTCCAGCTGTTTTTCTGTCCGTCAACAATTGCTTTAAAGGACATTCTCCTCATAAATTTGACCAAACTTGGCAGAAATGATCTTTGGGTGGTCCTCTCTCAAAGTTGTTCAAAGAATTCCATTCCACACAGAACTCTGGTTGCCACAGCAGTGAAAAGGAGCAAATAAGAAAAAACCTTTAAAAATCTTCTTGTCTGAAACCAGAAGGCCCAGATCTTTGGTATTTGGTATGAAGCTTCATCTAGTGGACCTCTACCAAGATTGTTCAAATTATAGCCCGGGGCAAAAATGCCCCCCGCGCTGGGGCCCACTGGTTTTACATAGGCTTATATTGGGAAAACCTTTAAAAGTCTTATTCTGTGAAACCAGAAGGACCAGGTCTTTGATATTGAGTATGAAGCTTTGTCTAGTGGACCTCTACCAAGATTGATCAAATTATAGCCTTGGGGCCAAAAATGCCCCCCCACAAGGCCCACTTGTTTTACATAGGCTTATATAGGGAAAATTTTTAAAAATCATCTTGTCTGAAACCAGAAGGCCCAGGTCTTGTATATTTGGTATGAAGCTTCATATAGTGGACCTCTACCAAATTTGTTCAAATTATAGCCCTGGGGCCAAAAATGCTCCCGCGCCGGGGCCCACTGGTTTTAAATAGACTTATATTGGGGAAGACTTTTAAAAATCTTCTTGCCTGAAACCAGAAGGCCCAGGTTTTTGATACTTAGTATGAAGCTTCATCTAGTGGACCTCTATCAAGATTGTTCAAATTATAACCCTCGGGCCAAATATGCCCCCGCACAGGAGCCCACTTGTTTTACATAGGCTTATAATGGGGAAAATCTTTAAAAATCTTTTTGTCTGAAACCAGAAGGCCCAGGTCTTTGATATTTGGTATGAAGCTTCATCTAGTGGACTTCTACCAAGATTGTTCAAATTATAAGCCTAGTGCCAAAAATGCCCCAGCGCCAGTGGGCCCACTGGTTTGTATAGGCTTATATTGGGAAAATCTTTAAAAATCTTCTTGTCAGAAACCAGAAGGTCCAGGTCTTTGATATTTGGTATGAAGCTTCGTCTAGTGGACCTCTATCAAGATTGTTCATATTATAGCCCTGGGGCCAAAAATGCCCCCCGTGCCAGGGCCCATTGGTTTTACATAGACTTACAATGGGGGAAAACCTTTAAAAATCTTCTTGTATGAAACCAGAAGGCCCTGGTCTTTGATATTTGGTATGAAGCTTCGTCTAATCGACCACTACCAAGATTCATCAAATTATAGCCCTGGGGCCAAAAATCCCCCCCCCCCCACCCCTTGCCGGGGCCCATTTGTTTTACATAGGCTTATATAGGGAAAACCTTTAAAAGTCTTCTTTTCAGTAACCAGAAGGCCCAGGTCTTTATTATTTGGTATGAAGCTTCATCTCGTGGACCGATACCAGGATTGTTAAACTTATAGCCCTGGGGCCAAAAATGCTCCTGCACAGGGGTCCACTGGTTTAACATAGACTTATAATGGGGAAAACCTTTAAGAATCCTCTTGTCAGAAACCAGAAGTCCCAGGTCTTTGATATCTGGTGTGAAGTTTCGTCAAGTGGACAGTTGCCAAAATTAATCAAATTATTACCCTTTGGCTAAAAATGCCCCCGTGTGGGGCCACACAGATTTTACATAGGCTTGTATGGGGAAAACCTTTAAAAATCATCTTGTCTGAAAACGGAAGGCCCAGGTCTTTGATATTTGGTATGAAGCTTCATGTAGTGGACCTTTACCAAGATTGTTCAAATTATAGCCCTTGGGCCAAAAATGGCCCCGCCCCATGGTCTACACCTTTTACATAGGCTTATATAGGGAAAACTTTAAAAAAAAATATTGTCCGTTGATTTTTGGTATGAAGTTTTAACTGATGGACCTCTACCAAGATTGTTTCAATTATAGCCCTGGGCCAAAAAAATGGCGCTGTCCCAGGTTTTACATAGTCAAATATAGGGAATACCTTTAAAAGTATTCTTGTCTGAAACCAAAAGTCCTACATCTTGGCTATTTGGTATGAATCTTGCTGCTTCATCTAGTGGACCTCTTCCAAGATTGTTCAAGTTCTAGCCTAGGGACCAAAAATGCCCGACCGACCCCCCCCCCCCCCCCAGGGCCCACATCTTTTACATAGGTTTATATAGGGAAAACATTTAAGAATTTTTTATCTTAAACCAGAAGGCCCATGCTTATGATATTTGATAAGTGGACCTCTACCAAGATTGTTCAAATTATAGGCCTGCATGAGGCCAAAATTGTCCCGCCCAAGGACCCACATGTAAATTTCTTAGCTCGGGTGAGCAATATAGGACCATCATGGTCCTCTTGTTTGAGATAAAGCATTCGTATTTGTCATGTAGGTTCCTTGTGACATCCCATTGATATGAGACATTTTGCACTTGACCTTGACCTGTGACATACTTTGAAGAAAAAAATAACATTGGTTGTAACTTATGAACTAAGTAAGGTAGATCCTTCATATTTGATTTGTGGGTTTCTTGTGACAAGGGCTTCCCACTCCTACAAACAATTATGGCATGTGACCATAAACTGTGACCTTCTTTATCATTACTTTTGAACCCTTTGAGATAGAGCCTTTGTATTTGGCATGTAGTCTTACAAAAAATGACTTTTGACCTTGACTTTGACCTACTTTATCAGCAGTTTTTGATTTAATGGAGATAGGGCCTTCATATTTGGTATGAAGGTATATTGTGACAAGGGCTTCCCATGCATATAAAAAAATGACCTGTGACTTTGACGTTGACATGTGACTTACTTTATCGTTACTTTTAAACCTTATGAGATAGAGCCTTCATATTTGGCTGTAATTTCCTTGTTGCAAGGGCTTCCCACTTTTAAAAGAATTTGACTGGTGACCTACTTTGTCATTACTTTTGAATCCTTTGAGATAGAACCTTCATACTTTGCATGTAGCTTTCTTGTGACATGGGCTTCCCACTCACACAATATTTTTCCTCTGACTTTTACCTTGATCTGTGACTAAGTTTAAGAAAAAAATTGACCTCGACCTTTGGACTTGTTTTCCATCAGCTATGAAACATCTTGGACTCAGATGAGCAACCCCTCGACGTTTGGACTTGCTTTCCATCAGCTATGAAACATCTTTGACTCAGGTGATTAACCCATGGCCATCATGTCCCTCTTGTCTGAAAATCCCTTCTTTTTATGTCCCAAGAATCAAAGATTCAGGGGCATATAGTTTTTTGGTCTGTCTGTCTGTCCGTCTGTTTGTCTGTCCGCAAAAACCTTAACATTGTGCATAACTTTTGAATGGTAACTGATAGGGCTTTCATATTTCACATGTGCATTCCTTGTCACAAGACCTTTCAAGAGGTACCATAAATTTTGACCTCGTGACCTTGACCTTGACATTTGACCTACTTTTGACCTCCTTTTTAAAAACTTTAACATTGGCCATAACTTTCGATTGGTAAGTGGTAGGGCTTTGATATTTCACATGTGCATTCCTTGTGACAAGACCTTTCTAGGGGTACTATAATTTTTGACCTCGTGACCATGACGTTTGACCTACTTTTTAAAAACTTTAACATTGGTGATAACTTTCGATTGGTAAATGGTAAGGCTTTCATATTTCATATGTGCATTCCTTGTCACAAGACCTTTCTAGTGGTACCATAATTTTTGACCTCGTGACCTTGACCTTGACATTTGACCTACTTTTTAAAAACTTTAACATAGTCCATAACTTTTGATTGGTAAGTGATAGGGCTTTCATATTTCACATGTGCATTCTTTTTCACAAGACCTTTCCAGTGGTACCATAATTTTTGACCCCGTGACCTTGACCTTGACATTTGACCTTCTTTTAAAAAACTTTAACATTGGCCATAACTTTCTATTGGTAAGTGATAGGACTTTCATATTTCACATGTGTATTCTGTGTCACAAGACCTTTCCAACGATCCCATAATTTTTTACCTTGACCTACTTTTTTAAGACTTGAACATTGGCCATACCTTTCAATTGATTAGTGATATTGCTTTCATATTTTACATGCATGTCCGGGGGCATCGGTGTTTCACAAACACATCTTGTTCATAATAAAATAGAAAAAAAAATAAAGGTTTAAATATTGTTTTCAATGAAGCTTTTCTAAATAAGTGTTTTCAAGGAAGCTTTTCTAATTCCTGTCTGTAGTTTCAATTTAAGATTTCTGTACTGATGACACTTTGGTTTCAAGTGGATTTCATGGTGGTTGGAGCTAATCATTGCCACGCCTCATTGGCTCTGTTGGGTAAGTTTTACTCTTTGAAGTTAAATCACTGAAATGGCATTTGTACATACATATTACTGAGGCTAAATGTTGAAATATAGAATACGAGGACTGTTCAAATATAATTGCCAGTAGAACGTTTTCTCATGCACTAATGCAAAAGTCACCTGAAAATAAATATCACAGCGTTGAAAAACATTTTACTTATACATTGATACCAAACCTGTTGAAATCCGTCCACTTTAGCCATGTATATCGTTCCATAAACAATGTCTTCTCTTGTATACTAATACAAAACATGGTTGGAAGAAGGTCAGAGTACGCCGTTGAAATATGGTCCTATATTAAGAATCATTGTATTCTTGGTATACGGTGCAAAGACATTTTTGATGAAATATGTTCGGTTTATGGGCGTAATGAAATGTCTTTTCGGACAGTTTTTCGTTGGTGTAAGAAATTCAGCTGTGGGCTAGGCTCAACAGAAGATGCACCACATGATCGTCGGCCGAAAAGAGCAACATCTGCCAAGATGGTTGCTAGAGTGAAAAAATAGTTGCTTCCGATGCACGATACACCACTAGGCAAATAGCTAGTATGGTTGGCATCTCAGTAGGAGCATCTCATACAATTCTGAAACGGGATTTGAAAATGAGAAAGATCTGTGCTAGATGGATTCCCCATCTGTTGACAGATGAGCAGAAAAACCCATGCGCTCAGTGCGCCAAGAAATTGCTTAAAAAGTTTCCAAATTACAATGCACGGTCTTTCGCTAATGTTGTCACAGGTGACGAGACATGGGTTCACTTTTTTGAGCCAAAACAAAAGATTCAGAACAAAATATGGACAACAAAGTATTGCAAAAGACCATGCATTGCAAAGTGGACCATGAGCGTCAAGAAGGTATTGTATGCCATATTCTTTTCAAATCAGGGCCCTGCTATTCAGGTTGCTGTGCCATAAAGGCAAATCTGTAAATGCAAAGTTTTACAAGAATAAAATTCTTCGAAAATTGAAGAAATATTTCAAAGAACGAAGACCCGCAACTGGTTAGGCCAATGTAAGATTGCTACATGATAATACGTCATCGCACAAGGCGTTCATTGTGCAAGACTATCTGAAGCAGGAAAAGGTTGTTGAACTCCCTCATCCCCCGTATTCCCCTGACCTTGCCCCATGTGACTTTTTTTGTTCCCGCGGCAGAAAAAATTACCTTTCTGGTGAAAAATTTGTACAGCGCAAACACCTCGGTTCTGCAATATTCCAGTGCCTTCATAGTATACCTCGAAAAGACTACCAAAATGAATTCAATGATTGGATCAGAAGACTGAAAGTTTGTATATTTGTTAAAGGGGAATACTTTGAGGGGACAAAATAAATTTTTTATCGAAATCTATCACAGAATCATTTTTGTCACGCCTGCTATTAGCATGGCGCGATAAAAGCGCCCGGTTTTCCGTTCGTTCGTTCGTCTGTTCGTCCGTCCGTCTGTTTGTCAAGGCGTCAACATTTGCGACCACCCTAGCGTTCACCCTGAGGTTCAAGTTTATTTGTCAAGAACTATAGGAGCTTCATTAATGATACTTGGTACAAACTTGTATCTGGGGATGACAGCTTACATGCAAGCATCCATATTTGACCTTGCCCTACATTTCATGGGTCACTGACTTTGTAAAATATTGCGACCACCCTAGCGTTCACCCTGAGGTTCAAGTTCATTTGTCAAGAACTATAAGAGCTTCATTAATGATACTTGGTACATACTTGTATCTTGGGATGACAGCTTACATGCAAGCATCCATATTTGACCTTGACCTACATTTCATGGTTCACTGACTTTGTTAAATATTGTGACCACCCTAGCGTTCACCCTAATGGTCAAGTTTATTTCTCAAGAATTATAAGAGCTTCATTAATACTATGTGGTACAAACTTGTATCTGTGGATGGCAACCTGAATGCAAGCATCCATATTTGACATTGACCTACATTTCATGGTTCACTGACTTTGTTAAATATTGTGACCACCCTAGCGTTCACCCTTAATGGTCAAGTTTATTTCTCAAGAACTATAAGACCTTTATTAATGATACTTGGTACAAACTTGTATCTGGGGATGGTAACTTAAATGCAAGCATCCATATTTAACCTTGACCTATATTTCATGGTTCACTGACTTTGTAAAATATTGCGACCACCCTAGCTTTCAACCTAATGGTCAAATTTATTTCTCAAGATTTATAAGAGCTTTATTAATGATATTTGATGCAAACTTGAATATGGGAATGGCAACTTAAATGCAAGCATCCATATTTGACCTTTACCTAAATTCCATGGTTCACTGACTTTGTAAAATATTGCAACCACCCTGGCGTTCACCCTAATGGTCAAGTTCTTTTATCAAGAATTATTAGAGTTTCCTTTATGATTCTTAGTACAAGCTTGCATTTGAGAATTGAATCTTTTGTGCAAGCATCTATGTTTGACCTTGACCTACATATCATGGTTCGATGACTTTGCGCCCACACTGGCACGACATAGCCTTCGGCGGAATTCTTGTTATGTGCTTAGTTGCATTCATATTTAAACAGTCCTCATAGATGTGCATGCATGAAATGTTAAGTTGTGTCCTTCTGTTATATCTCTGTTAGTTTTTTGTATCTAGTACATTTAATGCTCTCTGTTGTCAATGTTGTTCCACAGATAAATACATATAACATGATGCTCTTTCAGCTGAAAAGTAATGTTTTGTTAGCTCACCTGTCAGGTAGTGACAAGGTGAGCTTTTGGGATCACTTTTTTCCGTCGTCCGTCGTCGTGCATATGTGTGCATACGTGTGTGTGTGCGTAAACTTTTTCTTCAAATGACATCTCCTCCTAAACCACTGATTGGATTTTGACCAAACTTCACAGGAATGATCCTTAGGTGGTCCCCTTTCAAATTTGTTCAAATCCACATCTAGGTCACAGGAGCTAAAAATAGATTTTTTAAATGAAAACTTTAAAAAACTTCTTCTTTGAAACCGCAAGGCCCAGGTCTTTGATATTTGGTGTGAAGCTTCATCTAGTGGATCTCTTTCAAGATTGTTCAAATTATAGCCCTGGGGCCAAAAATGCCCCCACCCCGGGGCCCTTTGGTTTTTCATAGGCTTATATAGGGAAAATATTTAAAAATCATCTTCTCTGAAACCAAAAGGCCCAGGTCTTTGGTATTTGGTATGAAGCTTCACCTAGTGGACCTCTACCAAGATTGTTCAAATTATAGCCCTGGGGCCAAAATGCCCCCGCTCCAGGCGCCTTTGGTTTTACATAGGCTTATGTAGGGAAAATCTTTAAAAATTTTCATCTCTGAAACCGCAAGGCCCAGGTCTTTGATATTTGGTGTGAAGCTTCATCTAGTGGACGTCTACCAAGATTGTTCAAATTATAGCCCTGGGACTAAAAATGCCCTCGCCCCGGGGGCCTTTGTTTTTCCAAAGGCTTATATAGGGAAAATCTTTGAAAAATCGTCTTCTCAGAAACTGCAAGGACCAGGTCTTAGATATTTGGTGTGAAGCTTCATCTAGTGGACCTTTATCGTGATTGTTCAATTTATAGCCCTAGGATCAAAAATGCCCCCACCCCGGGGCCCTTTGGTTTTTCATAGGCTTATATAGGGAAAATCTTTAAAAGTCTTCATCTCTGAAGCCACAAGGCCCTGGTCTTTGCTTTTTGGCATGAAGCTTCACCTAGTGGACCACTACCAAGATTGTTTAAATTATAGTCCTTGGGCCAAAAATGCTCCCGCCCCAGGGACCTGTGGTTTCACATAGGCTTATATAGGGAAAATCTTTAAGTAATTGTCTTCTCTGAAACAGCAAGGCCTAGGTCTTTGATATTTGGTGTGAAGCTTCATCTAGTGTATCTCTATCAAAATTGTTGAAATTATAGCCCTCGGAAATAGAAGTCAAGGCTCTGGTGAGCTAAAAAACCTTTTAATGACTTCTTCTCCTTAACGAATGAATAGATTTCAAAATAATTTCACAAGAATGTTCCTTGGGTGACCCTCTACCAAAATTGCTCAAACTGTTATGCTCGGTTGAACAAGATGGCCACCAGAAAAACCTTTAAATGACTTCTTCTCCTTTTCCAGTGGATGGGTTTCAAAATAATTTTACAGGAATGTTCCTTGGGTGACCCTCAACCAAAATTGCTCAAAATGTCCTGCTCGGATGAACAAGATGGCGGCCAGAGCTAAAAATAGAAAAATCTTTAAAAGTTCTTAACTATTGGATGGATTTTGAAATAACTGCACAAGAATGTTTCTTGCTGGACCCTCTACCAAAGTTGCTCAAACTGCTCTGCTCAGATGAACAAGATGGCCGTCAGGGCTAAAAATAGAAAAAAAAACTTTAAACGACTTCTGCTCCTTAACCAGTGGATAGATTTCGATATAATTTAACAGGAATGTTCCTTGAGTGACCCTATGCCAAAATTGCCCAAATTCCGTTTGGATGAACCACCAGAGCTAAAAATAGAAAAACCTTTAAAAGACTTCTCCTCCTTAACCAGTGGATGCATTTTTAAAATAATTTTATAGGGATGTTCCTTGGGTGACCTACCAAAATTGCTCAAACCCTTCCACTCTGATGTACAATATGGCCACAAGAGCCCAAAATACAAAAACCTTTAAATGACATCTGCTCCTTAACCAGTGGATGGATTTGGAAATAATTTCACAGGGATGTTTCTAAGGTGACCTCATACCAAAATTGTTCAAAGCGATTTGCTCCGATGACCAAGATGGCCTCCAGTGCTAAAAATAGAAAAACCTTTAAACAACTTCTTAACCAGTGGATGGATTTCAAAATATTTGCACAGGAATGTTTCTTGGGTGACCCTCTATTGAAATTGTTCAAACATTTCTGCTGGAATGAAAAAGGTGGCCACTAAAGTTAATAATAGAAAAAACATTTAAAAAACTTCTAATGCTTAACCAGTGGATAGATTTCGATTTAATTTCATTACAATAATCACATGTGTGGCATTGTGCATTTTTCATATCTCCATAAAGGCAACTTTTCTGATGAAAATGCGTGATATTTTTCTTATCAATTATCAAAACATAGGTTGTGGGTGCTCGTTAGAACTGCCTCATTAAGGTCGTTCTAACGAGTACCCACAACCTTTGTCTTGGAGTAGAAATAAGAAAAAAAAAATGTATACCCCCATAAACCCCAGTTTTCTCTAAATTATGAAGTGGGGTTTAGGCATTCATCATTTCACTGACTTGTTCACGTGATGTAAGGGTGAAGCTCTTCCAAAATCGCTCAACATGTTGTGCTTGGATGATCAAGATGGCTAAAAGGCTAAAACCTCCTTCGCTTGAACTCTCTTCTCTACCATATATTACCTACAATTTCATTTGTACAATATGAATCAGGTGAGCGATCCAGGGCCATCATGGCCCTCTTGTTATGCTAATTTTTGCCCAATTTATACTAAATTTTAGTAAAATTTTGGAGTCTCCCTCATTCGAACTCAGAATTTCCCTATATATTCTTTACATCTCCCTCATCACAATGGCAAATCACTCTCTTACAGTTCAAAAAATTATCACAGTTTAAAAACAAATTAGAAACAAGATGTGTTTGTGAACACACTGATGCCCCCGGACAGCGCATGTTAAATATGAAAGCAGTATCACTAAGCAGTCGAAAGGTATGGCCAATGTTCAAGTCTTAAAAAAGTAGGTCAATGTCACAAGGTCAAAAATTATGAGATTGTTGAAAAGGTTTTGTGACATAGTATGCACATGTGAAATATGAAAGCCCTATCACTTACCAATTGAAAGTTATGGCCAATGTTAAAGTTTTATGCCCCCGCCATTCGAAGAATGGTGGAAAGGGCATATAGCGTTGCCCCTGTCCGTTTGTCCGTCCATCCGTGCGTCCGAAACTTAAACGCAGTCAATAACTTCCTTATTTATCGATGGATTTTAAAATTACTGGGCAGAAATGTTAACCATCATGAGACGACGTGTCACGTGCAAAACCCAGGTCCGTACCTCCAAGGTCAAGGTCATACTAGAGGTCAAAGGTCAAAAAAAGGGTCCGAAACTTAAACGCAGTCAATAACTTTCTTATTTCTGGATGGATTTTGCAATGACTTGGTAGAAATGTTAACCATCATGAGACGATGTGTCACGTGCAAAACCCAGATCTGTACCTCCAAGGTCAAGTTCATACTTAGAGGTCAAAGGTAAAAAAAAAGGGTCCGAAACTTTAATGCAATCAATAACTTTCTTATTTCTGGATGGATTTTGTAATGACTTTGTAGAAATGTTAACCATCATGAGACGATGTGTCACATGCAAAACCCAGGTCCGTACCTCCAAGGTCAAGGTCATACTTAGAGGTCAAAGGTAATAAAAAAGGGTCCGAAACTTAAACGCAGTCAATAACTTTTTTATTTCTGGATGGATTTTGTAATGACTTTGTAGAAATATTAACCATCATGAGACGATGTGTCACGTGCAAAAACCCAGGTCCGTACCTCCAAGGTTAAGGTCATACTTAGAGGTCAAAGGTAAAAAAAAGGGTCCGAAACTTAAACGCAGTCAATAACTTACTTATGTCTGTATGGATTTAGAAATTACTTTGGAGAAATGTTAACCATCATGAGACGATGTGTCACGTGCAAACCCAGATCTGTACCTCCAAGGTCAAGGTCATACTTAGAGGTCAAAGGTAAAAAAAATGGTCCGAAACTTAAACACAGTCAATAACTTTCTTATCTCTGGATGGATTTTGAAATTACTTTGCAGAACTGTTGGCCATCAATAGACAATCTGCCTCACACAAAACCAAGGTCCTTACCTCCAAGGTCAAGGTCATATTTAGAGGTCAAATGTGATAAAAGGGTCCAAAACTTAAACATGTTCAATAACTTTCTATGGATGAATACGAACATAGACATATTTTCAGGCGGGGGCATCGGTGTCCTATGGACGCATTTCTAGTTAAAAAGTAGGTCAACAACAAGGTCAGGAGGTAAAAAAATATGGTACCACTGGAAAGGTCTCATGAAAAAGAATGCAGATGTGAAATATGAAAGTCCAATCACTTACCAATCAGAAGTTATGGACTATGTTAAAGGTTTTAAAAAGTAGGTCATGAGGTCAAAAATTATGGTACCACTAGAAAGGTCTTGTGACAAGAAATGCACATGTGAAATATGAAAGCCCTACCACTTACCAATCGAAAGTTATGGCCAATGTTAAAGTTTTTAAAAAAGTAGGTCAAACATCAAGGTCACGAGGACAAAAATTATGGTACCACTAGAAAGGTCTTGTGACAAGGAGTGCACATGTGAAATATGAAAGCCCTATAGTAGTCACAGACAAGACTGACCAGGCGGAGCTATCGTTTGCACCTGCCTTTGGAATGTTCTACTAACAAAAAGGTAAACCAAGTCACCTGGTTATGTGAATTCAACTGTAACACAAACAACAAAATGTGGTGTGTATGGCTATTTGGTCCACTTGCAGAAAGCATGCAAAAGGCACTCTACCGAATCATCTGGTGGACTCGGCGAATCTGACATATATTGACACCACCTGAATAGCTCCGCCTAGTCAATCTTATCTGCAACTACTAAACCACTTACCAATCGAAAGTTATGGCCAATGTTAAAGTTTTTAAAAGTAGGTCAAACCTCAAGGATAAGGTCAAAAATTATGTTACCACAAGAAAGGTCTTGTGACAAGGAATGCAAATGTGAAATATGAAAGCCCTATCACTTACCAAACAAATGTTATGGCCAATGTAAATGTTTTTAAAATTTTTTAAAAAAGTAGGTCAAAGGTCAAGGTGAAGGTCACGAGATCAAAAATTATGGTACCACTGGACAGGTCTTGTGATAAGGTATACAGATGTGAAATATGAAAGCCCTATCTATTACCATTCAAAAGTTATGCCCAGTGTTAGGTTTTTTGTAGAAAGACAAATGGCCAAACGTTATATATATATATATAATTGACCACTTCAGTTGTGATTCTCTCTGAAGCTGTGTACTGTAAAGTGAGTGGGTTACTTTTTATAAAATATTTTCATAGCTTTTCATCAGAATTTTAAGCAAAACACACACACAAAAAAAAGCTTCCATAATTAAGTGATGCCTTACTCAGACTGCATTAATTTTATACACCATGGAGATTTGTCAGTATTGAGATTGTGCCAATATATCATTCCTTGTTTTCATAATTTTTTTGCCCCTGGAATCGAGATTCGGGGGGTAGGGTTGGGGGTGGGGGGGGCATATAGTTTTTGGTCTGTCTGTCTGTGTGTCTGTCTACAAAAACCTTAACATTGGGCATAACTTGTGAATGTTGACAGATAGAGCTTTCATATTTCACTCACAAGACCTTTCCAGTGGTACCATAATTTTTGATCTTGTGGCCTTGACATTGACCCTTGACCTACTTTTTTCAAAATTTTAACATTGGCAACATTTGGCATAACTTCTAAATGGCACTGTCCGGGGGGCATCAGTGTTTGACAAACACATCTTGTTGTATTTTCAATTGACTTCTGTCACAAGTGTGCATCAGTTTATGTACTTGCTTGCTGTGTACAAAAGCCAAGTAAATGTTGTTGATGTTTTTATGCCCCCGGAATCTAGATAAGGGGGCATATAGTTTTTGGTCTGTTTGTCCGTTTGTCTGTCTACAAAAACCTTAACATTGGGCATAACTTTTGACTGGTATTAGATAGAGCTTTCATATTTCACATGTGTATACCTTTTTCACAAGACCTTTCCAGTGGTACCATAATTTCTGACCTTGTGACCTTGACCTTGATGTTTGACCTACTTTTTAAAAACTTTAACATTGGCCATAACTTTTGATTGGTAAGTGGTAGGGCTTTCATATTTCACATGTGCACTCCTTGTCACAAGACTTTTCTATTGGTACCATAAGTTTTGACCTTGTGTATAGTTTTTTGGTCTGTCTGTCTGTCTGACCGTTTATCTGTCTACAAAAACCTTAACATTGGGCATAACTTTTGACTGGTAACAGATAGTGCTTTCGTATTTCACCTGTGTATACCTTATCACAAGACCTTTCCAGTGGTTCGATAATTTTTGATCTCGTCACCTTAACCTTTGACTTACTTTTTTCATTTTTTTAAAAACATTAACATTGGCCATAACTTTCGATTGGTAAGTGATAGGGCTTTCAAGTTTAACATGCGCACTCATTGTCACAAGACCTTTCTAGTGGTACCATAATTGTTGACCTTGTGACCTTAACCTACTTTTTAAAACTTTAACATTGGCCATAGCTTTCAATTGGTAAGTGGTAGAGCTTTCATATTTCACATGTGGTCTCCTTGTCACAGGACCTTTCTAGTTGTACCGTAAGTTTTAACCTTGTGACCTTGACCTTGACATTTGACCTACTTTTTAAAAACTTTAACATTGGCCATTTCTTTCGATTGGTAAGTGGTAGGGCTTTCATATTCCACATGTGCATTTCTTGTCACAAGACCTTTCTAGTGGTACCATAATTTTTGACCTCGTGACCTTGACCTTGAAGTTTGACCTACTTTTTAAAAACTTTAACATAGTCCATAACTTTTGATTGGTAAGTGATTGGGCTTTCATATTTCACATGTGCATTCTTTTTCACAAGACCTTTCCAGTGGTACCATATTTTTTTACCGCCTGACCTTGACGTTTGACCTACTTTTTAAAAACTTTAACATTGGCCATAACTTCCAATTGGTAAGTGATGGGGCTTTCATATTTCACATGTGCATACTATGTCACAAGACCTTTTCAACAATCCCATAATTTTTGACCTTGTGACCTTGAACTACTTTTTTAAGACTTGAACATTGGCCATACCTTTCGATTGCTTACTGATTCACATTTAACATGCGCTGTTTGGGGGCATCAGTGTTGCACAAACACATCTTGTTTTTATGCTAGAACAGCTTTCACACTATTCTTGACATCCATGTTAGCTAGAAGTCAACTACAGTTATGCAAGTTCATAACCAATAGTTGAGAACACATTTAACTTCTTTTTTAGCTCGCCTTACAATAGTAAATGGGAGCTCTTGCCATACCCCCAGCTTTAGATGTCAGCATCGGCGTCGGCATTCCCATTGGGTTAAAGTTCATCTGAAGCTCTTATTTGTGATTTTATACAAATTTATTTTTAAATAAAATAAACAATAGGTAAAAATCAGTATTTATGTCCCCCCACCGGAGGGGAGGGGGACATATTGTTTTTAGTGCGGATCCCGTCGGCGGCGGCGTCAGCGGCGGCGTAGCCTGTTTGAAGCATCATATCTCCTGAACCTATGGATTGATTTTGACCAAACTTGCAAAGACACATCACTAGGATAAAGGAAAACAGTCTTCAGGTCATGCTGACCGTGACCTCATTTTCAAGGTCAAAGAAACCCCAAAACAGTCATTTTTGGGCCCTAAAAGGCTTTTCTGCACAATATCTCATCAACTAATTTATTAATTTTAATCAAACTTGGTATGATATATCATTTCAACAAACCACAGATTTGATTAGATTTTGGTGACTTTGACATCATTTCCAAGGTCACAGGGACCCAAAAACAGTCTTTTTTGGGCCAAAAATGACTTTCTGCACTCTATCTCATTAACAAATTGATTAATTTTAATCAAACTTGGTACAATAAACCATTACAAAAACTGCAGATTTGATAAGATTTTTGTGACCTTGACCGCATTTCCAAGGTCACAGTGACCCCAAAACAGTCATTTTCGTGCCAAAAATGGCTTGTCTGCACTCTTATCTCATTAAGGAATTGATTAATTGAAATCAAACTTGATACAATATATCATTACAACAAACCACAGATTTGATTAGATTTTGGTGAACTTGATCTCATTTCCAAGGTCACAATGACCCCAAAACAAGTTATTTTTGGTACAAAAATGGCTTGTCTGCACTCAATCTCATTAACCAATTGATTAATTGTAGTCACACTTGGTACAATATATCAAAACAGCATACCACAGATTTGATTAGATGTTGGTGACCTTGACCTCATTTTCAAGGTCACAGCGACCCCTTATTGTCATTTTTGGGCCAAAAATGACTTGTCTACACTCTGTCTCATTAACAAATTGATTGATTTTCGTCAAACTTCGTACAATATATCATTACAACATACAACAGATTTGGTTAGAAATTGGTGATCTTGACCTCGTTTTCAAGGTCACAGTGACCCGAAAAACAGCCGTTTTTGTCTGCACTCTCATTAACGAATTGATTAATTTTAGTCAAACTTGGTACAATACATCATTACAACATACCACAGATTTGATTAGATTTTGTTGAACTTGACCTCATTTTCAAGGTCACAGTGACTAACAAACTGTCATTTTTGGGCCAAAAATGGCTTGTGTGCACTCTCAATAACGAATTGACCAAATTTTGTCAACTTTCCCTTTCGTACACTATATCATTACAACAAACCGCAGATTTGATTAGATTTTGGTGACCTTGACTTCATTTTCAAGGTCAAAGTGACCCCAAAACAGTCAATTTTGGGCCAAAAATGGCTTGTCTGCACTATATCTCATTAACAAATTGATTGATTTTCATCAAACATGGTACAATATATCATTACAACAAACCGCATATTTGGTTAGATTTTGGTGACCTTGACCTTTTTACAAAGTCACAGCATCCCAAAGACAGTCAATTTTGGGCGAAAAATGGCTTGTCTGCACTCTACTTCATTAATGAATCAGTTATTTATAGTCAAACTTTGTACAATATATCAGTAAAACATACCACATACTTGATTAGATTTTGGTGACCTTGACCATTTTTCAAGGTGACAGGCCCCACAAAACAGTCAATTTTGGGCCAAAAATGGCTTGTCTGCACTCTAAGGCCAAGGTCTCCCGAAACCTGTTCTTTTTGGGCCAAAATATGGCTTATCTGTAACCTATATCACTTAAGAATTTATGAACGTTGGTCAAAATTGGTACAATATTTAATTACAGTCTACCAAATTTGTCTGGACTGGTGATCTAAGCTTTTTGATGACTGATTGCTTTTTAAGGTCACAGGCTCCCGAGAAAACTGTCAGTTTTTGGCCAAAAATGGCTTGTTTGCAGCTTACATTTTGGTGACTTTAACCTAGTTATTAAAGTCAAATGGGTGTTTTAAGATATATTTATGGTGGGGGGATATTTTTTTCCTCTGAAAACATTTCTGATTTACATATTCTTTTTTTACTCCATGTCCCATGTTTTTTGGCTGAAATTGGACTTTTTGAGAAGCTAATATTTTCCTCTGTATTACTTCCCTGTGTTAAATTTACCTGCAAGCTCAGTGGTGCAATGGATAGGGCTTTGGACTCTGAATCAAAGAGTTGTGAGTTCAAATCCCAGGGGAGGATTTTTTTTTTTTCTTTTTCTTTTTAAAAAAAAACAGCGAGTTTAATTTTCAGGGTGCAGGGATCAAAGTCACTATGGCTATTTTGAGAAAAACATTGTCATTGCTCTTGCAACTTCATTTATTGATGTGTTTTAATATAACTTCACACAAATGTTGGGTATGATGACATCTCGAGTGACTTTGACTTTCAGGGTCCAGGGCTCAAGGTCAAGGTCACTCCTTCGAGGTTTTAGTGGTCAAGGTCGCTATTGCTATTTTTCACTCTTGTGTCTTCTTTTATTGATGGGATTTAATATAACTTCACACAAATGTTTGGCATGATGATATCTCCAGCGTATCTGACTTTCAGGGAGGGGGGTTCAATGTCAAGATCACTATTTTTAGAAAGACTATGTAATTGCTCTAGTGTCCACATTTATTGATGGATTTAAACATAACTTCACACAAATCTGGAGGATGATATCTTGAGTGAGTTCAACTTTCATGGTCTGGGGCTAAAGGTCAAGGTCACTGGCTGTTTGTAGAAAAACTTTGTCATCCCTCTGGTGCTTACATTAATTGATGGATTTTAATATAACATCACACAAATGTTGGGTATGATATCTCGAGCAAGTTCGATTTTGGGGTCCCGGGGCTGAAGGTCAAGGTCACTGTTGCTATTTTTAGCACGCCTGTTTTTCGAAGATTAGCTCACCTGTTTTTCGAAGAAAAACTTTTGAGCTATTGTCATCACTCCAGCAAGCCCCCGCCCATAGGGGCTTGAAGAAATATATGGGCTGCATGATGCTTCCTGGCAGAGCTGAATCCGGACCACACACTAGTACTGGTAAACCGCTTAGAGAATCTAAGCCTGTCCAGGAACCGGGGTACGAGGTGGACCGTCCATGCTAATAAACCCTATTGGTTTCATTGGGCGACAGGGCTTGAGATGTCATTTCATGTCAATGTCGGGTAAAAGTCCTACAAAATTGGAAGCAACGTCTCCAAAATGACCTTTACAGTGTTGACGTGGACGTTAAACCTCAAATCGAACAAACAAACAAAATCAACACTCCAGCGTATACGCTGGCATTGTAGTTATTGTTCTGGGCTATTACTTCAAAAGTATTAGACCTAGCCGCATGAAACTTCATACACATACTCATCATGACAAGACCTACAATCTGACCAATATCCAAAACTATATTGTTTATTATGACTGGATTATCTCCCCTTTTGCAATTTTTTTCTGAAACATTCCAATACTATTGGTAACAGAGCCTTCAAATGTCACATGGATATTCCCTGGGACAAGACCTGTTCAGTGATACCAACCTTTTTGACCTGTGACCTTGACCTTTGAACTTTGAACTTTGACCTACAGTAGAACTTCGATGGCTCGAACTCGCCAGGACCGCCGAAAAAAGTTCGAGCCATCGGTAGTTCGAGCCATTCAAGATCCATCTTTGTGTACTATGATTTTTTATCATAGCTGCGGCGATTTTGTGATTTCCGGTACATTTATCGGTCATAATTTAAGAGTGAATGATAAGCCGTATTTTTGGTCCGTATTATGATACTGATCACGCGCCTGCGTTACTTGATCGATAAAATTGGAATTTTTAAAAAGGTAATTAGTAAGAGCCATCGGTGGGATTTTACATAGAAAATGCACTCTAGGGACAAGGCTTAGAGTTCGAGGGTTCGAGCCATCGTGGTTCGAGCCAAGGGTGGCATGTTTAGTTAAAATGAATAGGGATTTTGCCGGGACTGAAAAGTAAGTTCGACCAAAACGTGGTGTTCGAGCCTACCGAGTTCGACCCATCGAAGTTCGACTGTATTTTACAAAAATGTAACCAAAAACTTAAAAGCTTGATCATATCTCCAAAAATATTTGGTCTACCTTTGTGAAACTTCATATACATACCCACCATGACAAAAAGCTACATATAACAAAGGGTCATAACTAAATTGTTAATTATGGCTGAACTATCTCCCCTTTTCCGATTTTTAGCTCACCTGGGCCGAAGGCTCCAGGGGAGCTTATAGTATAGTGGGTCCTCCGTCGTCCGTCAGTCCGTCCGTCGTCCGTCCACACTTTTGAGCAGCTATATCTCTGTATCCTACAGGCTGATCTCAATCATTTCTCACCTGTAGCATGCCTCTGGTGGGGCATTGATGATATAACCTTTTTTTTTGAAATCGCTCTAAAACTTTGGTTCCTATAGCAACCACAAGGTCCCATAGACTTACTATGGGAAAATGCTTGTCATCACCGTAGCGCCTTCAGTTTTGATCGGATCTTTCTGAAACTTATATGTAAGTTGACTGGGGATAAAAACTCGGATGAGTTCGAAAACCAGCCAAGTCGGCCCATTTATCATAGAGTTACGTCCCTTTGATTGCTGAAAATGCCGATTTTTGACCTTGTCATCACCTTAGCCCCTTCAGTTTTGATCGGATCTTTCTGAAACTTATATGTAATGTGGCTGGGGATAAAACCTCGGATGAGTTAGAAAACCGGCCAAGTCCGCGGGTTTATCATAGAGTTACGTCCCTTTGATTGCTGAAAATGCCGATTTTTAGCTCACCTGGGCCGAAGGCTCCAGGGGAGCTTATAGTATAGTGGGTCGTCCGTCGTCCGTCCGTCCACACTTTTGAGCAGCTATATCTCTGTATCCTGCAGGCTGATCTCAATCATTTCTCATCTGTAGCATGCCTCTGGTGGGGCATTGATGACATAAACTTTTTTTTTTGAAATCGCTCTAAAACTTTGGTTCCTATGGCAACCACAAGGTCCCATAGACTTACTTTGGAAAAATGCTTGTCATCACCGGAGCGCCTTCAGTTTTGATCAGATCTTTCTGAAACTTATATGTAAGGTGGCTGTGGATAAAATCTCGAATGAGTTCGAAAACCGGCCAAGTCAGCCCATTTATCATAGAGTTAGGTCCCTTTGATTGCTGAAAATGCCCATTTTCGACCTTGTCATCACCGTAGCCCCTTCAGTTTTGATCGGATCTGTATTGTGGCTGGGGATAAAACCTCGGATGAGTTCGAAAACTGGCAGGTCCGCCAATTTATCATAGAGTTACGTCCCTTTGATTGCTGAAAATGCCGATTTTTGACCTTGTCATCACCGTAGCCCCTTCAGTTTTGATCGAATCTTTCTGAAACTTATATGTAAGGTGGCTGTGAATAAAATCTCGAATGAGTTCGAAAACCGACCAAGTCGGCCCTTTTATCGTAGAGTAACGTCCCTTTGATTGCTGAAAATGCTGATTTTTGACCTTATCATCACTGTAGCCCTTTCAGTTTTGATCGAATCTTTCTGAAACTTATATGTAAAGTGGCTGGGGATAAAATCTCGGATGAGTTCGAAAACCAGCCAAGTTGGTCCATTTATCACAGAGTAACGTCCCTTTGATTGCTGAAAATCCGATTTTTGACCTTGTCATCACCGTAGCCCTTTCAGTTTTGATCCGATCTTTCTGAAACTTATATGCAAGGTGGCTGGGGATAAAGCCTCGGATGAGTTCGCATACCGGCAAAGGTGGCCTATTTATCATAGAGTTAGGTCCCTTTGATTGCTGAAAATGTTGATTTTTGACCTTGTCTACACTGTAGCCCCTTCAGTTTTGATCGGATCTTTCTGAAACTTATATGTAAGGTGGCTGGGGATAAAACCTCATATGAGTTCGAAAACCGGCCAAGTTGCCCCATTAACTATATAGTTATGTCCCTTTGATGGATGAAAATGTCGATTTTTTACCTTGTCATCACCGTAGCCCCTTCAGTTTTGATCGAATCTTTCTGAACCTATATGTAAGGTGACTGGAGATAAAACCTAGGATGAGTTTGAATACCGGACAAGTTGGCCCAGTTATCATTGATTTACGTCCCTTTGATTGCTGAAAATGCCGATTTTTGACCTTGTCATCACCATAGCCCCTTCAGTTTTGATCCGATCTTTCTGAAACTTATATGTTAGGTGGCTGGGGATAAAATCTTTGAAGAGTTCGAAAACAGGCCAAGTCAGCCCATTTATCGTAGAGTTATGTCCCTTTGATGGCTGAAAATGTTGATTTTTGACCTTGTCATTACCGTAGCCCCTACAGTTTTTCGGATTTTTCTGAAACATATATGTAAGGTGGCTGGGGATGAAACCTCGGATGAGTTCGAAAACTGGCCAAGTCGGCTCATTTATTTAAGAGTAACATCCCTTTGATTGCAAAAAATGCCAAATTTTGACCTTGTCATCACCGAAGCCCCTTCAGTTTTGATCGGATCTTTCTGAAACTTATATGTGAGGTGACTGGGAATAAAATCTTGGATGAGTTCCAATACCGGCCAAGTCGGCACATTTATCATAGAGTGACGTGCCTTTGATTGCTGAAAATGCCTATTTTCGACATTGTCATCACTGCTGCCCCTTTAGTTTTGAACGGATCTTCAAGAAACTTACAAACAAGGAAGTCAGGCAGAAAGCTTGGAGGAGTTTGAAACTCTTGTTTTTGAACTTGTCATCACCATAGCCACTTCAGTTTAGATCAGATCTTCTTAGTAAGTCAGGAATAAAAGCTTGAATGAGTTTGAAAACTGGTGAGGTCAGCCTGTTTATCATAGAGTTACATTCTCCTTGATTTTCAGAAAATGCTTACCCTGTCATCATAAAGCCTTCAGTAAAGGTTGGCACTTCCTTAAACTTTGAATCTGTTAGTTCAGGTGAGCGATACAGGACCAAGCTAGCTTGGTCCTCTTGTTGACCTTGTCATCACCGTAGCCCCTTCAGTTTTGATCGGATCTTTCTGAAACTTATATGTAATTTGGCTGTGGATAAAATCTCTAATGAGTTCGAAAACCGACCAAGTCGGCCCTTTTATCGTAGAGTAACGTCCCTTTGATTGCTGAAAATGCTGATTTTTAGCTCGTCTGTTTTTTTAAAAAAAACTTTCGAGCTATTGTCATCACTCCGGCGTCTGCGTTGTCGTCGTCTTGCGTCGTCGTTCCAAAAAAACTTAACCTTGGCTATAACTTAAAAAGTATTAGACCTAGCCTCATGAAACTTCATACACACACTCATCATCACAAGAGCTACATTTTGACCAAGGACCATAACAACATTGTTGATTTTGGCTGAATTATCTCCCCTTTTAAAAAGTATTAGACCTAGCCTCATGAAACTTCATACACACACTCATCATCACAAGAGCTACATTTTGACCAAGGACCATAACAACATTGTTGATTTTGGCTGAATTATCTCCCCTTTTCCAATTTTTTTCTGAAACACATTTTTTGCTCTCATTTTAATACTATTCACAACAGAGCCTTCAAACTTCACATGAATGTTCCCTTGGACAAGACCTTTTCAGTGATACCACACTTTTTGATCTGTGACCTTGACCTTTGAACTTTGACCTATTTTTCGAAAATTTAACCGAAAACCTTAACCTTTACCATATTTCCAAAAGTATTTGGCCTACCTTCATGAAACTTCATACACATACTCACCATCACAAGAGCTACATTCCCTACAAGTTTTATAACTCCATCTTGCAATTTGATTGAATTATCTCCCCTTTTCCAATTTTTTTCTGAAACACATTTTTTGCTCTCATTTTAATACTATTCACAACAGAGCCTTCAAACTTCACATGAATGTTCCTTGGGACAAGACCTTTTCAGTGATACCACACTTTTTGATCTGTGACCTTGACCTTTGAACTTTGACCTATTTTTCGAAAATTTAACCGAAAACCTTAACCTTGACCATATTTCCAAAAGTATTTGGCCTACCTTCATGAAACTTCATACACATACTCACCATCACAAGAGCTACATTCCCTACAAGTTTTATAACTCCATCTTGCAATTTGATTGAATTATCTCCCCTTTTTTCTCCGTTTTTTTTAATTGTTTTTGTCTCTTATTTCAATACTATTCACAACAGAGCCTTCCAACTTCACATGAATGTTCCTTGGGACAAGACCTTTTCAGTCATACCACGCTTTTTGACCTGTGACCTTTACCTTTGAACTTTGACCTATTTTTCGAAAAATTAACCAAAAAACTAAACCTTGACCACATTTCCAAAAGTATTTGGCCTACCTTCATGAAACTTCATACACATACTCACCATCACAAGAGCTACATTCCCTACAAGTTTTATAACTCCATCTTGCAATTTGATTTGACTTAGGACTTTTGTTTTCTAAAAGAAACTGCAGACGAGCGTTGGCACCCGCTTGCGGTGCTCTTGTTGACCTTGTCATCACTGTAGCCCTTTCAGTTTTGATCGAATCTTTCTGAAACTTATATGTAAAGTGGCTGGGGATAAAATCTCGAATGAGTTCGAAAACCAGCCAAGTTGGTCCATTTATCACAGAGTAACATCCCTTTGATTGCTGAAAATACCGATTTTTGACCTTGTCATCACCGTAGCCCTTTGAGTTTTGATCGGATCTTTCTGAAACTTATATGCAAGGTGGCTGGGGATAAAGCCTCGGATGAGTTCGCATACCAGCAAAGGTGGCCTATTTATCATAGAGTTAGGTCCCTTTGATTGCTGAAAATGTTGATTTTTGACCTTGTCTACACTGTAGCCCTTTCAGTTTTGATTGTATCTTTCTGAAACTTATATGTAAGGTGGCTGGGGATAAAACCTCTGATGAGTTCGAAAATCGGCCAAGTTGCCCCATTAACTATATAGTTATGTCCCTTTGATGGCTGAAAATATCGTTTTTTCACCTTGTCAACACCGTAGCCCCTTCAGTTTTGATCGAATCTTTCTGAAACCTATATGTAAGGTGACTGGAGATAAAACCTAGGATGAGTTTGAATACCGGCCAAGTTGGCCCATTTATCAATGATTTACGTCCCTTTGATTGCTGAAAATGCCGATTTTTTACCTTGTTTTACCTTATATGTAAGGTGGCTGGGGATAAAATCTTGGATGAGTTCAAAAACAGGCCAAGTCAGCCCATTTATCGTAGAGGTCTGTCCCTTTGATGGCTGAAAATGTTGATTTTTGACCTTGTCATTACCGTAGCCCCTTCAGTTTTGATCGGAATTTTCTGAAACTTATATGTAAGGTGGCTGGGGATGAAACCTCGGATGAGTTGAAAAACTGGCCAAGTCGGCTCATTTATTTTAGAGTAACATCCCTTTGATTGCTAAAAATGCCAAATCTTGACCTTGTCATCACCGTAGCCCCTTCAGTTTTGATCGGATCTTTCTGAAACTTATATGTGAGGTGGCTGCGAATAAAATCTTGGATGAGTTTGAATACTGGCCAAGTCTGATCGGATCTTTCTGAAACTTACATGTAAGGTGGCTGGGAATAAAACCTCAGGTGGGTTCGAATACCAGCCAAGTCGGCACATTTATCATAGAGTGACGTGCCTTTGATTGCTGAAAATGCCTATTTTCGACATTGTTATCACTGCTGTCCCTTTAGTTTTGAACAGATCTTCATGAAACTTACAAACAAGGAAGTCAGGCAGAAAGCTTGGAGGAGTTTGAAAACTCTTGTTTTTGAACTTGTCATCACCATAGCCACTTGAGTTTAGATCGGATCTTCTAAGCAAGTCAGGAATAAAAGCTTGAATGAGTTTGAAAACTGGTGAGGTCAGCCTGTTTATCATAGAGTTAAATTCTACTTGATTTTCAGAAAATGCTTACCCTGTCATCACCATGTCCTCCCATAAAGCCTTCAGTAAAGGTTGGCACTTCCTTAAACTTTGAATCTGTTAGCTCAGGTGAGCGATACAGGACCAAGCTAGCTTGGTCCTCTTGTTTTCTGAAACACATTTTTTTTTACTCCCATTCCAATACTGTTTTGTAACAGAGCCTTCAAACTTCACATGGATGTTCCTTGGGACAAGACCTTTTCACTGATACCAACCTTTTTGGCATGTGACCTTGACCTTTGAACTTTTACCTGATTTTTATAGACATTTTTACTCCCATTCCAATTCTATTTGTAACAGAGCCTTCAAACTTCACTTGGATGTTCCTTGGGACAAGATCTTTTCACTGATACCAACCTTTTTGACCTGTGACCTTGGCCTTTTGACCTATTTTACAAATATTTCAAAAATGTAACCAAAAACTTTAAGCTTGACCATATTTCCAAAAATATTTGGTCTACCTTTATGAAACTTCATACACATACCCACCATGACAAAAGCTACATTCTGACAGAGGGCCATAACTATATTGTTAATTATGGCTGAATTATCTCCCCTTTTCCGATTTTTTTTCTGACACAAATTTTTTACTCCCATTCCAATACTATTTGTATCAGAGCCTTCAATTTTATTTGCCTTCACTGCAGCTGGTGTTGTGCCGTGTGGCGGCCGTAAAACGTCTCCCCGTACATCAACCATAGTGCAGTTTATATTTTACTTTTGGTCCTTTGAGATCAGCCTGAATATTCTGAGAAATCAGAAATAAATTATTGGTTTAGACTCCCATTCTAGACAGGCTTTTAATTATTTGGACCCCATTTTGATTTATATCAGTCTTTGAATCGACTGCCTATTAGAAATTCGCAAAATTGCAGTATGTTTCCTCTGGCTTTCTTTGCCGGATCATTACAGGGTCACTGATGAGGCTTTATTAGCCGAAACTACGTAGTATGACCCATTTTCTTTCTTATAAAGGTTTTCATTGCTCTTAAAGGAACTCATTTTTTATTTTTATTTGCCTTCACTGCAGCTGGTGTTGTGCCGTGTGGCGGCCATAAAATGTCTCCCCGTCCATCAACCATAGTGCAGTTTATATTTTACTTTTGGTCCTTTGAGATCATCGTGAATATTCTGAGAAATCAGAAATAAATTATTGGTTTAAACTTCTATTCTAGACAGGCTTTTAATTATTTGGACCCCATTTTGATTTATATCAGTCTTTGAATTGACTGCCTATTAGAAATTCGCAAAATTGCAGTATGTTTCCTCTGGCTTTCTTTGCCGGATCATTACAGGGTCACTGATGAGGCTTTATTAGCCGAAACTACGTAGTATGACCCATTTTCTTTCTTATGAATGTTTTCATTGCTCTTATAGGAACTCATTTTTGATTGTATTCAAACTTCACATTGATGTTCCTTGGGACAAGACCCTTTCACTGATACCAACCTTTTTGACCTGTGACCTTGACCTTTGAACTTTGACCTGATTTTTTATACACATTTTTTACTCCCATTCATTTATTGATGGATTTTATTATAACTTGCCACAAATGTTGGGTATGATGATATCTCGAGAGACTTTGACTTTCAGGGTCCAGGACTGAAGGTCAATGTCACTGTGGCTATTTTTACAAAAATGATGTAATTGCTCTAGTGTCCACATTTATTGATGGATTTAAAGATAACTTCATACAAATGTTGGGTTTGATGATATCTCAAGTGAATGTTCAACTTTCTGGGTCTGGGGTTCAAGGTCAGGTTCATTGTAGCTAATTTTAGAACCTTTGTCATTGCTCTAGTGCCTACATTTATGATGGATTTTAATGTAACTTCACATAAATGTTGGATATGATGATATCTCGAGTGAGTTCCACTTTCAAGGTCAAGGTCACTGTGACTATTTTTAGAAAAACTTTTTCATTGCTCTAGTTTCTGCATTTATTGATGGATTTTAATTTAACTTTACACAAAAGTTGCGTTTGATAATATCTCAAGCAAGTTAAACTTTCAGGGTCCAAGGTTCAGTGGTCCAAGGTACATTCAGGGTCACTGTGTCTTTTTTTTTTTTTTTTTTTTTGGAAAACTTTGTCTCCACACTAGCACCTACATTTATTAATGGGTTTAATGTTACTTTACACAAATGCTAGGCTAGGCTTTTTATAAGTTGTCTTGTGTGAGGGGATTTGTATCATCTGTGATGCCTTGATATTACTCAGATGTTTGTAGATTTTTCTTATCAAATATAGATTTTTTTTACAGTAGATCGGCTTGAAAACAGGATTAGGGGTACTTTTTGGTTCTCTTTCATTTGCTGCAGTCTGTTTAGCTCTTTTACTTGAGAAAATGGCAAACCCTGCAAAATCGGGATCATTTTTTTTTTTTTTTTTTTTTAATAAAACATTTAAAACAAGATTTCTTCAGTGCTCCTTAGGGGTACTATCTGGTTTTCTTTTAATTGCTGCAGTCTGTTGGGCTGTTTTACAGAAGAAAAATTTCATTTTTGATAACTTGCCCTCATCCAACTTAGGCCTCCAAAGGCGAGCTATGTTGTCATCTGACAACTCTTGTTACATGTTGTCCACATTTTACATCTAGTCATTATTTAGCCTGTCCCAAGTGGGCCTAGTTAACTAGTTGTAAAGAACAGTGTGAAAGGTATTGTAACATGTCAAACATATTTGCTTATGCCTCACATGAAATGCTTTGCTAGAGAATGCTTTTTGACATGGACTTTTCTACTTGCCCATTCACTCCAAAATTAGTTTTCTGATCACAATATCAATTGTTGCCATAGACTTTGCATTGACATTGCTTAACTTTACATGAATCAAACCAGTTAAATCAACTAGATGAATCCAGCTACTTTTGTTTATCAACCTTTCACATTGTCATAGATCTATGCAACATTTTTCTTTAAGACTTGGATTAATATGCTTTTGAAGGTGTGATTTGACTAGATGATACATTCACACAAAACATTTTGACCTGTGAACTTGACCTTTGACCTACATAAAAGAAAAAGTTAACATTGGTCATAACTTTTGAACCGTTTGATCAGGCCAAAAAAGTCAGATTCAGCTAGTTAAGTTCAACAAGTTTGATCCAGTAGAAATAAAAATCAAAAATGAGTTCCTTTAAAAGCAATGAAAATATTCATAAGAAAGATGGGTCATACTACGTAGTTTCGGCTAACAAAGTAGAAGTAAAACAAAGATCAGGAATTGATACAATTAACTTACTCCACCCATAAAAGACACCAAAGGGAAAGAAATACAAACATTAAGCGACCAGACCATAATGGAAACCTAAACAAAGGAAGGCCATAAGGACAGTTACTTTCCCACAAAATGGCCATATGGTCATCCGAAACTAAAAGACACAAGTGATACACACAGTAAGTAACAAACAACAACATAAAATAAATCGCCACAGAAGAGCCGCCTTGGAACGGTCAGTGGAAGATTTCCACTGGGGGGCTTAAATCGATTTTACGTGGCCACAATCCTCGCCCTTACTTCCGTCGCGATTTAGACAAATAATTTGTTCAGTCCGCATGAAGGCCTCCTAACTCATCAGTGCAACATCTCCGTGAACACAAAAATCAAAGAACCAAAGAGGTGAGACAACGGTGAGGACTCGACAGCAAGAAACCACTGAAATGCTGGAGCAAAAGAAAACCAACAGTTAGACTCCGATGAGCCCGACCAGAGACAGAGCATCAGGCACCAACCAACATTACCTTGAATTAGATCTCTCTAATTCTCAATAAGCCTTTACGTTGGAGCCGTCATAGAATCTGAGGCCTGACCCACCGAGTGACCCTGTAATGATCCGGCAAAGAAAGCCAGAGGAAAAATACTACAATTTTGCGAATTTCGAATAGGCAGTCGATTCAAAGACTGATATAAATCAAAATTGGGACCAAATAATTAAAAACCTGTCTAGAATATGAGTCTAAACCAATAATTTATTTCTGATTTCTCAGAATATTCACGCTGAAAGCACCCTAACAATGCTAGTAAGTTAAACACTTTATCTTTCATATCATACTCCTATTTAAAATAGCCTTACACATCAATTCAAAAGAGATCTATTATGCAAGTCACTTTAAAATGTATTTCTAGGGCCAATCTTTTAAACCCTTTTTATATCAGTCATATGTTAATTGTTCTTAAAGTTAATCATTTATTGTGACATTTCAAATGCAGGAAGTGTTTAAGATATTTTTAACCAATTCCAGGTTGCTCCTGTTGCTATGAATTCTACCTGAAGACAGATGGTGTCTGATGTACATAGATTGAGAACATCTACATGAAGTAGTCAAATATGTAACCATATGGTAAATTCCTCTTTATCATTGCTGGAAAATATGGTAAGTTCTCTGTAAAATATGCCCTACTATCCCTACTTTCTGTTACTTATGATCCCTACTTTTCACTACTTTTTATGTTCCCTATAGCGTAAGCGGGGACATATTGTTTTTGCCCTGTCTGTTTGTCTGTTGGTTTGTTTGTTGGTTTGTATGTGGACAACTTTAACGTTGGTCATAACTTTTTAACCATTGGAGGTAGAGTATTCATATTTGGCATGAAGTTTCCTTGTGACAAGAGCTTCACATTCATGGAAAAAAAATTGACCTGTGACCTTGACCTTTGACCTACTTAAAAGAAAAAAATAACATTGGTCATAACTTTTGAACCGCTTGAGATACAGCCTTCATATTTGGCATGTATGTTCCTTGTGACAAAAGCTTCACATTCATGTAAATATTTTGACCTGTGACCTTGACCATAACCTACTTAAAATAAAAAATAACATTTTGGTCATAACTTTTGAACCATTTGAGATACAGCCTTCATATTTTGCATGTAAGTTCCTTGTGACAAGAGCTTTACATTCAAACAAAAAAATTTGACCTTGACCTTTGCCCTACATAAAAGAAAAAGTTAACATTGGTCATAACTTTTGAACCATTGAGATACAGCCTTCATATTTGGCATGTAGGTTCCTTGTGACAAGAGCTTTACATTCACACAAAAAAAATGACCTGTGACTTTGACCTACATAAAAGAAAAAGTTAACATTGGTCATAATGTTTGAACCGTTTGAGATACAGCCTTCATACTTGGCATGTAGGTTCCTTGTAACAAGAGCCTTTACATTCATGCAATAAATTTTGATCTGGGTCCTTGACCTTTGATCTACCTAAAAGAAAAAAAGAAAATTTTGGTCATAACTTTCGAACTGTTTTGGATAGGGCCTTCATATTTGGCATGTATGTTCCTTGTGATAAGAGCTTAACATTCATGCAAATTTTTTGACCATGACCTTGATCTTTTACCTACTTAAATGAAGAAATAAAATTGTTCATAACTTTTGAATCATTTAAGATAGAGCCTTCATATTTGGCATATAGGTTAGAGCCTTCATATTTGGCATGTCGTTTCCTTGTGAGAAGAGCTTTTCATTCATGCAAAATTTTTTGACCTGTGACCTTGACCTATGACCTACTTTAAAGAAAAAATATTATTGTTCATAAATTTCATACCGTTTAAGATATAGCCTTCATATTTGGCATGTAAGTTCCTTGTGCTAAGGGCTTCCCACTCAAACCAAAAATCTTGACCTGTGACCTTGACTTTGAACTGTGACCAACTTTGAAAAAAAATGACCAGGCACGGGGACATGTTCGTGTTTCACAAACACATCTTGTTCAAAATATCTTTACCCACTTTTTCACTACTCCTTAGCTAAAGGGCACTTGAAAGCCTGTCTAAGATGTTTGCAGTGTGAGGAGGAGGGTGTTGATACTTGACAAAAAACGCAAATGACATAAATTACCTATGAAATTTGCTTGTTTCCTTTGAGACCATCAAGCTTATTCTAGGACTTGAAAATTAATATGAGGGTAACACTGTTGAGGCCTAATTGACCAAAATTATCTGTTATGGCCCAGAAAACTTGATTTGTTATTTTCATTCTTGTTTCCAAAGGCAATCTTTATACCTTTATTTCAGCCTTATCGTGGGGGAAACCAGGACACTTCGGAAGAAAGAGAAAGAAGTCAGCCAACTGTATCATTTGAACTGGATTCAGGAACACAGTCAACAAGTGAGAACCAATCAGAACAAAATCTGACACAGTCTGAACCAGGAGTGGTGAGTTGGCCTAATACATTTCTAACAGTTATTTTGAGAGAAAAAAAATGTAGTTACCGTTTCTTGCACAACTCCAAGGAATGTGAATCGTTACTGGTGACACATTAACCAGGACCTAGGAAAAGGGTAGTCCCTAGCTCTTGCAAAGAAGGAAACTTACCTACATTATCTTTTGCACCTTCTGTGGATGAAATAATCTATCTGGAAGGGTATTACAATCTCTAATTTTCTGAGATAGAAGGATCCCTTGTAGATGTCAGTTCTTGCAGAGGACATCTGAAAAGGCAAAGTATGATGCTTTCTGCCGCTCCTAATTGCGGGGATAATGTCATCTTGTGGATGTTTGTATCTTTGAACAATAGTATAATCCTACTATCTCTCCTCATTTTCTTGAGAGACCCCCATCCTTAGTTTTTAGCTCACCAGATCCAAAGGCTCCGGGGAAGCTTATAGGATAGGCAGTTGTTCGTCTTGCTCTGACATCATCTGATGTCATTTGGCATCAACACTTTCAAACGACATCTCCTCTGAAACCACTAGGCCAATGCAGCTCAAATTTCATTTGTAGCATCCTTTTGCTGGGGGGAACAAAAGTTTGCGTTTTTAGCTCACCTGTCACATAGTGATGAGGTGAGCTTTTGGGATCACTTTTTGTCCACCGTCGGTTGTGCATGCGTCTGTGCATACGTCCATGCGTGAGTGCATAAACAATTTCTTCAAAAGACATCTTCTGCAAAACCACTGCTAAATCACTGATTGGATTTTGACCAAATATCGAAGGAATGATCCTTAGTTGGTCCCCTTTCAACGTTGTTCAAATGGTTCCGGTCTGTTGCACATCTAGGTCACAGGAACTAAAAATAGATCTTAAATAATCTTCTTCTCTGAAACCGCATGGTCCATGTCTTTGATATTTGGTATGAAGCTTCATCTAGTGTACCTCTACCAAGATTGTTCAAATTATAGCCCTGGGACCAAAAATGCCCCCCACCTGGGGCCTTTTGGTTTTACATAGTCTTATGTAGGGAAAATCTTTACAAATCTTCTCTGAAACCGCAAGGCCCAGGTCCTTGATATTTGGTATGAAGCTTTATCTAGTGGACCTCTACTAAGATTGTTCAAATTATAGCCCTGGGGTCAAAAATGCCCCCGCCCAGGGCATCGAAATCGATATTTACAATCAGCTGAATGGAAGTTTATCAATACCAAAGGTCGACTCTTGTCCTAGATGGCTCAGATTCAGCATTTTAATCTTCTTCTCCACTAAAACTGCTGTGCTGATTGAAACCAAATTACATGAAGAACCTCTATGGGATGAGGCAATGAAGAGTTATATGTGGGATTTTAGTCACATGACCAAGATGGTTCCATGCCTGTATATGATATAAACCACATGATCTCTGGTTACTGGTTGCCATGGAAACCAAAATGAAAAAAAAAATAGAAAAAAATACTTAAAAAATCAATGCCTCAGAAACCATATGCTCAATGAGACTGAGACTTTATGAAAATGTTTACAATATTTGCCTAAACAGGTTTTGTGTATTTTATGAAATTTGGCTCGTTTTTTGTTGCTATGGCAACTTAGAGTTTCCGTTGACTTATAATGGGTAAAAATGAAAATTCGCATTTACTGTCAAGCCTTAGCAGATATTTTTGCAAAACTTTCATAGAAATATTCTTTAACCTATATCTTGCTGAATATTCATTTAAGCCACGCCCATTTCTGTCTATCAACCAATCAAATTACTTGATGTAATTTATTACTACAAATTCATAAACTGAATGTCAAACAGTGTAGATCCTGATCAGATGGCTTCTTCAGAAGCCATCTGATCTGGACCTACAGTGTTTGCAAATATAGGGGTTGTCGTGAACAGCAAGATAAGGGTTAAGCAATCTTCTGTCTGCCATATGATTTTTGGCCTACTGCTCAGTGACATCAGATGGACTGATTGGGTTCAATTTTTACTGTAGCATCCTTAGCCTCAGGGCTTCCATGGTTTATTAATATACTTGACTGTCACTGGGTCCCCTTAGCTCTGGCGAGTAAAGTGGTTCATGGGCCTCTTGTTTAAACAAGAGGCCTAGAGGGCCCTGATTCGCTCACCTGATGATCTTGTTCATCAGAGCAGAACGATTTTAACTTTCATAGAAATATTCTTTCATTGGGTTCAAATTTTATCTGTAGCATCCTTAGCCTCAGGGCTTCCATGGTTTATTAATATACTTGACTGTCAATGGGTCCCCTTAGCTCTGGCGTGTAAAGTGGTTCATGGGCCTCTTGTTTAAACAAGAGGCCCAGAGGGCCCTGATTGGCTCACCTGAGTGTCACTGTCTCTAGTACATTCTATTTTTAGCTCTGGCCACTATCTTGTTCATCAGAGCAGAACGATTTTAACTATTTGAGTAGGGTTGAATCAAATTGGCCCAAGGATTTAGGTGGAATTCACATTTGAAGGAAATTTAGGTTTTTAGCTCTGGCAGCCAACTTGTTAATCAGAGCATAACAATTCTAGCTTTATTTGCAGGGAGCTACCTAGGTAACATTCCTGTGAAGTTTGAATCAAATTGGATTAAGGGTTTAGGAGGAGTTCGCAATCGAAACAAATTTACAATGGTTTTCTATTTTTAGCTCTGGCAGCCATTTTGCTCATCAGACCCTTTTTAGCCATTTTGGTAGAGAGTCACTTAAGTAGCATTCCTATGAACTTTGAATGAAATTGACCCAAGAGTACAGGAGAAGTTGTGTAAATATTTTTTTTTCTATTTTTAGCTCTGGTGACCATCTTGTTCATCAGAGCTGAATGATTTTAGCTGTTTTGGAAGGGAGACACGGCATTGTTCCTATAAAGTTTGAATCAAATTGGCCAAAAGGGTTTAGGTGGGGTGTGTGTCTGAAGCTAATTATGCCCCCAACTTTGAAAAAGTTGGAGGAGCATATTGGTTCTGGTTCGTTCGTCCGTCCGTTACGCTTTGATGCATAGCATAACTAAAGAACCGTGTATGCTAGGGTTTTGAAATTTCATATATGGATTCCTCACGGAAAATTAGCTGACGCGTATTTTTTTTCTTGTCAGGATTATGCCCCCTTCAAGAGTTATTGCCCTTTGAAATTTTTTTAATAAAATCTTGTCAGCAAGTTATCTCAAAAACTATTGGAGCTAGAGCCTTGAAAGTTGGTGAATATATTGGTGGTGATGAGTAGTTGAACTGATTAACTTTTGACAAAATTCTGAAAAATACTTCGTGAGTTATGGCCCTTTGGCATTTTGGTAATTTGTGCTCTTTGTAATGTATGCTTAAAGTGATGCATAGCATAATTTTAGAACCGTGTATGCTAGGGTTTTGAAATTTCATATATGGAATCCTCATGGAAAATTAGCTGACGCGTATTTTTTTTCTCGTCCGGATTATGCCCCTTTCAAGAGTTATTGCCCTTTGAATTTTTTTTTTTAATAAAATCTTGTCAGCAAAATATCTCAAACACTATTGGAGCTAGAGCCTTGAAAGTTGTTGAGTATATTGGTGGTGATGAGTATATGAACTGATTAACTTTGGACAAAATTCCGAAAAATACTTTGTGAGTTATTGCCCTTTGTCATTTTGGTAATTTGTGCCCATTGTAATGAATGCTAAAAGTGATGAATAGCATAACTTTAGAACTGTGTATGCTATGGTTTTGAAATTTCATATGTGCATTCCTAATGGAAAATAAGCTTTCACGTATTTTTTTTTTCTCATCCGGATTATGCCCCTTTCAAGAGTTATTGCCCTTTGAAATTTTTAGCCTACCAGAGCCTAAGGCCCGGGGGGAGCTTATAGGATAGGCAGTTGTCGGTCGTCGTCTGCGTCTGTGTCTGCGTTGTCTGTGTCTGCGTCGTCTGCGTCGTCTTCGTCAACATTTTCAAACGACATCTTCTCTGAACCCACTGGGCCGATTCAGCCCAAATTTCATCTGTAGCATCCTTGGGCAGGGGGATTGAAAGTTTGTGTTTTTAATGAAAATCGGCTCATTAGTTTGGTTGCTATGGCAACTTAGAGTTTCCATAGACTTATAATGGGGAAAATAGAAAAATGGCATTTACTGCAAAGCCTCTGCAGATATTTTGACAAAACTTTCATAGAAATGTTCCATAGGTAATCTACTATTTGTCCTATGATTTTAGGCCTTCTGTTCATTTTTTATTGGTTACCATGGAAACCAAAATGCAAAAAATACTTTAAAAATCATCTCCTCAGAAACTATATGCTCTAGGAGGCTGGGACTTCATATTTGCCTTTACAGGTTTTGTCTTTTTAGCTGACCTGTCACGTAGTGACAAGGTGAGCTTTTGGGATCACTTTTTGTCCGTCGTACGTCGTGCGTCCGTCCGTGCGTCCGTCCGTGCGTACGTAAACTTTTCTTCAAACAACATCTCCTCCTAAACCGCTGATCGGATTTTGTCCAAACTTCACAGGAATGATCCTTAGGTGGTCCCCTTTCAAAGTTGTTCAAATGGTTCCGGTCCGTTGCACATATAGGTCACAGTAGCCAAAAATAGATTTTTTTTTCCCCGAAAACTTAAAAAATCTTCTTCACTGAAACCGCAAGGCCCAGGTCTTTGATATTTGGTATGTAGCTTCATCTAGTGGACCCCTACCAAGATTGTTCAAATTATAGTGCTGGGGCCAAAAATGCCCCCGCACGGGGGCCCTTTGGTTTTACATGGGCTTATATAGGGAAAATCTTTAAAAATCTTCTTCTTCGAAACCGCAAGGCCCAGATCTTTGATATGTGGTATGAAGCTTCATCTAGTGGACCCCTACCAAGATTGTTCAAATTATAGTGCTGGAGCTAAAAATGCCCCCGCACGGGGGCCCTTTGGTTTTACATGGGCTTATATAGGGAAAATCTTGAAAAATCTTCTCCTCTGAAACCGCAAGGCCCAGGTCTTTGATATTTGGTATGAAGCTTCATCTAGTGGACTCCTACCAAGATTGTTCAAATTATAGTGCTGGGGCCAAAAATGCCCCCGCACGGGGGCCCTTTGGTTTTACATGGGCTTATATAGGGAAAATCTTTAAAAATCTTCTTCTCTGAAACTGAAAGGCCCAGGTCTTTGATATTTGGTATGAAGCTTTATCTAGTGGACCCCTACCAAGATTGTTCAAATTATACTGCTGAAGCTAAAAATGACCCCGCCCCGGGGCCCTTTGGTTTTACATGGGCTTATATAGGGAAAATCTTGAAAAATCTTCTTCTCTGAAACTGCAAGGCCAAGGTCTTTGATATTTGGTATGAAGCTTCATCTAGTGGACCCCTACAAAGATTGTTCAAATTATAGTGCTGGGGCCAAAAATGCCCCCGCACCAGTGCCCTTTTGTTTTACATAGGCTTATATAGGGAAAATCTTTAAAAATCTTCTTCTCTGAAACTGCAAGACCCAGGTCTTGGATATTTGGTATGAAGCTTTATCTAGTGGACCCCTACCAAGATTGTTCAAATTATAGTGCTGGAGCTAAAAATGCCCCCCACACGGGGGCCCTTTGGTTTTACATGGGCTTATATAGGGAAAATCTTGAAAAATCTTCTTCTCTGAAACGGCAAGGCCCAGGTCTTTGATATTTGGTATGAAGCTTCATCTAGTGGACCCCTACCAAGATGGTTCAAATTATAGTGCTGGGGCAAAAAATGCCCCCGCACCAGGGCCCTTTTGTTTCACATAGGCTTATATAGGGAAAATCTTGAAAAATCTTCTTCTCTGAAACTGCAAGGCCCAGGTCTTTGATATTTGGTATGAAGCTTCATCTTGTGGACCTCTACCAAGATTGTTCAAATTATTGCCCTGGGGCCAAAAATGCCCCCGCACCAGGGCCCTTTTGTTTCACATAGGCTTATATAGGGAAAATCTTTAAAAATCTTCTTCTCTGAAACTGCAAAACCCAGGTCTTTGATATTTGGTATGAAGCTTCATCTAGTGGACCTCTATAAAGATTGTTCAAATTATTGCCCTGGGGCCAAAAATGCCCCCGCTCTAGGGCCCTTTGGTTTTACATAGACTTATATAGGGAAAATCTTGAAAAATCTTTTTCTCTGAAACTTCAAGGCTTAGGTCTTCGATATTTGTTATGATGCTTCAGCTAGTGGACCTCTATAAAGATTTTCAAATTATTGCCCTGGGGCCAAAAATGCCCCCGCTCTGGGGCCCTTTGGTTTTACATAGACTCATATAGGGAAAATCTTGAAAAATCTTTTTCGCTGAAACTTCAAGGCTTAGGTCTTCGATATTTGTTATGAAGCTTCAGCTAGTGGACCTCTATAAAGATTTTCAAATTATAGCCCTGAGACCAAAAATGCCTCCGCCATGTGGCCCTTTGGTTTTACATAGACTTATATAGGGAAAATCTTTAAAAATCATCTTCTCTGAAACACAAGGCTTAGGTCTTTGATATTTGTTATGAAGCTTCAGCTAGTGGACCTCTACCAAGATTGTTCAAATTATAGCCCTGGGGCCAAAAATGCCCCTCTCAGGGGCCCTTTGGTTTAACATAGACTTATATAGGGAAAATCTTGTTTTACATAGACTTCTATATGCAGGGTAAACCTTTAAAATCATCTTCTCTGAAACCAGAAAGCCCAGGTCTTTCATATTCGATATGAAGCTTCATCTTGTGGACCTCTATCAAGATTGTTCAAATTTTAGCCCTGGGGCCAAAATTGACCCTGCCCAGGGCCCACTTGTTATGCTTTGGATCAGGTGAGCGAACCAGGGCCCTCTGGGCCCTCTTGTTTATGAATTTTGGCCTTTTAGTTTTGTTGCTATGGCAACTTAGAGTTTCCATTGACTTATAATGGGGAAAACTGGATAATGGCATTTACTGCCAAGTCATTGCAGATATTTTGACAAAACTTACATAAACATGTTACTTGTGTAAACTTCGCTCAGCCATATGCTTTTATGTCAACCTGGGAGTCCCCTAGGTTTTGCAGGGGCCATGCCCCGCCCCCTCCATATCATAAAATGCCTTAAATCTCAGAAACTTTAAAGGTCCCAACCCCTAAACCATATATATTCTTGTTCCTTATGATAAGATGCATTTAGTGACACCAACCTGGGGGTCCCCCGGGATGTGCCGGGGACTGCCCTGCCCCAACTATTTCATAAAATGCCATTTATCTCAGAAACCATTCAGATCCCCACCCCTAAACTATATATTCTTGTTCCTTATGCTAAGATGCATTAAGTGACACCAACCTGGGGGTCCCCTGGGATGTGCTGTGGACATGCCCCACCCCCTCCACTTCATAAAATGCCATTATCTCAGAAACCATACAGATCCCCACCCCTAAACTATATATAGTCTTGTTCCTTATATTAAGATGCATTAGGTGACACCAACCTGGGGGTCCCCTGGGATGTGCTGAGACCATGCCCGACCCCCTCCACTTCATAAAAGGCCAAATATTCCAGAAACCTTACAGATCCCCTGCCCTAAACCATATATATTCTTGTTCCTTTTGATAAGACACATTCAGTGACACCAACCTAGGGGTCACCCAGGGTGCTCCCAGGCCATGCTTCACCCCTTGACATCACAAAAGACAATATATCTGAGAAACTGTTCAGAGCCCCACCCCTAAACCATATATATTCTTGTTCCTTATGATAAGACGCAATCAGTGACACCAGCATGCGGGTCCACCCAGGGTGCCATGGGCCATGCCCCACCCCTTTACTTCATTAAAATCCATATATCTCAGAAATCATACAGATCCCCACCCCTAAACAATATATATTCTTGTGCATTTAGTGACACCAACCTGGGGGTCCCCCGGGATATGCCGAGGATATGCCCGACCCCTCCACTTCATAAAAGGCCATTTATCTCAGAAACCATTTAGATCCCCACCCCTAAACCATATATATTCTTGTTCCTTATGATAAGACGCATTAAGTGACATCAACCTGTGAGTCCCTCGTGATGTGCCGGGGACATGCCCCACCCCTTCCACTTCATAAAATGCCATTTATCTCAAAAACCATTGAGATCCCCACCCCTAAACAATATAGATTTATATTCCTTATAATCAGTTGCATTCAGTGACACCAAATTTGGGGTCCCCTGGGATGTGCCGGGACCATGCCCAACCAACTCCTCTTCATAAAAGGCCAAATATTCCAAAATCCTTACAGATACCCGCCCCTAAACCGTATACATTCTTGTTCCTTATGATAAGACACATTCAGTGACACAATCTTAGGGGTCACCCAGTGTGCGCCCGGGCCATGCTCCACCCCTTGACTTCACAAAAGACCATATATCTGAGAAACTGTTCAGAGCCCCATCCCTAAACCATATATATTCTTGTTCCTCATGATAACACGCAATCAGTGACACCAGCATGCAGGTCCCCCCGGGGTGCCACAGGCCATGCCCCACCCCTTTACTTCATTAAAATCCATATATCTCAGAAACCATTCAGATCCCCACCCTAAACCATATATATTCTTGTTCCTTTTGATAAGACGCAATCAGTGACACCAGCATGCAGGTCCCCCGGGGTGCCACAGGCCATGCCCCACCCCTTTACTTCATTAAAATCCATATATCTCAGAAACCTTTCAGATCCCCACCCCTTAACCATATTTATTCTTGTTCCTTATGATAAGACTCAACTTCATAATAGGCCATATATCTCAGAAACCAATCAAATCCCCATTCTATAATCAAATATATTCTTGTTCATTGTTATTAGACACATTCAGTCACCCCTGTCTTTAGGGGTCTGCAGGGACCATTTCTCTCCCTGCCACTTCATAAAAGTGCCTCATATCTCAGAAGCCATTCAGATCCCCACCGTTTAACCGTATATACTCTTGGTCCTTATGATAAGGCTTATTCATTGACAACAATCTTGGGCTTTTCTGGGATCTGCCATGCCTGATTCCCTCCATTGCTTAAAAGGCCTTACATCTCAGGAACCATACATATTTCCACTGATAAACCTTATATATCTTCGTTCCTTTTGATAAGACATAAATTATTTAGTGACACCAACCAGGGCTCCATTGGGTCCATGCCCCAATCTCTCTACTTTATAAAACACCTAATATTTCAGATACAGTCCACATGGGTGCTCATTTGGGGGTTTGTTTGGGAGACTTTATAATTGGTATAATAAAATCATCATATCGTGTCATAATACATGGCTGCTGTTCGAGCCTCGCTCGGGTCACGTGTGAGACGCCAAGTTCTGCAACGGAAGGTCAGGTGGTCAGGTGGTTTTTCTCCGGGTACTCAGGTTTTCGCCCACCTCTGATTAACGATGAGTGAAATAATCTTGAAAGGGCCGTAAAACCCAAACCCAAAAAAAAAAAAAAAAAAAAAAATATGGCTGCCATTGGGCAGTGTCCACCTGAGCTCAGGTTTATGAACTTTGGCTCTTTGGTTTGTTTGCTATGCCAAGTTCTGAGTTTCCATTGTCCTATAATGGGGAAAATTGAAAATTGACATTAATGCCTTTCAAGATATTTTGTCACACTTTCATAGAAATGTTCCTTTAATAATGTTCTTTTTGGCCTATTTGTTGCCACAGATGTGAAATTGTCAATTGTCATCTGTTGTCCTGCAACAACACATTCAAGCGACATCGAATCTAAAGCCACGAGGCTTATTGGGTCCAAATTTTATCTGTAGCATCCTAGGGCACAGGTCTTCCATGGTTAATTAAAATACATTGCTGCCAGTGGACAGTGGCCCCCTGAGCTCTGGTGAGCATTGTGGCCCATGGGCCTCCTGTTTTAATTATCCCCTAGCACAACATAGTTGTGAGGGGGATATAGCATTTGTCCTGTTCGTACGTACTTTTGTCATCCCTCTAGCGCCTACATTTTTTGACCGATTTTAATATAACTTCACACAAATGTTCCCTATAAAAAAAATCTCCAGCGATTTTGACTTTCAAGGTCATGACCTCAAGGTCAAGGTCACTGTGGCTATTTTTAGAAAAACTTTGTCATCGCTCTAGCGCCCACATTTCTTCACAAATTTCAATATAACTACACACAAATGTTCCTTATAAAAAAATCTCGAGCGAGTTCGACTTTCAATGCCATGACCTCAAGGTCTAGGTCACTGTGGCTATTTTTAGAAAAACTTTGTCATCGCTCTAGCGCCTACATTTCTTCACCAATTTCAATATAACTTCACACAAATGTTCCTTATAAAAAAATCTTGAGCGAGTTGGACTTACAAGGTCATGACCTAAAGGTCAAGGTCACTGTGGCTATTTTTAGAAAAACTTTGTCATTGCTCTAGCGCCTCTATTTCTTCACCATTTTCAATATTACTTCACACAAATGTTCCTTATAAAAATATCTCAACCAAGTTCGACTTTCAAGGTGATTGCCTCAAGGTCAAGGTCACTGTGGCTATTTTTAGAAAAAATTTGTCATAGCTCTAGCGCCTACATTTTTTCACTGATTTCAATATAACTTCACAAAAATGTTTCTCATGACAATATCCCGAGCGAGTTCGACTTTCAAGGTCATGACCTCAAGGTCAAGGTCACTGTGGCTATTATTAGAAAAACTTTGTCATCGCTCTAGCGCCTACATTTCTTCACTGATTTCAATATAACTTCACACAAATGTTTCTTATGACAATATCTCAGCGAGTTCGACTTTCAATGCCATGACCTCAAGGTCAAGGTCACTGTGGCTATTTTAAGAAAAACCTTGTCATCGCTCTAGCGCCTACATTTCTTCACTGGTTTCAATATTACTTCACACAAATGTTCCTTATGACAATATCTTGAGCGAGTTCGACTTTCAAGGTCATGATCTAAAGGACAAGGTCACTGTGGCTATTTTTTGAAAAACTTTGTTATTGCTTTTACATTTCTTCACCTATTTCAATATAACTTCACACAAATGTTCCTTATGACAATATCTCGAGCAAGTTCGACTTTCAGTCAGGGTCATGACCTCAAGGTCAAGGTCACTGTAGCTAATTTTAGAAAAATTTTGTCATCGCTCAATCGCCTACATTTCTTCACCGATTTCAATATTACTTCACACAAATGTTCCTTATGACAATATCTCTAGCGAGTTCCATTTTCAAGGTCAAGGTCACTGTAGCTATTTTTAGAAAAACTTTGTCATTGCTCTAGCGCTTACATTTCTTCACCGATTTCAACATAACTTCACACAAATGTTCCTTATGACAATATATCAAGCCATTTCGACTTTCAAGGTCAAGGTCACAATTGCTATTTTTAGAAAAACTTTGTCATCGCTCCAGCGCCTACATTTCTTCACCGATTTTAATATAACTTCACAAAAATGATCGTTATGACAATACCTCAAAAGAGTTTGACTTTCAAGGTCAAGGTCACTGTGGCTATTTTTAGAATAACTTTGTCATTGCTCTAGGGCTTACATTTTTTTCACCAATTTCAAAATCGATTTACACAAATGTTCCTTATGACAATGTCTGTAGCGAGTTCCGCTTTCAAGGTCAAGGTCATTGTGGCTATTTTTAGAAAAACTTTGTCTTGGCTCTAGCGCTTACATTTCTTCACCAATTTCAATATAACTTCACACAGATGTTCCTTATGACAATATCTCGAGCAATTTCGACTTTCAAGGTCAAGGTCACTGTGGCTATTTTTAGAAAAACTTTGTCATCGCCCTAGCGACTACATTTCTTCACTGATTTCAATATAACTTCACACAAATGTTCCTTATGACAATACCTCGAGTGAGTTTGACTTTCAAGGTCAAGGTCACTGTGGCTATTTTTAGAAAAACTTTGTTATGGCTCAAGCGCTTACATTTCTTCACCGATTTCAGTATAACTTCACACAAATGTTCATTATGACAATATCTCGAGCTATTTTGAATTTCAAGGTCAAGGTCACAATGGCTATTTTTAGAAAAACTTTGTCATCGCTCTAGTACCTACATTTATTGATGGATGTTAATAGAACTTCACACAAATGTTTCTGATGGTAATATATAGAGTTGCTTTGACTTTCAAGGTCATGACCTCGAGGTCAAAGTCACTGTGGCTATTTTTAGAAAAACTCATTGCTCTACCACCTACATTTATGATTTTAATCTAACTTCACACAAAAGATGCTTATGATAATATCTTGAGCAAGATCTACTTCGCAGCCATGGCCTCAAGTCAAGGTCCCTATGACTTTTTTTAGAGAAATATTGTCATCACTCAAGAACCTACATTTATGGATGGATTTTTAAACAAACATTACACAAATGTTGCATATGATAATATCTCAAGCAAGTTGGACTTTTGCCATTTCAGTGTTTTCCACACACGAAGTTGTCTTGTGCGAGGGGATTTGTATCGCATGCGATGCCTTGTTTTTTTTTTAATAATATCTTGTCAGCAAGTCCATATCTTGAGAACTATTAGAGCTTCATTAATCATTCTTGGTACAAACTTGCATCCAGGCATTGCAACTTAAACGCAAGCATCCATATCTGACCTTGACCTATATTTCATGGTTCACTGACTTCGTGAATTATTGCGACCACTCCTAATGTAAGAGTCCATTTCTCGAAAACTATTATAGCTTTTTAAATTATAAAATTGTATCTAGGAATTGCAACTGCAACGCAAGCATCCATATTTGACTTTGATCCATATTTCATGGTTCACCGACTTTGTGAATTATTGCGACCACCCTGACTTTCACCCTAATGTAAGAGTCCATTTCTCAAGATCTATTAGAGCTTCATTAATTGTACACCTCAACCTCGTTATAACACGGAACTCCGGGTCCAACCAACGGACCGTGTTAGTTAACCGAATCGTGTTATAAACGCCGACCGTATTTGTCACAGATCAACCATTGACACAATGGTGATCAATAGTTTCCCAAACAAGATGATGTGCGGTCCGGTTAATGACCGTATTTCCCGACTAAAATGTGTTTAGAACTAATCAATGGCAGTAAATACCATGGCCCATCAAGTCAAACAAGTCATTTTAATCGAAACCAGCTGACATACCATGTTTTATATCCAGAAATCGTCCGATCTGACAGCGAGTATGATGCCATTTTGAAAGCTGGTTCCCGGCTAACTTTGTTGTTACTGAGAATCCGGACCGTACCGAACTACAGTACCGTTAATAGATTTCAATGGTAAAATTACCGGGTTAGGGTTCGGAACCGGACAATGATCAACGCTTACAAGAAATTTGAATTATTTCCCTTGAAATGTCTTACCCTTAATATTTTAGCCATTTGAAACGATTTTAATGGCGCACATGGTTTTTAATGATTTTTTTACCGCCAAAATCGATATTGAATATGTTTTATCATTTGCTTTTAAGCTGGAATAAATCTGACTTTCTTTTACATGCGGCTCTAGAAAATGAGTTTTATTGCAGTTGACCGATCACATCATCTGCATTGATGTTTAAAATTTCTGCTGAGCAGTGATCCTTAACAGAGCGTGATAAATATTTTTTTCCGGTTGCGTAACTGAATTCTTTAATCTCTTTATCACACTAAGCCAACACTTTTGATTGTGCCGATGGCAGTTCACGTTTATCATGCGTGTCAAGCTAAACAAGTTTATATACTGTATATTCAACTCTGCTGGAGGCCTGCAATAGATATCAAAAAGTACCGTTATAAATCGTGTTAGCTACCGTGTTAGCTACCGTATTACCGCAGTCAAAAGTGAGAGGAAAATAAAGTTGTTTTCCTTAAAACCTGATACAATCCTTGGATAATATTTATAAATGTTGGTTGGGGAAAATTTGGGGTCCAAACCAAAACCGTGTTATATCCGAATTCGTGCTGTAACGAATCGTGCTATAACGAGGTCCGGGTGTATTTGGTACAAGCTTGCATTTAGGAATTGAAACTTCAATGCAAGTATCCATTTCTGACCTTGACCTACATTTTATGGTTCACTGACTTTGTAAAATAGTGTGACAACCCTAACTTTCACCCTGATGTAAGAGTCTGTTTTTAAGAGTTTCATTGATGATACTTGGTACATGCTTGCAACTAGGAGTGAAATTTTTATGCAGGCATCAATGTTTGACCTTGACCTAGATTTCATGGTTTGGTGACTTTACGCCCCCACGGGCGGGACATAGCCTGCGGGGGAATTTGTTTTATGTTTTTGAGTCTTTAACAATATTTGTTGAATATTTGCCATCTAGGGACAAGCAAAGGTTGGGGCATTGTGTTTTACAAACACCATTTCTAGTTTATTATGTTTTTTCTCTTTTAAGCTCTGGTGGCCATTTTGAGCAGAAACGTTTTAGCCATTTTGGTAGAGGGTCACCTAGGCAACATTCCTATTAAGTTTGAATGAAAAAGGCCCAAGGGTGCAGGAGGAGTTGTTTCCCTATATAAGTCTATGTTAAACTGGTGGGCCCTGGGCTTGGGCCATTTTTGGCGCCAAATCTATAACATGAACAATCTTGGTAAGGGCCCACTAGATGAAGCTTAATACTAAATATTCAAAGGCCCAAGCCATTTGGATTCAGAAAAGACAAGTTTTAAAGGTTTCCCTTATACAAGTCTATGAACAATATGTGGGCCCAAGGGCGGGGCCATTTTTGGTAGCGGTCCATAAGATGAAGCTTCATACCAAATATCAAAGACCTGGGCCTTCTGGTTTCAGACAAAAAGATTTTTATAGGTTTACCCTGTATAAGTCTGTGTACAACTGGTGGTCCCCGGGATATGGCATTTTTGTCCCCAGGGCTATAGTTTGAACAATTTTTGTAGAGGTCCACTTGAAGAAGCTTCATACCAAACTGGAACAAGACCTGGGCCTGCTAATTTCAGACAAGAAGATTTTTATTAGGGTTTCCCTATGTAAAATAGAAGTGGAGGCAATGATCCTATCAGAGACACCAAAGGGAAAGAAACACAAACATGAAACAACAGACCAGAAGATTTTTAAAGGTTTTCCCTGTATAAGTCTATGTAAAATTGGTGGGCCCCGGTGTGGAGGCATTTTTGGCCCCAGGGCTATAATTTGAACAATCTTGGTAGAGGTCAACTAGATGAAGCTTCATACCAAATATTGAAGACCTGGGCCTTGTGGTTTCAGAGAAGAAGATTTTTAGCTCACCAGAGCCGAAGGCTCCGGGGAAGCTTATAGGATAGGCAGTTGTCTGTCGTTGTCTGTGTCGTCTGCGTCTGCGTCGTCGTGTGAAGTCACACTTTTAAACGACATCTCCTCTGAAGTCACTAGGCCGATTGGGCCCAAATTTCATCTGTAGCATCCTTGGGTTGGGGGATTTAAAGTTTGTGTTTTTAGCTCACCTGTCACGTAGTGACGAGGTGAGCTTTTGTGATCACTTTTTGTCTGTCCTGCGTGCGTGCGTGGGTGCGTGTGTGCGTAAACTTTTTCTTCAAATGACATCTCCTCCTAACCCACTGACCGGATTTTGAACAAACTTCACAGGAATGATCCTTAGGTGGTCCCCTTTCAAAGTTATTCAAATGGTTCTGGTCCATTGCACATCTAGGTCACAGGAGCTAAAAATAGATTTTTTAAACGAAAACTTTAAAAATCTTCTGCTCTGAAACAGCAAGGCCCAGGTCTTCAATATTTGGTATGAAGCTTCATCTAGTGGACCTCTACCAAGATTGTTCAAATTATAGCCCTGGGGGCCAAAATGCCCCCGCCCCGGTGGGGGGGCCTTTGGTTTTACATAGGCTTATATAGGGAAAATCATTAAAAAACTTTCTTCTCTGAGACCAAAAGGCAGAGGTCTTTAATATTTAGTGTGAAGCTTTACCTGGTGGACCTCTACTAAGATTGTTCAAATTATAGTCTTGGGGCAAAAAATGCCCCCGCCCCGGTGGCTTTTGGTTTTACATAGGCTTATACAGGGAAAATCTTAAAAAATCTTCTTCTCAGAAACAGCAATGCTCAGATCTTTGATATTTGGTGTGAAGCTTGATCTAGTGGACCTCTACCAAGATTGTTCAAATTATAGCTCTGGGGGCCAAAATGCCCCCGCCCCGGGTGCCTATGGTTTTACATAGGCTTATATAGGGAAAATCATTAAAAAATCATCTTCTCTGAAACCACAAGGCCCAGGTCTTTAATATTTGGTGTGAAGCTTTACCTGGTGGACCTCTACTAAGATTGTTCAAATTAAAGCCTTGGGACCAAAAATGCCCCCAACCCCGGGGGCCTTTGGTTTTAAATAGGCTTATACAGGGAAAATCTTTAAAAATGTTCTTCTCTGAAACCGCAAGGCCCAGATCTATTTGGTGTGAAGCTTCATCTAGTGGATCTCTACCAAGATTGTTCAAATTATAGCCCTGGGGTTCAAAATGCCCGGCCCTGGGGGCCGATGGTTTTACATAGGCTTATATAAGGAAAATCATTGAAAAATCTTCTTCTGAAAACACAAGGCCCACCTCTTTAATACTTGGTGTGAAGCTTTACCTTGTGGATTGTTCAAATTATAGCCTTTTGACAAAAAATGTCCCTTCCCCGGGGGCCTTTGGTTTAAAATAGGCTTATACAGGGAAAATCTTTAAAAATCTTCTTCTCTGAAACCGCAAGGCCCAGATCTTTGAAATTTTGTGTGAAGCTTTATCTAGTGGACCTTTATTAAGATTGTTCAAATTATAGCCTTGGGGCCAAAAATGACCCCGCCCCGGTGCCTTTTGTTTAACATAGGCTTATACAGGGAAAATCTTGAAAAATCTTCTTCTCTGAAACCACAAGGCCCAGATCTTTGATATTTGGTGTGAAGCTTCATCTAGTGGACCTCTTTCAAGATTGTACAAATTATAGCCTGGGGCCGAAAATTGCCCCACTCATGGACCCTTTGGTTTTTCATAGGCTTATATAGGGAAACCTTTAAAAATCTTCTTCTCTGAAACCACAAGGATCACGTCTTTGATATTTGGTATGAAGATCCACCTAGTGGACCTCTACCAAGATTGTTCAAATTATAGCCCTGGGGCCAAAATGCACCCGCCCTGGGGGCCTATGGTTTTACATAGGCTTATATAGTGAAAATCTTTAAAAAATCTTCTTCTCAGAAACTGCAAGGCCAAGGTCTTAGATATTTGGTGTGAAGCTTCATCTTTTGGACCTCTATCAAGATTGTTCAAATTATAGCCCTAGGACCAAAAAATGTCCCCATCCCGGGACCCTTTGGTTTTTCATAGACTTAATTAGGGAAAATATTTAAAATTCTCCTTCTCTGATACCACAAGGCCCTGGTCTGTGCTATTTGATATGAAGCTTCAACTAGTGGACCTCTACCAAGATTGGTCAAATTATAGCCCTGGGGCCAAAAATGCCCCCACCCCTGGGGCCTTTGGTTTTACATAGGCTTAAGTGATGATAAACCCAAATTCACACACACACGCCAAAATGCACCCGCCCTGGGGGCCTATGGTTTTACATAGGCTTATATAGGGAAAATCTTTAAAAAATCTTCTTCTCAGAAACTGCAAGGCCAAGGTCTTAGATATTTGGTGTGAAGCTTCATCTTTTGGACCTCTATCAAGATTGTTCAAATTATAGCCCTAGGACCAAAAAATGTCCCCATCCCGGGACCCTTTGGTTTTTCATAGACTTAATTAGGGAAAATATTTAAAATTCTCCTTCTCTGATACCACAAGGCCCTGGTCTATGCTATTTGATATGAAGCTTCAACTAGTGGACCTCTACCAAGATTGGTCAAATTATAGCCCTGGGGCCAAAAATGCCCCCACCCCTGGGGCCTTTGGTTTTACATAGGCTTAAGCGATGATAAACCCAAATTCACACACACACGCATTTACATAGGCTTATACATGGAAAATCTTTAAAAATCTTCTTCTCTGAATCTGCAAGGCCCAGATCTTTGGTATTTGGTGTGAAGCTTCATTTAGTGGACCTCTTTCAAGATTGTTCAAATTATAGCCCTGGGGCCAAAAATGCCCCAATCCCGGGACCCTTTGGTTTTTCATAGGCTTTTAGGGAAAACCTTTAAAAATCTTCTTGTCTGAAACCAGAAGGCCCAGGTCTTTGATATTTGGTATGAAGCTTCATCTAGTGGACAATTACCAAGTTTGTTCAAATTATAGCCCTTGGGCCTAGAGTGTACTGGAGACACTAATTCTCAGGTGAGCGATTCAGGGCCCTCTGGGCCCTCTTGTTTATGAAATTCAGCTTTTTAGTTTGGTTGCTATGGCAACTTAGAGTTTCCATAGACTTATAATGGGGAAAATTGAAAAATGGCATTTACTGCCAAGCCGCTGCAGATATTTTGACAAGACTTTCATAGAAATATTCCTTAGGCAATCTACTATCTGCCATATGATTTTAGGCTACTGCTCATTTGTATTGGTTGCCATGGAAACCAAAATGAAAAAATAGAAAAAAAAAATACTTCACAGAAACCGTATGCTCTATGAGGCTGAGAGTTTATGAAAATATTCACCATATTTGCCTTTACAGGTTTTGTGTTTTTTATGAAATTCGGCCCTTTAGTTTGGTGGCTATGGCAACTTAGATTTTACATAGACTTATAATGGGGAAAATGGAAAAATGGTATTAACTACAAAGCCTTTGCAGATATTTTAACAAGACTTTCATAGAAATGTTCCTTTAGTCTTCTCTCAGCCATATGCTTTTATGTCAACCTGGGGGTCCAGTAGGTTGTGCCCCGCCCCCAGTACTTCATAAAATGCCTTATATCTCAGAAACCTTACAACTCCCTACCCCTAAACCATATATATTCTTGTTCCTTATGATAAGGTGCACTAAGTGACACCAACCTGGGGATCCCCCCGGATGTGCTGGGGACATGCCCCACCCCCTCCACTTCATAAAATGCCATTTATCTCAGAAACCATTCAGATCCCCACCCGTAAACAATATAATATATTCTTGTCTCTTATGATAAGACACACTCAGTGACACCAACCTGGGGGTCCCCGGGATGTGCCTGGGCCATGCCCAACCCCTCCATTTCACAACAGGCCCAATATTCCAGAAACCTAACAGATCCAAACCCCTAAACAAAATATATTTTTGTTCCTTATGATAAGTTGCATTCAGTGACACCAACCTGGGGGACAGGATGTGCCTGGGACATGCCCAACCACCTCCATTTCATAAAAGGTTGCCCCCCCCCCCCCCATAGGGGCTTGAAGAAATATATGGACTGCATGATGCTTCCACGCAGAGCTGAATCCGACCTGCACACTAGTACTGGTAATCCGCTTAAGGGTTCTAAGCCTGTCCAGGAACCGCGGTGCAAGGCGGACCGTCCATGCTAATAAACCCTATTGGTTTCATTGGGCTGCAGGGCTTGAGATGTCATTTCATCTCAATGTCGGGTAAAAGTCCCGCAAAATTGGAAGCAACATCTCCAAAATGACCTTTACAGTGTTGACGGGGACGTTAAACCTCAAATCAAACAAACAAAACTTCATAAAAGGCCAAATATTCCAAAACCTTACAAATCCTATATATTCTTGTTCCTTATGATAAGAAGCATTAAGTGACACCAACCTGGGGGTTCCCCACAGATGTGCCTGCGACACGCCCCACCCCCTCCACTGCATAAAATGCCATTTATCTCCGAAACCATTCAGATCTCCACCCCTAGACCATATATATTCTTGTTCCTTATGATAAGACGCACTCAGCGACACCAAGCTGAGGGTCCCGCGGGATGTGCCGGGGTCAAACCCCACCCCCTCCCCTTCATGAAAGGCCGAATATTCCTGAAACCTTACTGATCCCCACCCCTAAACCATATATATTCTTGTTCCTTGTGATAAACATATTCAATGACACCAATATAGGGTCCCCCCCCCAGGGCTCGCCATGCTCCACCCTTCAACTTCACAAAAGACCATATATCTGAGAAGCTGTTCAGAGCCCTACCCCTAAGCCATATATATTCTTGTTCCTTATGATAAGACGCAATCAGTGACACCAGCATGGGTCCCCATCCCCAGTGGTGCCACGTGCCATGCCCCACCCCTTTACTTCATTAAAAGCCATATATCTCAGAAACTGGTCAGATCCCCACCCCTTAACCATATATATTCTTGTTCCTTATGATAAGACACCACTTCATAATAGGCCATATATCTCAGAAACTATTCAAATCCCCACCACATAATCACATATATTCTTGTTCATTGTTATTAGACACATTCAGTCACCCCATCTTGTGGGGTCTGCAGGGGCCATTTCTCTCCCATCCACTTCATAAAAGGGCCTCATATCTCATAAACTGTTCAGCATTAGGTTGCAACAATCTTGGGCTTTTCTAGAATCCACCATGCCCGAATCCCTCCTCTGCTTAAAAGGCCTTACATCTCACGAGCCAGACATATCCCACCGCTAAACCATATATGTCTCTGTTCTTTTTTATTAGACACATTTTGTGACACCAACCAGGGCTCCATTGGGTTCATGCCCCACCCTCTCTCCTATATAAAACACCTAAGTGCTCATTTGGGAATGGGGTTTGTCTGGAAGACTTTATAATTGGTAGATTAAAATCATACCATGTTAAAATACATGTCTGTCATTCCGCAGTGCCCATCTGAGCTCCGGTTTATGAAATTTGGCTCTTTGGTTTGTTTGCTATGGCAAGTTAAGAGTTTCAATTGACTTATAATGGGGAAAATTGAAAAATGACATTTATGCCTTTCAAGATATTTTGTCAAACTTACAGAGAAATGTTCCTTTAATAATGTTCTTTTAGTCCTATTGGTTGCCACAGATGGGAAATTGTCAGTTGTCATCTGTTGTCCTGCAACAACACATTCAAGTGACATCAGACCTCTGAAGCCACTAGGCTGATTGGGTCTCAATTTTATCTGTAGCATCCATGGTTAATTAAAATACTTTGCTGCCAGTCGCATACCTGCCAACGCTCCCGATTTGAGCGTGACCCTCACAATTTATTGTGTGTCTCACTCCCCCACGATTGTTTTTTGAAAATGGCCAAAATCTCACAAATTTCAATGCATCTCGCGCTTAGAAATTCGCTAAATTCGCCATACTGGATATTTACATATGCAAACTGGTTATTATCGGCTTTTCTGTATCCCTAATATATGCAATTAGAGCCGGGATACAGAACTATGCGAAAATCACCTCAGGTCACAGGTATATTTGGACTATTATTAGCAAATCTATTATTGGACAGGTAAATAAACAAAACTATCCATCATGTCTATCGGTAAATTTCTAAGTTTAGTCCTCAGAATAATCAGATATCGAAGCATCCCTGCGTTACAAAAATATTACAGAAATCATATAAAGCCATTTAATTTCTTCATTACATACTAATAATCTTCCATAAAAATGATCTTTTTCTCTTTTTTGACATTTTACAAGGCACCCAAAATGTTGTGTGGCGACCAATGGCCTATCTTGCATTTTGTTTATGAATCTATGAAAACGTAAACATTAACAAAAACGCTCAAAGTATTGATCAGTTATTTATTTTAGCATAAATATGTTCAGTTTTTAATAAGATATGATGAAGTTCTGTGGTAAAATGAATCATTGTATCTGACTTGTAAAGCGACCTTTAAAACTAAGTAACATATATTCGGACAGTACACAGTTTCATACATTTCACCCCTGCTGAAAATGTATATGTTTTATGCTAGGTGGGTGAGCTAGCACTTCCTTTTTTAATGGGTGCTTGTTCTGGTAAAAAAAATTTATTGGTGGTGGGGTTCAATTTATTTTTTTTATGGGTGGTGGGTCTTTGAAAAAGGTAGCACCCATTCCCACCCCCATACGGTTAGGGAAAAAAATCTCACTCTTTTAAATTTTTCCTGAAAATTCCCCGCGAGCCAAATACTAAAAAAGAAGGTGAAAAAGGGTCCACCGCGCGCAGTCTCACTGTTTGGATTTTCTCAATTTTGGCAGGTATGCAGTCGGCAGTGTCCCCTGAGCTCTGGTGAGCATAGTGGCCCATGGGCCTCTTGTTTAAGTTTTCATTTAAAAAATCGTTTTTTTTAGCTCCTGTGACCTAGACCTAGAAGAAGATTTTTTAAGTTTTCATTTAAAAAATCTTTTTTTAGCTCATGTGACCTAGATGTGCAAGGGACCAGAAGGATTTGAACAACTTTGAAATGGGACAAGCTAAGGATCATTCCTGTGAAGTTTGGTCAAAATCTGATCGGTGGTTTAGGAGGAGATGTCATTTGAAGAAATTGTTTATGGAAACACACACGCAAGCACTGACTATGGACAAAAAGTGATCACAAAAGCGCACCTTGTCACTACGTGACAGGTGAGGTAAAAAACAGCTTTGCATATTATGGACAAAATTCACATATGAAGCCTTTGTGGGTTTGAAAAACAAAAGTTTGTTCAAATGGTTTAGGTCACATGACCAAGATGACTACCATGGTAAAAACCTTTCAAAAATCTTCTCAGAAGTAAAATGGCTCCATAAACACTCAGCACTCGGGTGAACATTTCAGGACCATTGCTCTTTGGGTTAAAGTTGTTGTCATGAATTTTGTTCAAAATGTTTGTCTTGATAGTTTTTTAGGTCAAGTTCAAAACTAGGTCACCAGGCTAAATCAAAACAAACCTTGTTAACATTCCAGAGGTCACATATTGTAAGTTTTTGTCATAAATCTTGCTCAAAATATTTGTCTTGATGATCAAAGTCAGCCTCAGTAGCTCAGTGGGATGCGCGTCCGACTGTTGATCAGGAGGACGCGGGTTCGATACCTGCCCGGGTCGGCAACATTTCGTGGAGATTGCTTCTGAAAACTTTTATATGGTCATTCTTTCCCTTCCACTGATTCAAGAAGGGCAGTTGTCAGTTCTTGACGAAAGAATGTGCACTGTACTGGTTAACCACTTACGTATAAGCCTGCCAAGGAAAAGTGTGAATAGGTAAACTGACCGGCTCAAAAATGACCTAAATAATGTTGACTGGGCCATTAAACTTCAATACAAACAAACAAACTTGATGATCAAAACTTCGTCACGTTTGGTCAGAAACTGGGTCACTAAGGCAAATCAAAGGAAATACATGGGAGGTTACATTTTTTAAGTAATCATCATGAATGTTACTCATAATGTTTGTCCTGATGATTTCCAGTTGAAGTTTAAACTGGGTCACTTTTGTTCAAAAGCTTGCTCATGAGGCTGAATTCCTTGTTAGCACTCTAGTCGTGACATTTTTAAGGAATCTGCATGAATCTTGATGAAAATATTTGTATTGATGATTTCTAGCTTGACTTTGAAACTGGGTCACTTGTAGTCAGAAACTAGGTCACTGTGCCAAATCAAAGGAAAACTAATCAACATAATTCTTGCTCTAAATATTTGTCTTCATAATTTCTAGATCAATTTTAATATGGGGTCACTTGGGGTCAATCCCCTGAAGACATGTAATGGGAAAACTTTAAAAATCTTCTCTGAAACCACAAGGCCTGGAGCTTGGATATTTAGTATGTAGTACCCACAAAAATCCCGCCAACCCTGTCCCTGGGGGTCCAAATTGGTATGCCCCAGGGATTCCTAAGCTCCCACAGACTTATACATGGAAGAAGTTTAAACAATCTTCTCTGAAACATGAGTCATGCAGCTTATTAAAATGTTTCAAGGTGAGCAGATAAGGCTCTTTGAGCCTCTTGTTATATTTTCTTGTTCTTTGGTCCATTGTGAAATTTTGAAAAATATCTGAGCGTCACTGATGAGGCCTATTTGGGCGAGGCACTTGGGCCAAAAATGCCCCCACATGGGGGCCCACCAATTTTACTTAGACTTATACAGGGAAAACCTTTAAAAATCTTCTGGTCTGAAACTAGAAGGCCCAGGTGTTTCACAGACTTACATAGGGAAAATTTTTTAAAAAATCTTCTCCTCTGAAACCATAAGGCCCAGGTCCCTTTATCAAGATTGTTCAAATAATAGCCATAGGGCCAAAAATGCCTCCCGCCCCGGGGCCCTTTGGTTTAACATAGGCTCAGACTCGATAGCGCAGTGGTTAACTCATTTGACTTGTGATCGAGAGGTTGTGCGTTCGAACCAGCCACTGGTATAGAGATGTGTCCTTGGGCAAGACATGTAATGACACTGCTCCACTAAACCCAGGTGTAAATGGGTAGCAGTGGTGTAAAAGCCACTGCCTCTCTCTCGCCCGCATGAGTGTTCAAGAGCGATTCAATAAGCTTGCAGCTTTCATCGCAATTGAACTAAAATAAATTAGTATAAACTAAACTAACATAGGGAAAATATTTAAAAATCTTCTTCTCTGAAACCCCAAGGCCCAGGTCTTTGATATTTGGTATGACGCTTCATATCGTGGACCTCTTCAAATTTTGATTGTTCAAATTATAGCCCTAGGACCAAAAGTGCACCCTTTGGTTTTAGATAGACTTATAGAGGGAAAATCTTTAAAAATCTTCTTCTCTAAAACCACAAGGCCCAGATCTTTTATATTTGCTGTGAAATTCCTTCTAATGAACCTTTATCAAGATTGTTCAAATTATAGCCCTAGGGCCAAAAATGCCCCCCACCCCGGGGCCCTTTGGTTTAACATTGGCTAATATAGGGTAAAATCTTTAAAAATCTTCTTCTCTGAAACCCCAAGGCCAAGGTCTTCGGTATTTGGTATGAAGCTTAATATAGTGGACCTCTACCAAGATTGTTCAAATTATACCCCTAGGCCAAAAATGCCCGTGCACGGGGGCCCTTTGGTTTTCCATAGACTTAAACTGTGGAAATTCTTTAAAAATCTTCTTCTCTGAAATCCAAAGGCCCAGGTCTTTGATATTTGGCATGAATCTTCATCCAGTGGACCTCTATCAAGAGTGTTAAAATTAAAGCCCTAGGGCCAAATATACTCCTGCCCCAAGGCCCTTTGGTTTTACATAGGCTTACATTGGCGTGAAGCTTCATCCAGTGGACATCTATCAAGATTTTCAAATTATAGCCCTAGGGCCAAATATGCTCCTGCGCCAGGGCCCTTTGGTTTTACATAGGATTACATAGGGAAAATCTTTAAAAATCTCTTGAAACTGTAAGGCCCAGGTCTTTGATATATGGTATGAAGCTTCATCTAGTGGCACTCTACCAAGATTGTTCAAATTATAGCCCTGGGGCCAAAAATGCCCCCTCCCCAGGGCCCTTTTGTTCATAGACTTATATAGGGAAAATCTTTAAAAATCTTCTCCTCCCTGAAACTGCAAGGCCCAGGTCTTTGATATTTGGTATGAAGCTTCATCTATTGGACTTCTACCAAGATTGTTCAAATTATAGCCCTGGGGCCAAAAATGCACCCGCCCTGGGGCCCTTTATTTTTACAATGATAAACATAGGGAAAATTCAAAAAAAAAAAATCTTCAAGGCTGTTGATATTGGGTGTGAAGCTTCATCTAGTGACCACTATCAAGATTGTTCAAATTATAGCCCTAGGGCCAAAATGCCCCCGCCCCGGGCCCTTCGGTTTTACAGAGACTTATATAGGGAAAATCTTTGAAAATCTTCTTCTCTGAAACTGCAAAGACCAGGTGTTTGACATTTGGTGTGAAGCCGCATCTAAAGGGCCTCTGTCAAGATTGTACAAATTATAGCCTTAAGGTCAAAAATGCCCCTGCCATGGGGCCCTTTGGTTTTTAGCTCACCTGAGCCGAAGGCTTGGGGGGAGCTATTGTGATCGGTCACCGTCCGTCCTCGTTGTCGTCCGTCCGGATGTCCGTCCGCATTTCCTTTAAACGACATCTTCTCCTAAACCACTTATCAGATTTTGACCAAACTTGGCTGTAATGATCTTTGGGTGGTCCTCACTCAAAGTTGTTCAAAGAATTCTATGCAGAACTATGGTTGCTATGGAAACAAAAGGGGAAAATATGGAAAAAAAACTTTAAAACTCTTCTTGTCTGAAACCATAAGGTCTTTGATATTTGGTATGGCACTGGGGCCAAAAATGCCCCCATGCCAAGGCCTACTGGTTTTACATAGGCTTATGTAGAGAAAACCTTTAAAAATCTCCTTGTCTGAAACCAGAAGGCCCAGGTCTTTGATATTGGGTATGAAGCCCTGAGGCCAATAACGCCCCCCCCCCCCACACACACACACAAACACACACCAGGGCCTATTGGTTTTACATAAGCTTATATAGGGAAAACCTTTAAAAATCTTCTAGTCTGAAACCAGAAGGCCCAGGTCTTTGATCTTTGGTATGAAGCTTCATCTAGTGGACCTCTACCATGATTGTTCAAATTATAGCCCTGTGGCCAAAAATGCCCCTGCCACAGGGCCCCCTGGTTTTACATAGGCATATATAGGGAAAACCATTAAAAAAAATCTTCTTGTCTGAAACCAGAAAGCTCAGGTCCTTGATATTTGTTATTAAGCTTCATTTAATGGACCTCCACTAAAATTGTTCAAATTATGGATCTGAGGCCAAAAATTGCCCTGCCCTGCCCCGGCATCCACATATAAATCTCTCAGCTAAGGTGAGCGATATAGGACCATCAAGGTCCTCTTGTTCAAAGACTTGTTAAGGAAAAAATTAAAAATATTCTTCTCTAAAACCCCGAAGCCCAGGTCTTTGATATTTGGTGTGAAGCTTCATCTAGTTGACCTCTACCAAGATTGTTCAAATTGCAGCCCTTGGGCCAAAAATATTCTCGTTCCAGGGCCCTTTGGTTTTACATTGACTTATATAGGGAATTTTTAAAAAAAGTCTGCTTCTCTGAAACCACAAGGCCCAGGTCTTTGATATTTTGTGTGAACATTCATCTAGTGACCTCTACCAAGATTGTTCAAATTATAGCCCTGGGGCCAAAAATGTCCCCTTCCCCGGGGCCCACTGGTTTTACATTGACTTATATAGGGAAAAGCTTTATAAATCTCTTTGTTGGAAACCAGAAGGCTCAGTTCTTTGATATTTGGTATGGTGCTTTTTTAGCTCACCAGAGCCAAAGTCTCCGGGCTTTGGCTCCGGGGGAGCTTATAGGATAAGCAGTTGTCCGTTGTCGTCTGCGTTGTCATTGTCTGGCGTCAACACTTTCAAACGACATCTCCTCTGAAGTCCCTGGGCCGATTGAGCCCAAATTTCATCTGTAGCATCCTTGGGCTGGGGGATTGAAAGTTTGTGTTTTTAATGCAAATCAGCTCATTATTTTGGTTGCTATGGCAACTTACATCTGCGTCGTCGTCTGGCATCAACACTTTCAAACGACATCTCCTCTGAAGTCCCTGGGCCGATTCAGCCCAAATTTCATTTGTAGCATCCTTGGGCTGGGGGATTGAAAGTCTATGTTTTTAATGAAAATCGGCTCATTATTTTGGTTGCTATGGCAACTTAAGAGTTTCCATAGACTTATAATTGGGAAATTAGAAAAATGGCATTTACTGCCAAACCTTTAGAGATATATTGACAAACTTTTATTGAAATATTGCTGGAGTGAACTTCTTTTAGCCACATGCTTTTATGCCAACCTGGGGGTCCCCCAGGCTGTGGCGGGGCCATGCCCCATCCCCTCCAGTTCTTTAAAAGCCATATATCTCAGAAGCCATTCAGATCCCCACCCCTAAACCATATATATTCTTTTTTCTTATGATAAGACACATTCAGTGACACCAACCGGAATGTGCCGGGCCCATGCCCCTACCCCTCCACTTCGTAAAAGGCCCAATATCTCAGAAACCGTTTAGATCCCCACCCCAAAACCATATATATTCTTGTTTTTTATGATAAGATGCATTTATTGATACCAACGTGCGGGTCTCCCAGGGTGAGCCGGGGCCATGCCCCAACCCTCCACTTCATAAAAGGCGATATATCTCGGAAACCATCCAGATCCCCACCCCAAAACCATATATATTCTTGTTTCTTATGATTAGACGCATTCAGTGACACCAACCTGGGGGTCCCCTGGGATGTGCCTTGGCCTTACCCCACCCCCTCCACTCCATAAAAGGCCCAGTATCTCAGAAGCCGTTCAGATCCCCACCCCTACACCATTTATGTTCTTGTACCTTATGATAAGACGCATTCAGTGATTTCAACCTAGGGGTCACCCGGGGTGCGCAGGGGCCATGCCCCACCCCTCCACTTCATTAAAGGCGATATATCTCAGAAACCTTTCAGATCCCTACCCGAAAGTCATATATATTCTTGTTTCTTATGATAAGACACATTCAGGGACACCAACCTGGGGCTCCCCTGGGATGTGCCCAGGCCATGCCCTACCCCCTCCACTTCATAAAAAGCCCAATATCTCGGATACTGATTAGATCCCCACCCCATAACCATATATATTCTTGTTCCTTATATTAAGAGGCATTCAGTGATACCAACCTAGGGGTTCCTCAGGGTGCGCCGGGGCCGTGCCCCACCCCTCCACTTTATAGAAGGCGATATATCTCAGAAACCATTCAGATCCCCACCCCAAAACCATATATATTCTTGTTTCTTACGATAAGACGCATTCAGTGACACCAACTTGGGTGTCCCCTGGGATGTGCCTGGGCCATGCCCCACCCCCTCCACTTTGTATTAGGCCCAATATTTCAGAAACCATTTAGATCCCCTTCCCTAAACCATATATACTTTTGTTCCTTTTGATAAGACACATTTAGTGATACCAACCTAGGGGTCTCCCAGGGTGCGCTGTGGCCATGCACCAACCCTCCACTTCATAAAATGCCATTTATCTCAGAAACTGATCAGATCCCCACCCCTAAGGCATGTATATTTGTGTTCCTTTTGATTAGTCTCATTCAGTCACATCACCCGTGGGTGTATTTGTGCTAGGGCAATGTGTCGATGCCATGGCCTACCCCTCCACTTCATAAAAGGCCATATAGAGATCCCCACCTCATAATCATATATGTTCTTGCTCCTTGTGATTAGACACATTCAGTCACACCAACTTGGCGGTCCACAGGGGCCATTCCTTTCCTCTTCACTTCATAAGAAGGCCTCATATCTCAGAAACAGTTCAGATCCCAACTCCTTAACAATTTATTTTCTTGGTCCTAATGATAAGACACATTCAAGGACAACACTCTTTGATTTCCTGGTGTCTGCCAGGGCCATGCTCCAACCCCTACACAGCTTAAAAGGCCTTACATCTCTGGAACTGTACACATCCCCACATCTAAACCATATATATTTGAAAGTTGATTTTTAAAATCAAGTTTCTATGTCAACACATTTCCACTTCCGGTACTGGAGCGTGTTACTCCACTTCCGCTGTTCCTTTACCTGCATGAAATATTCCAAAGGAACGTTTGAAAATTAATTTTGCAGGTTTGGAACATCTTTCAAACTATTTCATTTTTCGAGACTTTATACCGATTGAATATAAATTGGTACAGAAAGACTAATTCTGAAAAGAAAGCAATACTCTCGGACTATTTTTGAAAAGAAAACAATACTCTGGGACTATTTTCCAACGCGCTTATGGAACTGGTTTGAGATTTTACTCTTTCATCCCTGAGTTTCTTAACAGGACTCTTCTCGCTTTAAATATATTCTTATAGAAAGGGATTTCTGAGTGGTTCACTGACATGGTGGCAAACAGTGTTTATGTAGATTCTTGCGAGACATGCTAGCCATGTGCCGTCTTATTAGGATCTGCAAGGTTTGCATAGATACAGTGTATTTCTACCTCGGCGTCTGCACCGGTCTACAGGGTTAAAAGGGTTAGCTTATCTGTGGCCAACTAAACTATCCTTTACTGACCGACATCAAACAGTTATTCACCTGCTTTCGAGAGCTCCAATTACAAAATATGTGTTGTTTATGCTGTGAGTTTTAAAGCTGTGAGTTTTAAATTAAGTTCCATACTTTTAGCAAATAGTGAAGACACAGATCAGACGCTACATTCTGTGGCCTCTAATCTGTGTTTCTGAATGTCCCAGTATTGAAACGATTGGCATGTATGGGTTTATGTACAGGTTGGAATAAGCCTTGGGTAGACAGTCTGAAGTTCGCTAAACGTGGCGTCTGATTCAGGGTTATAATGTCTAAATCAAATGGTTTAAAAATGATCTTTTTTTTTTTCGTGAAGTTATTATCCTCTTTAAGTCACCATGCCAGAAGGAACATAGCTCCGAGCGGCTGCACAACATAAATTATGTGCATCTTCCTATCAACGCGACGTTGATGCGACGCTGCTAAGACGTCATGTGCCCGCTACGACAACTTCTCTGTAAGATTATTAGCAGATGATACAAGCACAGAATGTACTGAGCTAATTTATAGATTTATGGTTTTGCCATGAGGAAATTAGCAGACACGTTTATCTTTCTTCCTTTTTTCGTGGGGATGGTTGGGTAAGGCAAAGGTAATGGGTATCTTGTTTCACTGGGGAGTCCAGCTGATATTGACTTACATTTGGGCAAGGCATGTTGTCCTTGCAGCAGGTAACAGTAGAGAGGGAGGTGGGGGGGGGATATTGTTATTTCTTCTGTTTCTAAACTTCCATTCATTTTCCTCTTTCTCCTCTGTCCCTCACTTTCATCTCCTCTACTATCTCTTCTATCTCTTTTCCCCCTTTCTCTTGGAGAAGAGAAAAATAATCCACAAGGGTTGACCTGTCGTTACACTCTAAACAATAGATGAATCATTTTTAGCTCACCAGAGCCAAAGGCTCCGGGGGAGCTTATAGGATAGGCAGTTGTCCGTCGGCGTCTGCGTCGTCTGCGTCTGCGTCGTTGTGTGACGTCAACACTTTTAAACGACATCTCCTCTGAAGCCCCTAGGCCCATTGGGCCCAAATTTCATCTGCATCCTTGGGTTGGGGGATTGAAAGTTTGTGTTTTTTATGAAATTCGGCTCATTGGTTTGGTTGCTATGGCAACTTAGAGTTTCCATAGACTTATAATGGGGAAAATTGAAAAATGGCATTTACTGCCAAGCCACTGCAGATATTTTGACAAAACTTTCATAGAAATATTCCTTAGGCAATCTACTATCTGCCATATGATTTTAGGCCTACTGCTCATTTGTATTGGTTGCCATGGAAACCAAAATGAAAAAATAGAAAAAAAATACTTAAAAAATCATCTCCTCAGAAACCGTATGCTCTATGAGGCTGAAAGTTTATGGAAATATTCACCATATTTGCCTTTACAGGTTTTGTGTTTTTTATGATATACAGCTCTTTAGTTTGGTTGCTATGGCAACTTAGATTTTTCATAGACTTATAATGGGGAAAATTGAAAAATGGCATTAACTACAAAGCCTTTGCAGATATTTTGACAAAACTTTCATAGAAATGTTCCTTTAGTAAACTTCTCTCAGCCATATGCTTTTATGTCAACCTTGGGGTCCAGTAGGTTGTGCCGTGGCCATGCCCTGCCCCCAGTACTTCATAAAATGACTTATATCTCAGAAACCTTACAGATCCCCACCCCTAAACCATATATAATCTTGTTCCTATTGATAAGACACATTCAGTGACACCAACCTGGAGGTCCTCCGGGATGTGCCGAGGCCATGCCCCACCCCCTCCACTTCATAAAAGGCCCAATATCTCGGAAACCATTCAGATCCCCACCCCTGAACCCTATATACTCCTGTTCCTTATGATAAGACGCATTCAGTGACATCAAACTGGGGGTCCCCCGGGATGTGCCGGGGCCATGTCCCGCCCCTCCATTTCATAAAAGGCCCAATATCTCGGAAACCTTACAGATCCCCATCCCTAAACCATATATATTCTTGCTCCTTATGATAAGACACATTCATTGACCCCAAATTGGGGGTCTTCCGGGGTGCGCCGGAGCCATGCCCCACCCCTTCACTTCACAAAAGGCCATATATCTCAGAAACTGTTCAGATCCCCACCCCTAAACCATATATGTTCTTGTTCATTATGATGAGACACATTCAGTGACACGAACCTGGGGGTCCCCAGGGATGTGCTGGGGCCATGCCCCACCCCCTCCATTTCATAACATCACAATATCTCGGAAACCTTACAGATCCCCACCCCTAAACCATATATATTCTTGTACCTTATGATAAGACACTTTCATTGACACCAACCTGGGGGTCTCCCCGGGCCTTGCCCCACCCCTGCACTTCACAAAAGGCCTTATATCTCAGAAACTGTTCAGAGCCCCACCCCTAAACCATATATATTCATCTTCCTTATGATAAGGCACATTCATTGACACCAGCTTGTGAGTCCCCGGGGCATGCCCGGGCCTTGCTCCACCGCTTGACTTCATTAAAAGCCACATATCTCAGAAATAGTTCAGATCCCCACCCCTAAACCATATATATTCTTGTTCCTTATGATAAGACTCATTCAGTCAAACCAACTTGGGGGTCTCTTTGTGCTGAGGCAATGTGCCCCGCCCTTCCACTTCATAAAAGGCCATATATTTCAGAAACTATTCAAATCCCCACCCTATTCATATATGTTCTTGTTCCTTATTATTAGCACACCTACTGTAGGGGTGTCCGCAGGGGCCAGTCCTCTCCTTTCCACTTCATGAAAGGATATCTTGGAAACCGTTCAGATTCCCACCCCTAAACCATATATATACTTGGTCCTTATGATGAGACACATTTAGGGACAACAATCTTGGGCTTTCCTGGGAACGACAGGGCATGCTCCAACCCCTCCACTTATATCTCCAGCCATGCAGATCCCCACTTCTAAACCATATATATTCTTGTTCTTTGTGATAAGACACATTTAGTGATACCAACCAGGGCTCCATTGGGTCCATGCCCCACCCCCTCTACTTCATAAAAGGCCTAATGTTTCATATACTGAGTCCACATTGATGCTCATTTGGATATGGGGGTTCATTTGGCAGAATAAAATGATATCATGTTAAAATACATGGCTGCAATTTGGCAGTGCCCACCTGAGCTCTGGTGAGCATAATGGCCCATGGGTCTCTTGTTTTATTTCTTCGTCAAATTTTTTAACCCTCTGGGACCTTCTCAACAAAATATCTAAATACTGCTTATATTGTTATCGTAATAATTATTACTCATAAATGAACTTTCCTCAGTACTTTCAGTACTTTGATCTTGTTCCTTATGATAAGATGCATTCAGTGATACCAACCAGGGCTCTGTTGGATCCATGTCTCATCCCTCCACTTCATAAAAGGCCTAATATTTCAGATACAGAGTCCACATGGAATGGGGGTTTGTTTGAGAGACTTTATAATCGATAAATTGACTGCATGGCTGCCAGTGGGCAGTGCCAGCCTGAACTCTGGTGATGTGTGTGTGTGTGTGTGTGTGTGTGTGTGTGTGTGTGTGTGTGTGTGTGTGTGTGTGTGTGTGTGTGTGTGTGTGTGTGTGTGTGTGTGTGTGTGTGTGTGTGAATTCGGGTTTAACGTCGCTTTCAACAATTTTTCAGTCATATCACAACGGTGTCTGGTTGCGACAGGGAGCTGAATGCTGACTTTTATAGTGCTGCCTCACTGAAGTATCATGTCCCAGACACACATTACATGATACAACACCCAGTCACATTATCCTGACACTGGGTTGACCAGTCCTAGCTCTTCCCCGTAAATCTGAGTGCCAAGCGACGAGCAGCTAGTACCATTTTAACAACTTTGGTATGTCGCAGCCCGGGATCGAACCCGTGACCTCCCGTTCCCCAGAGCGGACACTCTACCAACTGAGCTATAGGGGCCGGTCTGAACTCTGGTGAGCATAGTGGCCCGTGGGCCTCTTGTTCTTGTGGACCTTGACCCACCTTGGTGCCCACTGGTTTTACATAATAGGGAAAACCTTTAAAAATGTTCTTGTCTGAAACCAGAAGGCCAAGGTCTTTGATATTTGGTATGAAGCTTCATGTAGTGGACCTCTACCAAATTGTTCAAATCATAGCCCTGGGGCTGAAAATGGGCGCACCCGGGGCCAACTTGTTTTACATAGACTTATATTGGGAAAAACCTTTGAAAATCTTCTTGTCTGAAACCAGAAGGCCTAGATCTTTGATATTTGGTATGAACCTTTGTCTTGTTGTTTTCTACTAAGAGTGTTTAAATTATAGCCCTGGGCCTAAAAATGGCCCCTCCCTAAGGCCTGCAGATTTTATATGGACTTATATAAGGTAAGGAAAACTTTAAAAATCTTCTTCTCTGAAACCAGAAGACTCCAGTCTTTGATATTTATGTCTCCCCCGAATTTTTTATTTTTTCGTAGAGACATATCGTTTTTCCCCTGGGCATCTGTCTGTCCATCTGTCTGTCACAAAATCGTGTCCGGTCTATAACTTGAAAACGGTTCAAGCTATCTTCACGAAACTTCATATAAATATTAACAAATATTTGATGATGTGCAGTGCGCAAGAACTATAACTCTCGCTTTTATACTTTCTGAGTTATCTCCCTTTGAAGTTTGTCGGTATGTATGGGCAAATTGTGTCTGGTCAATAACGTTCTTATTTTCAGATGGATTTTGGAATTACTTGGCAAAAATATTAACAACCATGAGACGATGTGTGGCACGCATGAGTCAGGTTGGTACCTCAAAGGTCAATATCATACTTAGAGGTCAAAGGAAAAAAAGGGGCCTTTTTCATGTTTGGTCAATAAATTTCTTATTTTTAGATGGATTTTGAAATTACTTGGCAGAAATGTTATACACCATGAGAAGATGTGTTGTGTGCATGATCCAGGTTGGTACTTTAAAGGACAAGGTCATACTTAGAGGTCAAAGGTCAAAAAGGGGCCTTTTTAGCTCACCTGAACACGTAGTGCTCATGGTAAGCTATTGTGATCGGTCAATGTCTGCGCGTGTCGTGTGTCGTGCAGCGTCAACAATTTGCTTTAAATGCTAACTCCTCTTTAACCCTTGAGCCAATTTCAATAAAACTTTATAGGAATATTGCTCAGGTGACCCTCTACAAAAATAGCTAAAATTGTTCCGCTGTACTGAACAAGATGGCCTCCAGAGCTAAAAATAGAAAAATCTTTAAACGACAACTTCTCCTATACCTTTAGGCCATTTTCATTCACACTTTATAGGAATGTTGCTTTGGTGACCCTCTACCAAAATACCTAAAACGGTTCTGCTCCGATGAACAAAATGCCCGCCAGCACTGAAAATAGAAAATTCTTTAAACGACAACTCCTCCTGTACCCTTGGGCCAAATTAATTCAAACTTCATGGAAATGTTGCTTAGGTGACCCTCTACTAAAATAGCTGAATCGGTATTGCTCTGCTGAGCAAAATGGCCCCATAGCTAAAAATTGAAAAACATTGTAATTTGCTTCAAACACAAACTCCTCCTCAACCCTTGGGCCAATTTGATTCAAACTTCACAGGAATGTTGCCCATGTGACTCCCTACCAAAAAGGCTAAAATCTTTCTGTTCTGACAAACAAGATGGCCGCCAGAGCTAAAAATAGAAAAAATCTTTAAACGACAACTCCTCCTGTACCCTTTGGCCAATTTCATTTAAACTTCATAGGAATGTTGCTAAGGTGACCGTCTACCAAAATTGCTTAAATGGTTTTGCTCTGATGAGCAAAATGGCCGCCATAGCTAAAAACAGAAAAACATCGAGTATTTGCTTCAAATATAAACTCCTCCTTAACCCTTGGGCCAATTTGATTCAAACTTCACAGTAATGTTATGTAGGTAACACGCTATGAAAATAGCTAAAATCATTCCGCACTGACAAACAAGATGGCTGCCAGAGCTAAAAATAGAAAAATCTTTAAGCGAAAACTCCTCCTTATCCCTTAGGCCAATTTCATTTAAGTTTTACCTAAAACGGTTCCGCTCTGGTGAACAAAATGGGCAACAGAGCTAAAAATGGAAATTTTTTAAACGACAACTCCTCCTGTACCCTTGGGCCAAATTAATTCAAACTTCATAGGAATGTTGCTGAGGTGATGCTCTTCTAAAATAGCTAAAACTGTATTGCTCTGACAAGCAAAATGGCCTCTGTAGCTAAAAATAGAAAAACATCCTAAACTTGCTTCAAACACGAACTCCTCCTCAACCCTTTGGCCAATTTGATTCAAACTTCACTGGAATGTTGCCAAAGTGACTCCCTACCAAAATAGCTTAATTTGTTCCGCTCTGACTAACAAGATGGCAACCAGAGCTAAAAATAGAAAAATTCTTCAAACGACAACTCCTCCTGTACCCTTGGGTCAATTTCATTCAAAATTCATAGGAATGTTGCTTACATGACCCTCTACCAAAATAGCTTAAACGACTTTGCTCTGGTGAGTAAAATGGCCGCCATAGCTAAAAATAGAAACACATTGTAAACTTGTGTCAAACAAGAACTCCTCCGAAACACTTGAGCCAATTCCATTCAAACTTCACAGGAATGTTACTTAGGTGACTGCCGAGCAAAATAGCTAAAATCTTTCCACTCTGACAAACAAGATGGCTGCCAGAGCTAAAAATAGAAAAAAATCTTTGAACAACAACAACTCCTGTACTCTAGGGCCTATTTCATTCAAGCTTCATAAGAATGTTGCTTAGATGACCCTCTACCATATTAGCTAAAATGATCCCGCTCTGATGAACAAAATGGCCACAAGAGCTAAAAATAGTATGATTCAGTTTGGTACTTCATAGGTCGAGGTCATACATAGAGGTCAAAAAGGGGCCTCTTTTTCCTGTTTGGTTAATCACTTTCTTATTTTTAGATGGATTTTACAAATATTTGGCAGAAATGTTAACCACCATGAGACGATGTGTTGCTGGCATGACCCAGTTTGGTATCTCAAAGGTCAAGGTCTGATATAGAGGATAAAGGTAAAAAGGGACCTTTTTTGTGTTCAGTCAATAACTTTCTTATTTTTAGATGGATTTTGAAATTCATGTTAGCCACAATGAGACGAGGTCAAATGTAAAAAGGGCCCTTTTTTTCGTGTTTGGTCAATAACTTTCTTATTTATAGATGGGTTTGAAATTACTTGGCTGAAACGTTATCCTCCATGAGACGATGTGTTGTGTGCATGACCCCTGTTGGTACCTCAAAGGTCAAGGTCTTACTAAGAGGTCAAAGGTATAAAAAGGGGCCTTTTTAGCTCAACGTCACGTAGTGACGAGGTGAGCTTTTGGGATCACTTTTTGTCAGTCGTCCGTCATGCGTGCGTTAGTGCATGCATGCATGCCTCCGTGCTTAAACAATTTCTTCAAACGACATCTCCTCCTAAACCACTCATCGGATTTTGACCAAACTTCACAGGAATGATCTTTAGGTGGTCCCCTTTCAACGTTGTTCAAATGGTTCCGGTCTGTTGCAAGTCTAGGTCACAGGAGCCAAAAATAGATTTTTTTCACAGAAAACTTAAAAATCTTCTTCTCTGAAACCACAAGGCCCAGGTCTTTGATATTTGGTATGAAGCTTCATCTAGTGGACCCCTACTAAGATTGTTCAAATTATATTGCTGGGCCAAAAATGCCACCGCCCCAGGGCCCTTTGGTTTTACATGGGCTTATATAGGGAAAATCTTTAAAAATCTTCTTCTCTGAAACCAAGGCCCAGGTCTTTGATATTTGGTATGAAGCTTCAATTAGTGGACCCCTACCAAGATTGTTCAAATTATAGTGCTGGGGCCAAAAATGCTCCCGCCCCAGGGCCCTTTGGTTTTACATGGGCTTATATAGGGAAAATCTTTAAATATCTTATTCTCTGAAACCGCAAGGCCCAGGTTTTTAATATTTGGTATGAAGCTTCATCTAGTGGACCCCTACCAAGATTGTTCGGATTATAGTGGTGGGGCCAAAAATGCCCCCGACCTGGGGCCCATTGGTTTAACATGGGCTTATATAGGGAAAATCTTTAAAAATCTTATTTTCTAAAACCGCAAGGCCCAGGTCTTTGATATTTGGTATGAAGATTCATCTAGTGGACCCCTACCAAGATTGTTCGACTTATAGTGCTGGGGCTAAAAATGCCCCCGCCCCGGGGCACTTTGGTTTTACATTGGCTTATATAGGGAAAATCTTTAAAAATCTTCTTCTCTGAAACCGCAAGGCCCAGGTCTTTGCTATTTGGAATGAAGATTCATCCAGTGGACCCCTACCAAGATTGTTCAAATGATAGTGCTGGGGCCAAATATGCCCCCACCCCGGGGCCCTTTGGTTTTGCATGGCTTATATATGGAAAATCTTTAAAAATCGTATTCTCTGAAACTGCAAGGCCCAGGTCTTTGATATTTGGTATGAAGCTTCATCTTGTGGACCCCTGCCAAGATTCATCATCATCATCATCAATGGATTTTTAATTATCTACAGGTACAGCAGCAACGTCCACATAAGTGGGCCCCTTTCCAGGTAGCTGGCTTGCTGCACGCATGACAGATCTTACACCAGATCTCCAGGTTTGTCTATCATGAGGATCGATAGCAGAGAGCTTCCATTCTCTGCAATCTTTTTCTGTTAGCTGCTTCCAGGTCATCTTGGGCCTTCCAGGCCCCCGCTTTCTATCTACCTGTATGTCACAGGCAGTCTTGACTGCACTGTTGGAGCGTTCCACATGTCCATACCAGCGAAGCCTTCTCTCTTTCAGGATGAGATCCAGGTCCTCAATGCCAAGACGCTTAAGTAACTCAGTGGACCTGATTGTGACAGTGCCCTGCGGCTTGACATTGCAGATCAAGATTGTTCAAATTATAGCCCTGGGGCCAAAAATGTCCCCGCTCAGGGGCCCTTTGGTTTCACTTAGACTTCTACAGGGAAAATCTTGAAAAATTTTCTTCTCTGAAACCACAAGGCCTAGGTCTTTGATATTTGGTATGAAGCTTCATCTAGTGGACCTCTGCAAAGATTGTTCAAATTATAGCCCTGAGACCAAAAATGCCCCCACCTCGGGGCCCTTTAGTTTTACAAAGACTTGTATAGAGATAATCTTTGAAAAATCCTCTTCTCTGAAACAGCAAGGCCCAGGTCTTGGATATTTGGTGTGAAGCTTCAACTAGTGGACCTCTTATCAAGATTGTTTCAATTATAGTCCTGATATTAAAAATGCCCCCATACCGGTGTAACAGGCCGTTCCTTCCCCCCAGTCAGTTTCTTCCCCGGGGAAGAACCGGGCCGGCCCGTTTCTTCCCCGGGGAAGAAACTGACTAGTCAGTTTCTTCCCCACCCAGTCAGTTTCTTCCCCACCTGAATTTTTTTTAGAACCATAGTCAACGAGTAATTTATGCCTCACAAATTGTTAAAAATTTGAAAAGAAACCATTCTGAATTAGTTTTGAGTTTTTTACAGCTTGAATGGCAAATTTTCTCCGTGCCATACAATATATGGAGGTCCAAGGAAATTTTCATCTCAATTCCAGTGTCTATGATTAATTTTCTAAGCTTTTTACAACATAAATTGGTATTAACCAAACAGGTATAGTAAGCAACAAATCTTAAGTGCTCAAATCTAAATATAATTTGGAAAGTTGGGGTGGGGAAGAACTGGGCCGGCCCAATTCTTCCCCACCCCAGATTTTTCTGTTTACTAAAACTTCTTGTGATAAATTTTCTTCGTTTTTAAGTCATAAATTGGTATTAACTAAACTGATATAATAAGCTACAAATGTTTGGTGCTGAAATTTCAATAGAATTTGGAGACTTGGGGGTGGGGAAGAACTGGGCAGGCCCAGTTCTTGCCCACCCCAGATTTTTCTGTTTACTAATAATTCTTGTGATAAATTTCCTTTGCTTTTTAGGACAAAAATTGGTATAAACTAAAAAGATATAATAATCAACAAATGTTTGGAGCTCAAATAAAAATAGAATTTGGAGACTGGGGGTGGGGAAGAACTGGGCCGGCCCAATTCTTCCCCACCACAGATGATTATTTACTAATAATTCTTGTGATAAATTTCCTTTGCTTTTTAAGGCATAAATTGGTATAAACTTAACAGATATAATAAGCAACAAATGTTTGGAGCTCAAATCTTAATAGAATTTGGAGACTGGGGGTGGGGAAGAACTGGGCCAGCCCATTTCTTCCCCACCCTGGGGTCGTGTTGTACTGTTAAGTCAATTTTGACGTTGATGGTCAGGCCCAGTTCTTCCCCACCCTAGATTTTTATGTTTACTAAAAATTCTTGTGATAAAAACTTTTCTTCGCTTTTTAAGACATAAACTGGATTAACTAAACAGATATAATAAGCAACAAATGTTTGACACTCAAATCTCAATAGAATTTGGAGACTGGGGGTGGGGAAGAACTGGGCCGGCCCATTTCTTCCCCACCCTTGGGTCGTGTTGTACTGTTAAGTCAATTTTGACGTTGATGGTGTCTGGGATTGGGAAGAACTGGGCAGGCCCGTTTCTTCCCCACCCTTGGGTAGTGTTGTACAGTTGTATCATTATATCACTGAAGATGCCTGGGGTGGGGAAGAACTGGGCCGGCCCGTTTCTTCCCCACCCTTGGGTAGTGATGTGCAATTAAATAAATTATGACGTTTAAGGTGTCTGTGGTAGGAAGAACTAGGCCAGCCCAGTCCTTCCCCACCCCCAATCTCCAAATTCTATTTAGATTTGAGCTCCAAACATTTGTTGCTTATTATATCTTTTTAGTTTATACCATTTTTTGTCTTAAAAAGCAAAGGAAATTTATCACAAGAATTTTTTGTAAACAGAAAAATCTGGGGTAGAGAAGAAACGGGCCAGCCCAGTTCTTCCCCACCCCCAGTCTCCAAATTCTATTTAGATTTGAGCACCAAACATTTGTGGCTTATTATATCTGTTTAGTTAATACCAATTTATGTCTTAAAAAGCGAAGAAAATTTATCGCAAGAATTTTTTGTGAACAGAAAAATCTGGAGTGGGGAAGAAAAGGGCCGGCCCAGTTCTCCCCCACCCCCAGTCTCCAAATTCTATTTAGATTTGAGCTCCAAACATTTGTTGCTTATTATATCTTTTTAGTTTATACCATTTTTTGTCTTAAAAAGCAAAGGAAATTTATCACAAGAATTATTAGTAGAGAGAAACATCTGGGGTGGGGAAGAACTGGGCCGGCCCAGTTCTTCCCCACCCCCTGTCTCCAAATTCTATTTAGATTTGATCGCCAAACATTTGTGGCTTATTATATCTGTTTGGGTCATACTAATTTATGTCTTAAACAGCAAACAAAATATATCAAAGATGCTTGAATTGGGATGCATATTCTATTGCATCTCCATGAATGGTGTAGCATAGAGCAAATTTTGTCATTCAAGCTAGAAAGGCTCAGAACTTATTCAGAATGGTCTATTTTCTCATTTATAACAAATTGTGAGCTGAAAATTACTCGTTGACTATGGTTCTGAAAAAAATTCAGGTGGGGAAGAAACTGACTGGGTGGGGAAGAAACTGACTAGTCAGTTTCTTCCCCCGGGGAAGAACCGGGCCGGCCCAGTTCTTCCCCCGGGGAAGGAACGGGCCGGCCCAGTTCTTCCCCGGGGAAGAACCGGGTCGGGGGAAGAAACTGACCGTTACACCGGGACCATTTGGTTTTACATAGGCTTATATAGGGAATATCATGATATTTGGTGTGTAGCTTCATCTAGTGGACCTTTGCAAAGATTGTTCAAATTATAGCCTTTGTTGATATTTGGTATGAACCTTCACGTTTTTAGACCTTCCTCAACAGTATGCACATTATAGCCCTGGGGTCAATAATGGCCCTCCCCGGGACCCACTTGTTACTCTATGGATCAGGTGAGCCATCTAGGGCCATCAAGACCCTCTTTTTTAGTGTTGAGTCAATAACTTTCTTATTCCTGGATAGATTGTGAAATTACTTTATAGAAATGTTACCCATCATGAGACGATGTGTTTCAAGCTAGAACCAGGTTGGTACCTCAAGGTCAAGGTCATACTAAGAGGTCAGAGGTCAAAAAAAGTCTTTTTTTGGGGGGGTCCAGTCAATGACTTTTTAGCTCACCAGATCCGAAGGCTCCGGGGGAGCTTATAGGATAGGCTGTTGTCAGTCGTCGTCTGACGTCAACACTTTCAAACATCTCCTCTTGTAGCCACTGGGCCTATTAAGCCCAAATTTCATCTTTAGCATCCTTGGGCTGGGGGATTGAAAGTTTGTGTTATAGCTCATCTGTCACATAGTGACGAGGTGAGCTTTTGGGATCACTATTTGTCCGTCGTGCGTGCGTGCGTCTGTAAACTTTTTCTTCAAACGACATCTCCTAAACCTATCATCGGATTTTGATCAAACTTCACAGGAATGATCCTTAGGTGGTCCCCTTTCAAAGTTGTTCAAATGGTTCCAGTCCATTGCACCTCTAGGTCACAGGAGCCAAAAATATATTTTTTTCACCGAAAACTTAAAAAATCTTCTTCTCTGAAACTACAATGCCCAGGTCTTTGATATTTGGTATAAAGCTTCATCTAGTGGACCCCTACCAAGATTGTCCAAATTAAAGTGCTAGAGCCAAAAATGTCCCCGCCCAGGATCCCTTTGGTTTTACATAGAATTACGAGGACTGTTCAAATATGAATGCAACTAAGCACATAAAAATGATTCTGTGATAGATTTCGGTGAAAAATTTATTTTGTCCCCTCAAAGTATTCCCCTTTAACAGATATACAAACTTTCAGTCTTCTGATCCAATCATTGAATGCATTTGGGTAGTCTTTTCGAGGTATACTATGAAGGCACTGGAATATTGCAGAACCGAGGTGTTTGCGCTGTACAAATTTTCGACCAGAAAGGTATTTTTTCAGCCGCGGGAACAAAAAAAGTCACACGGGGCAAGGTCAGGGGAATACAGGGGGTGAGGGAGTTCAACAACCTTTTCCTGCTTCAGATAGTCTTGCACAATGAATGCCTTGTGTGATGACGCATTGTCATGTAGTGATCTGACATTGGCCAAACCAGTTGCGGGTCTTCTTTCTTTGAAATATTTCTTCAGTTTTCGAAGAACTTTATTCTTGTAAAACTTCGCATTTACAGATTTGCCTTTATGCACATCAACCTGAATAGCAGGGCCCTGATTTGAAAAGAATATGGCATACGAGGACTGTTCAAATATGAATACAAGTGCAACGTTTTCTCATGCATTAATGCGAAAATCACCTGGAAATAAATATCACAGCGTAGAAAAACATTTTACCTATACATTGATACCAAACCTGTTAAAATCTGTGCACTTTAGCCATGTATATCGTTCGATAAACACTGTCTACTCTTGTATTCTAATACAAAACATGGTTGGATGAAGTCAGAGTAGGCCGTTGAAATGCGGTCATATATTAAGAATCGCTGTATTCTTGGTATACGGTGCAAAGACATTTTTGATGAAATATGTTCGGCTTATGGGCATAATGAAATCTCTTTTCCGACAGTTTTTCGTTGGTGTAAGAAATTGTAAGAAATTCAGCTGTGGGCTAGGCTCAACAGAAGATGCACCACATGATCGTCGGCCGAAAAGAGCAACATCTGCCGAGATGTTTGCTGGAGTGAAAGAAATAGTTGCTACCGATGCACGATACACCACTAGGCAAATAGCTAGTATGGTTGGCATCTCATTAGGAGCAGCTCATACAGTTCTGAAACGGGATTTGAAAATGAGAAAGACTGGTGCTAGATGGATTCCCCATCTGTCGACAGATGAGCAGAAAAAGACACGCGTTCAGTGCGCCAAGAACTTGCTTAAAAAGTTTCCAAATTACAATGCACAGTCTTTCACTAATGTTGTCACAGGTGACGAGACATGGGTTCACTTTTTGAGCCAAAACGAAAGATTCAGAACAAAATATGGGCAACAAAGTATTGCAAAAGACCATGCATTGCAAAGCGGACCATGAGCTTCAAGAAGGTTATGTTCGAGGACTGTTCAAATATGAATGCAACTAAGCACATAAAAATGATTCCGTGATAGATTTCGATGAAAAATTTATTTTGTCCCCTCAAAAGTATTCCCCTTTAACAGATATACAAACTTTCAGTCTTCTGATCCAATCATTGAATGCATTTTGGTAGTCTTTTCGAGGTATACTATGAAGGCACTGGAATATTAAAGAACCGAGGTGTTTGGGCTGTACAAATTTTCGACCAGAAAGGTATTTTTCAGCCGCGGGAACAAAATTAAAGTCACATGGGGCAAGGTCAGGGGAATACAGGGGGTGAGGGAATTCAACAACCTTTTCCTGTGATATTTATTTCCAGGTGATTTTCGCATTAGTGCATGAGAAAACGTTCTACTTGCATTCATATTTGAACAGTCCTCGTATATAGTGAAAATCTTTAAAAATCTTCTTCTATGAAACCGCAAGGCCCATATCTTTGATATATGGTATGAAGCTTCATCCAGTCGACCCCTACCAAGATTGTTCAATTATAGTGCTGGGGCCAAAAATGCCCCCACTCCAGGGCCGTTTGGTTTTACATGGGCTTATATAGGGAAAATCTTTAAAAATCTTCTTCTCTGAAACCGCAAGGCCCAGGTCTTTGCCATTAGGTATGAAGCTTCATCTAGTGGACCCCTACCAAGATTGTTCAAATTATTGTGCTGGGGCCAAAAATGCCCCCGCCCCGGGGCCCTTTGGTTTCACATTGGCTTATTAGCTCACCTGAGCACAAAGTGCTCATTAGCTCACCTGAGCACGAAGTGCTGATGATGAGCTATTGTGATTGGCAAATTCTGTCATCCGTCGTGTGTCGTGCAGCGTCAACAATTTGCTTTAAATGCTAACTCCTCCTTAACCCTTGAGCCAATTTCAATAAAACTTCATAGGAATATTGCTGAGTTGACCCTCTACAAAACTAGCTAAAATTGATCTGCTCGGCTGAACAAGCTGGCGTCCAGAGCTAAAAATAGAAAAAAACTTTAAACGACAACTTCTCCTTTACCTTAAGGCCAATTTCATTCAAACTTTATAGGAATGTTGCTTAGGTGACCCTCTCACAAAGTAGTTAAAACGTTTCCGCTCCAGTGAACAAAATGGCCACCAAAGCTAAAAATAGAAAATTCTTTAAACGACCCTCCTGTACCCTTGTGCCAAATTAATGCAAACTTCATAGGAATCTTGCTTAGGTGACCCTCTACTAAAATAGCTAAAACGGTATTGCTCTGATGAGCAAAATGGCCACCATAGCTGAAAATAGAAAAACATCGTAAATTTGCTTCAAACACAAACTCCTCCTCAACCCTTGGGCCAATTTGATTCAAACTTCACAGGAATGCTAGTTAGGTGATTCCCTACCGAACAAGATGGCCGCCAGAGCTAAAAAATAGAAAAAAATATTCAACCCTTGGGACAGTTTGATTCAAACTTCACAGGAATGTTGCCCAAGTGACTCCCTACCAAAATAGCTAAAATCGTTGTGCTCTGACAAACAAGATGGCCAGAGCTAAAAATAGAAAAAAATCTTTAAACGACAATTGCTCCTGTTCCCATGGACCAATTTTATTCAAACTTCATAAGAATGTTGCTTAGGTGACCATCAACCAAAATAGCTGAAAAGGTTCTGCTCTGATGAGCAAAATGGCCACCATAGCTAAAAATAGAAAAACATTGTTGATTTGCTTCAAACACGAACTCCTCCTTAACCCTTGTGCCAATTTGATTTAAACTTCACAGAAATGTTATGTAGGTGACTCCCTAAAGAAATAGCTAAAATCATTCAGCTCTGACTAACAAGATGGCCACCAGAGCTAAAAATAGAAAAAATTTTCAAACGACTACTCCTCCTTTCGCCTTGGGCCAATTTTATTCAAACTTCATAGGAATGTTGCTTAGATGACCCACTACCAAAATAGCTAAAACATTTTCGCTCTGATGAGCAAAATGGACGCCATAGCTAAAAACAGAACTTTGTAAATTTACGTCAAAACGCGAACTCCTCCTCAACCTTTGGGCCAATTTGATTCAAACTTCACAGGAATGTTCGTTAGGTGACTCCCTACCAAAATAGCTAAAATCGTTCAACGTGGCGAACAAGATGGCCTCCAGAGGCTGAGAGCTAAAAATAGAAAAATCTTCAAACGACAACTCCTCCTTACCCCATGGGCTAATTTGATTCAAACTTCACAGGAATATTATGTTGTTAGCTCCCTACCAAAATAGCTAAAATTGTTCTGCTCTGACTAGCAAGACGGCCTCCAGAGCTAAAAATAGAAAAATTCTTCAAACATCAATTCCTCCTTACTCCTTGGGCCAATTCGATTCAAACTTCACAGGAATATTATGTCGTTGACCCTCTAAAAATAGAGCTAAAAATAGAAAAACATTGTAAACTTGCTTCAAACTTCACAGGAATGTTGCCCAGGTGACTCCCTACTAAAACAGTTAAAATCATTCCACTATCAACAATATGGCCACCAGGGCTTAAAATAGAATACATCTTCAAACAAAAACTCCTCCTGTACCCTTGGGCCAATTACATTCAAACTTCATAAGAATGTTGCTTAGATGACTCTCTACCAAAATAGCTAAAATGGTCTTGCTCCGATGAACAATATGGCCGCCAGAGCTTCAAATAGAAAAACTTTGTAAATTTGCTTCAAATGCGAACATTTCCTAAACCCTTGGGTCAATTTGATTCAAACTTCAAAGGAATGTTGCCTAGGTGACACCCTACCAAAATAGGTAATATTGTTCCACTCTGATGAACAAGATGGCCACCAGAGCTAAAAATAGAATGTACTAGAGGCAGTGACATTTAGGTGAGCGAATCAGGGCCAAGAGGGCCCTCTTGTATAGGGAAAATCTTTATAAATCTTTTTCTATGAAACCGCAAAGCCCAGGTCTTTGCTATTTGGTATGAAGCTTCATCTAGTGGACCCCTACTAAGATTGTTCAAATTAAAATGCTGGGGCCAAAAATGCCCCCGCCCCGGGGCCCTTTGGTTTTACATAGGCTTATATAAGGAAAATCTTTAAAAAAATCTTCTTGTCTGAATCTGCAAGGCCCGGGTCTTTGATATTTGGTGTGAAGCTTCATCTTGTGGACCTCTACCAAGATTGTTCTAATTATAGTACTGGGTCCAAAAATGCCCCTGCTCCGGGGCCCTTTGGTTTTACATAGACTATAGGGAAAATCTTTCAAAATCTTCTTCAGTGAACCCACTAGGCCTAGGTCTTTGATATTTGGTGTGAAACTTTATCTAGTGGACCTCTATCAAGATTGTTCAAATTATAGCCCTCAGGCCACAATGCCCCCGCCCCGGGGCCCTTTGGTTTTATATAGACTTACCGTATATATTGATAATCTTTGAAAATCTTCTTCTCGGAAACAGCAAGGCCCAGGTCTTTTGATATTTGGTGTTAAGCTTCATCTAGTGGACCTCTATCAAGATTGTTTAAATTATAGCCCTGAGGCCAAAAATGTCTCTCGCCAGTATCCACTAGTTTAACATAGGCTTATATTGGGAAAAAAAAACTTTAAAAATCTTCTCATCTGAAACCAGAAGACCCAGGTCTTTGATATTTGGCTTGAAGCTTTATCTAGTGGATCTCTACTTAGGTTGTTCAAATTATAGCCCTGGCACGAAAAGTGTCCCTGCGCCAGGGCCCGCTAGTTTTACATAGGCTTATATAGGGAAAACCTTTAAAAATTTTCTTTTCTGAAACCAGAAGGCCCAGGTCTTTGATATTTGGTATGAAGCTCCATATAGTGGACCACTACCAAGTTTTTTAGCTCACCAGAGCCGAAGGCTCCTGGGGAGCTTTTAGGATAGGCAGTTGTCCGTCGTCGTCGGCGTCGTCGTTGCTGCGTCTGCCTCTGCGTCGTCAACACTTTCAAACGACATCTCCTCTGAAGCCACTGGGCCGATTGGGCCCAAATATATATCTGTAGCATCCTTGGGCTGGGGGATTGAAAGTTTGTGTTTTTTATCAGAATCGGCTCATTAGTTTGGTTGCTATGGCAACTTGTAGTTTCCATAGACTTATAATGGGGAAAATTGAAAAATGGCATTTACTGCCAAGCCTCTGCAGATATTTTGACAAAACTGTCATAGAAATGTTCCATAGGCAATCTACTATCTGCCGTATGATTTTAGGCCTTCTGCTCATTTTTATCGGTTGCCATGGCAACCAAAAAGCAAAAAATAGACAAAAAAATACTTAAAAAAATCATCTCCTCAGAAACCATATGCTCTAGGAGGCTGAGACTTTATGAAAATATTCACCATATTTGCCTTTACAGGTTTTGTGTTTTTTTATGAAATTTGGCCTTTCAGTTTTGTTGCTTTGGCAACTTAGAGATTCCATTGACTTATAATGGGGAAAACTGAAAAATGGCATTTACTGCCAAGTCATTGCAGATATTTTTACAAAACTTACATAAACATGTTCCTTGAGTAAACTTCTCTCAGCCATATGCTTTTATGTCAACCTGGGGGTCCCCTAGGTTGTGCTGGGGCCATGCCCCGCCCCCTCCACTTCATAAAATGCCTTATATCTCTATTTCATAAAATGCCATTTATCTCAGAAACCATTCAGATCCCCACCCCTAAACTATATATATTCTTGTTTCTTATGCTAAGATGCATTAAGTGACACCAACCTTGGGGTCCCCCCGGGATGTGCTGGGGACATGCCCCACCCCCTCCACTTCATAAAATGCCATTTATCTCAGAAACCATTGAGATCCCCACCCCATAACCATATATATTCTTGTTCCTTATGATAAGACACATTCAGTGGTACCAACATTGGGGTCTCTCTGGGGTGCGCTGGGGCCATGCCCCACCCTTCAAATTCATAAATGCCATATATCTCAGAAACCATTCAGATCCCCACCCCTAAACTATATATATTTTTGTTTCTTATGATAAGACGCATTCAGTGACACCAATCTGAGGGTCTCCTAGGATGTGGCGAGGCTTATGCCTCACCCCCTCCACTTCGTAAAAGGCTGAATATCTCAGAAACCGTTCAGATCCCCACCCCTAAACCATTTAAATTCTTGTTCCTTATGATAAGACGCATTCAGTGATACCAACCTTAGGGTCTCCCTTGCTGTACGGGGGCTATGCCCGACCCCTCCACTTCTTAAAAGGCCCAATATCTCAGAAACCGTTCAGATCCCCACCCCTAAACCATATAAATTCTTGTTCCTCATGTTAAGATGCATTCAGTGATATCAACCTAAGGATCTCCCAGGCCGCACCAGGGCTATGCCCCAACCTTCCACTTCATAAAAGGTGATATATCTCGGAAACCTTTCAGATCCCCACCCCAAAACCTTGTATATTCTTGTTTCTTATGAAAAGACGCATTCAGTGACACCAATCTGGGGGTCCCCTAGGATGTGCCAGGGATATGCCCCACCCCCTGCACTTAGTAAAAGCCCAATATCTCAGAAACCGTTAAGATCCCCACCCCTAAAGTATATAAATTCTTGTTCCTTATGATAAGACGCATTCAGTGATACCAATCTAAGGGTCTCCCGGGCCGCACGGGGGCTGTGCCCCACCCTTCCACTTCATAAAAGGTGATACGTCTCGGAAACCATTCAGATCCCCATCCCAAAACCATATATATTCTTGTTTCATATGATAAGACGCATTCATTGAAACCAATCTGGGGGTCCTCTGGGATGTGCCCGGGCCATGCCCAACCCCCTCCATTTCGTAAAAGGCTCAATATCTCGGAAACCATTCAGAACCCCCAACCCTAAACCATATATATTCTTGTTCCTTTTGATGAGACACATTCAGTGATACCAACCAAGGGGTCTCTGGGGGTGTGCTGGGGCTATGCCCCACCCTTCCACTTCATAAAATGCAATATATCTTAGAAACTGTTCAGATCCCCACCCCTAAAATATGTATATTTGTGTTCCCTATAATAAGACTCATTCACTCACATCAATGCGTCTATGTGCTAGGGCAACATGCTGATGCCATGGCCCACGTCTCTACTTCATAAAAGGCCATATATCTCAGACACCATTAAGATCCCCACCTCATAATCATATATATTCTTGTTTCTTATGATTAGACACATTCAGTCACACAAACTTGGTGGTCCACAGGGGCCATTCCTCTCCTCATCATTTCATAAGAGGGCCTCATATCTTGGAAACTGTTCATATCCCCACCCCTAAACAATATACTTTCTTGGTCCTTATTATAAGACACATTCAGCGACAACAATCTTGGCTTTCCTGGGGTCTGCCAGGGCTATGCTCCAACCCCTTCGCAGCTTAAAAGGCCTTATATCTCAGGAACAGTACACATCCCAACCCCTAAACCATACATATTCATGTGCCTTATGCTAAGATGGATTCAGTGATACCATTCAGGGCTCTGTTGGCTCCATGTCTCATCCTTCCTCCTCATAAAAGGCCTAATATTTCAGATACAGAGTCCACATGGGTGCTCATTTTGAAATGGGGGTTTGTTTGGGAGACTTTATAATCAATAAATTAAAACCTGAAACCATACATGGCTGCCAGTGGGCAGTGTCCGCCTGAGTTCTGGTGATCATTGTGGCCCATGGGCCTCTTGTTTCTAATTATAGCCCTTAGGCCAAGAATGTACGAGAGACACTGATACTCAGGTGAGCGATTCAGGGCCCTCTGGGCCCTCTTGTTAATGAAAATCGGCTCATTAGTTTGATTTGCTAGTTTCCATAGACTTATAATGGGGAAAATTGAAAAATGGCATTTGCTGCCAAGTCATTGCAGATATTTTGACAAAACTTTTATAGAAATGTTCCTTAAGTAAACTTCTCTCAGCCATATGCTTTTAAGCCAACATGGATGCCCCCCAGGTTGTGCCAGGGCCATGCCCCACCCCTCCACTTCATAAAAGGCCTTATATCTCAGAAACCACTCAGATCCCCACCCCTAAACCGTATATGCTCTTGTTACTTATGATAAGACACATTCAATGACACCAACCTGGGGGTCCCCTGGGATGTTCCAGGGTCATGCCCCACCCCCTCCATTCCATAAAAGGCCCAATATCTTGGAAACCTTACAGATCCCCACCCCTAAACCATATATATTCTTGTTCCTTATGAAAAGACACATTCATTGACACCAACTTGGGATTCTCATGGGGTGTGCCCGGGCCTTGCCCCACCCCTCCACTTCACAAAAGGCCATATATCTCAGAAACCATTCAGATCCCCACCCCTAAATGATATATATTCTTGTTTCTTATGATAAGATGCATTCAGTGTCACCAACCTGGGGGTCCCCTGGGATGCTCCGGGATCATGCCCCACTCTCTACATTCCATAAAAGGCCCAATATTTTGGAAACCTTACAGATCCCCACCCCATAACCATATATGTTCTTGTTCCTTAAGAAGAGATGCATTCATAAACACCAATTTTGGGGTCTCCCTGAGTGCGCCAGGGCCATGCCCCACCCTACCACTTCACAAATGACCATATATCTCAGAAACCTTTCAGATCCCCATCCCTAAACCATATATATTCTTGTTCCTTATGACAAGACGCATTCAGTGACACTAACCTGGGGGTCCTCCGGGATGTGCCGGCCCCGTGCCCCAATCCTTCATTCCATAAAATACCCAATATCTCTGAGATCTAACAGATCCCCACCACCCTAAACCATATATATTGTTGTTCCTTATGATAAGACGCACTCACTGACACCAACCTGGGGGTCTCCCGGGTCAAGCCAGGGCCTTGTCCCACCCCTCCACTTCACAAAAGGCCACATATAAATCTCTTAGCTCAGGTGAGCGATATAGGACCAACTGTGACTCACTTTAATTGGCATTTCCTGCCGAACAAACGACCTCTTCAGGGTCATATCCAGAAAAATCTGATAAGACAGAACCATCTCGGTCCGAAAGTGAAAGGACGTCATCCCCTCTTTCAGCCATAATTACTGGTAAACTAAGCTTGGTCCACGACCGAACTTGGCTAAATAATGCACAGAATAAAGAAATTTCACTAATACAGTTTGTAGATAGTAGACTTACCACGTAAATAGATCTGAGCGCCTCGACCGCAAGAAGGATTATGAGTTTCTCCACGCGAAATATCCATGTGCGAGGACACTTCCGTCAGCTGATTTTTATTTACCTTGAAATAGCGCTGAATTTGATCGTGTGAGACCGATTGCTATGTCATACATGCGAAGCTAAAGGCTTGCAAAAAGTAATGTCCCCGCTCCAGAGCCCACCTCTTTTACATCGACTTATAAAGGGAAAACCTTTAAAAGTATTCTTCTCTGAAACCGCAAGGCCCATGTCTTTGATATTTGATATGAAGCTTCATCTATTGGAACTCTACCTAGATTGTTCAAATTATATCCCTTTAGCCAAAAATGCCCTCACTCTGGGTCCCACCGGTTTTACATAGACATCATAGTGTAGTTTATATTTTTTGTCCTTTGGGATAATTGATTCCATTGCTGAATTTTGAAAATATTTGAGGGTCACTGATGGGGCCTAATTGGCCGAAACTAGCTAGTCTGGCCCAGAAAACATGTACACTCCATGTTTTCAAGTTCTGTGGTGTATTCCTTGCTTCCAAAGGATAACCCCTTCTAGAACATATACTACTCAAAGTTTGATAGGGATCACTTTTTTAATGCAAAATAATTTTTGGATAAATTAATCAGCTGAATCCAAATTTGATACATAATGATAGAAAACGTATCCTTCACAAAACCTAGTGATTAATTTTTTCAACTGGTTCTGCATTCAAGCGTGACAACAGCAACCGTCTTGCCACCCCCAAAATTTGCCGTAACACGAAGAGATTTGAACAACTGATTTTTCACAAATTTCCAAATTTGTTGAGACAAACGTGCCTAATAACGTGTATGGCGTCCACGGGCATCAATTACAGTACGACATCGCCTGCACATGCTCGTAATCCGAGTCTGTATCCGGTCTTGTGGAATCAGCTTTCATTCAGCAACCAATGCATCTTTGAGCTCCTGTAAAGTCCTGGGATGCACAGGTCGGGCTGAAACAGCACGCTATAGCATGTCCCGCGCATGCTCAATCGGATTTAATTCTTATGACTGAGCAGGCCAGTCCATACCAACGATTGTCTCATGTTCCAGATAGGAATCAGTGACGTTGACACGGTTGGGACGGGCATTATCGTCCATCAGAATAAAGTCAGGACCGAAAGCATCTGCACATGGTCTTACAAACTCATCAAGAATATCATTACCGTACCTGACTGCCATTTACGTTCCGTTTTCAACGACGTACAAGTCAGTTTTGCCGTTCACGCTTATCCCAGCCCAAACCATGACTGACCCTTTTCCATAGCGATCATGCTCTGCCACATTCAAGTCATCCAATCGCTCTTTAGACATTCGCCACACTAATTGACGTTTATAAGTGAAGTCTAGACAGAATCTGGACTCCTCAGTAAACAGTCCTGGCGTCAAGTCACGAACCGTCCACCTGACATGAGTTCTGGCAATGTCCAACCGGTCTAGCATGTGCTGTCTCGTCAACAGAATACGTACAGCAGGCCTCATGGCATTAAGTCCGAACTAGTGGAGCCCGTTTCTGACAGTTTGTGTAGAAATTCATACTCCAGTTCCGTTCCTAAGCTTGTTATGCAAACGCGTAGCGTACAGGAACCGTTAACGTCGAGACTGAATCAACAAGAAACGGCCCCGACTTTGAGTTGTAGCACTTTCTCGACCCCACCGTGTTTGTGTGAAGAATTTCCGGGAGTAAATTGCCGACTCCACATTCGGGGAACCACGATCTGAGACACATTCAGAATCCCAGCAACACGACGTTGAGAGACACAAGATTCCAACATTCCGACGCCACGATTCATTTCTTCGGGGCTCAAACGGTTTCTTAATTGTCCCCTAGGCATTTTAGTGTTTCACAAATGAAATGAAGTCCTTTTTACGCTTGGTAAAGGAACACTGACAAGTTTGATTGGTCTGTTGGAAAGCAGTGCTACGCAAAATTTTGGGGGTGCATGAACTCATTTATGAAGTGTGAGAAGTGTGCACTTTTATGAGAACTGAACTGCACATGAGTTTCTGCTTAAGATATTTACCAATATACCGAATACAAATTCTGGCAAGAAATTTTAAATTTTCAGTGCAAAATTTGGTACCGTATTCGGGTGTGTACTACCCGCATTTGCGTACTACCCGCACCCCCCTTTTTTAGCCAAAATCTGGGGAAAAACTGTTATTCTGTTGTATTACCCGCATGAAATATTTGCTGAAATTTTGGTGGGTGCGTAAGTGAGAAAAAGTAAGAATTATGCCAGTTTTTGTAACACACAACGGAACGCGCGATCGTCTTCAAAAGGCGGGAAAATGCATGTGCGTGCGAGTATCACCAGAATGCATGTATTTTGCATTAAAACGGTGAAAAAACTTTACCTGTTCACCCTTGTTATTTATTTATTAAACAATATATACCCAGCGGCCCTTGTGGGGGGGACATCGGCAAACAGTGCAGTCCCAGATCAGACACCGCAGAAAGAAACCGCAGACATTCGATTTGGATTTACATTGTTTGATGATTTATAACGGTTCAATTATGACACTATTGTTAATCCCGGTTGTATAATTGCCACCCTGCGGTGCGTGTCAGAAAGGTGTGAAAATATGGTCAAGTTATGTCTCTAATTTGCGTTTATTCCCCAATCAATAATTTAATCCACAATCAATGTGAAAATGATTTAATTGCTCCTAAGACGAGTTGCTTAATCTTACCTTAGAATATACAAACGGACTATTCTAATATCTCGTGAATGGTTATGTTTTGGCGCCAAAAAGTCGAACGCTTTAATTTATGTAAACACATCTGTATGCTGTTGTTGGTTATTGACACGGAGCTTCCGAGCTATCGAAATTTTTTTACCGTTTCCAAACATTTTTTTAATGAAAGAGATACACCGCATTAAAATAAAACAATAGACACGTGTGTGGTTGCTGGGGTCCGATGACGTCATTCGCCGATCGCGTGCAGAAAAATTGTAGCGGTAGTTTGTGGGCGGCGATCTGGATGCCGGAAAACTTTGATGTTTGCATTGAACTTGCTTGTTTATTTCGTTTGAAATCAGAGTTTTAAGAATAATAAGCACAAAATCGGACTTGCTTGTAATGGATATTGTTTTTTTACTCATGTGTAAGTAAAATTAAGTCGACAATTAACGTTATTTATGTCGGGAATCGTAAAGGGATAGAGCATAACATTGAGATGCATCGTATTTTCAGCTGACAAAAGTAAAAAAAAAACGGTCCAAAAATATTTCGGACGGATTACCCGCACCCTGAACTTGGGCCTGTAATTTGAGGTGGAAAAACTGCGGGTAGTACACGCCCGAATACGGTATATAAAAAGTGATCCCTATCAAACTTTGAGTAGTATATTACATAGGGAAAACCTTTGAAAATCTTCCTGTCTGAAACCAGATGGCCCAGGTGTTTGATATTTGGAATGAAATTGAATTTAGTGGACCTCTACTTAGAGTGTTCCAATTATAGCCCTGGGGCAAAAAGTGCCCCTGCGCTAGGGCCCACCAGGGCCTGTTAAACCAGTCGACCCAAAAATGAATCACAAACAGCACAGCCAACAACAAGAGGTGCAACAGGCACAATTAATTAAAATGAAATAGATAATAATAATAATACACAACCATAAATACATAAATCATTATGAAATGAAGTTGAAAAAAATGTGACCAGAGCCGGACTTGAACCAGCGACCCCTTGCTTAAAACATACACATACAACATGAAGAGCTTGATCAGAAATAGACTGACTAGTCAAAAAAGGTCAGATTTCTTTAGAACTTTGTTCTCACTCAAGAAGTATGAAGTGGTGAAAATTTATATTGATAAGACCTAAATTAAGTTGGAATATGGGTCATATAAGGTCAAAAACAAGATTACTGGGGCAGATTCTTTAAATCAGCTTGTGCACTCTAGAGGTATGTTGGAACATAGCTGATCGGGTCGAAACTAGTTCACTATGACACGTTTCTTCTAATCAGTTTGTGCACTCTAGAGGCTAGGCTATAAATGACTCAGGTGAGCAATTAAGGGCCATTTTTTGCCCTCTTTGTGTGTAGCATATGTATTTTCATTTCAGACTTTAGACAAACTACGCCACAGACCACCACCATTGCCATCCACAGTCAGCCTAAGTGTTTCCAGTGGTGCATCTCCGATGCTTTCCCCAGGTCTGAACAGTCCCAGAAAGTCGATCTTCAAGAAAAATATTGATGATGGCATGGATGAGTGAGTATTATGGGAAATGGAAAGAATTTTTACAGCCAAGGATATACTAGTTCCACTTTATTACCTTTATATTCAAACATTAATCTTCGGTTCATTAAAATATCTGTGCTTCATCAGGTGCACCCTTTGGCAAAAGGAAACCCCCCCCCCCCCCCCCCCCCCCCCCCGCCTCGGGTGCTGGGTTTGTGAAGACTGATTTTGCGATATTATTATGGTCATTCCATTCATTCTGAAGAATGATTATGAAATATTTTTTTGTGACTATGAGATGTCTGACCTCATCTTGTGAACACACTAGAGGCCACAGTTTTGGTCTTATCATCATCCAAATTGCTCAGAATGATCATCTTGACAATATTTCAGTCAAGTTTGAATATGGGTCATGTTAGGTGAAAAGGTAGGCAAGTAGGTCAAATCAAAGAAAAACCTTGTGAAAACACTAGAGGCCACAGTTTTGGTCTGATCATCATCAATTTGCTCAGAATGATCATCTTGACAATATTTTGGTCATATTTGAATATGGGTCATGTCGGGTGAAAAAGAAGGTCAGAAGGTAAAATCATAGAAAACCTTGTGATCACATTAGAGGCCACAGCTTTAGTCGGATCATCATCAAACTTGCTCAGAATGATCATCTTGACAATACCTCAGTCAAAGTCGAATATGGGTCTTGTGGGGTCAAAAAGAAGGTCAGTTGGTCAAATCATTGAATAACCTTGTGAGCACACTAGAGGCAACAGCTTTGGTCCGATCATCATAGAACTTGCTCAGCATGATCAACTTGATAATTTCTCGGTCACTTTTGAATATGGGTCAAAGTCAGGTGAAAATGTAGGTCAGTAGGTCAAATAGAAAAACCTTGTGAACACACTAGAGGCCACTGTTTTTGGTCTGATCATCATTAACTTGCTCAAAATGATCTTCTTGACAATACATGCATCTCAGTCAAGCCATATGGGTCATGTCTGATCAAAAAGTAGGTCAGTAGGTCAAATCATAGATAAACCTTGTGAACACCCTTGGTCCAGATGTCATAAATCTTGATCAGAATTATCATCTTGACAAGATCTGGGTCGAGTCTAATCAATAAGTAGACTAATAGGTCATTTTTTCATAACTTTTGAACTTGACCTGTGACCTAATTTATCATAACTTTTGAACCTTTTGAGATAGAGCCTTTATATTTGGCATGTATGTTCCTTGTGATAAGGTCTTCAGGCCCATACAAAAATTTGACCTATGACCTTGACCTTTGAAATTGACCTACTTTGTTATAAATTTTACAAAATTTGAGATAGAGCCTTCACATTTGGCATGTAGGTTCCTTGTGACAAGGCCTGAGCTACTTTATCATAGTTTTTGAACTATTTGAGGTAGAGCATGAAGGCATATATTTATAACCATTTGGCAAGTATCATCCTTGCGACAAGGTCTTCCCACCCATACAAAAATTTTGACCTGTGACCTTGACCTGCTTTGTCATAACTTTTGAACCTTATTGCCTTCATATTTGGCATGTAGGTTCCTTGTGACTAGGGCTTCCCACTCATGCAAAAAAATGGCCTGTGACCTTGATCTTGACCTACTTAATAATAACTGTTTGAGATAGATCCTTCATATTTGGCATACAAAAATTATGACCTTTGACCTACATTTGGCATGTTCCTTGTAACAAGGGCTTCCCACTCATTCAAAAACTTTTGACCTGTGTTCTTGACCTTTGGCCTTTATTGTCCTAACTTTTTAACCATTTGAGATAGAGCCTTCATAAGTGGGATGTAGTTTCCTTGTGACAAGGGCTTCCCATTCATGCAAAAATATTGTGAACTTGATCTTTATCATAACTTTTTTGAGATAGAGCCTTCATATTTTGCATGTGTGTTACTTGTGACAGGGGCTTCCCAACATACAAACATGTTGGCCTGTGACCTTGACCTGCGACCTATTTTATCAGAACTGCCCCTGCCCCGGGGGCCTTTGGGTTTACATAGGCTTGTATAGGGAAAATCTTTAAAAATCTTCTTCTTTAAAACCACAACCCCCAGGTCTTTGATATTTGGTGTGAAGCTTCACCTAGTGGACCTCTACCAAGATTGTTCAAATTAAAGCCCTGGAGCCAAAAATGCCCCCGCCTTGGGGGCCTTTTGTTTTACACAGGCTTTTACAGGGAAAATCTTTAAAAATTTTCTACTCTGAAACTGCAAGGCTCAGATCTTTGATATTTAGTGTGAAGCTTCATCTAGTGGACCTCTACCAAGATTGTTCAAATTATAGCCCTGGGGGCTAAAAATGCTCCCACCCCAGGGGCCTTTGGTTTTACATAGGCTTATATAGGGAAAATCTTTAAAATATTCTTCTTTGAAACCGAAAGGCCCAGGTCTTCAATATTTGGTATGAAGCTTCATCTGGTGGACCTCTACCAAGATTGTTCAAATTATGGCCCTTGGGCCAGAAATGCCCCCGCCCCAGGGACCTTTGGGTTTACATAGGCTTGTATAGGGAAAATCTTTAAAAATCTTCTTCTCTAAAACCACAAGGCCATGGTCTTTGATATTTGGTGTGAAGTTTCACCTAGTGGACCTCTACCAAGATTGTTCAAATTATAGCCCTAGGGCCAAAAATGTCCCCGCCCCGGTGGTCTTTGGTTTTACATTGGCTTATACAGGGAAAATCTTTAAAAATCTTCTTCTCTGAAACCGCAAGGCCCAGGTCTTTGATATTTGATGTGAAGCTTCACCTAGTGGACCTCTACCCCGATTGTTCAAATTAAAGCCCTGGAGCCAAAAATGCCCCTGCCTTGGGGGCCTTTGGTTTTACACAGGCTTATACAGGGAAAATCTTTAAAAATCTTCTTCTCTGAAACCGCAAGGCTCAGATCTTTGATATTTAGTGTGAAGCTTCATCTAGTGGACCTCTACCAAGATTGTTCAAATTATAGCCCTGGGGCCAAAAATGCTCCCATCCCTGGGGCCCTTTGGTTTTTCATAGGCTTCTATAGGGAAAATATTTAAAAATCTTCTTCTCTGAAACCACAAGACTCAGGTCTTTGATATTTGGTATGAAGCTTCACCTAGTATAGCCCTTGAGCCAAGAATGTACTAGAGACACTGATTCTCAGGTGAGCGATTCAGGGCCCTCTTGTTACAGTTACATTTTGTTTCCATATTTACTAACTTGTTCGTTGATCAGGGAACAAAAAGGCCATTTTTGGGTATGTTCACTGAAATCAGTCTGTGCAAAAAGTTAGTCATCCAATCAAATTGTTTAAAACACCAATTTTTAAAAAACATAAAGATCTAACTTTTTAGCTCACCTGTCAGGTAGTGACGAGGTGAGCTTTTGTGATCACATTTTGTCCGTCGTACGTGTGTCTGTGTGTCCATGCGTGCGTGCATCCGTAAACAATTTCAAATAAGTATATCACTAATACCCCATGGCCAATCTTGATCAAATTTCATATGAAGCAGCATTAGGTAGGGGGAAAGGCTGCATAAGGTTTTTGGGCTGATCAGATTGGAATTCTGGTTGCCATGGCAACATATAGCTCCCATAGACTTATAATGATTAAATTTTTTAAAAATCTCCTTCTCTGAAACCACAGGGCCCAGAGCTTAGATATTTAGCTTGTAACAATGTTAAATGGTCACCTACGTAAATCCTGCTAATCATGCCCCTGGGGTGCAAATTGGCCACAACCCGGGGTCCCTTAGCTCCTATAGACTCATAATTGAAAAAAGGCTTCAAAAATCTTCTTCTCTGATACCACAGGGCTCAGAGCTTAGATATTTAGCATGTATCAACGGAAAGTGATCACCTACATAATTCCTGCCAATCATGCCCATGGGTTCCAAATTGGCCACACACCGGGGCCCCTTCGCTCCCATAGACTCATAATGGAAAATTTTCTTCTCTGAAACCACAGGGCCCAGAGCTTAGGTATTTAGCATGTAGCAACAGCAAGTGGTCACCTACATAAATCCTGCCTATCATGCCCCTGGGGTCCAAATTGGCCACGCCCCGGGGCCCCTTAGCTCCTATGGACTCATAATGGAAAAAAGCTTCAAAAATCATCTTCTCTGAAACCACAGTGCCCAGAGCTTAGATATCTAGCATGTAGCAAGGGCAAGTGGTCACCTACATAAATCCTGCCAATCATGCCTTTGGGATCCAAATGGGCCACGCCCCGGGGGCCCTTCGCTCCCATAGACTCATAATGGAAAAAAGCTTCAAAAATCTTCTTCTCTGAAACCACAGGGCCCAGAGCTTAGATATTTAGCATGTAGCAAGGGCAAGTGGTCACCTACATAATTCCTGCCAATCATGCCCCTGGGTTCCAAAAGGGCCATGCCCCGGCCCTCTTCGCTCCAATAGACTCTTAATGGAAAAAAAACTTCAAAAATCTTCTTCTCTGAAATCACAGGGCCCAGAGCTTAGCTATTTAGCATGTAGCAACAGCAAGTGGTACCTACATAATTCCTGCCAATCATGCCCCTGGGGTCCAACTTGGCCACGCCCTGTTGCCCCTTAGCTCCTATAGACTCATAATGGATAAAAGCTTCAAAAATCTTCTTCTCTGAAACCACGGGGCCCAGAGCTTAGATATTTAGCATGTAGCAAGGGCAAGTGGTCACCTACATAATTCCTGCCAATCATGCGCCTGGGTTCCAAATGGGCCACGCCCCGGGGGCCCTACTCTCCCATAGACTTATAATGGAAAAAAAGCTTCAAAAATCTTCTCTGAAACCACAGGACCCAGAGCTTAGATATTTAGCATGTAGCAAAGGCAAGTAGTCATCTACATAATTCCTGCCAATCATGCCCCTGGGTTCCAAATGGGCCATGCCCCGGCGCCCCTTCGCTCCCATAGACTCATAATGGGAAAAAGCTTCAAAAATCTTCTTCTCTGAAACCACAGGGCCCAGAGCTTAGATATTTAGCATGTAGCAATGGCAAGTGGTCACCTACATAATTCCTGCCAATCATGCCCCCGGGGTCCAAACGGGCCACGCGTCATGGCTCCTTAGCTCCTATAGACTCATAATGGAAAAAAGCTTCAAAAATCATCTTCTCTGAAACCACAGTGCCCAGAGCTTAGATATTTAGCATGTAGCAAGGGCAAGTGGTCACCTACATAAATCCTGCCAATCATGCCCCTGGAATCCAAATGGGCCACGCCCCGGGGGCCCTTCGCTCCCATAGACTCATAATGGAAAAAAGCTTCAAAAATCTTCTTCTCTGAAACCACAGGGCCCAGAGCTTAGATATCTAGCATGTAGCATGGGCAAGGGGTCACCTACATAAATCCTGCCAATCATGCCCCTGGGATCCAAATGGGCTACGCCCCGAGGCCCCTTCGCTTCCATAGACTCATAATGGAAAAAAGCTTCAAAAATCTTCTTCTCTGAAACCACAGGGCCCAGAGCTTTGATATTTATTATGTAGCAACGGCAAGTGGTGACCTATATAATTCCTTCCACTCATGCCCCTTGGGTCCAAATTGGCCTCAACCCAGGACCCCTTAGCTCCTATAGACTCATAAGGGAAAAAAAGTTCAAAAATCTTCTTCTCTGAAACCACAGGGCCCAGAGCTTAGATATTTAGCATATAGCAACAGCAAGTGTTTACCTACATAATTCCTGCCAATCATGCCCCTGGGTTCCAAATGGGCCACATCCGGGGCGCCTTAGCTCCCATAGACTCTTAATGGAAAAAGCTTCAAAAATCTTCTTCTCTGAAACCACAGGGCCCAGAGCTTATATATTTAGCATGTAGTAACGGCAAGTGGTCACCTACATAATTCCTGCCAATCATACGCCTGGGTTTTCATTGGGCCACGTCCCTGGGCCCCTTTGCTCCCATAGACTCATAAATGAAAGAAGCTTTCAAAATTGCTCAACCCGTTGTACTTGGATGAACAAGATCACTAAAATTATAAAAACCTCCTTGTGTCAACCAAAATTGCTCAAACCCTCTACTCTACAATATATTATCTTCAATTCCATTTGTACAATAACGATCCAGGGCAATCATAGCCCTCTTGTTACTGTTCATAATTTTTAGCTCACCTGAGCACGAAGTGCTCAAGGTGAGCTTTTGGGATCAGTCTTTGTCCGTCGTCCGTGCATGCGTGCGTGCGTCCGTCGTCAACTTTTGCTTTAAACAACTTCTCCTCCAAAACTGCTGGACAGATTTTGATCTAATTTCATAGGAATGCTCCTTTGGTGATCCTCTACCAAAATCGCTCAAACTGTTCCGCTCAGGTGAACAAGATGGCCGCCAGAGCTAAAAATAGAAAAACCTTTAAATGACTTCTCCTGCTTAACCAGTGGATGGATTTTGAAATTGTTTCACAGGAATGTTCCTTGGATGACCCTCTACCAAAATTGCTCAAACCATTCAGCCCTGGTAAACAAAATGGCCGCCAGAGCTAAAAATAGAAAAACGTTTAAACAACTTCTTCTCCATAACCAACGGATGGATTTTGAAATTATTGCACAGGAAGGTTTCTTTGGTGCCCCTCTACTAAAATTGCTCAAACCATTCCGCTCGGGTGAACAAAATGGCCACCAGAGCTAAAAATAGAAAAACCTTTAAAGGACTTCTTCTCCTTAACCAGTGGATGGATTTCGAAATTACTTGACAGGAATGTTCCTTGGGTGACCCTCTACCAAAATTGCTCAAACCGTTCTGCTTTGGTGAACAAAATGGCCGCCAGAGCTAAAAATAGAAAAAGCTTTAAACGACTTTATCTCCTTAACTAGTGGATGGATTTTGAAATTACTTCACAGGAATGTTCCTTCGGTGACCCTCTACCAAAATTGCCCAAACCGTTCTGCTCGGAAGAAACAAAATGGCCGCCAGAGCTAAAAATAGAAAAAGCTTTAAACGACTTTTTCTCCTTAACCAGTGGATGGATTTTGAAATTATTTCACTGGAATGTTCCTTGGGGGATCCTCTTCAAAAATTGCTCAAACAGTTCCGCTCGGGTGAAGAAAATGGCCACCAGAGCTAAAAATAGAAAAACATTTAAACATCTTCTACTCCTTAAACAGTGGATGGATTTTGAAATTATTTCACAGGAATGTTCCTTTGATAACTTTACAAAAATTGCTCATACTGTTCCCCTCGGGTGAACAAAATGGCCACCAGAGCTAAAAATAGAAAAACCTTTAAACCACTTCTTCTCCATAACCAGTGGATGGATTTTGAAATTATTTCACAGGAATGTTTGTTTTCCGCACGGGTGAACAAAATGGCCGCCCGCCAGAGCTTAAAATAGAAAAACCTTTAAACGACTTCTTCTCCTTTACCAGCGGATGGATTTTGAAATCACTTAACAGGAATGTTCCTTGGGTGGCCCTCCACCAAAATTGCTCAAACTGTTCAGCTCGGGTTAACAAAATGGCCGCCAGAGCTAAAAATAGAATAACCTTTAAACGCACTTTTCTCCTTAAACCGGTGGATGGATTTTGAAATTATTTCACCAGAATGTTCCTTGGGTGACCCTCTACCAAAATTGCTCAAACCGTTCTGCTCAGGTCAACAAAATGGCCACCAGAGCTAAAAATAGAAAAACCTTTAAATGACTTCTCCTGTACAAGTTGATGGATTTTGAGATTATTTCACATGAATGTTCCTTTGGTTACCCTCTACCACAATAGCTCAAACCGTTCCGCACGGTTGAATAAATTGGCCACCAGAGCTAAAAATAGAAAAAACTTTAAACGACTTCTTCTCCTTAACCCGTGGATGGATTTTGAAATTACTTGACAGGAATGTTCCTTGGGTGACCCTCCACCAAAATTGCTCAAACTATGCCGCTCTGTTGAACAAAACCTTTAAACAACTTCTTCTCCTTAACCAGTGGATTGATTATGAAATTATTTGACAAGAATGAGGTTTTTAGCTGTGGTGGCCATCATGCTCAGTTAAGCAAAATATTTTTATCAATTTTGTTAGAGGGTCACTCATGGAACATTCCTATAAAATTGCTTCCTTTTAGAGACAGATGTCTTTTGAAAGTTTTGGTCCCCATCCACCTTGGCTGCAAGGTGCTTCTACAGGAGTATTGAAAAACCACTTTGAAGGTTTTAGCCTGTCTAGGCAAAGTGGAATCATCAATACATTTAAAGCCCATTGGTTTCATATGGCGGCAGGGCTTGAGATGTCATTTCATCAAAAATGACTTCTACTTCTCAGAATGACTTCTACTCCTAAACTGGCAGACTGATTTTGAATTAATTTCACAGAAATGGTCTTTGGGTCCAACCAAAATTGCTCAAACCCTCCACTCCACCATATATTACCCACAATAGGATCAGGTGAGCGATCCAGGGCCATCATGGCCCTCTTGTTAGCTCACCGTCACGTAGTGACGAGGTGAGTTTTTGGGATCACTTTTTGTCCGTTGTGCGTGCGTGCGTAAACAATTTCTTTAAACGACATCTCCTCCTAAACCACTGATCCGATTTTGACCAAACTTCACAGGAATGGTCCTTAGGTGGTCCCCTTTCAAAGTTGTTCAAATGGTTCCGGTCCGTTGCACATCTAGGTCACAGGAGCCAAAAATAAATATTTTTCACAAAAAAACTTAAAAAATCTTCTTCTCTGAAACCACAAGGCCCAGGTCTTTGATATTTGGTATGAAGCTTCATCTAGTGGACCCCTACCAAGATTGTTCAAATTATAATGCTGGGGCGAAAAGTGCCCCCGCCCCAGAGCCCTTTGGTTTTACATAGGCTTATATAGGGAAAATCTTTAAAAATCTTCTTCTCTGAAACCACAAGGTTCAGGTCTTTGATATTTGGTATGAAGCTTCATCTAGTGGACCCCTACCAAGATTGTTCAAGTTATAGTGCTGGGACAAAAAATGCCCCCGCCACGGGGCCCTTTGGTTTTACATAGGCTTATATAGGGAAAATCTTTAAAAATCTTCTTCTCTGAAACCACAAGGCTCAGGTCTTTGATATTTGGTATGAAGCTTCATCTAGTGGACCCCTACCAAGATTGTTCAAATTATAGTGCTGGGACAAAAAATGCCCCCGCCACGGGGCCCTTTGGTTTTACATTGGCTTATATAGGGAAAATCTTTAAAAATCTTCTTCTATGAAACCACAAGGCCCAGGTCTTTGATATTTGGTATGAAGCTGCATCTAGTGGACCCCTACCAAGATTGTTCAAATTATAGTGCTGGGGCGAAAAATGCCCCCGCCCCGGGGCCCTTTGGTTTTATATAGGCTTATATAGGGAAAATCTATAAAAATCTTCTTCTCTGAAACCACAAGGCCCAGGACTTTGATATTTGGTATGAAGCTTCATCTAGTGACCCCTACCAAGATTGTTCAAATTATAGTGCTGGGACAAAAAATGCCCCCGCCACGGGGCCCTTTGGTTTTACATTGGCTTATATAGGGAAAATCGTTAAAAATCTTCTTCTATGAAACCACAAGGCCCAGGTCTTTGATATTTGGTATGAAGCTTCATCTAGTGGACCCCTACCAAGATTGTTCAAATTATAGAGCTGGGGCAAAAATTGCCCCCACCCCGGGGCCTTTTGGTTTTACCGTATTCGGGCGTGTACTACCCGCAGTTTTTCCACCTCAAATTACAGGCCCAAGTTCAGGGTGCGGGTAATCCGTCCGAAATATTTTTGGACCGTTTTTTTTTTACTTTTGTCAGCTGAAAATACGATGCATCTCAATGTTATGCTCTATCCCTTTACGATTCCCGACATAAATAACGTTAATTGTCGACTTAATTTTACTTACACATGAGTAAAAAAACAATATCCATTACAAGCAAGCCCGATTTTGTGCTTATTATTCTTAAAACTCTGATTTCAAACGAAATAAACAAGCAAGTTCAATGCAAACATCAAAGTTTTCCGGCATCCAGATCGCCGCCCACAAACTACCGCTACAATTTTTCTGCACGCGATCGGCGAATGACGTCATCGGACCCCAGCAACCACACACGTGTCTATTGTTTTATTTTAATGCGGTGTATCTCTTTCATTAAAAAAATGTTTGGAAACGGTAAAAAAATTTCGATAGCTCGGAAGCTCCGTGTCAATAACCAACAACAGCATACAGATGTGTTTACATAAATTAAAGCGTTCGACTTTTTGGCGCCAAAACATAACCATTCACGAGATATTAGAATAGTCCGTTTGTATATTCTAAGGTAAGATTAAGCAACTCGTCTTAGGAGCAATTAAATCATTTTCACATTGATTGTGGATTAAATTATTGATTGGGGAATAAACGCAAATTAGAGACATAACTTGACCATATTTTCACACCTTTCTGACACGCACCGCAGGGTGGCAATTATACAACCGGGATTAACAATAGTGTCATAATTGAACCGTTATAAATCATCAAACAATGTAAATCCAAATCGAATGTCTGCGGTTTCTTTCTGCGGTGTCTGATCTGGGACTGCACTGTTTGCCGATGTCCCCCCCACAAGGGCCGCTGGGTATATATTGTTTAATAAATAAATAACAAGGGTGAACAGGTAAAGTTTTTTCACCGTTTTAATGCAAAATACATGCATTCTGGTGATACTCGCACGCACATGCATTTTCCCGCCTTTTGAAGACGATCGCGCGTTCCGTTGTGTGTTACAAAAACTGGCATAATTCTTACTTTTTCTCACTTACGCACCCACCAAAATTTCAGCAAATATTTCATGCGGGTAATACAACAGAATAACAGTTTTTCCCCAGATTTTGGCTAAAAAAGGGGGGTGCGGGTAGTACGCAAATGCGGGTAGTACACACCCGAATACGGTACATAGGCTTATATAGGGAAAATCTTTAAAAATCTTCTTCTCTGAAACCACAAGGCCCAGGACTTTGATATTTGGTTTGAAGCTTCATCTAGTGATCCCCTACCAAGATCGTTCAAATTATAGTGCTGGGACAAAAAATGCCCCCGCCACAGGGTCCTTTGATTTTACATTGGCTTATATAGGGAAAATCTTTTAAAAATCTTCTTCTCTGAAACCACAAGGCCCAGGTCTTTGATATTTGGTATGAAGCTTCATCTAGTGGACCCCTACCAAGATTGTTCAAATTATAGTGCTGGGGCCAAAAATGTCCCCGCCCCGGGGCCCTTTGGTTTTACATAGGCTTATATAGTGAAAATCTTTAAAAATCTTCTTCTCTGAAACCACAAGGCCCAGGACTTTGATATTTGGTATGAAGCTTCATCTAGTGGACCCCTACCAAGATTGTTCAAATTATAGTGCTGGGACAAAAAATGCCCCCGCCACGGGGGCCCTTCGGTTTTACATTAGCTTATATAGGGAAAATCTTTAAAAATCTTCTTCTCTGAAACCACAAGGCCCAGGTCTTTGATATTTGGTATGAAGCTTCATCTAGTGGACCCCTACCAAGATTGTTCAAATTATAGTGCTGAGGCGAAAAATGCCCCCGTCCCGGGGCCCTTTGGTTTTACATAGGCTTATATTGGAAAATCTTTAAAAATCTTATTCTCTGAAACCACAATGCCCAGGACTTTGATATTTTGTTTGAAGCTTCATCTAGTGGACCCCTACCAAGATTGTTCAAATTATAGTGCTGGGGCAAAAAATGCCCCCATCCCGGGGCCCTTTGGTTTTACATAGGCTTATTAATAATAGGCAGAATCTTTAAAAATCTTCTTCTCTGAAACCGCAAGGCCCAGGACTTTGATATTTAGAATGAAGTTTCATCTGATGGACCTCTACCAAGATTGTTCAAATTATAGCCCTTGGGCCAAAAATGCCCCCGCCCCGGAGCCCTTTGGTTTTACGTAGACTTATATAGGGAAATTCTTTAAAAATCTTCTTCTCTGAAACCACAAGGCCTCGGTCTTTTATATTTGGTATGAAGCTTCATCTAAAGGACCCCTAACAAGATTATTCAAATTATAGTGCTGAGGCCAAATATGTCCCTGCCCGGGGGCCCTTTGGTTTTACATAGGCTTATATAGGGAAAATCTTTAAAAATCTTCTTCTCTGAAACCACAAGACCCAGGTCTTTGATATTTGGTGTGAAGCTTCATCTAGTGGACCCCCGCCCCAGGGCCATTTTGTTTTACATGGGCTTATGTAGGGAATATTTTTTAAAAAAATCTTCTTCTCTGAAACCATAAGGCCTGGTTCTTCAATGTTTGGTGTGTAGCTTCATCTAGTGGACCTTTGCCAAGATTGTTCAAATTATAGCCGTTGTTGATATTTGGTATGAAGCTTCACCTTTTTAGACCTCCCTTAACATTATGCACTTTATAACCCTGGGGTCAATAATGGCCCTACTCGGCTCCCACTTGTTACTCTATGGATCAGGTGAGCGATCCAGGGCCATCATGGCCCTCTTGTGTTTTATATTAGGATCACTTTTTGTCTGTCATCTGAGCCTAAACAATTTCTTCAAACGACATCTCCTCCTAAACCACTGATCGGATTTTGACCAAACTTCACAGGAATGATCCAAAGGTGGTCCCCTTTCAAAGTTGTTCAAATGGTTCCGGACCATTGAACATGTAGGTCACAGGAGCCAAAAATAGATTTTTTTTCACCGAAAACTTAAAAAATCTTCTTCCCTGAAAAATCAAGGCGCAGGTCTTTGATATTTGGTGTGAATCTTCATCTAGTGGACCCCTACCATGATTGTTCAAATTATAGTGCTGGGGCCAAAAATGCCCCCGCCCCATGGCCCTTTGGTTTTACATGGGCTTATATAGGGAAAATCTTTAAAAATCTTCTTCTCTGAAACCGCAAGGCTCAGGTCTTCGATATTTGGTATGAAGCTTCATCTAGTGGACCCCTACCAAGATTGTTCAAATTATAGTGCTAGGGCCAAAAATGCCCCCGCCCCGGGGCCCTTTCGTTTTACGTGGGCTTAAATAGGGAAAATCTTTAAAAATCTTCTTCTCTGAAACCGCAAGGCCCAGGTCTTTGATATTTGGTATGAAGCTTCATCTAGTGGACCCCTACCAAGATTGTTCAAATTATAGTGCTGGGGCCAAAAATGCCCCCACCCAGGGGCTCTTTGGTTTTACATGGGCCTATATAGAGTAAATCTTTAAAAATCTTCTTCTCTGAAACTGTAAGGCCCAGGTCTTTGCTTTTGGGTATGAAGCTTCATCTTGTAGACCTCTACCAAGTTTGTTCAAATTATAGCCCTGGGGATAAAAATGCCCCCTCTCCAGGGCCCTTTGGTTTTACATAGACTTATACGGGGAAAATCTTGAAAAATCTTCTTCTCTGAAACCACAAGGCCTAGGTCTTTGATATTTGGTATGAAGCTTCAGCTAGTGGACCTTTACCAAGATTGTTCAAATTATAGCCCTGAGACCAAAAGTGCCCCCGCCTCTTGGCCCTTTGGTTTTACATAGACTTACATGTATATAGGGAAAATCTTTAAAAATCTTCTTCTATGAAACCACAAGGCCTAGGTCTTTGATATTTGGTGTGAAATCTCATCTAGTGGATCTCTATCAAGATTGTTCAAATTATAGCCCTCGGGCCAAAAATGCCCCCGGCCACGAGACCCTTTGGTTTTACATAGACTTATATAGGGAAGTTTTAAAAATCTTCTTCTCTGAAACTGCAAGGCCCATGTCTTTGATATTTTGTATGGAGCTTCATCTAGTGGACCTCTACCAAGATTGTTCAAATTATAGCCCTCGGGCCACAAATGCCCCTTCCCAAGGGCCCTTTGATTTTACATAGACTTATATAGAGATAATCTTTGAAAATCTTCTCCGAAACAGCAAGGCCCAGGTCTTTGATATTTGGTGTGAAGCTTTATCTATTGTAGCGTTATCATGATTGTTAAAATATTAACCCTGAGGCCAAAAATGCCACCGCCCCGGGGCCATTTGGTTTTACATAGGCTAATGTAGGGAATATCTTTAAAAAAATATTCTTCTATGAAACCACAAGGCCCAGGTCTTTGATATTTGGTGTGTAGCTTATCTAGTGGACCTTTGCCAAGATTGTTCAAATTAGAGCCTTTGTTGATATTTGGTATGAAGCTCACCTTTTTAGACCTCCCTCAGCATTATGCACAATATAACCCTGGGGTCAATAATGGCCCTTCTCGGGCCCACTTGTTACTCTGTGTATCAGGTGAGCGATCCAGGGCCATCATGGCCCTCTTGTTTTAAATGATTTTGTTAAAAAAAAGTTATTGATCCCCGAAGTTCATTGATTAACTCTTTTCGCCAAAAATTTTCATGACCCTGATTGGGGTACACAGGACTCTGATCCGGGCCTTCAAAAACATTCTGACCCTGTTTGGGGTCTCTGTCAAGGTAAACTTCCTTCATGCATGTCATTGTTGTCCTGAATAGAGACATCTTAGCATTTCAATGTTTCAAGATTTTATCAATGACTGTAAAGTTCTCCAACTGGAGTGTGAACAAAAACATTCAACAAATTAAAAACATGCTAAGACCAGAATCGCGCAGTCGATGGCAAGCCATGGCATATCCCCACGCTTCCCCGCGGGCCCCACCCCCTGGGCTGTCCCCTAGGGGTGTTTGACCCGAGGGGTAAAAATTTGATTGTGATGTATTCTACTCATCATACCGTTGGATTTAATATGCTACACGACCATGTTCTGAAAACTTTGATTTTTTATCCCCAAGGTGCCCCACCCCTGGCCCCACTCCCAGGTGTAGGATCAAAATTCCGAAAATGTTATGCACTCCTCAGACCAAAGTTTTATCAGTTCCCAAAGTTTCAAGTTTCTATCAGTAACGGTCTAGGAGAAGTTATCCGGTAACAGTAATGTATGGGGGTAAAGGGGTCAAATCAGTTTTTGACCTGGTGACCTCAAAATTGACCCCAGGGGTCAAATTTTGGTTGTAATGTTTTCTACTCATCATGCCGTTCGCTTTGATATATTACACGACCATGTTCTGGAAATTTTGATTTTTGAGCCCCGTGGGCCCCCGTAGGGGTGTGATCAAAATTCCGAAAGTGTCATGCACTCCACAGACCAAAGATCTATCAGTTCCCAAAGTTTCAAGTTTCTATCTATAGCCGTCTAGGATGAGTTATCCGGTAAGACGGATGGACATATGGACGTACGTACGGACAACGAAGACCATTACAATATCCCCACTTTTTCTTCGAAAAGCGTGGGGATAAAAACACATCTCAGAAAAATTGCAACCCACTATGGTCACATGTCTGTGAACAAGAGCCTGGTCCATTGATAACAATTACCACTTGAGAAAACAATGTGCAACCCTTACACTATGTGTGTAATACTGGATGTGAGTGTTTTCAACTGGTCATATGACCAGTTGTTAAGTGTCCATTTGACTAGTAGTTTAGTGTCAATTTGACAAGAAATCCGCATGTTACTATACTCACTGGAAATAGAAACTATACACTCATTTTTAAGTTGTCACTGGCGAAACAGTTTAATGAAATTTGAGTTCCAATTATATAAATTATCAGCAGAGGCATGACTGATTTATCGAATAAAATGTTTAATGATAGCTACGATTTAACGGGTAGAGCCACAGGCTCAAAGCAAGGGTTCAAATCTTGCTGTTCAAGTTTCCATTGAGTCAAACATTTTGTGTCGGGAATGTGATTCCCATTTTTACCAGTTATTACGCATCATCTAACGTTGTTTACTAAATGAAAATTTTCACAATGGTTTAAATGTTATCGACGTTTAAATATTGAACCTAACCACCGAAAGTGAGCGAAAATTATGGCATTTCTGATTGCGGTTTTTGTTTTTATCAATATTTATGACACAGCTGAAGATGCTAAAACGATTGAAGGCACTTTTGGGTCGATTTCTGGCTTGAAACATTATTTTGAAAATTTCACTGAAAAAAGCAGTTTTTGAGATTTCAATAGAATGTTTGTTTTTCGATATTTTTTAGATGTTATGTTATTTTTTCATTCCTTGCTTTTCACTTGTTACTTTTACGCAAAAATGTTGAAGTCAAAATTTGATTACAAACAAATTTTGTGAAAAATGCATTTTTTTACATTTTCCCCCAAAACTTTTATTTTGAACACCAGAATTTCTTTAAATTGTCACAGGATTCGTGTCGATAGTCAGATAAATCCTTAATCAGTAATTTTTAACTGAATTAACCACTTGTTTTGTCAGGCGAGACAATTTAAAAGTGTATAGTTTCTATTTCCGGTCAGTATATAATAGTGTCACTGCAGCTTTTACAAGTATGAATCCAAAGAAGTCCAAAATATCAATCTATAAAGGCAAACAGCACAAGTCCAGGCCAGACCAACCTATTCTGAATATGCACCAACAACCATGAGATCATGGAAATCCTTAGACTGTTATTTATTCGGTTCACCATCATACCACCTTATTATTAACAATAAATGGCATCAGAGACATACCCTGTAATTTAACCAGTTTACATGTTCATTTTAGACTGACCTGATTATCATGGATTTTGCCAAGGCCTTCGACAAGGTACCTCACAGGAGGCTATTGTACAAACTAGATCATTATGGGATTAGAGGATCCACACTTAAGTGGGTTAGCTCATGGCTCTCTGGACGCACACAACAAGTTGTACTTGACGGCCAAGCGTCGGATCCAGTCCCTGTTTTGTCCGGTGTCCCACAAGGTTCGGTACTTGGACCGGTTCTTTTCTTGATATTTATTAACGATCTTCCTGATAATATCAGGTCATCTGTTCGCTTGTTTGCTGATGATTGTGTTTTGTATAGGAACATATATACTACTTCTGACTGTCTTATCTTACAAGATGACCTGGATAGCCTAGCACGTTGGGAGGCCGATTGGCAAATGAAGTTCAATGTGACCAAATGTCATTCAATGAGGGTGTCATGGCACCCTCCAGACAAGCAGATTAAATTCAACTACTTATTACATCAGCATACTTTGGAACATGTCCAATCCGCAAAATATCTTGGTATCACCATTACTGATAATCTTGATTGGGGTCAACATATTCTGAGATTGCCTCTAAAGCAACTAGGACATTAGGGTTTCTTAGACGTAATTTGGCTTTTGCACCTACGCAGACAAAGGGTGTTGCATACAAAACCTTGGTTAGACCTCAATTAGAGTATGCATCACCGGTTTGGCATCCCCATGTTAAAACTCAGGTTCAACAGGTTGAGAAGGTTCAGAGGACGGCTGCCCGATGGACCTGCAGGCGATGGCGGAACAGAAGCAGTGTTGGTGAAATGCTCGATGAGCTGGAGTGGCCATCCTTGGAGGCCCGTCGCGAGCAGTCCTCTTTAACCTTCTTTTATAAGATTACTCTGACACAGTGTCTCTTAATAAAGATAAATACTTGACCCCTGTGACTACTTCAACTCAAACAAGGGCATCAAAACTAAACAACAGTCAATATCGTAGGTACCAGGCCTATAGTGATGCCCTGAAGAATTCTTTCTTCCCTAGAACTATTCCTCAGTGGAATAGTCTTCCCTCCTCTGTGGTAAAATGCCAAAACTGCAGAGGAGTTCAAAGCCCGCATGGTGTAGATTGGGATCCAGAGGTGTGCGTTTTAGTACACCTCTGAAAGCAGATTGTAAATAGTTTTAAGAACTCATCCAGTGGGTGTGTGTTTATTTTTTTTTTTGCTAAATTCTAAATTTAGCGCACCACCCAACTGAGGTAATGGCCAAGTTTGACTGACTCAGTATATGAAGATAGAAAGATAGTAGATAAAAACAAAAGTTCCACATTTCAGGACATAGACTACTGCTGCAAATATCAGCACAAGCATACAGCCCCCAACTAAAGTTATCACACCCTTAGTCTCATTGGTCAGTGACAATAATGAGACCAATATCAATACAGTAAGGTTGTCATCAAGTGAACAAGTTCGTGATTTTGAAAGCAAGGAATAAGTTTGGACCTGGAAAATATGAAGTGTACATGTTTTCTGGGCCTCACTTGCTAGTTTTGGCCAATTAACCAACTAACCTTCTCAGCCAACCACCTGAGCACTTAGTGCTCATGGTGAGGTATTGTGATCAGTCAATGTCTATCTTGCGTCGTCAACAATTTGCTTTAAATGAGGAAATTTACCTTTACAGAGACCCCTTCCTAAACCCTTGGGGCAATCTGATTCAAACATCAAAGGATTGTTTCCTGGGTGACTTCAACATCAATGCATGTCACTGTCAACAGATTACCTTTTGTCATTTCCAGCTTATTTGTTGCATGTTTCTTGTTGTTTGTTTTGTTTTTGCATGTTTTTGTTGTATGTTTTGTTTTATTTATTTGTTGTTCAGTTTGAAAATAAAGCTTACAAATAAAGAAAAAATCGTACCTCGCTTCCTGTTTTATATCTAGGGAATTCCCTTCGTGTATTATTAGAATTACTATGCAGTAAATTATCTTTGGTTCACGGCTTCAGTTACTATACTGATCCGGTTATAAGACGGTTTTGGCTATTGTCACATCCAAACACTACGTCATCACTTAATAATACTATTTGCCGGAACTTACCGGTGGTGGGCAAAAACGTCTTTGGCCGTTTGTCGCCATTGTAAATGTGATGTTATTTTCGGTAAACTTGTGTTTTGTTTGGACTCGAAACGACAAAATTGACCTTTAAACTTTTAAAATAGACATGTCTTAGCAAGTAATTATTGGTTTCTAGTATATTTGAGGATGTTTTGATGATAATTACCTGTTAAACTTAGGCAGGTATTGAGGCTGGATGGTCTTAATTATTTGTTATAGAAATGCGCAAAACAAATGACTAAAAATGCGGAAGATGCAGGAATGAAGTCTAGAATATATTTAACTACTCATTTAAAGTGTAATCTGATCGATTTTCTGTAACAGTTAACTAAAATATGCCTGCAATATTAAACCTATTTACAATGTGTTTATATGGAACCAGCGGCATTTTGCCAACCACGAAAGATCGTTATCAAAGGGAAAAATAGTTCTGCGCATGCCCAGTGACAAGTAAACAAGGTCACATGTCAAAACATTGGACCCGTCTATTTTGTTGGCCTTTCTTTAGGATAATTTTGCTTAGTCTTATCTATAGGACCAGTATAATTTTTTTTTGCAAGATGCCCGGAAGGGTGTCTTCGAGGAGGAAGTGAGACAATGGTTGTAGGCCCCCGCCCATCGAGGCTTGAAGAAAAAGATGGGCTGCATGATGCTTCCATGCAGAGCTGAAATCGAACCGCACACGAGTACTGGTAAACGGCTTAGAGGATTCTGATTAACCATACCATCTCTGTCTGTGAAGTACCCATTTATCTGAGGCTGAATTCATGTTTATTGCAACAATTTGCTACTGTTTTCCGAAGTTTACTCTAAGATTGACAACTCTTACAGAATGTGCAAGGCAGCAGTCATTAATGGCATACAATAACATTCAAGACAATCGATAAGTACATTTACCGGTGCACAGTGAAAAGGCCTTTTTCTGGCAGGAAACTACCTCGTTTTTTCTCTGCATGTTTACGTGCTGCAAAGGCTCTGGCGAGACTTTGCGTATGTACAACTCTAACTTACTGACAGGCTGTGGTCACTAAATGACGCCCCATAATGTTCAAGGCAATCGATAATTTATGAACCGGTGTGCCAGTTTATCTTGACCCCTGGGTAGCTTTACCCCCGGGGGTAAAGCTACTCAGGGGTCAAAGCCGTTGTGATCAATGTGACAGCAGTTTAACTTCTTTTCGGCGCATTCAATACCTTTCAACTTGCTAGATACATGTACTTCATACACTTTTTGTTTACGCTTCTAAACATGGTGAACAGTTGCGATAAATGTAATCATTTATTCTGGACTTGAGGCTTTTGACACCCCACCTCATGAACAACTTGAATCTAAGTTATTTGGTTATGGAATTGGGTATGGGGAGAATCTCAAATGGACAGATTCCTTTCTTTGCTACAGAAAACAGTGCGTTGTTGTTAATGGTGAATCTTTAGAGTGGGCTCCAATTTTGTCTGGAGTCCCACAAGGGGCTGTTCTTGGTCCACTATTGTCCTCACTGTACATCAATGATATTTCAACTCACATTTCCACTCAAAAATAAGACTGTTCGCAGATGACTGTATTTGCTACCGGGAAATTAGAGATACAGATGACTCATTGAAACTTCAGAATTACATAGATAAGGATGTTGGGCGCGAAAATGGGGCATGAGATTTCAGCCAGTTAAATGCATTATTATGATGGCCTTCGATAATTGGGGCTTGAAGAAATAAATGGGCTGCATGATGCTTCCACGCAGAGCTGTATCCGACTGCACACGAGTACTGGTAAACCACTTAGAGGATCAGACTTAGATCTTATGCATTTAACTGGCTGAAATCTCATGCCCCATTTTCGGGCCCAACATCCTTATCTATCTATGTACAGCCCCTTGTGCCCTCAGGATGTAAAAGAGGCAGCATATAAAGGTCTTGTTTGCCCAATCTTGGAATATGGTAGATGTATCTGGGACACCAGTGGAGTGGTCCTTAACAAAGAAATTGAAAAAGTTCAGAACAGAGCTGCTAGATTACAGGCAATTACTGCTTTGAAGCTGGGAGCATGACTGGAATACTTGGAAAATTAAAATTGGAGTCTCTCAAGAAAAGGTGGAAAGACTGTAGGCTCATCCTTTTATACAAAGGTCTAAAGGGTGCTGCCAGCATTCCAACACATGACCTTGTTCCCCAGTTTACGAGGGGTAAACCTTATTTCGTTATTTCTGCTCTAATATATAGATTGTGGGTACTCCTTTGAGCCGGCTCCATGAGGCGGTTTCTAACGTGTATCCATAATCTATATTTTGAGCAGAAATAAGAAAAATATCAGCAGCAGATCTGGGTCTACACTGTTTATAAAACCAAATACATGATTCCGGTCAAGATTCTATAGCTCACCATAAAAAGAAAATTAATTATAAAGAAAAATAAATAATTCCAGTCCAGAATCCAGACCAAAAAGTTCTGTACTGTGAGCCGAGAGTGTAGACCCTGATCAAACTCTTCAGCACTCTGTGGCCTCTTTTAGGAATCTACACCGTTTGCAAAACCCACGACATGATTCCAGTCTAGATTCAATAGATAACCCTCTTACGTAACATTTTGATCTCACAGCTATAAGAAAAGCATGGCTATTTTCTATAAATAACTGTTACAAGAATAGGAAATGATGTAGACATCAACATTGAAAAGCTTCTCTGCTTAGTAACTTTGGTCGATTGAAAGCAAACAATCCAAAAAGCAACCGAATTTAAGTATCAACGCTTTAACAAGTCTGTGATAACCTCACCAGGCTGACGTCAATATGCTGTTGATATCTCGTACCCATGATGGTCCGACATTGACCTAGCATTAAAAGATGGCTGGGCTATAGCTCACCGTAAAAGCGTAAAATGATATAAAGAGTGTGAGTGTTTCAGTTTTACGTCCCACCAACAGCTAAGGTCATACGGAGACGGGACCTCGGTTTAAAGACTCATCCAAAAGTCTGGAGAAGCCCGGGATCGAACTTGCGATCCCTGGTTTACAAGGCTAGTAGCGTAACCACTCGACCACGGAGGCCTCTAAAATGATATAAAGAAAAATCGTGAAAAGAAGAAGAAAAAAAAAAACATGATTCCAGGCCTTATCAGATGCCACAGTCTACATTGTTTGCTAGAAAAAACATAATATTCCAGTCCAGATTCTATAGATTCTCTTATGCGACACTCACACCTCACAGTGAAAAGAATATTGGGGCTTTTACTATAAATAACCATTACCTGGATTTCCTAAAAGTCAGTGTTATTTATTCTATTTCCTCTTAGAAGAAGGTGAAGAAGAGGAGGATTTCTATACCCTCAAAATATAACAAGAAGACATTTTCTACATTCCCAAAATATAAGTAATTGAATTAATACTGATGTTTTTAGCTCACCTTAAGAAAGTAAGGGGGAGGTATTGCTATACCCCCGGTGTCAGCGTCGTCTGCGTCGGCATCCGCATTGTGTTAAAATTTACCTGCAAGCTCTTATTTGTGATGTTTCACAAATTTATTCTCAAATAAAATAAACAATAGGTAAAAATCAATATTTTACATAATGTTTTTCACTCCATTTCCCAGGTTTTTTGGCTTAAATTGGACTTTTTGAGAAGTTAATATTTTCCTCTGTATTACCTCCCTTATTTTCCTGTGTTAAAGTTTACCTGCAAGCTTTGTGGTGCAGTGGATAAGGCTTTGGACTCTGGATGAAGAGGTTGTGAGTTCGAATCCCGGTGGAGTAATGGTTTTTTTTTCGTTTTTTTTTTCCTTTTTAGAAACATTGCAGGTCTGGGGCTCAAGGTCAATGTCACTATGGCTATTTTTAGAAAAACATTTTCATCGCTCTAGTGCCTTCATTTATTGATGGATTTTAATATAACTTCACACTAATGTTGGGTATGTTAATATTTCAAGTGACCGTGACTCTCAGGGTCTGGGGATCAAGGTCAAGGTCATTACTTTTAGGGTCACGGGGTCAAGGTCACTGTGGCTAATTTTAGAAAAACATTGCCATTGCTCTTGTGCCTTAATTTATTGATGGATTTTAATATAGCTTCACACAAATCTTGGGTATGATGATATCTCGATCATGTTTGACTTTCAGGTTCCGGGGCTGACCGGGGTTGAATGTCAAGGTCACTGGCTATTTTTAGAAAAACTTTGTGATTGCTCTAGTGCCTACATTTATTGATGGATTTCAATACAACTTCACACAAATGTTGGGTATGATCATATCTCGAGCAAGTTCGACTTTCAGGGTCCGGGGCTGAAGGTCAAGGTCACTGTGGCTTTTTTTAGCTCACCTGACCGAAGGTCATGGTGAGCTATTGTGACTGAGATGTCCGGCTGCATCGTGCGTCGTTCGTCGTGCATGCCTAAACTTTTCTTGTTAACACTCTAGAGGCCACAGTTTTGATCCAATCATCATCAAACTTGGTCAGAATGATCATCATGACAATATGTTGTTCAAGTTCGAATATGGGTCATGTCGGGTCAAAAAGTAGGTCACCAGGTCAAATTAAAGGAAAACCTTGTTAACACTCTAGAGGCCACAATTTTGGTCCAATCATCTTCAAACTTACTCAGGATGATCATCTTGATAATATCTCGGTTAAGTTCGAATATGGATCATGTCCGGTCAAAAGGTAGGTCTGTAGGTCAAACCACAGAAAACCCTTGTTAGCGCTCTAGAGGCCACAGTTTTGGTCCAATCATCCTCAAACTTGCTCAGAATGATCATCCTGACAATTTCTCGGTCAAGTTCGAATATGGGTCATTTCAGGTCAAAAAGTAGGTCAGTAGGTCAAATCATAGAAAAACCTTGTTCACACTCTAGAGGCCACAGTTTTGGTCCAATCTTCCTCAAACTTGGTCAGAATGTTCATCCTGACAATATCACGGTCAAATTTGAATATGGGTCATTTCAGGTCAAAACGTAGGTCAGTAGGTCAGATCATAGAAAAACCTTGTTAACACTCTAGAGGCCAAACTTTTGGTCCAGTCATCCTCCAACTTGCTCAGAATGATCATCCTGACAATATCTGGGTCAAGTTTGAATATGGGTCATTTCGGGTCAAAAAGGAGGTCAGTAGGTCAGATCATAGAAAAACCTTGTTAGCACTCTAGAGGCCACAGTTTTGGTCCAATCATCCTCCAACTTGCTCAGAATGATCATCCTGACAATTTCTCGGTCAAGCTCAAATATGGGTCATTTCAGGTCAAAAAGTAGGTCAGTAGGTCAAATCATAGAAAAACCTTATTCACACTCTAGAGGCCACAGTTTTGGTCCAATCTTCCTCAAACTTGGTCAGAATGTTCATCCTGACAATATCTCGGTCAAGTTTAAATATGGATCATTTCAGGTCAAAACGTAGGTCAGTAGGTCAGATCATAGAAAAACCTTGTTAACACTCTAGAGGCAAAAATTTTGGTCCAGTCATCCTCAAACTTGCTCAGAATGATCATCCTGACAATATCTGGGTCAAGTTCGAATATGGGTCATTTCGGGTTAAAAAAGTAGGTCAGATCATAGAAAAACCTTGTTAGCACTCTAGAGGCCACAGTTTTGGTCCAATCATCCTCAAACTTGCTCAAAATGATCATCCTGACAATATCTCGGTCAAGTTTGAATATGTGTCATGTCAGGTCAAAAAGTATATCAGTAGGTCAAATCATAGAAAACCTTGTTAACACTCTAGGGCCACAGTTTGGGTCAAATCATCATCAGACTTACTCAGAATGATCATCTCTACAATATCTAGGTCAAATTCGAATTTGGGTTATTGCGGGTCAAAAGTATGTCAAATCATAGAAAAACCTTGTTTACACTCTAGAGACTGCAATTTTAGTCTAATTATCATCAAACTTGCTCAGAATGATCATCTTGACAATATCTAGGTCAAATTCGAATATGGGTCATGTTGGGTCAAAAAGTAGGTCAGTAGGTTAAATCATAGAAAAACCTTGTTAACACTCTATAGGCCACAGTTTTAGTCCAATCATCATCAAACTTGCTCAGAGTTGCCTTCTTTTTGTAATACCTTGGTCAAGAGGGGTATATTATTTGACAGAAAATGCTGTTTGCAAACAGTGCAGACCCTGATCAGCTGCCACGTTCTGCCACGTCTGATCTGGGCCTATGCTGTTTGCTAGGCTACCCCTTCAGGGTTTTCCCGCCTTAAAGGTTTTATTATATCTTTAAACAAATATTCTGTATGATAATACAGTATCTCAAGCAATTCAGACTTTCAGGGTGTTTGGATCATGGTCAAAGTTCTTTTGGCTATTTTTATAAAAAACATTGTCATCACTCGGTCTACTTTTATTTCATGATTTCCCCACAATAAGCATGCTACAGATTAGAAATGATTGAAGTCAACCTTCAGGCTGCAGAAATATAAATGCTGTCAGACATGAATTGGCGGACCTTTCATCTCAATGTCGGGTAAAAGTCTCACAAAATTGGAAGCAACATCTCCAAAGTGACCTAAATAGTATAAACCTCAAATCAAACAGACAAAATAGGTCAAATCATACTTGAGACTGCATTTTTGGTTCAAGCTTTATGAAACTTGCCAAGAATGTTTGCCTTTATAAAATCTTGAATATGTTTGAATATGGGTCATGTGGGATCAAAAACAAGGTAATGAAAAGACTCAGGTGAGCGATACAGGACCATCATGGGCCTCCTGTTAGAAAAACTTTGTCATCGCTCTTTTGCCTTCATTTATTGATGGATTTTAATATAACTTCACATAAATGTTTGGTATGATGATATCTTGAATGACTTTGACTTTTAGGTTCCAGGGCTGAAGGTCACGGTCACTGTGGCTATTTTTAGAAAACTTTGTGATCGCTCTAGTGCCTACATTTATGGATGGATTTTAATATAACTTTACACAAGTGTTAGGTATGATGTTATCTCGAGCGAGTTCGACTTTCAGGTCCCGGGGCTGAAGGTCGAGGTCACTGTGGCTATCTTTAGAAAAACTTTGTCATTGCTGTTGTGCCTTCATTTATTGATGGATTTTAATATAACTTCACACAAATGTTTGGTATGATGATATCTCGAGTGACTTTGACTTTCAGGGTCAGGGGCTGAAAGTCAAGGTCACTGTGGCTATTCTTTTTAGAAAAACTTGATCATTGCTCTAGTGTCCACAATTATTGATGGATTTAAAGATAACTTCATACAAATGTTGGGTATGATAAAATCTTAAATCAGTTCAACTTTCAGGGTCTGGGGCTCAAAGTCAAGGTTACTTTGGTTATTTTTAGCTCACCTGTCACATACTGACAAGGTGAGCTTTTGTGATCACTTTTTGTCCGTCGTGCGTGCATCCGTCCGTGCGTGCGTGCGTGCGTCTGTCCGTAAACAATTTCAAATAAGAATATCTCTAATACCCCATGGTCAATCTTGATCAAATTTCATGGGAAGCATCATCAGGTAGGGGGAAAGGCTGCATAAGGTTTTTGGGCTGATCAGATTGGAATTCTGGTTGCCATGGCAACATATAGCTCCCATTGACTATCAATGGGAAAAAATTAAAATATCTTCTTCTCTGAAACCACAGGGCCCAGAGCTTAGATATTTAGCATGTATTAACGGCCAGTGGTCACCTACATAATTCCTGCCAATCATGCCCCTGGGGTCCAAATTGGCCACACCCGGGGCCCCTTCGCTCCCATAGACTCATAATGGAACAAAAAGCTTCTAAAATCTTCTTCTCGGAAACCACAGAGCCCAGAGCTTAGATATTTAGCATGTAGCAACAGCAAGTGGTCACCAACATAACTCCCGCCAATCATGCCCCTGGGGTCAAAACAGGCCACGCCCTGGGGCCCTTTAGCTCCTATAGACTCATAATGGAAAAAAGCTTCAAAAATCTTCTTCTCTGAAACCACAGGGCCCAGAGCTGAGATATTTGGCAACTAGCAATGGCAAGTGGTCACCTACATAATTCCTGCCAATCATGCCCCTGGGGTCCAAATTGGCCACACCCTGGGGCCCCTTCACTCCCATAGACTCATATGGAAAAAAAGCTTCAAAAATCTTCTTCTCTGAAACCACAGGGCCCAGAGCTTAGATATTTAGAATGTAGCAACGGCCAGTGGTCACCTACATAATTCCTGCCAATCATGCCCCTTGGTTCCAAATGGGCGACGCCCCGGAGCCCCTTTGCTCCCATAGACTCATAATGGAACAAAAAGCTTCAAAAATCTTCTTCTTGAAAACCACAGGGTCCAGAGCTTAGATATTTAGCATGTAGCAACAGAAAGTGGTCACCTACATAACTCCTGCCAATCATGCCCCTGGGGTCAAAACGGGCCACGCCCCGGGGCCCTTTAGCTCCTATAGACTCATAATGGAAAAAAGCTTCAAAAATCTTCTTCTCTGAAACCACAGGGCCCAGAGCTGAGATATTTGGCAACTAGCAATGGCAAGTGGTCACCTACATAATTCCTGCCAATCATGCCCCTGGGGTCCAAATTGGCCACACCCTGGGGCCCCTTCGCTCCCATAGACTCATAATGGAAAAAAAAGCTTCAAAAATCTTCTTCTCTGAAACCACAGGGCCCAGAGCTAAGATATTTAGAATGTAGCAACGGCCAGTGGTCACCTACATAATTCCTGCCAATCATGCCCCTTGGTTCCAAATGGGTGTTGCCCCGGGGCCCCTTTGCTCTCATAGACTCATAATGGAACAAAAAGCTTCAAAAATCTTCTTTTCAAAAACCACAGGGCCCAGAGCTTAGATATTTAGCATGTAGCAACGGCAAGTGGTCACCTACATAATTCCTGCCAATCATGCCCCTGGGGTCCAAACAGGCAACGCCCCGGGGCCCTTTAGCTCCTATAGACTCATAATGGAAAAAAGCTTCAAAAATCTTCTCTGAAACCACAGGGCCCAGAGCTGAGGTATTTGGCATGTAGCAACGGCAAGTGGTCACCTACATAATTCCTGCCAATCATGCCCCTAAGGTCCAAATGGGCCACACCCCGTGGCCCCTTCGCTCCCATAGACTCATAATGGAACAGAAAGCTTCAAAAATCTTCTTCTCGGAAACCACAGGGCCCAGAGCTTAGATATTTAGCATGTAGCAATGGCAAGTGGTCACCTACATAATTCCTGCCAATCATGCCCCTGGGGTCAAAACGGGCCACGTCCTGGGGCCCTTTAGCTCCTATAGACTCATAATGGAAAAAAGCTTCAAAAATCTTCTTCTCTGAAACCACAGGGCCCAGAGCTGAGATATTTGGCAACTAGCAATGGCAAGTGGTCACCTACATAGTTCCTGCCAATCATGCCCCTTGGGTCCAAAAGGGCCACGCCTCGGGGCCCCTTAGCTCCTATAGACTCATAATGGAAAAAAAAAGCTTCAAAAATCTTCTTCTCTGAAACCACAGGGCCTAGAGCTTAGATATTTAGCATGTAGCAATGGCAAGTGGTCACCTACATAAATCCTGCCAATCATGCCCGTGGGGTCCAAATGGGCCACGCCCCGGGGCCCCTTAGCTCCCATAGACTCATAATGGAAAAAAGATTAAAAAACTTCTTTTCTGAAACCACAGGGCCCAGAGCTTAGATATTTAGCATGTAGCGACGGCAAGTGGTCACCCACATAATTCCTGCCAATCATGCCCCTGGGGTCCAAACAGGTGAGCCATATAGGGCCAATGGGCCCTCTTGTTAGAAAAACTGTGTCATCACTCTTAAGTACCTACATTTATTGATGGATAAAATGTAATTTTACACAAATGCTAGGCTAAGCTTTTTATAATTTGTGTTGTGCGAGGGGATTTGTATTGTCTGTGATACCTTGTTATTATTTGGAAGTTTGTAGAATTTTTTATTTATCAAATATAGATTTTATTTTCTTTTCTTTTTTTTTTTAACAGTGGAAAGGCTTGAAAACAGTATTATGGATAATTTTTGGTTCTCTTTCATTTGCTGCAGTCTGTTGGGCTGTTTTACAGAAGAAAATTATTTTGATAACATGTCCTCATCCATCTTAGGCCCCCAAAGGTGAGCTATGTTGTCTTCTTACAACTCTTTTTTAATTTGTTTGTAAAATCAGAACGAAACATGTTGTTATGTCTCCCCCGAAAAAAATTTTTTCGGAGAGACATATTGTTTTTCCCCCGGGCATCTGTCCATCTGTCTGTTTGTCCGTCTGTCACAAATTCGTGTCCGCTCTATAAACCATTCAGCTATCTTCACGAAACCTCATATAAATATTTATCAATATTAGATGACGTGCAGAGCGCAAGAACTATAACTCTCGCATTTATACTTTTTGAGTTATCTCCCTTGAAAGTTTGTCGGTATGTATATCTCGTATGTATGGGCAAATCGTGTCTGGTGAATAACTTGATTATTTTCAGATGGATTTTGAAATTACTTGCCAAAAATGTTAACTACCATGAGACAATGTGTTGCGCGCATGACTCAAAGGTTAAGGTCATACTTAGAGGTCAAAGGTCAAAAAAGGGGCCTTTTTTCGTGTTTTGTCAATAACTTTCTTATTTTTAGATAGAATTTGAAATAACTTGGTACAAATGTTAACTATCAAGCGACAATATATTGCACACATGATTCAGGTTGGTACCGCAAAGGTCAAGGTCAAACTTAGAGGTCAAAGGTAAAAAAAGGGGCCTTTTTTCTTGTTTTGTCAATTACTTTCTTATTTTGTTGATAGAATTTGAAATAACTTGGCACAAATGTTAACTATCATGGGACAATATGTTGCACGCATGATTCAGGTTGGTACCTCAAAGCTCAAGGTCATACTTAGAGGTCAAAGGTAAAAAAGGGCCTTTTTTCGTGTTTGGTAAAAAACTTTCTTATTTTTAGATGGATTTTGAAATTGCTTGGCAAAAATTTAACCACCATGAGACAATGTGTTGCGCGCATGACCCAGTTTGGTACCTCAAAGGTCAAGGGTCCACCTGGAACAGGTGGAAAAAAAAAAAAATGTGGTTCACCTGGAACAGGTGAAAGATTAAAGTTTTATGCAAGCCTAGGAACTAGGCAAACAGACATCAAACTGTCCACCTGGAGCAGGTGGAAAGCGGGGTTCACCTGGAACAAGTGAGAGAGTAGAAGAAGTGGAAAGATATGTATTTAAAAATAAATAATATATATATTATCACATATATATATATATATATATATAAGTCACTGTCTGGAAGAAACTATATGAATGCATGTATAGCTGTCTAGAGTAAGTAATTCCAGATATAAAGAAACAGTCCCATTGATGACAAGAGTGCATAAGATCTACATATAAACATCTCGTATAGTACATGTATCTTGCATGTATTCTTGCATTTTTAAATTACCCCTAATCCAACATATAATATCAATATTTGCTAGTTACTCTTGCATGAAGGCAGAGCTAAGGGGAGGAAGGCGGGTTAAGCAAAGCAAGGTACTCTAACCTTATTCACTGCAAAGTCACAACTGCCCCTTACTCAAGATGATTTGACTACCCTCCTTAAAATGATCTCATTGGTCAGTTCACTTAGCCAATAATCATTCAGTATGGCTACTGACTCACAAGGTCAGCTCGACCACCTGCAAGACCTCTGTAATCTAATAGTTACATAATTCAAACTGAGAAACTCTTACAGTAGCATCATCAAACACGATAAGTCAATACACACTGTCTGGCTCTTAATCCACAGTTATTTGACAATTATTGACACTCTTTGATCTGACCATAGATATTGGCCAGGTCAAGAGAAAACTTAAAAGAGTCCAGAGATAGATATTAATATTGTGTATAAACCACAATTATACTAAATTGTCATTTTATACACAACCAATACCAAATAGCTTGAAATTTTTATTGACTTGATAGTCAGTTTCACATTTCAAATTATGACATGAATTAAAGTTTAAAGCTAAAGGAACATTAGACTGATATATAATGACTAACTACTAAACATGATAAATCAACTACCATAATATCCATCAAAACAACAATCACATACATATATAAATTACCCTAAAACATATTTGGCTCATTCTTTTGGGGACTGCTCTCTAAGTCTGGTTACTACAAGTAGCAGGAGCAAATTTGCAAGCCTAGGAACTAGGCTAGAGCAAATTTACCAGCCTAGGAACAAGGCTATTGCGGACACTTAATATCTGCCTGGAACAGGCAGAGAACTTAGAATCACCTGGAACAGGTGAAAGGATAAATTTTTTCGGCAAGCCTAGGAACTAGGCAAGACAGACATCAAAATATTAGCCTGGAACAGGCATAGAAATTATTTTTGTGGGGAAATAAAGGCCAAACGAATTTGATTACTGATCAAATGAGGCCCCCAAAAATAAGAGCCAAGTATTAATAACATACTAGTGAAATGTGCTGTACTGAGAGATACACTCATTATCCTTTATGTCTTATCTGTAGAAGCTGTCATTGCTAAATACTGTTTATTCCTATTTTTTATTATGAAAGACTTATATAGTCTGATACCGTGATTTGACAGGCACTGCTGTTTACTGATACAGTTTACTCTGGGCCTCTTTAATAGTCGATCTTGGTATTCTGATGTATCTTGCATAGCATGATGAGTTCCAGCGCCCTAGTGATTTAATCAGGTGGTCTTCAATTCCAGCTGCAGCTGCTGATGTGGCTGCGCCAATTGGAAAAGAATGCCCACAGTACTTACTTTCGTTATATCCTAGCCGAGACAAAATGTCCCTTAAATATGCAATGAAAATATCTCTAGAAAAAGGTTGCTTTTTAAAATCAAGAAAAAGGGGAGCATCACTATCTAAAGATTGATTCCTATACTTTGTTAAGTATGTATGTATACATACTTGTGACTGGGCATAATTTATCATTGCTGCAATAAAGAATACTAGTTCCTGTTTTAAATGAATCTGTTTTTGAGGAGGCTAAGAACAATGTAAACATTGATTTGTCTTCAGAGAAACTGATATCCTGGATACGGAGGAACTGAAAAGGAGCTTTGAGTGATCTCACAGTAAACTCTGAACACCTTAAAAACCCATAAAATGCAAGCAAACACATACATTGTAGCGTAATATCCATAGCTGGAGAGAAAAGACCATTTTTGAGCAGTCCACAAATCTGCTTTAGTACTTTTGAATCTATTGGTAAACGTGGCTTACTAACATTAATTTGTGATCTTTTGATACCTCTTAAAATACACTGCAGTCTGTCTGTTGTATTGAAAGGATTGTCATGTCCAGCTTGTAAATAATGGAAACGAATTCCCGCAAGATATACCTTGATTGTTGTCCATTTAAGTTTTAAACAGGAGTGACAGTATGTGACAAAATAAATAAAACTGTCCTCTGTCACAGCTGGAAGACCTGTTGGCTGGAAAATGACACCCGACATAGTCATAAACCTTAAGAAACACTGTAAACCTGTATAATAAGCCATTCTAGTTGAACCAGCGACAGACGCATTCCACAGTTCGTTCACTCTACACTCTAGAACAGCATGAGCTCGGAAGCCGGCAGGCAGTTGGTAGGATGTGGGTCCGCTGATGGAGCCAGTCAACGAAACCTGTATATCTGAAAACGAGATAACGAGTCCGCGATTATATTTTTTGCTCCCAGTATAAATTTTGCTTGTATCACAAAATTATTCTTAGCCTGGTGCCACACGAGTTTTCTGACGAATTTCATTATAAATGGAATCTTAGATCTTCCTTTGTTGATAATCTCTACAGTTGCCGCATTGTCACAGTTCACGACTATACGTTTTTTGCACCAAGATTTACCCCACAGTACTGCTGCCATTACAATGGGGTAAAGTTCGAAAAGAGCCATTGAGGCTTTACAACTTGAAGGAACCAGGTCTTTATCAAATTCTCCATAAAACCACATTCCATTTTAGTACCCCCCATAGCCAGTAGGCGTGGCATCTGTATAAAAGTTTAAATTTTCAGACTGCGTGGTTTCCTCATCAAGAAAGAATGAAATGCCATTCCACTGTTTAAGGAAGAGTGACCACATTTTCAAGTCCGAACGACACTCACTTGACAACTTAACATGGTGGTGCAAATCCTTCACAGTGGTTGACAAGCGTATTAAGTATGACACAAAGGCACGTCCTGGATATATCACGCGACAGGCGAAATTGAGGTGACCTAGGAGACTTAATAACTCTTGTTTTGTACAGGATTTCTTGTTCTGGAAAGAACCTATTATATCGGCTATGCGATGAATTTTTTCCTGTGGTAATCTAGCTTCCATTTTTACTGAATCTAAGATAATCCCTAAATATTCCAGCACATTAGTAGGACCTGCTGATTTATTAGTTGACAAGGGAATGCCCAGCTTGTTAAATGACATGGTCAGAATTGCCATAGTCCGGTCTGGCATAGAATTGGGTGGATCTATGGTTAAGAAATCATCTAGTAAATGCAACACATTTTCAATATTGTAATTATGTTCTAAAATCCAACAAATTGCCACTGATAAAGAGTCAAAAATTTTTGGACTTGAACGATTCCCAAACACGAGTCTTGTGTAGAAATAGTACTGATTATTCCACTTCACCCCATGATAGGGCCTCAATGATTGTCTAACTGGGATCAATTTGAAGGCATCTTTAATATCAATTTGCACATCCATGCTCCCGTTCCTAATTTCTTAATAATCCGTACGGCACTATCAATGGTAACGTAGGACAGGGAAAAATCTTCTTTGTTTATTTGCTCATTTAAGCTTGGATGATGTTCATTTTCATGGGGAGCAGACAGATCAACAATTAGTTGTTTTTTCCCAGAATATTTCCCTACCGCTATACCTAAAGGACTGATACGGTACTGTGGAAAAGGGGCCCGAGTCATATGGTCCAATAAGATAGCCCCTGTTTAGTTCGGTCTGGAGTATCTCTGTTGTTGAGTTAGGGTGTCGTTTTGCTGACAGGAGGTTATTACACTCAAATGACTGTTCAGGTAGTTGAGAAAGACCTGTATCAAATCCCTTTTGAAAACCATCAATTAAGTAATTAACGAACACTTTATCTGGATGTTCCCTCAGTTCATAAACCAAATGGGAAATATTTACTGGACTTTTGACCGCTGTTATTTCTGACTGTTGGAATTGGCAGTTTTGGAGTTTTTTGAAATAGTACATGAATGTTGGGGATGTTCTTTCTTACACGTAAGACACACATGTACATTGTTGCATCTGGGGTTAATGCATCCTCTAACTGAGTTGAAATTATTGCAAATTTCTTGCCCATTAAAGGCTACTCTAGCTCTACCCCTAATGTCCATGGATGTATTATTACTTCTGCCTATAGAGTTGTGACTTTTCATCCTATTGATCTGGTTTGGACAGAATGCAGTCAGATGCAAAGAACTATGGCACAAATTGCAGAGATTGGCTGGCTGGTTAACAAAGATGCTAGTAAAGAGCTTATTGTTTCTTACTGACCAGTCAACTTTTTTGCCTGAATGTTTCAGATGTGCAGCCGCTTGTGCTGAAAAGGCTCTGTGATACTCATAAAAACCCTTTCCGTTATATCTGGTCGCCATATCTACTATGTCACGCTCATAGAGATCCAGCTCTAGCCTGCGAGATGGGTAGGTGTCACACATGATATTTTTATAGATTCCAAAGGCTTGTATAAATTGGGAAATAGTTAAAGCATTGTTTAAACGTGGATCAGGTTTGTCCTTGCTGACTGTGGCTGGATCAGAATGTAGTCCCGTGTAATAGGGTATAAGTAGAGAGGCAAGACTCACATCCTTACCTTCGACAATTTGTTTCCTTACAGTTGGATGTACTGTTTCAATGAATGGTAAGCTCTGTGCCGAATAACCAAACCTAGTCCTGACACCTGTATCCGGGGTACTAGTATGATACGTGTTCTCACCATGTAATTCTGAAATGTCCTGTGAACTGGTTCCCTCCGAATGTAGGACTGGCCCTAAACTAGGTACAAAAGGTACAGATTCCCTGAGATTGTTGGGCTGTTCTGTTTCTACAGTATCCTTATGCACCTGTAACAGTTTGTCAACATTTCCTGACAAAGTCAACACAGTTTTTTGTAAATCAGCGACAGTTTTTGCAAGATTTCCTAATGTTCTATCCTCTGAGCTTGCATTTCTTAAGTCTTCCCGATTGCTCAAACCACAGCCTGCATGCAACTGAATCAATTTAGACTTTTTGTCAGTTTTCTGGTATGGTATGTTATTACGGTTCAGTTCTGCACGAAGTTGTGCTACTGTCCAGTTTTGGGGTTGGCTCATGTCATATCTTGATCTAGCATTTATCACCAGATTTTGAGTTGAATCTGAGGCAACAGGTATATGAGATACTCTGTTTCTTCTGGATGCCATATTAGAAGCACAGGTCACACTTGAAACAATAAAGATAATTGTCTGAAGACTATCCAGATAATGGTCTGAAGACTATCCCAAGATTAAAAAAAGAAAAATCCACTGCTACTCCAACCAAAGAATGCCCAAAAATGTCCAACAGATACTGTGTAAATCATCCTGTAATATTAAGCAAAGCAAGGAACTCTAATCTTATTCACTGCAAAGTCACAACTGCCCCTTACTCAAGATGATTTGACTACCCTCCTTAAAATGATCTCATTGGTCAGTTCACTTAGCCAATAATCATTCAGTATGGCTGCTGACTCACAAGGTCAGCTCGACCACCTGCAAGACCTCTGTAATCTAATAGTTACATAATTCCAACTGAGAAACTCTTACAGTAGCATCATCAAACAAGATAAGTCAATACACACTGTCTGGCTCTTAATCCACAGTTATTTGACAATTATTGACACTCTTTGATCTGACCATAGATATTGGCCAGGTCAAGAGAAAACTTAAAAGAGTCCAGAGATAGATATTAATATTGTGTATAAACCACAATTATACTAAATTGTCATGAGATGATGTGCACCACATGAGATGATGTGCACTGTTCATGACCCAGGTTGGTACCTCAAAGCTCAAAGTCATACTTAGAGGTCAAAGGTCATAAAAATGCAGAATAAATTTCACATGAAATGGTTAGTCTTATATCAGGTACTGGAAGAGACAACATAATCTTTCTTAGCCAGAAAAAGATATATTTTAATTTCACCTTCCTGCATCAAAACATGACTTAATTTGGAGAGTAGTAGTAATTTGCTGAAATTCAGCATAGAAACATCACACAGCTACATATTTGGAGAAGTCTATCGTGAGACAATATGTTGCACGCATGATTCAGGTTGGTACCTCAAAGGTCAAGGTCATACTTAGAGGTCAAAGGTCAAAAAGGGGCTTTTTGCCGTGTTTTGTCAATAACTTTCTTATTTTTTGATGGATTTTGAAATTACTCACTGCAGGGATGAATGTCATAAAGTGCACCGTCCTTTGGATCGGGACGTTAACTGGAGGCCCCCTGTGCAGGGAGAACCATCCCCTTTGCAGGTTAAAGATCCCCACCGTAATTACATAATTACTGTGTAGGCTGTTATCCTGCAAACCTGGAGAATATGTAATGTACACCTGCGGTAATGGTCAAATGTGACCGACGCAGTATCAGTATAGACAGACAGACAGACTTGGCAGAAATTTAACCACCATAAGACGATGTGTTGGGTGCATGACCCAGGTTGGTACCTCAAAGGTCAAGGTCATACTTAGAGGTCAAAGGTAAAAAAAGGGGACTTTTTTCGTGTTTTGTCAATAACTTTCTTATTTTTAGATAGAATTTGAAATTACTCATCAATGTTACACACCCTATCATGAGACAATATGTTGCACGTATGATTCAGGTTGGTACCTCGTAGGTCAAGGTCATACTTAGATGTCAAAGGTCAAAAAGTGGCCTTTTTTTAGTGTTTGGTCAATAACTTTCTTATTTTTTTATATGGATTTTGAAATAACTAGGCAGAAATGTTAACCACCATGAGGCGGTGTGTTGCAAGCATGACCAAGGATGGTACCTCAAAGGTCAAGGTCAAACTTAGAGGTCAAAGGTCAAAAAAGGGTACTTATTTTCGTGTTTTGTCAATAACTTTCTTATTTTTAGATAGAATTTGAAATTACTTGGCAGAAATGTTAACCATCATGAGACGATATGTTGCACGCATGATTCAGGTTGGTACCTCAAAGGTCAAGGTCATACATAGAGGTCAAAGGTACAAATAGGGCCTTTTTTTAGTGTTTGGTCAATAACTTTCTTAATTTTAGAACGATTTTGAAACTGCTTGGCAGAAGTTTAACCACCATGAGACAACGTGTTGCGCGCATGACCCAGTTTGGTACCTCAAAGGTCAAGGTCATACATAGAGGTTAAAGGTAGAAAAAGGGGCCTTTTTTGTGTTCGGTCAATAACTTTCTTATTTGTAGATGGATTTTGAAATTACTTGTCAGAAATTTAACCACCATGAGAGGATGTGGTGCGTGCATGACCCAGGTTGGTACCTCAAAGGTCAAGGTCATACTTTGCAGTCAGGTCAAAGGGCAAAAAAGGGGCCTTTTTCGTGTTTGGTCAATTACCTTTTTATTTGTAGATGGGTTTTGAAATTACTTGGCAGAAATGTTAACCACCATGAGATGATGTAGTGTGTGCATGACCCAGGTTGGTACCTCAAAGGTCAAGGTCATACTAAGAGGTCAAAGGTCATAAAACGCAGAATAAATTTCACATGAAATGGTTAGTCTTATATCAGGTACTGGAAGAGACAACATAATCTTTCTTAACCAGAAAAAGATATATTTTTATTCCACCTTCCTGCATCAAAACATGACTTAATTAGGACAGTAGTAGTAATTTGCTGAAATTCAGCCTAGAAACATCACACAGCTACATATTTGGAGAAGTCTTGAAACAAATGCCAGAAAAAAAAAACATCTTCATTAGAGTAAATTCACAAACATATGATAATAAACTGATAATAGTATATTTAGATACAGCATATACGGCAATGATCCTTGGTATTGGGACAGACAGGTCTAAGGAAATGGTGCAGACCCAGATCAGACTACCCCTGAATGACTAGTCTGATTGCAGTTTTCACTGTTTGCCACTCCTGGCTCACACAGGATCGTAAAACATATTTGTTAAAATTTTCGAAGAATGCAGTGGGTCCTACAGAATATACAAATTTTTAGAATTTTTGCGGTATTATACTCTTGCCCTGCTGACCCCAACAAACCCCGACCTCCTTATCAGAAGGCTTTTAAATCATCCGGTCTGAATCAATACTGCTTGTCAGGTGATTCAATGAATTAAAGAAATATATTATAGCAGATTGACTGGTGGTCGGGTGTGGGTGTGGCTGAGTAAGTTCATTCAGCAGTACAGGGGTTGATTAGAATACGATGATTAAAAAAAAAGGTAAAGACTCTTGTTTGTCATAAAATTTAAAATTGAAATTAGGGTGATGTAAAGATTGCTAGAAGAATGAGAGACAGTATGAGAGTACATCACAGCTTAAAAAATGTTGTATATGTATATATTTATACTTTGCTGGAATAAAAAATGAAGATAATTAAAAAAAAAGAGGTCAAAGGTCAAAAAGGGGGCCTTTTTTAGTGTTCAGTCAATAACTTTCTTATTCCTGGATAGATTGTGAAATTACTGGGCAGAAATATTAAACCTCATGAGACGATGTGTTGCGCGCTAGACCCAGGTCGGTACCTCCAAGGTCAAGGTCATACTAAAAGGACAAAGGTCCAGAAAAGTCATGAGACGATGTGTTGCGTGCTAGACCCAGGTCGGTACCTCCAAGGTCAAGGTCATACTAAAAGGACAAAGGTCCAGAAAAGTCATTTTTTGTGTTCAGTCAATAACTTTTTTTTTATTTCTGGATGGACTTTTCAAAGTAACCTTGCAGAAATGTTCACCTTCATTAGATGAGGAGTCCTGTGCAAGACCAAGATCCATACCTGCAATGTCAAGGTCATACCTAGAGGTCAAAGGTCAGAAAGGGGGCCTTTTTGTGTTCAGTCAATAACTTTCTTATTCTTTGATGGATTATGAACTTAGTTGGCAGAAATGTGAACCATCATGAGACGATGTGTTGTACCTTAATGGTCAAGGCCATACTTAGAGGTCAAATGTAAAAGGGGGAGACATCTGTGTTTTGATAGAAAAACAAATGCTAGTTCATTTTACTTTTGTGAAAAGCTTGTGTTTTGTTTCCTTGTAAACTAAAAACAAAGAAACAATATATTATTTTCTTTGGTTGTCTATTCAAAAGAGCTATGAAGTGTATCTGTTATTGCATAAGTGTGAAAGCAGGCATGCTTAACTGATTAGACCTGTCAATCATTTTTCAAATTTCTGTCAATCACTGTGATGTCGCAATACCACTCAATTTCAGCCAGTCAGATCAATAGAGAGTCAGATAAAGAAATTATAACATTCAGCATCTGTGTCCCCTCCTGATTAATGCAAATTGGTATAAAGAAAGAAAGAAAAAGGAAAGAAAGAAACCCACAGTTCATGGGAAGAAACACTGGACCTTCCATTGCTGCACTCACATGACTGTGTCCATAAATAAATATTAATTAAAAATATTAATTAATAAATTTATGTATTTATTTATAGATTGATTGATTGATTTCCAGGAAATTTAAAGCGAATATGGGGAAAAAGTCCCAATTCTGGACCTTACGACAATCGTGACACTTTTTGACATCCAGCATTCTTATATTCTTCCAGCTTCCCAAAACTGAAATTACAACCTTTGTTTTGGACAATAGCACATATTTTTGTGAGAGAAAAAAAACGTTTTTGAGCTACGAAAGAATGCACTATATCTTGTGAACGTGATATCGTAATTCTCCATAGAGTTTTTACACTAATGTTAAAGTTTGTGAATTGAAACCATGTTAGTAAGTTGACCAAATGTGTTATATACTGTTCACAAAAAGTAGGGGATATTATACATTCAGGCTGAATATTGGGAATAAAATTAAACGTTACCTGACCAAAATGCATTTAACTCGAAGGACTATCAAATATCCATAAATTGAACCACACATTAATTACAATAATCACGTCATTATGTAGCGACACGGCGACATATCTTCTAAGCGTCAATGGCATTTTTCAGGAGCCCTCAAAAGCGTGTTGGACCGCTTCGACTGTCACAGCAGACAATGCATCGTCGTCACATACTTCCAATTTGTCTACGAAATGTGAACTGAGGGATGCTTCACCACTCTTCTTGGAGTGCTGCACCAAGCTCACCCAGGGTCCTTGGAGGCGGATCGCGGCTTCAGACTCGTTTTGCGAGGATGTCCAGTACCTTGTCGATGGGAGATAAGCCCGGACTCATCGCAGGCTATGCCGTTGAATATTTTGCCGTTGAAGGTACTCAGTGATGACGCATGCCCGATGAGCCCTAGCGTTATCACACTGAAACATGAGTTCACGACGGTGGTGTCGATCAAATGGTATCACGTGAGGAGCCAATACGTTATTACGATAGTTCAGTCCTGTAACTATGCCTTGGTACATATGTGAGTCTGTTTTTCCAGTCATGGTGATCCCACTCCATACCATAACAGACCCTGCTCCATATCGGTCATGAGCAACTCTAGCCGGGTCTGTATAACTTTCATCAGTACAACGCCAGACCCTTCTACAATCATCACGAAAGTCCAAGTTAAACTGGGATTCGTCACTGAACATAACATGAGACCACTGATTAATTTTCCAACGTCTGCGCTGTGTGCACTACGCAAAACATGCTCTACGGTGCCTAGCTTTCAGTGACAGGACAACTTGCGGACGCCGTGCCGTAAGGTCACTAGAGTGAAGGCAATTTCGTATCATCTGTTTAGAGACATTAATCCTTCTTACTGGCCGAAGGTATTGCTGAAGATCTATTGACTATTGACGTTAGTCTCCGGTTGCGTAACACAATTTTCACGTTGATCCTATTATCTGTGACAGAGTTATGGCCCTTGATTTTCTGAAAAACGCGTTCGAAAACATTGTGACGCGAACTACTTCCACATTTCTTCACCGTTTGAGCTGAAACTTTGCACATGCATTCCTTGTGAGGTAAAGCGTCCTATCATTTTCGAAGGAGTTACGGTCCTATATTTTCTAAAAAATGTGCTAAAAACCTTGTGATGCGAACTACTTCAACATTTCTTCACTGATTCAGCTGAAACTTTGCACATGCATTCCTTGTGAGGTGAAGGGATGCCTTACTCAATTTTCAGCCTCGATAGCGCAGTGGTTAATGCGTTCGACTTATGATCAAGAGGTTGTGCGTTCGAAACCGGCCACCGGTATCGAGGTGTGTCCTTGGGCAAGACATGTTATGACACTACTCCACTCCACCCAGGTGTAAATGGGTAGCAGTTGTGTAAAAGCCACTGCCTCTTTCTCCCATGCGCGTGAAAACACCCGGAATGAGTGTTCGAGAGCGATTCAATAAGCTTGAAGCTTTCATTGTAATCAAACTAAAATAAATTAATATAAACTAACACAATTTTCACGTTGATCCTATCATCTGTGATGGAGTTAAAGATCTCTTATTACATAGCTGTTACTCCTAGTTATCTTTGAACTGGTCAAAAAGTATCTTGGCAGCTGGAGTTACATCATTTAAAATAACTTATGTCTGTAAATATTACTGATAAGCCTAACGGGCCTCCGTGGCCTAGTGGTTAAGAGCGCTGACTCTGAATCATTAGGTCTCTCACCGCTCTGGTTCGAGCCTAGCTCGGGTCACATGTGACACGCCAAGTTCTGTAAAGGAAGGTCAGGTGATTTTTCTCTGGGTACTCCGGTTTTCCCCCAGCTCTGATTAACGATCGTCTCGATATGAGTGAAATAATCTTGAAAGGGCCGTAAAACCAAAACCAAAAAAAAAAATTACTGATAAGCACAGCAGATGGTAACAGGTGTTCTTGTGTTGCAACAGAAATCTTCTGATCATGGTCTGCACAACTAATTTTTTGGACCTCAAAAAATAAATTCTACCACTCAATAATACTAATGTGATAATAGAAACAATATATTATGTACAAACCACAATTAAATAAATTTATACACAACCAACAAGATAATATATTGAAACTATTTTAATGAAATACATAATAAACATGGCTGTTCCTTCAACTACAATAATTAACAAATACCCTACTTTACAACCTACATGAAGAGTTCTGAGCCTGACCAAGATCCAATGGTTTGTCCATGCTGAAAGTGCCTTATTTTTCAACATAGTCTCCCTTCCTGTCCACACACTTCCTTCAGCGATGCTGGAGTCCTTGGATCCCAGTGGTATAGAAGGTCTCATCTTGGTCCCTGAAAAACTCCTCCACAGCAGCTATCACCTCCTCGTCTGACCGATAATGCTGCCCAGCCAAGTGCTTTTTATACCCCACCACACGATAGTGGCGGGGTATTATGTTATACCCTCCGGTGTCCGTCCGTATGTCTGTCTGTCCGTCCGTCCACACTTCATTTCCGATCGATAACTTGAGTATTTTTTCACGGATTTTGTTCAAATTTTGCATACATATTGGTATCGGGGATGAGTGGTTTGGGATTGTTAATTGGCAAAATCCATTAATTTTTAGCAGAGTTATTGCCATTTTCAGTATCTGAAAAATGGTCTTTGGCCTCTAATTCCCTTACTATATGGAATATCTGGATGAAACTTCACAGATATATAGAGGACTAAACGGTTCATATTGTGGCCAAGGACTGCTACTCTGGCTGTTCCAGTTCTTGAGTTATCTGCCCTTGACGTATTTAAAAAATGCATTTTAGACTGTAGTTCGTTTATCATTTACAATATCTTGCTGAAACTTCATAGATATTAAGTGGATGAATTGTTATATACTGTGGCAAAGGAACATGACTCTGGCTTTCCCAGCGATTGAGTTATCTGCCTTTGAAATATCTGAAAAATGGTTTTTGGCCTCTAGTTCCCTTACTATATGGAATATCTCGATGAAACTTCACAGATATATAGAGGACTTAATGGTTCATATCGTGACCAAAGACCGCTACTCTGGCTATACCAGTTCTTGAGTTATCTGCCCTTGAAGTATTTAAAATGCATTTTAGACTGTAGTTCCTTTATTATTTACAATATCTTGCTGAAACTTCATAGATATGTAGTAGATTAAATGTTACATACTGTGGCAAAGGAACATGACTCTGGCTTTCCCAGCAATTGAGTTATCTGCCCTTGAAATATATAAAAAAAAAAGGATTTTGGCCTATAGTTCATTTATTTTTTGAAATATATGGATAAAACTTCTACACCCTCTGCTGTCTGTCTGTCTGTCTGTCTGTCAATCCATTTGTATGTCTGTCCATCTGTCTGTCTGTCCCTTTTCAGTATCTGAAAAATAGTTTTTGGCCTCTAGTTCCCTTACTATATGAAATATTTGGATTAAACTTTACAGATATATAGAGGACTAAAGGGTACATATTGTGACCAAGGACCATATAGAGGAGTAAAGGGTACATATTGTGGCCAAGGACCACTTCTCTGGCTTCTTCTAACAACTTCATCCACTCACATTAAGACATTACACTTGCAGATCATATCTCTGCTATCCCCTTTCTAGTTATTTAGCCTTGATATATTTTCAAATAAGTTACATTGCTTAGCAGTGGCGGGGTATTATGCAGTGTCTGTGGTGCTTTTATTCATGTTTGGAAACAGGAAATAATCTGATGGAGCTAGATCAGGTGAATAGGGAGGGTGATCAACAGTGTGAAGCAACAGTCATGCACAGCAGCCATTGCGACAACCGATTTATGAGCAGGCGTATTGTCCTGATGGAACAAGACCCCTTTTGTCAATTTTCCTGGTCGTTTAGCCTTAATTGCTTTTCGTAATTGTTTTAGCAGATCTGCACAATACTCCCCATTAATTGTTCTGCCCTTTTGAAGGTAATCTGTGAATATTATGCCCTTGGCATTCCAGAACACTGATGCCATCACCTTCCCTGCAGAGGAGACGACCTTTGCCTTCTTTGGAGGGGGTGAACCAGGGTGCTTCCATTGCATGGAATGTCTTTTGGTCTCTGGCTCAAAGTGATGAACCCAACACTCATCCTGAGTGACAAAACGGTCAAGAAAACCATCTTGGTCTGCTTCAAAAATAGCCAAGTTGGCTTGCGACAGGTTCAGTCTGGCATCAAAAGTCGTGGTACCCATCTGGCGGAAACCTTCAACATTCCTAATTTAGTGTGTAGAATGTTCTCTACTCGTTCGCGGGAGATGCCAACAGTGTTAGCTAACTGATTCACAGTTTAACGCCTGTCATCCATCATGGCCCTGTGCTCTTGGCTGATGGTTTCCTCAGTTGTTGCCGTTGTGGGTCGTCCACACCGGTTATCATCTTCAAGCCTGTCCTTGCCCATCTTAAAATTTGCTGCCCACCTTTTCACGGTTGCATACTAAGGCTCATCATCCCCTAATGTAGCAACCATATCGGCATGAATGTCCTTAGATGCTAACCCCTTTTTATGGAGGTACTTGATGACACGACGATGCCAGATTTTGTCCATTTTTCCCAAAAACGTACTAGTATCAATTTTTAAAGTCTAGAATTTCTACGTTATTGCAGGTAAACTAGAACTCATTTGAGTCAAATCAAGTAATACAGGTTTGGATTTAATGAATACAAAATTTCATGACTCTTCGATGCCTGCTTCTTGGTCACGCTCAGAACTTTTCAGCCTACCCTCGTATACAATATATTTGGCTCTCTTTTGGGGGCTGCTCACTCACTGGTACTTGAAAGACTCTGAGAACAACCTGACCAGCAGTTGTGGTCATAAAACATGACCCGGACATAAAATGATACTGTGATGATATGGAAACTGACAGTGATACTGTGAGACTGATATAGATACGTTGATAAGCAATACAGGTGTGCATGATCTGCATCATTGAACAAGCTGATCTCAGGTGGTTCAGTGTCAAGCCAAAAAATGATAAACATGAACTTTCTGTGTGTTCTCAAATAAAAAAAGCAACATTGTTTTGGGGTTTAATAGGCCAAACGAATTTGATTGAAAATCAAATGAGGCCCCAAAAATATGAGCCAATACTAGTACTGACACTGATACTGCTGAAAGGGCTCATTCTAGCCCATCTCAAACCAAACAGTGGCAAACAGTGCAGTCCCAGACAAAATGCCACGGAACATAATGTCTGGTCAGGGTCCTCGCTGCCTGAACATTTCAGACTTTCACCTTTGAAGTGTGAAGTACTCAACATGCCACATCCGATCTCTGAAAATGACGGAATACATAAGGTACCGGTAACTGTAGGTTATGGAGATTTCCATACAAAACAACAACAAAATAAACAATTTTGTGCATATTGCGAGGTTAATTTTTAGATACCGTAATATTTTACATGTTCACTATTATTATTGCATAAATAATTATTCAAGTAAAATAAATTTGTAGTAAACATTTAAAATAAACGGAACCAGGGAAGGGACATAATTTTTTTTAATATGTTGTGGGAACAAGATATTAAGTTGTGCGAACAAGATAATATGTTGTAGGACAAGATATTATCTTGTGCGGACAACATAATTTATGTTGTGCGGACAACATGTTATCTTGTGCTGACAAGATAATATCTTGTTTGCACAACTTAATATCTTGTGCGGACAAGATATTATCTTGTTCGCACAACATATTATCTTGTGCGGACAAGATATTAAGTTGTGCAAACAAGATAATATCTTGTGCGGACAAGATATTATCTTGTGTGCACAAGATATTATCTTGTCCGAACAAGATCTATGTTATGCGAACAAGACATTATCTTGTGTGGACAAGATAATATCTTGTTCGCACAACTTAATATCTTGTGCGCACAAGATAATATTTTGTGTGAACAAGATATTATGTTGTCCCCACAAGATAATATCTTGTCCACACAAGATAATATCTTGTCCACACAAGATAATATCTTGTCCGCACAAGATAATATCTTGTCTGCACAAGATAATATGTTGTCCAAACAAGATAATATCTTGTCCGCTCAAGATATTATCTTGTTCGCACAAGATATTATCTTGTTCGCACAACATAATAAAAATAAAAAATCATGTCCCTTTCCGGGTTCAGTAAAAATAAACTAGCTTTATGTTTTTATTTCTTTTTCAATTCAATAATTATTAATCAATATATGATATATTGATGAATTGACTGCATAAAACTTGGTCTGCAAATAAATTGGTCTGCAGAATATACCCTTTGGTCCACTGCAGACCGGTCCACGGTCCAAAGGTCAGCATTATTTGGTCTGCAGATTATACCCAACCGAAATCTGGCGTGTCTGAACGATGTGAGCAATAATTACTGATTATACCGTTAATCAAGATATTGGTGCTCATATTCATTGAAGTGTAAGAGCAATATTGGTATGTCATTCGCTACGCTAATAACACATTTTGAAATTGCAAATCACCGGTTCGGCAATTTGTTAGTTTTTTTACGAAATGTGGCTAGATCGATTTGGGTTCTTCAGTTTCTCGAGCCCTGTCTGAAACCATTCAGAACCCCACCCCTAAACCATATATATTCTTGTTCCTTATGGTAAGACGCATTCAGTGACATCAACCCGGGATGTGCTGGAGCCATGCCTCACCCCCACCATTTCATAAAAGGCCCATTATCTCGGAAACCTTACAAATCCCCATCCCTAAACCGGGGCCTTGCCCCACCCCTTCACTTCAAAATGGGCCATATATATCAGAAACCATTCAGATCCCCACCCCTAAACCATATTTTCTTGTTCATTATGATAAGACGCATCCAGTGACACCAACCTTGGGGTCCCCAGGGATGTGCGGGGTCCACCCCCCTCCATTTCATAAAATGCCCAATATCTCCAAAACTTTACAGATCCCCACCCCTAAACCATATATATTCTTGTTCCTTATGATAAGACTCATTCATTGTAAACTTTTCGTTTCTGGATAACTCCTCCTACAGTTTACATCTGATCAAGCTGAAACTTCATACATAGTTAGACCATGATGTGGGGCAGGGCATATTTTTCAAGTTTAAGTCCACCAAATAATAATAGAGTTATGCCCCTTTGAAATTTTTTGTAAACTTTTCGTTTCTGGATAACTCCTCCTACAGTTTACATCCGATCAAACTGAAACTTCATACATAGTTAGACCATGATGTGAGGCAACGCATATTGTTTAGAGGTTACGGTCCACCAAATAATAATAGAGTTATGACCCTTTGCATTTTTTTGTAAACTTTTCATTTCCGGATGACTCCTTCATTTTTAATCCAATTAAGCTGAGACTTCATTATATAGTTAGACCATGATGTGGTGCAGCGCATATTGTTTTGAGGTTACCGTTCACCAAATATTAGAGTTATGCCCCTTTGAAAAATTTTGTAAACATTTTGTTTCCTGATAACTCCTCCTGCATTTTACATCTGATGATGCTGAAACTTTACATGCAGTAAGACCATGATATGGCACAGAGCATTTTATTTTGAGGTTAAGGTCCGCCAAATATTACCAGAGTTATGCCCCTTTCACAGATTTTTCTAAACATTCTATTCCGGATAACTCCTCCTACATTTTACATCTGATGAAGCTGAAACTTTACGCATACCGTATTCGCCCTAATTACCGCACCGTGCGCTTAGTTTTTTCAAAATCATGTAAAAAATCAGAGCGAAAAATCTACCTAATTAGCGCACAATCGATGCAAAAACAACAGCCCCCGAGATAATGCATACTGATATTTAATGGGACGGAAAATGATACTAAAGCATTGCCTTCACTATTGAAGAAATAACAGTTAGTTTTTTAGCTATTTATTGTGAGAGCTTCCAGGGGGAGGTTACTGTAAAGTTTGAGCTTATGCATTTCCTTTTCAAAAATAGCTTTGGTGTGCGCTTATAGGAGCATGTGCGGTAATTAGGGCGAATATGGTAGTTTGACTATAATGTGGAGCAGTGCATATTATTTCAAGGTTACAATCCACCACTTATTGCCAGAGTTAAGCCCATATTATTTTCATTTGAGGTTATGGTCCACCAAATATTACCAACTATGAAAATTTGTTGTTGAAGACTGGTAGTTTCAGCCATTGAGGGTTATTAATAGTGCCAGATAAGAATATATGGTGCACATGTTGTTCCTTGATTACATTCCATACACCCAAACTTGTACAACAGTCAGTATATATTATGCTCCATCTTACTAATTTCCACGGGCGTATAATGCCCCGCTTGCGGAGCTCTTGTTATAGGAATTAAATGCTGGCCTGTCTATGAAAGTTATCTTCTTTTGAAAAGGTAGGGAAATGTTTCGGGTGTTTCCGTAAATAGTTAGTTAATCTGTAGCCATCTGCATTATGTTTCAGCCATTTCGGGCTCATTTCATGTAAAATTCTAGACATTATTTGTATGTATAATTGGATCATCTATTCTTGTCTAGATTTGCATCAAGCTTGCGGCTGGGATCCCCAGGTCCAGCAACATTCTTTGTGAACACTGATCATGAAATATTTTCTGCTGTCTTATTCAAGAACTGCGGTGGTCATTTACATGCAAAAGATAAAGATGTGGTCACTACAACTGATTGACTCAGCATGCTCCTTTTATTACTGTGTTGCCCACAACAAATATGCTCTTTATATATATATATATATATATATATATTATTCAGAATTTATAGTACCTTGTCTTTCAGAGTTTTAGAGAAGGTAGATTTTGAGAAGCGGTTTGAAGCCCTACCCCAGTTCAACCCTGAAAGAACAGACAGTGATTCCCCACTTCCACAGAGCCCCAGGGGACTGATTGTCAGTTACAAAAACAAGAAGAGGAAAATCTCATCATTAGGTGAGAAATTAATTAGGGTGGTGAGCAACGTGTGTAATATGCATGATCGCCCAGTGTTTGTTGTGTGTCATGTATCCTGCAGCATCAACAGTTTTCTTTAAATGAAAACTCCTATACCTTTTTGGCCACTTTTATTCAAACTTCACAGGAATGTTGCCTAGGTGACATTACAATAATAGCTAAAACCGTTCCACTCCAGTGATAAAGATGGCCACCAGAGGTAGCCCTAGGGCCAAAAATGCCCACCCCCCAGGGGCCCTTTAGTTTACATAGGCTTATGTAGGGAATATCTTTAAAAACCTTCTTCTCTGAAACCGCAAGGCCCAGGTCTTTGGTATTTGGTGTGTAGCTTCATCTAGTGGACCTTTGCCAAGATTGTTCAAATTATAGCCTTTGTTGATATTTGGTATGAAGCTTCACCTTTTTAGACCTCCCTCAACATTATGCACATTATAACCCTGGGGTCAATAATGGCCCTGCCCGGGGCCCACTTGTTACTCTATGGATCAGGTGAGCGATCCAAGGCCATCATGGCCCTCTTGTTTAGCTCACCTGTCACATTGTGACATGGTGAGCTTTTATGACCACTCGATGTCAGCCGTGTGTCTGTCAAAAATTTACTTAAAAAGCTTCCCCTAAACCGGTGAACGGATTTTGAAATAACTTTACAGAAATGTTTCTTTGGTGACCCCCTACCAAAATTGCCCATTGAACAAGATGGCCTTTAGAGCTCAAAATTGAAAAAAGAAATGGAAAAAACTTAAAAATGCCATCTCCTTCTAGGCCATCAAAAAATTGCCCAAAACCCGTTCTGCTCGGATGAACAAGTTGGCCACCAGAGCTAAAAAATAGAAAAAGACAAAAGACATCTCTTAATCTTGTAAACAGATTTTAAAATAATTTTGCAGGAATGTTCTTTGGGTGACCATCTATCAAAATTGCCTAAATAGTTTCGCTCTGCCACACAAGATGGCTGCCAGACCTAAAAATAGAAAAAAAAAAATAAATAAATAAAATGCCATTTCCTCCCAGGCCACTGGCCCAATTTCAATATAATTTCACATTTCACAGGAATATTCCTAGGGTGACCAAAATTGCCCAAACTATTCTGCTCAGAGCTAAAAATAGAAAAAATCTTTAAACGAGTCAGTGGACGGATTTTGAAATAATTTTACGGTGACCCTGTACCAAAATTGCCTAAAGGCTTTCAGTCTGCTGGAAAAGATGGCCACCAGAGCTAAAAAAATAGAAAAACCTTAAAAGGCAATCTCCTCTTAGGCCACTGGCTCAGTATATAAATATTTTCACAGGAATATTACTTGGTTGACCCTCTTCCAAAATTGCCCAAACCAATTTACTCAGATAACCAAGATCGTCACTTGGGCTAAAGATTAAAAAAAAAAAAAAAAAAAAAAAAAGAATAAAACCCTTAAAACACTAGCTCCACCAATGCAACTGGCTCAATTTCAAAATAATTTCAGAGGAATATTCTTTAAACCCCTGTCACACTATGCCGCGTTGGAACGGCGTTGATTAATTTTCCAGAACGCCGCGAGATCGCAAGAAATATGGGTTATTTTTCGTGAACATGGACCTGTCATGGCGTCCTTACAGCGACCAAGATGTTGCTACGGAGCTTACGTGGCGATCTATCGCGATCCTGCGGAGTTCTTGATGGCGATTGTATGCCCTCTCATGGCGCATCCACTGTGCTTACACGGCACTAACACTGCATGCACTGCGCTTTTACGGTGATCACAATGCGTGCACTGCGCTTTTACGGCATGTTGAACTATAAAGGAAAGTGTAAACAGACATCTTCATCAGTCAAACAGTTTTGTTAGCTCAATTGGCCGAAGGCCAGGGGGGGCTATTGTCATGGCCCTGTGTCCGTCGTGCGTTCGCGCGTCCATGCATCCGTGCGTCCGTGCGCCCGTGGGTTAACTTTTTTCTTTAAACATCTTCTCCTCCTAAACTACTTGGCCAATTGTAGCCAAACTTCACAGGAATGTTCCTTACATAGTCCTCTTCTAAATTCCTTCAAAGAATTTTGTTACACCCAGAACTCTGGTTACCATGGCAACAAAACCACAAAAAAATAAAAATCTTTAAAAATCTTCTCCTCCAAAACCACCTGTTGGATTTCATTTTTATTTTGCATGAATGTTCCTTGGGCGGACCTCTTTCAGATTCCTTGAAGAAATTTTGATCCGACAAAAAACATGGCCGCCATGGGCGGGGCTTTTTTTCTCTATTTAACATATAGTGTAATGCTAAAACATCTTCTCCTCCTAAACTACTGGGCCAATTGTATCCAAACTTGACAGGAATGTTCCTTACTTAGTCCTCTTCCAAATTCCTTCAAAGAAGTTTGTTACACCCAGAACTCTGGTTGCCATGGCAACAAAACAACACAAAAAATTAAAAATCTTTAAAAATCTTCTCCTCCAAAACCACCTGTTGGATTTCATTTTTATTTTGCATGAATGTTCCTTGGGTGGACCTCTTTCAGATTCCTTGAAGAAATTTTGATCCGACAAAAAAACATGGCCGCCATGGGTGGGGCTTATTTTCCCTATTTAACATATAGTGTAATGCTAAAACATCTTCTCCTCCTAAACTACTGGGCCAATTGTATCCAAACTTGACAGGAATGTTCCTTACTTAGTCCTCTTCTAAATTCCTTCAAAGAACTTTGTTATACCCAGAACTCTGGTTGCCATGGCAACAAAACCACACAAAAAATTAAAAACTTTAAAAATCTTCTGCTCCAAAACCACCTGTTGGATTTCATTTTTATTTTGCATGAATGTTCCTTGGGCGGACCTCTTTCAGATTCCTTGAAGAAATTTTGATCCGACAATAAACAGGGCCGCCATGGGCGGGGCTTATTTTCCCTATTTAACATATAGTGAAATGCTAAAACATCTTCTCCTCCTAAACTACTGGGCCAATTGTAACCAAACTTCACAGGAATGTTCCTTACTTAGTCCTCTTCTAAATTCCTTCGTAGTGACGAGGTGAGCTTATGGGATCACTTTTCGTCCGTCGTCCGTCTTTCGTCCGTGCTTCTGTGAGTCCGTAAACAATTTCTTTAAACGACATCTCCTCCTGAACCACTGATCGGATTTTAACCAAACTTCACAGGAATGATCCTTGGTTGGTCCCCTTTCAGAGTTGTTCAAATGGTTCCGGTCCGTTGCACATCTAGGTCACAGGAGCCAAAAATAGATTTTTTTCACCAAAAACTTAAAAAATCTTCTTCTCTGAAACCACAAGGCCCAGGTCTTTGATATTTGGTATGAAGCTTCATCTAGTGGACCCCTACCAAGATTGTTCAAATTATAGTGCTGGGGCCAAAAATGCCCTTGCCACGGGGCCCTTTGGTTTTACATGGGCTTATATAGGGAAAATCTTTAAAAATCTTCTTCTCTGAAACTGTAAGGCCCAGGTCTTTGATATTTGGTATGAAGCTTCATCTAGTGGACCCCTACCAAGATTGTTCAAATTATAGTGCTGGGGCCAAAAATCCCCCCGCTCCGGGGCCCTTTGGTTTTACATGGGCTTTAATAGGGAAAATCTTTAAAAATCTTCTCTGAAACTGTAAGGCCCAGTTCTTTGATATTTAGTATGAAGCTTCATCTAGTGGACCAAGATTGTTCAAATTATAGTGCTGGGGCCAAAAATGCCCCCGCTCCAGGGCCCCATGGTTTTACATGGGCTTATATAGGGAAAATCTTTAAAAATCTTCTTCTCTGAAACCGCAAGGCCCAGGTCTTTGATATTTGGTATGAAGCTTCATCTAGTGGACCCCTACCAAGATTGTTCAAATTATAGTGCTGGGGCCAAAAATGTGCCCGCTCTGGGGCCCTTTGGTTTTACATGGGCTTATATAGGGAAAATCTTTAAAAATCTTCTTCTCTGAAACCGCAAGGCCCAGGTCTTTGATATTTGGTATGAAGCTTCATCTAGTGGACCCCTACCAAGATTGTTCAAATTATAGTGCTGGGGCCAAAAATGTGCCCGCTCTGGGGCCCTTTGGTTTTACATGGGCTTATATAGGGAAAATCTTTAAAAATCTTCTTCTCTGAAACCGTAAAGCCCAGGTCTTTGATATTTGGTATGCAGCTTCATCTAGTGGACCCCTACCAAGATTGTTCAAATTATAGTGCATGGGCCAAAAATGCCCCCGCTCCGGGGCCCCTTGGTTTTACATGGGCTTATATAGGGAAAATCTTTAAAAATCTTCTCCTCTGCTGGGGCCCAGGTCTTTGATATTTGGTATGAAGCTTCATCTAGTGGACCCCTACCAAGATTGTTCAAATTATAGTGCTGGGGCCAAAAATGCCCCCGCTCCGGGGCCTTTTGGTTTTACATGGGCTTATATAGGGAAAATCTTTGAAAATCTTCTTCCCTGAAACTGTAAGGCCGAGGTCTTTGATATTTGGTATGAAGCATCATCTAGTAGACCCCTACCAAGATTGTTCAAATTATAGTGCTAGGGCCAAAAATGCCCTTGCCTCGGGGCCCTTTGGTTTTACATGGGCTTATATAGAGAAAATCTTTAAAAATTTTCTCCTCTGAAACCGTAAGGCCCATGTCTTTGATATTTGGTATGAAGCTTCACCCATCAAGGCCCAGGTCCCCCCCCCCCCTCCCCCGGCCCCTGGGCCTTTTGGTTTTACATGGGCTTATATAGGGAAAATCTTTAAAAATCTTCTTCTCTAAAACCGCAAGGCCCAGGTCTTTGGTATTTGGTATGAAGCTTCATCTAGTGGACCCCTACCAAGATTGTTCAAATTATAGTGCTGGGGCCAAAAATCCCCCCGCTCCGGGGCCCTTTGGTTTTACATGGGCTTATATAGGGAAAATCTTTAAAAATCTTCTCTGAAACCGTAAGGCCCAGGTCTTTGATATTTGGTGTTAAGTTTCATCTAGTAGACCCCTACCAGATTGTTCAAATTATAGTGCTGGGGCCAAAAATGCCCCCGCTCCGGGGCCCCATGGTTTTACATGGGCTTATATAGGGAAAATCTTTAAAAATCTTCTTCTCTGAAACCGCAAGGCCCAGGTCTTTGATATTTGGTATGAAGCTTCATCTAGTGGACCCCTACCAAGATTGTTCAAATTACAGTGCTGGGGCCAAAAATGTGCCCGCTCTGGGGCCCTTTGGTTTTACATGGGCTTATATAGGGAAAATCTTTAAAAATCTTCTTCTCTGAAACCGTAAAGCCCAGGTCTTTGATATTTGGTATGCAGCTTCATCTAGTGGACCCCTACCAAGATTGTTCAAATTATAGTGCTGGGGCCAAAAATGTGCCCGCTCTGGGGCCCTTTGGTTTTACATGGGCTTATATAGGGAAAATCTTTAAAAATCTTCTTCTCTGAAACCGCAAGGCCCAGGTCTTTGATATTTGGTATGAAGCTTCATCTAGTGGACCCCTACCAAGATTGTTCAAATTATAGTGCTGGGGCCAAAAATGTGCCCGCTCTGGGGCCCTTTGGTTTTACATGGGCTTATATAGGGAAAATCTTTAAAAATCTTCTTCTCTGAAACCGTAAAGCCCAGGTCTTTGATATTTGGTATGCAGCTTCATCTAGTGGACCCCTACCAAGATTGTTCAAATTATAGTGCATGGGCCAAAAATGCCCCCGCTCCGGGGCCCCTTGGTTTTACATGGGCTTATATAGGGAAAATCTTTAAAAATCTTCTTCCCTGAAACCATAAGGCTGAGGTCTTTGATATTTGGTATGAAGCTTCATCTAGTAGACCCCTACCAATATTGTTCAAATTATAGTGCTGGGGCCAAAAATGCCCTTGCCACGGGGCCCTTTGGTTTTACATGGGCTTATATAGGGAAAATCTTTAAAAATTTTCTTCTCTGAAACCGTAAGGCCCATGTCTTTAATATTTGGTATGAAGCTTCACTCATCAAGGCCCAGGTCCCCCCCCTCCCCCCGCCCCGGGGCCTTTTGGTTTTACATGGGCTTATATAGGGAAAATCTTTAAAATCTTCTTCTCTAAAACCGCAAGGCCGAGGTCTTTGATATTTGGTATGAAGCTTCATCTAGTGGACCCCTACCAAGATTGTTCAAATTATAGTGCTGGGGCCAAAAATGTGCCCGCTCTGGGGCCCTTTGGTTTTACATGGGCTTATATAGGGAAAATCTTTAAAAATCTTCTTCTCTGAAACCGTAAAGCCTAGGTCTTTGATATTTGGTATGAATTTTCATCTAGTGGACCCCTACCAAGATTGTTCAAATTATAGTGCTGGGGCCAAAAATGCCCCCGCTCTAGGGCCCTTTGGTTTTACATGGGCTTATATAGGGAAAATCTTTAAAAATCTTCTTCTCTGAAACCGTAAGGCCCAGGTCTTTGATATTTGGTATGAAGTTTAATCTAGTGGACCCCTACCAAGATTGTTCAAATTATAGTGCTGGGGCCAAAAATGCCCCCGCTCCAGGGCCCCATGGTTTTACATGGGCTTATATAGGGAAAATCTTTAAAAATCTTCTTCTCTGAAACCGCAAGGCCCAGGTCTTTGATATTTGGTATGAAGCTTCAACTAGTGGACCCCTACCAAGATTGTTCAAATTATAGTGCTGGGGCCAAAAATGTGCCCGCTCTGGGGCCCTTTGGTTTTACATGGGCTTATATAGGGAAAATCTTTAAAATCTTCTTCTCTGAAACCGTAAAGCCCAGGTCTTTGATATTTGGTATGCAGCTTCATCTAGTGGACCCCTACCAAGATTGTTCAAATTTGAGTGCTGGGGCCAAAAATGCCCCCGCTCTATGGCCCTTTGGTTTTACATGGGCTTATATAGGGCAAATCTTTAAAAATCTTCTCCTCTGCTGGGGCCCAGGTCTTTGATATTTGGTATGAAGCTTCATCTAGTGGACCCCTACCAAGATTGTTCAAATTATAGTGCTGGGGCCAAAAATGCCCCCGCTCCGGGGCCTTTTGGTTTTACATGGGCTTATATAGGGAAAATCTTTGAAAATCTTCTTCCCTGAAACCGTAAGGCCGAGGTCTTTGATATTTGGTATGAAGCATCATCTAGTAGACCCCTACCAAGATTGTTCAAATTATAGTGCTAGGGCCAAAAATGCCCTTGCCTCGGGGCCCTTTGGTTTTACATGGGCTTATATAGAGAAAATCTTTAAAAATTTTCTCCTCTGAAACCGTAAGGCCCATGTCTTTGATATTTGGTATGAAGCTTCACCCATCAAGGCCCAGGTCCCCCCCCCCCCCCCTCCCCCGGCCCCTGGGCCTTTTGGTTTTACATGGGCTTATATAGGGAAAATCTTTAAAAATCTTCTGCTCTAAAACCGCAAGGCCCAGGTCTTTGGTATTTGGTATGAAGCTTCATCTAGTGGACCCCTACCAAGATTGTTCAAATTATAGTGCTGGGGCCAAAAACCCCCCCGCTCCGGGGCCCTTTGGTTTTACATGGGCTTATATAGGGAAAATCTTTAAAAATCTTCTCTGAAACCGTAAGGCCCAGGTCTTTGATATTTGGTGTTAAGTTTCATCTAGTAGACCCCTACCAGATTGTTCAAATTATAGTGCTGGGGCCAAAAATGCCCACGCTCCGGGGCCCCATGGTTTTACATGGGCTTATATAGGGAAAATCTTTAAAAATCTTCTTCTCTGAAACCGCAAGGCCCAGGTCTTTGATATTTGGTATGAAGCTTCATCTAGTGGACCCCTACCAAGATTGTTCAAATTATAGTGCTGGGGCCAAAAGTGCCCCTGCTCTAGGGCCCTTTGGTTTTACATGGGCTTATATAGGGAAAATCTTTAAAAATCTTCTTCTCTGAAACCTTAAGGCCCAGGTCTTTGATATTTGGTATGAAGCTTCATCTAGTGGACCCCTACCAAGATTGTTCAAATTATAGTGCATGGGCCAAAAATGCCCCCGCTCCGGGGCCCCTTGGTTTTACATGGGCTTATATAGGGAAAATCTATAAAAATCTTCTTCCCTGAAACCATAAGGCCGAGGTCTTTGATATTTGGTATGAAGCTTCATCTAATAGACCCCTACCAGATTGTTCAAATTATAGTGCTGGGGCCAAAAATGCCCTTGCCACGGGGCCCTTTGGTTTTACATGGGCTTATATAGGGAAAATCTTTAAAAATTTTCTTCTCTGAAACCGTAAGGCCCATGTCTTTAATATTTGGTATGAAGCTTCACCCATCAAGGCCCAGGTCCCCCCTCCCCCCGCCCCGGGGCCTTTTGGTTTTACATGGGCTTATATAGGGAAAATCTTTAAAATCTTTTTCTCTAAAACCGCGAGGCCCAGGTCTTTGATATTTGGTATGAAGCTTCATCTAGTCTACCCCGACCAAGATTGTTCAAATTTTAGTGCTGGGGCCAAAAATGCACCTACTCCGGGGCCCTTTGGTTTTACATGGGCTTATATACGGAAAATCTTTATAAATCTTCTTCTCTGAAACCGTAAGGCCCAGGTCTTTGATATTTGGTATGAAGCTTCATCTAGTCGACCCCTACCAAGATTGTTCAAATTATAATGCATGGGCCAAAGATGCTTCCGCCTTGGGGCCCTTTGGTTTTACATGGGCTTATATAGGGAAAATCTTTAAAAATTTTCTTCTCTGAATCTGTAAGGCCCATGTATTTGATATTTGGTATGAAGCTTCACCCCACAAGGCCCAGGTACCCCCCCCCCCCCCACCTTTGGTTTTACATGGGCTTATATAGGAAAAATCTTCTTCTCTAAAACCACAAGGCCCAGGTCTTTGATATTTGGTATGAAGCTTCATCTAGTGGACCCCTTTCAGAGTTGTTCAAATTGTTCCGGTCCATTGCACATCTAGGTCACAGGAGCCAAAAATAGATTTTTTTCACCAAAAACTTAAAAAAATCTTCTTCTCTGAAACCGTAAGGCCCAGGTCTTTGATATTTGGTATGAAGCTTCATCTAGTGGACCCCTACCAAGATTGTTCAAATTATAGTGCTGGGGCCCTTTGGTTTTACATGGGCTTATATAGGGAAAATCTTTAAAAATTTTCTTCTCTGAAACCGTAAGGCCCATGTCTTTGATATTTGGACCTCTACCAAGATTGTTCAAATTATAGCCCCCGCCCCGGGGCCTTTTGATTTTACAAAGACTTATATATAGAGATAATCTTTGAAAATCTTCTTCTCTGAAACAGCAAGGCCCAGGTCGTTGATATTTGGTGTGAAGCTTCATCTAGTGCACCTCTATCAAGATTGTTTAAATTATGGCCCTGAGGCCAAAAATGCACCCGCCCCAGGGACATTTGGTTTTACATAGGCTTATAGAGGGAATATCTTTAAAAAATCATCTTCTCTGAAACCCCTAGGCCCAGGTCTTTGATATTTGGTGTGTAGCTTCATCTAGTGGACCTTTGCCAAGATTGTTCAAATTATAGCTTTTGTTGATATTTGGTATGAAGCTTCACCTATTTAGACCTCCCTCAACATTATGCACATTGTAGCCCTGATGTCAATAATGGCCCTCCCTAATGCCCACTTGTTACTCTATCATTTGGATCAGGTGAGCGATCCAGGGCCATCATGGCCCTCTTGTGTTTTATATTAGGATCACTTTTTGTCTGTCATCCGTGCGTAAACAATTTCTTCAAACTACATCTCCTCCTAAACCACTGATCGGATTTTGACCAAACTTCACAGGAATGATCCGTAGGTGGACCCCTTTTAGAGTTGTTCAAATGGTTCTGGTCTGCTGCACATCAAGGTCACAGGGGCCAAAAATAGATTTTTTTAATGAAAACTTAAAAAATCTTCTTCTCTGAAACCATAAGGCCAAGGTCTTTGATATTTGGTACGAAGTTTCATCTAGTGGATCCCTACCAAGATTGTTCAAATTATAGTGCTGGGGCCAAAAATGCCCCCACCTTGGGGCCCTTTGGTTTTACATAGGCTTATATAGGGAAAAACCTTAAAAGGCTTCTTCTCTGAAACACAAGGCCCAGGACTTTGATATTTGGTATGAAGCTTCATCTAATAGACCTCTACTAAGATTGTTCAAATTAAAGCCCTTGGGCCAAAAATGTCCCCGCTCTGGGGCCCTTTGGTTTTACATAGACTTATATAGGGAAAATCTTTAAAATTCTTCTTCTCTGAAACCACAAGGCCTAGGTGTTTTATATTTGGTATGAAGCTTCTTCTAAAGGACCCCTACCAAGATTATTCAAATTATAGTGCTGGAGCCAAAAATGCCCCCGCCCCGGGGCCCTTTGGTTTTACATAGGCTTATATAGGGATAATCTTTAAAAACCTTCTTTTCTGAAAGCCCAAGGCCCAGAACTTTGATATTTGGTATGAAGCTTCATCTAATGGACCTCTACCAAGATTGTTCAAATTATAGCCCTGGGGCCAAAAATGCCCCCGCCCCGGGGCCCTATGGTTTTACATATACTAATATAGGGAAAATCTTTAAAAGTCTTCTTCTCTGAAACCACAAGGCCTGGGTCTTTGATAGTTGGTATGAAGCTGCATCTAGTGGACCTCTATCAATATTATTCAAATTATAGCACTGAGACCAAAAATGTACCCGCTCTGGGGCTCTTTGGTTTTACATAGACTTATATAGGGAAATCTTTAAAAATCTTCTTCTCTGAAACTGCAAGGCCTAGGCCTTTAAATATTTGATATGGAGCTTTATCTAGTGGACCTCTACCAAGATTGTTCAAGGTATAGCCCTGGGGCCACAAATGCCCCCACCCTGGAGCCCTTTGGTTTTACATAGATTTATATAGCCCTGGGGCCATTTGGTTTTGCATAGGCTTATGTAGGGAATATCTTTAAAAAAAAAAATCTTCTTCTCTGAAACCGCAAGGCCCAGGTCTTTGATATTTGATGTGTAGCTTCATCTAGTGGACCTTTGCCAAGATTGTTCAAATTATAGCCTTTGTTGATGTTTGGTATGAAGCTTCACCTTTAAGACCTCCCTCAACATTACGCACATTAAAGCCCTGGGGCCAATAATGGCCCTCTCTGGGGCCCACTTGTTACACTATGGATCAGGTGAGCGATCCAGGGCCATCATGGCCCTCTTGTTTTTTTACCCATTGCATGCGGGAAAACCCTAAATGGGTACCTTGGCAAACAGTACTGGCCCAGATCAGACCCCACAGAACACCGTGTCTGATCAGGGCCTGCACTATTTGCTAACAGAATTTTCCATTAAAAATAGAAAAAATTGGCCTGACACCCCTTATATGACAAATGGACTGGTCCAACATATAGCAATAGAAGAGTTCACTAGTATACAATTGGTTAATGTAATAAATATGACAATTGTCTGAAGTTGGCCGGTGGAGCGACAGGCCCTCTTGGGCCTCTTGTTTGATTTGAGGTTTAACGTCCCCATCAACACAGTATAGGTCATTTTAGAGACGTTGCTTCTAATTTTGTGGGACATTTACCCGACATTGAGATGAATTGACATCTCAATCCCTGTAGCCTAATAAATAGGGTTAATAAGCATGGATGGTCCGACACGCGCCCCTTTGCCTGGGCAAGCTTAGATCCCCAAAGCGGTTTATCAGTACTTGTCTGATGTCCGAAGCAAGTCCAACGACATCACCGCAAGCAGGAGCAAGTCCACCGCCATTACCTTATCAACCCCGGGATGAGTCACCACGGAATACAGTACTCAATCAAACATTACGTTCCACGGTCCATTCTGGCCACTGTTTATACAAGCGGGACTGAAAGAAATAGATGGACTGCATGATGCTTTCACGGAGAGTTGGAACCGACCGCAAACTGGTAAACCCGGTCTGGATAGTACTTAGAGATTCGAGACAAATATCATTAGGCAGGGGGAAAATGTAACCGGTTGACCACGTGACTAGGTAGCTCAGTCAGTAAAGTGTTTGCATGGTATGCGAAAGGCCCTGGGTTCGAGTCCAGGTCAAACCATGTTGTTTTTCTACCCCTATGACACTTCAGATGACATTCATACATTACACCAGGACCTGTGATATGGGAAGTTAGTCCCAAGCTCTAACCAAAGAGGTAAACTTAGCTGCACAATCCTCAGCACCTTCAGCTGTCAAAATAATCGAATCGGGAAGGGATTCCAATCTTTAATGGTTCGGGGGAAGAACGATTCTTTATAAATGTCAGTTCTTGAAGTAAGGGTCTGAAACACAAATGAATGGTGCTTTCTGCAGTGCCTAGCTGGGGGAACAAGATCATCTGTTGGTATGCTGGAAGCACCATTTAGACCTTGGTATAATAGTATGAGCCTATTGTCTCTTCTCCTTCTCTTTAGAGACTCCAATCTTAATTTTCCTAGAAAATCATGCTCCCAGTTTCAAAGCAGTAATTGCTTGTTACAAATCTAGCAGCTCTATTCTGAACTTTTTCAATTTCTTCATTAAGAACCACTCCACTTGGGTCCCAGATGCAACTACCATATTCCAAGATTGGCCAAAGCTGTCTGTTTCACATCCTTAAGGACATTGATGAAGATTTCGCCTCGGGAAGCCAAAGTGTTCTATTTGCCCTTGTACACATGTTGCTAATGTGTGTATTCCATCTCAAATCAAAAGATATTTAATGGAACTCACATTTTCGAGGACCATTCCCTCTAAGGTGTATGAAGCGTTCTCTTCCTGGTTATTTGTATAATATTGCATTTAACGGGCTGAAATCTCATGACCCATTTTCGTGCCCAACATCCTAATCTAGCTATACCCTTCTGAAATTTCATTGAGTCCTCTGTATCTCTGATTTCCTGGTAGCAAACACAGTCATCTGTGAACAGTCTTATCTCTGAGTCAATCTCAGTGGAAATATCATTAATGTACAGGGAGAATAGTAGCGGACCAAGAACAGTCCCCTGTGGGACCCCAGATAAAACTGGTGCCCATACTGAAGATTCACCTCTATCCATTTGAGAGTCTCCCCCCGACCCCATTCCATAACCACCTTGACCTGTTTTATGGCAAAGTCTCTGCCCCCACCCATAGGGGCTTGAAGAAATATATCTGCTGCATGATGCTTCCACGCAGAGCTGAATCCGGCCCGCACACTAGTACTGGTAAACCGCTTAGAGGATCTAAGCCTGTCCAGGAACCGCGGTGCGAGACAGACCGTCCATGCTAATAAACCCTATTGGTTTCATTGGGCAACAGGTCTTGAGATGTCATTTCATCTCAATGTCTGGTAAAAGTCCCACAAAATTGGAAGCAACGTCTCCAAAATGACCTTTACAGTGTTGACGGGGACGTTAAACCTCAAATCAAACAAACAAATGGCAAGGTCTAATTTTGGTCACTTAGATATTTGTATGAAAAAAGGCAAAACAGTGGATTTTTATTGCATAGTAGCTTGTGGCATCAGAAATTATATCATCCAAGTTTATCAATTCTAAAGATTAAGGTCATTTCCTGGATGGCTCAGATTAAGTATTTTTATCTTCTTCTTCACTTAAACTGCTGGGTTGATTGAAACCGAATTACATGTGGAGCCTCTATGGGAAGTTGGGAATGAAAGTTTGCTGGTAAGGACTGGGTCACATAACCAATATGGCCACTGTGCCCATATATGGTAAAAACCTTTAAAAATCTTCTTCTCAAGAACCAAATATCCAATGACCTTGAAACTTGGCATGCAACATTGGGGACTGAGACCCTACCTACCAAGTTTGTTCAAAAGTTTTGGTTGACTTTGACTCAAATTTGGTCACTTAGACATTTGTATGGAAAAAAAGGCAAAACAGTGGATATGTCTGATTGACTCCACACCACTTATAACTTTGTGTTGGAATTTCTGCGCATATGCATAGACCTGCTTGCTTTGGAGTTTTTGTGCTAATGCGCGGAATTACTCCACATCGCTATTAACATTTGATTTTCTTCTTTCAGTGTTTTTGTGGTCATGTGTCAATGCGTTCAATACAGTGCATGAATTATTCCAGTTTCAGAGTCTTTGCAAACATACTCACATACTCCATTTTGAATGTCATATTACCTGCACAAACTTGCATCAAGGGATGGCAACTTTAATGCAAGCATCCATATTTAACCTTGACCCTATATTTCATGGTTCATGGACTTGGCAAAGATTTTGCCCCCCACCCCACCCCCACCCCCCTGACTGTGTGTGAAATAGCCTTTTTGGCAGATTTCTTTTCTTAAACACATGATGCTAGAGTTTACACAGCAAAAGAATTGTTGAGTCAAGCACATGGCGTTTTTGCACATAGAAAGAAGGAATGTAGCGGACCGGTATATCAATCATTGCACACAGTAACAGCCACCTGTAAAGAATAAAATATATCTAATATATGCCTAATAGCAGTTAGCATGTTCAACTTATGATCCAGAGGTTGTGGGTTCAAAACTGGCCACTGAAGGTGCGCATGTCCTTGGGCAAGATACGTAGTGCCACTGCCCCACTCAACCCAGGTGTGAATGGGTAGCAGTGGTGTAAAAGTCACGGCCTCTCTCTCTAGCATGTGATAATATCCGGAATGAGTGTTCCAGAACAATTCAAATTCGCTTCAAGCTTTCATCACAATGGAAATAAAACAAATTAGTAGTAACTAAAATATAGCTCTACAAACATTTTGGTATGCATTTTAATATCAGGACCTGTTAAGATAAACTAAATTAGTCTTGGATGAATAATTGGCCTTGTTAAGATAAAATATATTAATCTTGTTAAGATGAATAGGTACACCTGCTACATTTCCAAAGGGAGTGCCCCCACCTATGTGGGCCTGGAGAACTTGATTGGGCTGCATTGTGCTCCCACACAGATCTTAAACCATCCGAACATTGAGTGGGTGTAAACCGCTTAGACGATCTAAGCTTGCTCAGGCAAAGTTGTGTGAGTTGGACCTTCCCTTAAACCCTAGCAGTTTCCTTGGGTGGCAGGGCTTGAGATGTCATCTCATTTCAGATAAAGTCTCACAAAATTGGAAGCAATGTCTCCAAAATGACCTAATAGTGTTGATTGGGATGTAAAACCTCAACATAAACATTTCCAAGGGATGGAAATTTTGTTATTTTACCCCTGCCATTCCAAGAATGGTGAAAGGGTATATTGCATTGCCCCTGTCCATTCTTCCATCCGTTCATCCGTCTGTTCATCCAGAAACTTAAATGCAGTCAATAACTTTCTTATTCCTGGATGGCTTTTGAAATTGCTTTGCACAGATGTTAACTATCATGAGATGATGACTTGGGCACAAAACCCGGGTCTGTACTGCCAAGGTCAAGGTCGTATTTTGAGGTCAAATGTCAAAAAAAGGTCTGAAACTGAATCAAAGTCAATAATTTTCTTATTTCTGGATGGATTTGAAATTACCTAGCAGAAATGTTAACCATCATGAGACATTGTGTCACGAACAAAACTCAGGTCAGTATATCAAAGGTCAAGGTCTTACTTAGAGGTCAAAGGTAAAAAAATATGTCCAAAACTTAAACATGGTCAATAATTTTTAGATCACCTATCACATAGTGACAAGGTGAGCTTTTGTGATCACTTTTTGTCCGTTGTCCGTCGTGCGTCCATCCGTCCGTGCGTCCGTAAACAATTTCAAATAAGTATATCTCTAATACCCCATGGTCATTCTTGATCAAATTTCATGAGAAGCATCATCAGAAAGGGGAAAGGCTGCATAAGGTTTTTGGGCTGATCAGATGGGAATTGTGGTTGCCATGGCAACATATAGCTCCCATAGACTTACAATGGGAAAAAAATAAAATATCTTCTTCTCTGAAACCACAGGGCCCAGAGCTTAGATATTTAGCATGTATTAACGGCCAGTGGTCACCTACGTAATTCCTGCCAATCATGCCCCTGGGGTCCAATTTGTCCACGCCCCGGGGCCCCTTCGCTCCCATAGACTCATAATGGAACAAAAAGCTTAAAAAATCTTCTTCTCGGAAACCACAGAGCCCAGAGCTTAGATATTTAGCATGTAGCAATGGCAAGTGGTCACCTACATAATTCCTGCCAATCATGTCCCTGGGGTCCAAACCGGCCACACCCCGGGGCCCTTTAGCTCCTATAGACTCATAATGGAAAAAAGCTTCAAAAATCTTCTTCTATGAAACCACAGGGCCCAGAGCTAAGGTATTTGACATGTAGCAACGGCAAGTGGTCACCTACATAATTCCTGCCAATCATGCCCCTGGGGCCCAAATTGGCCACACCCCGGGGCCCCTTAGCTCCCATAGACTCATAATGGAAAAAAGGTTCAAAAATCTTCTTTTCTGAAACCACAGGGTCCAGAGCTTAGATATTTAGCATGTAGCAATGGCCAGTGGTCACCTACATAATTCCTGCCAATCATGCCCCAAGGGTCCAAATTGGCCACGCCCCGGGGCCCCTTCGCTCCCATAGACTCATAATGGAACAAAAAGCTTCAAAAATCTTCTTCTTGGAAACCACAGGGCCCAGAGCTTAGATATTTAGCATGTAGCAATGGCCAGTGGTCACCTACATAATTCCTGCCAATCATGCCCCTGGGTTCCAAATGGGGGATGCTCCGGGGCCCCTTCGCTCCCATAGACTCATAATGGAACAAAAAGCTTCAAAAATCTTCTTCTCTGAAACCACAAGGCCCAGAGCTTAGATATTTAGCATGTAGCAACGGCAAGTGGTCACCTACATAATTCCTGCCAATCATGCCCCTGGTGTCCAAACGGGCCACGCCCCAGGGCCCTTTAGCTCCTATAGACTCATAATGGAAAAAAGCTTCAAAAATCTTCTTCTCTGAAACCACAGGCCCCAGAGCTGAGATATTTAGCATGTAGCAACGGCCAGTGGTCACCTACATAATTCCTGCCAATCATGCCCCTGGTGTCTAAACGGGCCACGCCCCGGGGCCCTTTAGCTCCTATAGACTCATAATGGAAAAAAAAGCTTCAAACATCTTCTGCTCTGAAACCACAGGGCCCCGAGCTGAGATATTTGGCATGTAGCAACGGCAAGTGGTAACCTACATAATTCCTGCCAATCATGCCCCTGGGGTCCAAATTAGCCACACCCAGGGGCCCCTTAGCTCCCATAGACTCATAATGGGAAAAAAGCTGCAAAAATCTTCTTCTCTGAAACCACAGGGCCCAGAGGTTAGATATTTAGCATGTAGCAACCGCCAGTGGTCACCTACATAATTCCTGCCAATCATGCCCCTAGTGTCCAAATTGGCCATGCCCCGGGGCCCCTTCGCTCCCATAGACTCATAATGGAACAAAAAGCTTCAAAAATCTTCTTCTCAGAAACCACAGGGCCCAGAGCTTAGATATTTAGCATGTAGCAATGGCAAGTGGTCACCTACATAATTCCTGCCAATCATGCCCCTGGGATCCAAACCGGCCATGCCCCGGGGCCCTTTAGCTCCTATAGACTCATAATGGAAAAAAGCTTCAAAAATCTTCTTCTCTGAAACCACAGGGCCCAGAGCTGAGATATTTGGCATGTAGCAACGGTAAGTGGTCACTTACATAATTCCTGCCAATCATGCCCCTTGGTTCTAAATTGGCCACACCCCGGGGCCCCTTAGCTCCCATAGACTCATAATGGTAAAAAAGCTTCAAAAATCTTCTCCTCTGAAACCACAGGGTCCAGAGCTTAGATATTTAGCATGTAGCAACCGCCAGTGGTCACCTACATAATTCCTGCCAATCATGCCCCTGGGTTCCAAATGGGCGACGCTCGGGGCCCCTTCACTCCCACAGTCTCACAATGGAACAAAAAGCTTCAAAAACTTCTACTCTGAAACCACAAGGCCCAGAGCTTAGATATTTAGCATGTAGCAACGGCAAGTGGTCACCTACATAATTCCTGCCGATCATGCCCCTGGGGTCCAAACGGGCCACGCCCCAGGGCCCTTTAGCTCCTATAGACTCATATTGGAAAAAAAGCTTCAAAAATCTTCTTCTCTGAAACCACTGGGCCCAGACCTCAGGTATTTGATATGTAGCAATGGCAAGTGGTCACCTACATAAATCCTGCCAATCATGCCCCTAGGGTCCAAATGGGCCAGGCCCTTGGGGCCCCTTAGCTCCCATAGACTCAAAATGGAAAAAAAAAACTTCAAAAATATTCTTTTCTGAAACCAATGGGCCCACAGTTTAGATATTTAGCATGTAGCAAGGGCAATTGGTCACCTACATAATTCCTGCCAATCATGCCCCTGGGTTCCAAATGGGCCACGCGCCTGGGCCCCTTTGCTCCCATAGACTCATAATGGAAAAAAGCTTAAAAAATCTTCTTCTCTGAAACCACAGGATCAGAGCTTAGATATTACGCACATAGCAATCGCAAGTGGTCACCTACATAATTCCTGCCAATCATGCCCCTGGGATCCAAAAGGGCCACGCCCCGGGGCCACTTCGCTCCTATAGACTCATAATGGAAAAAAAGCTTAAAAAATCTTCTTCTCTGAAACCACAAGGCCCAGAGCTTAGATATTTAGCATGTAGCAATGGCAAGTGGTCACCTACATAAATCCTGCCAATCATGCTCCTGGGGTCCAAATGGACCACACCCTGGGACCCCCTTTGCTACCATAGACTCATAATGGAAAAAAGACTTCAAAAATCTTCTTCTCTGAAACCACAGCGCCCAGAGCTTAGATATTTAGCACGTAGCAACGGCAAGTGGTCACCTTCATATTTCCTGCTAATCATGCCCCTTGGGTCAAAATGGGCCACGACCCCGGGGCCCCTTAGCTCCCATAGACTCATAATGGTAAAAAGCTTCAAAAATGTTCTTCTCAGAAACTGTGAAGCACAGAACTTAGATATTTAGTTTGTAGCAACATAAAATAGCCAGCTACATAAAACCAGCTAACCCTGCCCCTGGGGTCAAAATTGGCCTCGACCCAGCTCATCACCTCCAATAGACTTATATTGGAAAAAAACTTAAAAGATCTTCTTCAATGAAACCATAAGGCCCACGGCTTAGATTTTTAGTATGTAGCAACATCAAGTGGCCACCTACATAAATCCTGCCAGTTATGCCCCTGGGGTCCAAATGGGCCATACCCTGGGACCCCCTTAGAATCCATAGACTCATAATGGAAAAAAGACTTCAAAAATCTTCTTCTCTGAAACCACAGGGCCCAGAGCTTAGATATTTAGCATGTAGCAATGGCCAGTGGTCACCTACATAATTCCTGCCAATCATGCCCCTGGGTTCCAAATGGGGGACACCCCGGGGCCCCTTCACACCCATAGACTCATAATGGAACAAAAAGCTTAAAAAATCTTCTTCTCGGAAACCAAAGTGCCCAGAGCTTAGGTATTTAGCATGTAGCAACGGCAAGTGGTCACCTACATAATTCCTGCCAATCATGCCCCTGGGGTCCAAATGGGCCACGCCCCAGGGCCCTTTAGCTCCTATAGACTCATAATGGAAAATTTTTCAAAAATCTTCTTCTCTGAAACCACAGGGCTCTTATAATGAAAAAAAAAACAACTTAAAATGGGGAAAAAATCTTCCAAAATCTTCTTCTCTGAAACCATAAGTCCCAGAGCTTAGGTATTTAGCATGTAGCAATGTCGAGTGGTTGCCTACATGAATCCTGCCAATCATGCCCCTGGGGTCCAAATCCTGTGGCCCCTAAACTCCAACAAACTTATAATGGAAAAGGCTTCAAACATCTTCTTTGAAACCATGAAGTACAGACCTTAGATATTTAGTAAATAGCAACACAAAATGGTCGCCTACATAAATCCTGCCAACCATGCCCTTTGGGGTCAAAATTGGTCCCGCCCCAGGGCTCATTAGCTCCTATAGACTTAAACTGGAAAAAACTTAAAAGTATCATTTTTCTCCAAAACCATAAGGCACAGATTTTGTTTGATTTGTGGTTTTACATCCCCATCAACACTGTATAGGTCATTTTGGAGATGTCTCTTCCAATTTTGTGGGACTTTTACCAGACATTGAGATGAAATTACATCTAAAGCCCTGTTGCCCAATGAAACCAGTAGGGTTTATAAGCATGGACACCGCTTTGCCTGAGCTTAGATATTTAGTATGTAGCAATGTCAAGTGGTCTCCTTCACTAATGATTTTCTGGTACACAGGTGAGCGATATAGGGCCATTGGGCCCTCTTGTTTTAGCTTACCAGAGCCGATGGCTCCGGGGGAGCTTATAGGTTAGGCAGTTGTCCAAGGTTGTCGTCTGCGTAGTCATTTAGCATCAACACTTTCAAACGACATCTCCCCTGAAGCCACTGGGCTGATTGGGCCCAAATTTTATCTGTAGCATCCTTTGGCTGGGAGATTGAAAGTTCGTGTTTTTAGCTCACCTGTCACGTAGTGACAAGGTGAGCTTTTGGGATCACTTTTTGTCCGTCGTCCATCATGCGTGCGTGCGTGTGTGCGTCCGTGCGTCCGTAAACTTTTCTTCAAACGACATCTCCTCCTAAACCACTGATCGGATTTTGACCAAACTTCACAGGAATGATCCTTAGGTGGTCCCCTTTCAAAGTTGTTCAAATGGTTCCGGTCCATTGCACATATAGGTCACAGGAGCCAAAAATAGATTTTTTTCACCGAAAACTTAAAAAATCTTCTTCTCTGAAACCGCAAGGCCCAGGTCTTTGATATTTGGTATGAAGCTTCATCTAGTGGACCCCTACCAAGATTGTTCAAATTATAGTGGTTGGGCCAAAAATGCCCCCGCACGGGGGCCCTTTGGTTTTGCATGGGCTTATATGGGGAAAATCTTTAAAAATCTTCTTCTCTGAAACCGCAAGGCCCAGATCTTTGATATTTGGTATGAAGCTTCATCTAGTGGACCCCTACCAAGATTGTTCAAATTATAGTGCTGGAGCTGAAAATGCCCCCGCACGGGGGCCCTTTGGTTTTACATGGGCTTATATAGGGAAAATCTTGAAAAATCTTCTTCTCTGAAACCGCAAGGCCCAGGTCTTTGATATTTGGTATGAAGCTTCATCTAGTGGACCCCTACCAAGATGGTTCAAATTATAGTGCTGGGGCCAAAAATGCCCCCGCACGGGGGCCCTTTGGTTTTACATGGGCTTATATAGGGAAAATCTTTAAAAACCTTCTTCTCTGAAACCGCAAGGCCCAGATCTTTGATATTTGGTATGAAGCTTCATCTAGTGGACCCCTACCAAGATTGTTCAAATTATAGTGCTGGAGCTAAAAATGCCCCCGCAGGGGGGCCCTTTGGTTTTACATAGGGCTTATATAGGGAAAATCTTGAAAAATCTTCTTCTCTTAAACCGCAAGGCCCAGGTCTTTGATATTTGGTATGAAGCTTCATCTAGTGGACCCCTACCATGATTGTTCAAATTATAGTGCTTGGGCCAAAAATGCCCCCGCACGGGGGCCCTTTGGTTTTACAAGGGCTTATATAGGGAAAATCTTTAAAAATCTTCTTCTCTGAAACCGCAAGGCCCAGGTCTTTGATATTAGGTATGAAGCTTTATCTAGTGAACCCGTAAAAAGATTGTCCAAATTATAGTGTTGAAGCTAAAAATGCCCCCGCACGGGGGCCCTTTGGTTTTACATAGGTTTATATAGGGAAAATCTTTAAAAATCTTCTTCTCTGAAACCGCAAGGCCCAGGTCTTTGATATTTGGTATGAAGCTTCATCTAGTGGACCCCTACCAAGATTGTTCAAATTATAGTGGTTGGGCCAAAAATGCCCCCGCACAGGGGCCCTTTGGTTTTGCATGGGCTTATATGGGGAAAATCTTTAAAAATCTTCTTCTCTGAAACCGCAAGGCCCAGATCTTTGATATTTGGTATGAAGCTTCATCTAGTGGACCCCTACCAAGATTGTTCAAATTATAGTGCTGGAGCTGAAAATGCCCCCGCACGGGGGCCCTTTGGTTTTACATGGGCTTATATAGGGAAAATCTTGAAAAATCTTCTTCTCTGAAACCGCAAGGCCCAGGTCTTTGATATTTGGTATGAAGCTTCATCTAGTGGACCCCTACCAAGATTGTTCAAATTATAGTGCTGGAGCTAAAAGTGCCCCCGCACGGGGGCCCTTTGGTTTTACATTGGCTTATATAGGGAAAATCTTTAAAAATCTTCTTCTCTGAAACCGCAATGCCCAGGTCTTTGATATTTGGTATGAAGCTTCATCTAGTGGACCCCTACCAAGATTGTTCAAATTATAGTGCTGGAGCTAAAAATGCCCCCTGCACGGGGGCCCTTTGGTTTTACATGGGCTTATATAGGGAAAATCTTGAAAATCTTCTTCTCTGAAACCGCAAGGCCCAGGTCTTTGATATTTGGTATGAAGCTTCATCTGGTAGACCCCTACCAAGATTGTTAAAATTATAGTGCTGGGGCCAAAAATGCCCCCGCACCAGGGCCCTTTTGTTTTACATAGGCTTATTTAGGGAAAATCTTGAAAAATCTTCTCTGAAACTGCAAGGCCCAGGTCTTTGATATTTGGTATGAAGCTTCATCTTGTGGACCTCTACCAAGATTGTTCAAATTATAGCCCTGCGGCCAAAAATGCCCCCGCTCCGGGGCCCTTTGGTTTTACATAGACTTATATAGGGAAAATCTTGAAAAATCTTCTTCTCTGAAACCGTAAGGCCCAGGTCTTTGATATTTGGTATGAAGCTTCACCTAGTGGACCCCTACCAAGATTGTTCAAATTATAGTGCTCGGGCCAAAAATGCCCCCGCACGGGGGCCCTTTGGTTTTACATGGGCTTATATAGGGAAAATCTTTAAAAATCTTCTTCGCTGAAATCGCAAGGCCCAGGTCTTTGATATTTGGTATGAAGCTTCATCTAGTGGACCCCTACCAAGATTGTTCAAATTATAGTGCTGGAGCTAAAAATGCCCCCGCACAGGGGCCCTTTGGTTTTACATGGGCTTATATAGGGATAATATTGAAAAATCTTCTTCTCAGAAACCACAAGGCCTGGGTCTTTGATATTTGGTATGAAGCTTCATCTAGTGGACCTCTACTAAAATTGTTCAATTATAGCCCTGAGACTAAAAATGCCCCCGCTCCGGGGCCCTTTGGTTTTACATAGACTTATATAGGGAAAATCTTGTTTTACATACACTTCTATATGCAGGGTAAACCTTTAAAATCTTCTTTTCTGAAACCAGAAAGCCCAAGTCTTTCATATTAGATATGAAGCTTCATCTTGTGGACCTCTACCAAGATTGTTCAAATTTTAGCCCTGGGGCCAAAATTGACCCTGCCCGGGGCCCACTTGTTATGCTTTGGATCAGGTGAGCGAACAAGGGCCCTCTGGGCCCTCTTGTTTATGAAAATCGGCTTATTAGTTTGGTTGCTATGGCAACTTGTAGTTTCCATAGACTTATTATGGGGAAAATTGAAAAATGACGTTTACTGCCAAGCCTTTGCAGATATTTTGACAAAACTTTTATAATAATATTCCTTGTGTGAACTTCTTTTAGCCATATGCTTTTATGCCAACATGGGAGTCCCCCAGGGTGTGCTGGGGCCATGCCCAACCCCCACCAGTGCATAAAACGCCATATCTCTTAGAACCATTCAGATCCCCACCCTTAAAGTATATATATTCTTGTTTCTTATGATAAGACGCATTCAATGACACCAACTTGGGGGGTCCCCTGGGACGTGCTGGGGCCATGCCCCACCCCCTTCAATTTGTAAAAGGCACAATATCTCAGAAATCATTCAGATCCCCACCCCTAAACCATATATATTCTTGTTCCACATGATAAGACGCATTCGGTGACAACAACCTGGCAATGCCCCTCCCCCCTCCACTTTTCAAAGGCCCAATATCTCAGAAACCATTCAGATCCCCACCTCTAAACCATATACATTCTTGTTCCTTATGACTAGACACATTCAATGATACCAACCTTGATGTCTCCCTGGGGTGCACTGGGGCCAAGCCCCACCCTTCCACTTCATAAAATGCCATATATCTCAGAAACCATTCAGATCCCGACCCCTAAACTATATATATATATATTCTTGTTTCTTATGATAAGACACTTTCAGTGACACCAATCTGGGGGTCCCCTCGGATGTTCCAGGGCTATGCCCCACCCCCTCAACTTCCTAAAAGGCCCAATATCGCAGAAACCGTTCAGATCCCCACCCCTAAACCATATAAATTCTTGTTCCTTATAATAAGCCACATTCCGTGATACCAACCTAAGGGTCTCCCGGGCCGCACTGGGGCTATGCCCCATGTCTCCACTTCATAAATGGCCCAATATCTCAGAAACAGTTCAGATCCCCACCCTTAACCATACAAATTCTTGTTCCTTATGATAAGACGCATTCAGTGATACCAACCGTAGGGTCTCGAGGGCCCCACGGGGGTAATTCCCACCCCTCCACTTCATAAAAGGCAATATATCTCAGAAACTATTCAGATCCCTACCCCAAAAACCATGTATATTCTTGTTTCTGATGATAAGACGCATTCAGTGACACCAATCTGGGGGTCCCTAAGATGTGCCGGGGCTATGCCCCACCCCCTCCACTTCATAAAAGGCCCAATATCTTAGTAACCCTTCAGATCCCCACCCCTAAATGATATAAATTCTTGTTCCTTATGATAAGACACATTCAGTGATACCAACCTAAGGGTCTCCCGGGCCCCACGGGGGCTATGCCCCACACAGGGGATATATCTCTGAAACCATTCAGATCCCCACCCCAAAACCATATATATTCTTGTTTCTTATGATAAAATGCATTCATTGACACCAACCAGGGGGTAACCTGGGATGTGCCCAGGCCATGCCCAACCCCCTCCACTTAGTAAAAGGCTCAATATCTCAGAAACCATTCAGATCCCCCACCTCATAATCATATATATTCTTGTTCCTTATGATTAGACACATTCAGTCACACTTGGTGGTTCACAGGGGTTCCTCTTCACTTCATTTCAGAAGAGGGCCTCATATCTTGGAAACTGTTCAGATCCCCACCCCTAAACAATATATTTTATTGGTCCTTATGATAAGACACATTCAGCGACAACAATCTTGGCTTTCCTGGGGTCTTACAGGGCCATGCTCCAACCCCTCCACAGCTTAAAAGGCCTTATATCTCAGGAGCTGTACACATCCCCACCCTTAAACCACATATATTCTTCTTCCTTATGATCAGATGGATTCAGTGATACCAACCTGGGCTCTGTTGGGTCCATGTCCCATCCCTCCTCCTCATAAAAGTCCTAATATTTCAGATACAGAGTCCACATTGGTGCTCATTTGGAAATGGGGGTTTGTTCGGGAGACTTTATAATCAATAAATTAAAACCTGAAACCATACATGGCTGCCAGTGGGCAGTGCCCGCCTGAGCTCTGGTGAGCATTGTGGCTCATGGGTCTCTTGTTTATTTCTGGATTGATTACTTGGCAGCATCATGGAACAATCTGTCTTGCAGGGTTATCGGTTAATCAGGGTTATCGGTACCATAAACTACGCAAAGCCTTTTCAAAATTTTATAGACGCCATTCTGATTTAATTTCAAAATTCAATATTGGACTTAAATCTCTTCTGCAACAAGGTCTATCGGAACCCGAATTTTATGGTGACTTAGTATATAAATTCAGAAAAATATATAACCGCAATGACTTCAGCACCCAATTTCGTAAAATCATTCTTCGATATAAAAAGATTGGGTACAACATGGATATTATACGACAGACTGCATGCATGGTAGTTAACCCAATCACGGTTGGCAACTTTGCTTCCCTCTTTAATTGCACGCCGGTGGGTCAGGCCTCAGATTCTATGACGGCTCCAACGTAAAGGCTTATTGAAAATTAAAGAGATAATGTTGGTTGGTGCCTGATGCTCTGTCTCTGGTCGGGCTCATCGGAGTCTAACTGTTGGTTTTCTTTTGCTCCAGCATTTCAGTGGTTTCTTGCTGTCGAGTCCTCACCGTTGTCTCACCTCTGTGGTTCTTTGATTTCTGTGTTCACGGAGATGTTGCACTGATGAGTTAGGAGGCCTTCATGCGGACTGAACAAATTTTTTGTCTAAATCGCGACGGAAGTAAGGGCGAGGATTGTGGCCACGTAAAATCGATTTAAGCCCCCCAGTGGAAATCTTCCACTGACAGTTCCAAGGCGGCTCTTCTGTGGCGATTTATTTATGTTACTGTGTGTATCACTTGTGTCTTTTAATTTTGGATGGCCATATGGCCATTTTGTGGGAAAGTAACTGTCCATATGGCCTTCCTTTGTTTAGGTTTCCATTATGGTCTGGTCGCTTAATGTTTGTATTTCTTTCCCTTTGGTGTCTTTTATGGATGGAGTAAGTTAATTGTATCAATTCCTGATCTTTGTTTTACTTCTACTTTGCACAAATCCCTGGTCCATAGCTGTACTTAGCGGTCAAAGGTTAAAAAAAGGATCTGAAACTTAAACAAAGTCAATAACTTTCTTATTTCTGGATTTATTTTGAAATTACTTGGCAGAAATGTTAACCGTCATGAGACAATGTGTCGTGCCCAAAACCAAGGTTGGTACCTCTAAGGTCAAGGTCATACTTAGAGGTCAAAGGTAAAGAAAAGTGTCTTTTGTGTCTGCTCAATATCTTTGTTGTTCCTTGATAGATTTGGAAATGACTTGGCAGAAATGTTTACTATCATGAGACAGTGTGTTGCACGCTTGACTCAGGTCTGTACCTGTAATGTCAAAGTCATACTTAGCAGTAGAATGTCAACTTCTAACCAACATATTTTCATGCAGGGGCATCCGTGTCCTGTGGACGCATTTCTAGTTAAATTTAAGTGAAGCTCTCGCCACATGGATTTTTTTTCAAGTTTAGATCCACTACATGTCATAATTTCTTTTTCTACAGAAATCTTATCTGCATGAATCCATACTCCTTTAAGAAACAGATATAGAGTTTACCATACATAACAAATTTTTTACTTCTTTTCCAGCTAAACCAGACAACATAGATGGTTCATCAGATCCTACATCATCAGAAGCTAACACTCCACATACGCCATATGGCACCATTGCCTCCCACCCACCTACTCCACATACCTCACATCCAGCAACTCCACACACTCCTCATACGCCAAAGACACCAAGAAGTAGCAGATTTGAAGACAATCAGTTCTTTGGTTCAAACTTCAGTTTGGAAACCCTGGCTGATGCAGCTATTAGTAGGCCCGGAGGTAGGTATAATATAGGGTGATGTACACCAAACTCCAAAAGATAACCTGTGCAGCAAGCAAAGCCTATATATAGTCTTCCCTTGTTGATTCTTGGATAGGCTAGCATCCCTAGCAGGCTCACTGCCTGCAACAGTTGATCAGACAACATGGGGGCCCAGACTAATCTGGTATTGACTGAATACACATCTTGAAGGCTTTACTGTACACCTGCTCATATTGCAGCCTATTCAAACACAATATAACTTCCTTCAGTTGATGGAAATTGACTGTTCTTCATGTATGAATTATGTTGAAATTCTACCTGAATTTCAGGTACCGTACATGTATTTATCACTATAGCATTAGATATCTTTAAGTATTAAAAATAAAATGTAATAAAATCAGACAGTCCTTAAATTGAAATATAGGTTTTGCCTGAGCTTTGAGGTGAAGTAGTTCATGAATATTTAAAATATGTATGCTTATTTTCTGATTGTTTAGTAGTGTCAGTTCTCAGTGAGATACACATCTGATTGGTGATGAATTTTTAGCTCAACAGAGCCAAAGGCTCAGAGAGGGCTTAAAGGATAGGCATTTGTCCACTGTTGTTGTCTACGTCGTCATCTGTCAACACTTTCAAATGACATCTCCTCTGAAGCCACTGGGTTGATTGAGCCCAAATTTCATCTGTAGCATTTTTGGGCTGGGGGATTGAAAGTTAAAGTTTTTGAAAGTAGATAATCAAGTTTCTGTGTCAACCCAGTTCTAGATCTGGTACTGGATCCATCCACACCACTTCTGCTTCTTCATTCATTTAATGAAAATAGTCCTCAAGTCCCAACATGACAGTACTGGGGTGAACATGGATCGTAGGAAAAATTCCAAATACTTGATTACATAAACGTTTAACATGTTAATTAAATTTTAAGTTCTGAAAAGAAAGCAATGTAAGGAAGAATTCTAGTTATTAGCTCATCTGAGCACAAAGTGATCATGGTGAGCTTTTGTGCTCATGGTGAGCTTTTGTGATCATGCTGAACTTTTGTGCTCATGGTGAGTTTTGTGATCATGGTGAGCTTTTGTGATCATGGTGAGCTTCTGTGCTCATGGTGAGATTTTGTGATCATGGTGAGCTTTTGTGATCATGGTGAGCTTTTGTGATCATGGTGAGCTTTTGTGCTTATGGTGAGCTTTTGTGATCATGGTGAGCTTTTGTGCTCATGGTGAGCTTTTGTGCTTATGGTGAGCTTTTGTGATCATGGTGAGCTTTTGTGATCATGGTGAGCTTTCATGGTGAGCTTTTTTGCTCAATGTGAGCTTTTGTGATCGATTAATGTCTGTTGTCGGTCGTGGGTTGAGGGTCGTGTGGCGTCAACAATTTGCTTTAAATGCTCACTTGGGCCAAATTCAATCAAACTTCAAAGGATTTCATAGGTACGCCCCACCCGAATACCATATATATTCTTGTTACTTATACATGTAATATTACACATTCAGTGATAGCAACCAGGGCTCTATTAGGTCCATGCTCCACCTCCTCCACTTCATAAAATGCCTAATATTTCAAGATTGGTGCTCAATTGGGAATAGGGATTCACTGAGGAGACTTTATAATTGGTTGATTAAAATCATATCGCTGTTAAAATACATGGCTGCCAATGGGCATTGCTCACCCTCTGCTCTGGTGAGCATAGTGGCCCATGGGCCTCTTGTTAACAAATTGTGAGCCAAAAATTACTCGTTACTTGTTTCCCCGGGAAGAACCGGGCCAGACTGTCTGCTGAACAAAATGGCCACCAGAGCAAAAACATAAAAAAGACTTAAAACACAATCTCCTTCAAGGTCACTGGCTCAAATTCAAAATAATGGAATATTCCTTTGGTGACTCTCTACTAATTTTGCTCAAAATGTTCTGCTCTGCTTGGATGAACAAAAGGGCTGTCAGAGCTCAAAATAGAAAAAAAAAACAGCATCATTTAAACGACTTCTCCTCTTTAACTAGTGATAAGATTTTGCAATAATTTCACAGGAATCTTTCTTACATGATCCTCTACAAAATTGCTGAAACCATTCCACTCAGATGAACAAAATCGCTTAACCAGAGCTTAAAATAGAAATATCTTTACTAAACCATTGGAGGTGGTCGGGTGAGGCAAAGTTGTTGTGTATCTTACGACACTAGGGTGTCCAACTGATAATGGTTTACAGTTGGACAAGGCAAGGACAGCAGGTAAGGGTAGAGGGTGGTGTATTATTCTTCTGTTTCTATGCTTCCATTCTTTTCAGCTCAGCCAAAGCCTCCGGGGGAGCTGTTGTGATCACTCACCATCCATAGTCATCGTCGTCCGTCCACAATTTCTTCAAACAACATCTCCTCCGAAACCACTGATCTGATTTTGACCAAACTTCACAGCAATGATCCTCAGGTGGTCCCCATTCAAAGTTGTTCAAATGGTTTTGGTCTGTTGCACATCTGGGTCACAGGATCTAAAAATAGATTTTTATTAAGGAAAACTTAAAAAAAGTCTTCTTCTGTAAAATTACAAGGCCCAGGTCTTTGATATTTGGTATATTTGATATTTGGACCTCTACCAAGATTGTTCAAATTATAGCCCTTGGGCCAAGAATGGCCCCACCCTGGGGGGGGGGGGGGGGGGGCACTGGTTTTACAAAGACTTATAAGGAAAAAAAACTTTAGAAATTCTCTTGTCTGAAACCAGAAGGCCAAGGTCTTTGATATTTGGTATGTAGCTTCATCTAGAGAACCTCTACCAAGATTGTTCAAATTATAGCATCTGGGCCTAAAATGGCCCCGCCCCAGGACCCACTTGTTTGACATAGACATATAGTTCTATGGTGTATTTCTTGCTTCCAAAGGATAACCCTTTCTAGAACATATTTAGCATCACTGCAGCTGGTGTCTATGAATGTGTGGCGGCCGTAAAAAGTCACCCTGCCCTACATCATAGTGTAGTTTATTTTTTCTTGTCCTTTGGGATCATTGATTCCATTGTGGAATTTGAAAATATTGAGGGTCACTGATGATCCCTAAATGGCCAAAACTAGCTAGTCTGGCCTAGAACATATGTACACTCAAATATTTTCCAGTTCTGTGATGTAGTCCTTGCTTCCAAAAGATAACCCTTTCTAGAACATAGTCCTTTGGGATCATTGATTCCATTGTGGAATTTTGAAAATATTTCAGGGTCACTGATTAGGCCTAAATGGCCGAAACTAGTTAGTCTGGCCTAGAAAACATGTACACTCCATATTTTTCAGTTCTGTGGTGTATTGTTTGCTTCCAAAGGATAACCCTTTCTAGAACATATAAGGGAAAAACCTTTAAAATCTTCTTGTCTTATACCAGAAGGCCCAGGTCTTTGCTATTTGTTATGTAAAAATTTAAATTTATTATGCTCCCCGAAGAATTTTGGGGGAGCATATAGTCGCCGCTTCGTCTGTGTGTACGTCCCGCTCTTGTCCACGCAAATTCTCAGAAACTACTGGTCGGTTTTCAATAAAACTTCATAGGAATATTAAGTATCGAAGATGGATGCGCATATCACCTGCATGTTTTGGTTCGATGATTTTTGGAGCGTAGCTGTTGCAGCGTAGCTCCAGTGAAATGAGAAGTGATTTCGGCACTACTTTCGCTGTTAGTGCATATGACCCAATCACCAGTGAGAACATAGTACCCCGTGTTAACATTGTAGATTATTACGCCATGCAGTATCTTCTTATAGACTGCTTCACAGATCACCTATTTCAAACGGAATAGAGTGAATATTTTTAATAGATGAACTGTGTAGCAGTCTAATCTTTTTATAGTTCAGTTCATATAACCCAGTTTATAGCCCATTTGTACCATAAAATCCCAAACCTCGCAACTTGCAAACAGGACAAACCCAGATCAGATACCACAGAACGCGGAGTCTCATTAGGACCTTCACTGCATACTTACCAAAAGGTCCAGCCATTTTTGCCAAATATTTCGTGGCAGCCACAACCTGACATCCCTGATTTTAAAATGAACTCATTCCATACTGATATAAGGTGTTGAGGATTCCATTCGTTTAAAATGGGTTAAAATTACGCAGTGTGGGTCGATATGTATTACCAAAATAAGACAGTTGGAATGAGTTTGGACAGGTGCACGTCAAGGCTTATATTGTAAGCAGCAGTTTAGACACAGATGAGACGCCACTTGTTGTAGCGTCTGATCTGGGTCCCTAAAAAGGCTGCTAGACATATACTCAGAGTATGGGTTAATGTGTGTGTTGGGGGGGGGGGGGGGCAATGTTACTTTTTTAAAGCGACCTGTCTGCGTCCTAGGCATGTGACCATAAATAAAGCAAATTATCAGCTCAGACGCAAGTTTGATACCTGCTGGGTTCGGCAGCATTCTTTCCAGGAGATTGATCGTGAAATCTGTTCCACGGTGATTCTATCCCTTTCGCTGATTCAAGAAGGGCAGTTGTTGGTTTCCAGTAAAAGACTGTGCACTGTGCTGTATTGACAATATCTAACCAAAGAAATTGCCTTAATGCCAGATCATTTCATAAATGGCCTCGTCGAGGCAATTTATTTTTATATAATAATAACGGAGTATAATGTCTAAACCTCTTCAAATATTCCTATGGATTGATATTGACAATAACTAACCCAAGAAACTGTCGTATGCAAGATCACTTCATAAATGGCCTCACTGATGCAATATATATTTAGAAAAATGTTAACAGAGTATAATGTTCAAACCTCTCTGAATTTTCCGATCATTTTTGGCATTCGGATTGATATTGACAATACCTAACCCATGAGGCTGTTTTATGCAAGATTACTTTATGAATGGCCTCGCCGAGGCAAAATAATATAAAAAATGAATACGTAGTATAACATCTAAACCCGGCTTTGATCATTTTCGGCATACAGGTTGATATTGATATTGACAATAAATAAATAACCCGCAAAATTGCCTTATGCCAAATTACTTAACAAACGGCCTCGCCTAGGCAAACTGAAAAATTATTTCGAAGTATAACTTCTAATCTACTTGGAATATTTTTGACAACTGTTAGCATACAGATAGATAATGTACAGATCTAACCAACGCGACTCCTGAATGCCCAATTTCCGTTTATTTTAGCCTCGGCAAGGTAAAAAATTCACCCACTGACACGGTCGTATAACTTTCAAACCGACGGGTATATTTTTATAATGTTTTGCATGCAGATGTAAATTGACAAGATCAAGCTAATGATATTGTCTAATGCCAGATAGCTTTATAAGCGGCCTCGCCGAGGAAATTTTAAAGAGTGATTGGGGATGTATAACTTATAAACTGCTGGGAAAATTATGATAATTTTTCACATGAAGATAAACATCATCTAGACGTAACCAAGGAGAATGTCTAATGCAAGATAAATAACCTCCCATACAAGGTAATTTTTCAAAAACTGATTACATAAAATAACTTTAAAGCCGCCAAACCACAAGCCGCAGTTATTGCACGAACTATAGCTCAGCAGAAATCTTCAAGTAAACTATGGTTGCTGTGTTGCTCAAAAACATTGATTGTGGGTACTTGATAAAACTGCCTCGTCAAGGCGGTTCAATCAAGTCCCCGCAATCAATGTTATGAGCAGAGATAAGAAAATATCACAATTTTGTATCTTAAAATTTCCATTTTTTTTTTTTGCCAAACAATTGACAATGCATTTGTACAGGCATGTTTTCGTGATGGTTGTTGCGGGGTCTACACCTTAGCGTGAGTTAATTTCAATATAGGTCTTGTTGCTTTAACACGACTTCTGGTCCAGAATAGCTTCAAACAGCTATGTTCATTGGATCAATATGAGCCTGAATTAAAATACCAATCAGACGCAAAATCAAATTATCAAAGCTACGCTCCATCAGCACTCTCAGTGCTTTGATTCCAACAGTTATGGCCCTTTGATGAATTCTGCATGAATATATAGGGTAATGTTTGTGTCAACACGAATATTCAGCAACTAATTGCAGAAATTCAACGAAACTTCATTGGAATCTTAAGTAGCAATAGGGGATGCGCATATTATCCATGCTATCTGGTTAGATGATTTGTCACAGAGTTATGGTACTTTGTTTAAAGCTGCAGTGTAAGGTCACTGTGGCTATTTTAGAAAAACTTTGTCATCACTCTGGTGCCTACATTTATAGACGGATTTTAATATAAATTCACACAAATGTTGGGTATGATAATATCTTGAGCATGTTTGACTTTCAGGGTCCTGGGCTCAAGGTCAAGGTCACTGCAGCTATTTTTAGAAAAAAACTTTGTCATCGCTCTAACCTCGTCATTTGCTGATGGATTTTATTATAACTTCACACAAATGTTGGGTATAATATTAACTCGAGCAAGTTCAACTTTCAGGATCCTGGGGTCAAGGTCAAGGTCACTGTGGTTATTTTTAGAAAAAAACTTTGTCATCACTCTAGTGCCAACATTTATTGATGGATTTTAATATAATTTCACACAAATGTTGGGTATGATAATATCTCGAGCAAGTTTGACTTTCAGGGTCCTGGGCTTAAGGTCAAGGTCACTGCTGCTATTTTCAGAAAAAAACTTTGTCATCGCTCTAGCGGCGTCATTTGCTGATGGATTTTAATATAACTAAACTTCACACAAATGTTGGGTATTGTAATATCTCGAGCAAGTTCGACTTTCAGTATCCTGGACTCAAGGTAAAGGTCACTGTAGCTATTTTTAGGAAAAACTTTGTCATCGCTCCAGTGCCTAAATTTATTCATTGATTTTTATATAATTTCACACAAATGCTGGGTATGATAATATCTCGAGCAAGTTTGACTTTCAGGGTCCTGGGCTCAAGGTCAAGGTCACTGTGGCTAATTTTAGAAATCTTTCCAACTGTTAACGGAGTTCCATTGCACACAGCCTTTCATTATCAACCTCTCATCATTCTGATATGATTTATTCCGACTTTTGTTTTGCTGATGTTTGTATGACAGTGCCATCAGGCAAGCTAATCTGTCCACCGACAGGTTTTGTTATACTCCATTTTGAAGTACAGTGAGTATACACAGTATACCACTCTTTAACTAGGATAATGTTTCCTGTTCTGACTATTGCACCTTCGGGGAGCATCCATCGATTTCACCGATATTCTTGTTTTAGTTCGATTGCGATGGAAGCTTCAAGCTTATTTAATCACTCCCAAACACTCATTCCGGATGTTTTCACATGCGAGAGAGAGAGGCAGTGACTATAACATCACTGCTACCCATTTTCGTACACGTGGGTAGAGTGAGGCAGTGTCTTTACCAAGGACACACCTCCGGTCAGCATAGACTTATAAGGAAAGAACATTTAAAAATTCTTCTTGTCTGAAACCAGAAGGCCCAGGTCTTTGATATTTGGCATGTAGCTTCATCTAGAGAACCTTTTCCAAGATTGTTCAAATTAGAGCACTCCAGCCAAAAATGGCCCCACCCCAGGGCCCACTTATTTTACATATACATATAAGGAAAAAACCTTAAAAAATCTTCTTGTCTGAAGCCAGAAGTCCCAGGTCTTTGATATTTGGTATGAATGTAGCTTCACATAGTTGACCTCTACCAAGATGGTTCAAATTATAGCCCAGGAGCCAAGAATGGCCCCGCCTCTGGGCCCACTGGTTTTACATAGCCTTATAAGGAAAAAACCTTTTAAAAATCTTCTTGTCTGAATCTAGTGGACCTCTACCAAGATTGCTCAAATTGAAGCCCAGGAGGTCAAAAATGGCCCCAACCCGGGGCCATTCTTAAGGGAAAATCTTTAAAAAATCATCTTGTCTAAAACAAAAAGGCCCAGGTCTTTGATATTTGCTATGTTGCTTCATCTAGTGGACCTCTACCAAGATTGTTCAAATTATAGCCATGGGGCCAAAAAATTGCCTACTGGTTTTACATGGAAAACATGCACACTCCATATTTTCAGTTCTTAAGTGTTTTCCTTGCTTCCAAAGGATAACCCTTTTATAGAACATATTATAAGGGAAAAAAGGTGCACCGTTTTTACATAGACTTATAAGGGAAAAACCTTTAAAACTATTCTTATCTAAAACCAGAAGGCCGAGGTCTTTGATATTTGGTATGAATCTTCATCTAGTGGTTCAGATTATAGCCCTGGGGCCAAAAACCACTTGGCCACTTGTTTTACATAGACTTATAATGAAAAACCTTTTAAAAATCTTCTTGTCTGAAATGGAAGTCCCAGGTCTTTGATATTTGGTATGTAGCTTCATCTAATGGACTTCTACCAAGATTGTTCACATTATAGCCTTGGGGCCAAAAATGGCCTGCCCCGGGCCCTTTTGCTTTACATTGACCTTTTAAAAATCTTGTCTCAAACTGGAAGCCCTGGTCTTTGATATTTGGTATATAGCTTCACAACCCCCCTCCCCCCCTATCACTACACATGCATGTCTCTTAGCTCTTAGCTCAGGTAAGCGATACAGGACCATCATGGTCCTCTAGTTCTCTTTCTCTCCTGTCCCCCACCTTCATCTCCTCTTCTATCTCTTCTCTCCCTTTCTGTAGGAGACACCACAAAATGACCCACAAGGGCTGATGTGTCATTAAACACAAAACAATCAGTCTCCTTAACCATTTTTGAAAATAATTTCACAGAAATGTTCCTTTGGTCACAGTCAACTTAAATTGCTCAAATCCTCCACTCCATATCTCATATTATCTTACATTTCATTAGGGCCCTGCAAATTTTTGCGGGTGCCCTATAGTAATGACCATGTCTCTCCATCTGTCTCTCTGTCCATCCAACCGTCCACATTTTTCATGTTTTCAGTTTCCCTGAGCCGAAGTCTTTGGGGGAGCTTATAGGATGGTAGGCCTAAGTCATCCGTCGTTCACTATTTTCAAAAGACTTCTTCTCTGAAACCACTGGGCCAATTTCAATTTAATTTCATATGCAGCCCCCTGGCAATGGGGGAACAAAAGTTTGCATGTATTGTCCAGGTCACATGACCAAGATGGCCACCACATGCCCAAATATGGTAAAAACCTTAAAAATTCTTCTTCTCCAGAACCACTGGGTTGATGCCTTGAAACTTGGTATATAGCATTGGTTGACTGAGTCCTACCAAGTTTGCAAACCAAGTTAACAGTTCAATGTTCTAGTTCAAAAAGATTGTCTCTTAACTGCCCATCTGCTAATGTTCAGCATGTTTTTAGCTCACCTGTCACGTAGTGACGAGGTGAGCTTTTGTGATCACTTTTTGTCCGTCTTTCGTCGTGTGTGCGTGCGTGTGTGCGTAAACTTTTCTTCAAACAACATCTCCTCCTAAACCACTGATCGGATTTTGACCAAACTTCACAGGAATGATCCTTAGGTGGTCCCCTTTCAAAGTTGTTCAAATGGTTCCGGTCTGTTGCACATCTAGGTCACAGGAGCTAAAAATAGATTTTTTAAATGAAAACTTTAAAAATCTTCTTCTCTGAAACCGCAAGGCCCAGGTCTTCGATATTTGGTATGAAGCTTCATCTAGTGGACCTCTACCAAGATTGTTCAAATTATAGTCCTGGGTTGAAAATTGTCCCCGCCCTGGGGTCCTTTGGTTTTACATAGGCTTATATAGGGAAAATCTTTAAAAATCTTCTTCTCTGAAACCGCAATGCCCAGGTCTTTGATATTTGGTGTGAAACTTCACCTAGTGGACCCCTACCAAGATTATTCAAATTATAGCCCTGGGGCCAGAAATGCCTCCGCCCCGGGGGCCTTTGGTTTTACATATGCTTATATAGGGAAAATCTTTAAAAATCTTCTTTTCTGGAACCGCAAGACCCAGATCTTGGATATTTGGTGTGAAGCTTCATCTAGTGGACCCCTTTCAAGATTGTTCAAATTATAGCCCTGGGGCCAAAACCGCCCCCGCCCCAGGGGCCTTTGGTTTTACATAGGCTTATATAGGGAAAATCTTTAAAAATCTTCTTCTCTGGAACCGCAAGGCCCAGATCTTGGATATTTGGTATGAAGCTTCATCTAATGGACCTCTTTCAAGATTGTTCAAATTATAGCCCTGGGGCCAAAAATGCCCCCGCCCCAGAGGCCTATGGATTTACATAGGCTTATATAGGGAAAAGCTTTAAAAATCTTCTTCTCTGAAACCGCAAGGCCCAGGTCTTTGATATTTTGTGTGAAGCTTCACCTAGTGGATCTCTACCAAGATTGTTCAAATTATAGCCCTGGGGCCAAAAATGCCACCGCCCTGGGGCCCTTTGGTTTTACTTGGGCTTATATAGGGAAAATCTGTAAAAATCTCCTTCTCTGAAACCCCAAGGCCGAGGTCTTTGATATTTGATATGAAGCTTCATCTAAAGGACCCCTACCAAGATTGTTCAAATTATTTTGTTTTGGCCAAAAATGCCCCCGCCCCGGGGCCCTTTGGTTTTACATGGGCTTATATAGGGAAAATCTTTAAAAATCTTCTTCTCTGAAACTGCAAGGCCCAGGTCTTTGCTATTTGGTATGAAGCTTCATCTAGTGGTTTTACATAGGCTATGTAGGGAAAATCTTTAAACATCTTCTCTGAAACTGCAAGGCCAAGGTCTTTGATATTTGGTATGAAGCTTCTTCTGGTGGACCTCTACCAAGATTGTTCAAATTATAGCCCTGGGACCAAAATGCCCCCCCCCACCCACCCACCCACCCACCCCCTCCGGGGCCCTTTGGTTTTACATAGACTTATAAAGGGAAAATCTTGAAAAATCTTCTTCTCTGAAACCACAAGGCCTAGGTCTTTGATATTTGGTATGGAGCTTCATCTAGTGGACCTCTACCAAGATTGTTCAAATTATAGCCCTGGGGCCACAAATGTCCCCAGCCCGGGGCCCTTTGGTTTTACATAGACTTATATAGCCCAGATGCAAATTTGGTTTTGTATAGGCTTATGTATGGAATATCTTTAAAAAAATCTTCTTCTCTGAAACTGAAAGGCCCAGGTCCTTGATATTTGGTGTGTAGCTTCATCTAGTGGACCTTTGCCAAGATTGTTCATATTATAGCCTTTGTTGATGTTTGGTATGAAGCTTCACCTTTAATACCTATCTCAGCATTATGCACATTAAAGCCCTGGGGCCAATAATGACCCTCCCTGGGGCCAACTTGTTACACTATGGATCAGGTGAGCGATCTAGGGCCATCATGACCCTCTTGTGTTTTATATTAGGATCACTTTTTGTCTGTCATCCGTGTGTAAACAATTTCTTCAAACGACATCTCCTCCTAAACCACTGATTGGATTTTGACCAAACTTCACAGGAATGATCCTTAGGTGGTCCCCTTTCAAAGTTGTTCAAATGGTTCCGGTCAGTTGCACATATAGGTCACAGGAGCTAAAAATAGATTTTTTTCACCAAAAACTTAAAAAATCTTCTTCTCATAAACTGCAAGGCCCAGGTCTTTGATATTTGGTATGAAGCTTCATCTAGTGGACCCCTACCAAGATTGTTCAAATTATAGTGCTGGGGCCAAAAATGCCCCCGCACCGGGGCCCTTTGGTTTTACATGGGCTTATATAGGGAAAATCTTTAAAAATCTTCTTCTCTGAAACCTCAAGGCCCAGGTCTTTGATATTTGGTTTGAAGCTTCATCTAGTGGACCCCTACCAAGATTGTTCAAATAATAGTGCTGGGGCCAAAAATTCCCCTGCACTGGGGCCCTTTGGTTTTACATGGTCTTATATAGGGAAAATCTTTAAAAATCTTCTTCTCTGAAACGGCAAGGCCCAGGTCTTTGATATTTGGTATGAAGCTTCATCTAGTGGACCCCTACCAAGATTGTTCAAATTTTAGTGCTGCGGCCAAAAATGCCCCCACCCCGGGGCCCTTTGGTTTTACATGGGCTTATATAGGGACAATCTTTAAAAATCTTCTTCTCTGAAACCACAAGGCCCAGGTCTTTGATATTTGGTATGAAGCTTCATCTAGTGGATCCCTACCAAGATTGTTCAAATTATAACCCTGGGGCGAAAAATGCCCCCGCCCCGGGACCCTTTGGTTTGACATGGGCTTATATAGGGAAAGTCTTGAAAAATCTTCTTCTCTGAAACTGCAAGGCCCAGGTCTTTGCTATTTGGTATGAAGCTTCATCTAGTGGACCCCTACCAAGATTGTTCAAATTATAGTGCTGGGGCCAAAAATGGCCCCACCTGCGGGCCCTTTGGTTTTAGATAGGCTGAAATAGGGAAAATCTTAAAAAATCTTCTTCTCTTAAACTGCAAAGCTAAGGTCTTTGATATTTGGTATGAAGCTTCATCTTATGGACCTCTACCAAAAGTGTTCAAATTATAGCCCTGGGGCCAAAAACCCCCGGGCCCTTTGGTTTTACATAGACTTATATAGGGAAAATCTTGAAAAATTTTCTTCTCTGAAACCACAAGGCCTAGGTCTTTGATATTTGGTATGAAGCTTCAGCTGGTTGACCTCAACCAAGATTGTTCAAATTATAGCCCTGAGACCAAAAATGCCCCCACCTCAGGGCCCTTTGGTTTTACATAGACTTATATAGGATATAGGGAAAATCTTTAAAAATCTTCTGTGAAACCACAAGGCCTAGGTCTTTGATATTTTGTGTCAAATCTCATCTAGTGGACCTCTATCAAGATTGTTCAAATTATAGCGCTGGGGCCAAAAATGCCCCCACCCCGAGACCCTTTGGTTTTACATAGACTCATATAGGGAAATCTTTAAAAAACTTCATCTCTGAAACTGCAAGGCCCATGTCTTGATATTATGTATGGAGCTTCATCTAGTGGACCTCTACCAAGATTGTTCACATTATATCCCTCTGGCCACAAATGCCCCCGCCCCTGGGCCCTTTGGTTTTACATAGACTTGTATAGAAATAATCTTTGAAAATCTTCTTCTCTGAAACAGCAAGGCCCAGGTCTTTGATATTTGGTGTAAAGCTTCATCTAGTGGACCTCTATCAAGATTGTTTAAATTATAGCCCTGAAGCCAAAAATGCCCCCGCCCCAGGGCCATTTGGTTTTACATAGGCTTATGTAGTGAATATCTTTAAAAAAATCGTCTTCTCTGAAACCGCATAACTGAGGCCTTTGATATTTGGTGTGTAGCCTCATCTAGTGGACCTTTGCCAAGATTGTTCAAATTATAGCCTTTATTGATATTTGGTATGATTCTTCACCTTTTAGACCTCCCTCAACATTATGCACATTGTAACCCTGGGGTAAATAATGGTCCTCCCCGGGGCCCACTTGTTACTCTATGGATCAGGTGAGCGATCCAGGGCCATCATGGCCCTCTTGTTATGTTGTGTGGGCTCATTAGCCCTGTCTCCAAAATGAGCCAATAAACCGACTTCATTTCATCCAACCAATAGATTAATATTTTAGAAGTGTCAGTGGGACCAATCAAAAGTCAGGCCAAAAAAAGGGTCTTAAAGATTTGCTCAAAATTATAGACTAACACCTGAGAAAGAAGCCAATTATCTAAAGATCACAAGTTTGTTTGAACAATAGAAGTATGCCAGCTCAGAGTGACCACTGTTTCCCTAATTTCTAATTAGGCTGTCTACTAAGTTTCAGTTTGTAACCCAAGGAGTGACCTATGTTTTCTTAGTTGGTTGAATCTTATTGTTTCGCTTGATGGTTTCCAAGCTATGACTTTTAAGCAGCTTTGTTTCCTAAAAGGTGCAAAAACATTTTTCAAGCCATGTTGCTTAACATGCTTGTTTGTCAAAACAATGCCTCAAGACCTACTTTACAAAGATTTACCTTGATGAACAAAATCCTGGGAAAATATTGAAATTATGGAATTTAAACTAAAATGTAAAATTTACTTTTTTCCTGAAATTCTGCTTTTCTGATTCACCAATTCTCTCTTACTATGACCTAAAAAAATAAAACCATTCCTTCTACATTCACCCGACATCGAGATCCCTTTCTCACTTATTTATTCATTTAATTTTCTAAAATGTAAATGCCCTAAAATTTTGACTGGTGACAAACCCTTAGGCTCCAGCACCTGTTTAGTAACATACCATAACTTCAAGATACTTAGATATACAATGCCATAACTTCTTCAAATTACATTGATTAGGAATGTCACGGGATGTGGAGTTACTAGCTGGGCTTACAAGGCATGTTTGCTCCACCTGGACTAGGTTAGGTTTGAGAAAACTGTCACACTGATATGAATGCCTCTTATCATTATCTTTGTTTTGTTCACATTTATTGTTGTGTGTGTACTTGTATACATACAATTTCCAGTAAGTCAAAAAGTTTAACACAGAACTGCACAAACTAACACCATCCTTCTATTTCATTTTCCCAAATTTTATGTTGAACATTTATTGCTTTTCATTGTACATCTACAACATAACTTAGCCAGAAAATTCTGGAAATGAGCACCCGTATAGCAGAACAGAACAGTATTTAGTATTTATATATTTCAAAACTTTGGCAGTTATATTCTAACCTTATAAAAACATTCTGTTGTAGCTTTCGCAAAGAGATATTCCACTTCCAGCTCTGAAAAAAGATGCTCTGCTTTCCTCCATATACTGATTGCAATATGGGTGGCTTTGGAGGTTCGGAGACCAAAATCAAAATTCTAAATAAATTTCAAACCGAAGGCAGCAGCTTACAAACTGTTATGACTTCATCTTTCTTTTGCAAAACTCAGAATAATCACTATTGATTATAAACAGGGCTACTTACAATGGGCAGACATAAAGGCTTGAATAAAAGTATGGTTCTTCGATGGGTTTGATTATGTCAGGGAAATTTGGATTGGCATCAGGGAATTGTCAGGGAAATGTCAGGGAATTTTGTTTTGTCTAATCTGCATGAACCATGTTAAAAAATAAAAAAAGGCTGAACTTTTTGCAAAAAGAAGTTCCTGAACATAAGCCGAGCTTGGTGGCATCTGATCTGGGCCTGCACTTTTTGCTATAACCTGTTTTGTGGCATTCGGTACAAAATGGGTTAATGCACAAAACTCACAAACTTTGGATAAACATATCTCGGACGCCCTAGGCGATCGAGCAACTCATGTTATTATGCCCCCGCGTATTCAGAGAATACCGGAAGGGCATTAAGTTTTACCCCTATCTGTCCGTTTGTTCATTCGTCTGTTCGTTCATTCGTCTGGTGACATCGTGTCCGGGCCATAACTCCTAAACCTAAAATCCTGCTTGTTTAGTTTTTGAATTATCTGCCCTTGACTTACATCCATATATAGTCAAATGGTATGTCGTGTCCGGGCCATAACTCCTAAATCGTATGGAACATATTCATGAAACTTCACAGGTGCATTCATCACACTTAGACATGTGTCATGAACAAGGAAAACAACTCTTGCATTTTTGGTTTTTGAATTATCTGCCCTTGACTTAGTACCATATAGTAAACCGTGTCCGGGCCATAACTCCTAAACCGTATGGAATATATTCATGAAACTTCACAGGTGCATTCATCACACTGAGACGATGTGTCATGAACAAGGAAGACAACTCTTGCATTTTTGTTTTTTTAATTATCTGCCCTTGACTTAGTACCAAATAGTAAACCGTGTCCGGGCCATAACTCCTAAACCGTATGGAATATATTCATTAAACTTCACAGGTGCATTCATCACACTGAGACGATGTGTCATGAACAAGGAAGACAACTCTTGCATTTTTGGTTTTTGGATTATCTACCCTTGATGCATATATTTTATGATTGATTTGAAGTACATTTGTAATATTTTTATCCCCTCACACAACATAGTTGTGAGGTGGGGGGGAGGATATAGCATAACTTCACACAAATGTTTTTTATGAAAAAATCTTGAGCGAGTTCCACTTTCAAGGTCATGACCTCAAGGTCAAGGTCACTGTGGCTATTTTTAGAAAATCTTTGTCATCGCTCTAGCGCCTACATTTCTTCACCAATTTCATTATAACTTCACACAAATGTTCCTTATAAAAAAGTCTCGAGCATTTAGACTTTCAAGGTCATGACCTCAAAGTCAAGGTCACTGTGGCTATTTTTAGAAAAACTTTGTCATCGCTCAAGCGCCTACATTTCTTAACCAATTTTATTATAACTTCACACAAATGTTCCTTATAAAAAACTCTCGAGGTGTTAGACTTTCAAGGTCATGACCTCAAGGTCAAGGTCACTGTGGCTATTTTTAGAAAAACTTTGTCATGGCTCTAGCGCTTACATTTCTTCACCAATTTCAATATAACTTCACACAAATGTTCCTTATAAAAAAATATCGAGCGAGTTCGACTTTCAAGGTCATGACCTCAATGTCAAGGTCACTGTGGCTATTTTTAGAAAAACTTTGTTATCGCTCTAGCGCCTACATTTCTTCACTGATTTCAATATAACTTCACACAAATGTTTCTTATGACAATATCTCGAGCGAGTTCGACTTTCAAGGTCATGACCCCAAGGTCAAGGTCACTGTGGCTATTTTTTGAAAAACCTTGTCATCGCTCAAGCGCCTACATTTTTCCACTGATTTCAATATAACTTCACACAAATGTTTCTTATGACAATATCTCGAGCGAGTTTGACTTTCAAGGTCATGACCTCAAGGTCAAGGTCACTGTGGCTATTTTTAGAAAAACTTTGTCATCGCTCCAGCGCCTACATTTCTTCACTGATTTCAATATTACTGCACACAAATGTTTCTTATGACAATAACTTGAGCGAGTTCGACTTTCAAGGTCATGACTTCAAGGTCAAGGTCACTCAGGTCACTGTGGCTATTTTTAGAAAAACTTTGTCATCGCTCCAGCGCCTACATTTCTTAACTGATTTCAATATAACTTCACACAAATGTTCCTTATGACAATATCTCGTGCGATTTTGACTTTCAAGGTCAAGGTCACTGTGGCTATTTTAAGAAAAATTTTGTCATCACTCTAGCGCCTATATTTCTTCACCCGTTTCAATATAACTTCACACAAATGTTCCTTATGACAATATCTCTAGTGAGTTCCACTTTCAAGGTCAAGGTCACTGTGGCTATTTTTAGAATTACTTTGTCATCACTCTAGCGCTTACATTTCTTCACCGATTCCAATATAACTTCACACAAATGTTCCTTATGACAATATCTCAAGCCATTGAGACTTTCAAGGTCAAGGTCACTATGGCTATTTTTAGAAAAACTTTGTCATCGCTCTTGTCATCGCTCTAGCGACTACTTTTCTTCACTGATTTCAGTATAACTTCAGACAAATGTTCCTTATGACAATACCTTGAGCCAGTTTGACTTTAACAGAAATTTGTGCCTTCTTTACAGTCAAGGTCACTGTGGCTATTTTTAGAAAAACTTTGTCATGGCTCTAGTCCTTACATTTCTTCACCGATTTCAGTATAACTTCACACAAATGTTCCTTATGACAATATCTCGAGCTGTTTCAACTTTCAAGGTCAAGGTCACTGTGGCTACTTTTATAAAAACTTTGTCATCGCTCTAGTGCCTATATTTATTGATGGACAGTTCCACTTTCAAGGTCAAGGTCACTGTGGCTATTTTTAGAATAACTTTGTCATCACTCTAGCGCTTACATTTCTTCACCGATTTCAATAGAACTTCACACAAATGTTTCTTATGATAAAATCTCGAGTTGCTTTGACTTTCAAGGTCATGACCTCAAGGTGAAGGTCACTGTGTCTATTTTTAGAAAAACTTTGTCATCGCTCTACCGCCTACATTTATGATTTTAATATAATTTATGATTGATTTGAAGTACATTTGTAATATTTTTTATGAATGGCATTTGGCGGGGGCATCTGTGTCCTATGGACACTTTTTCTAGTTTCAATATACACCGATACATCCTCAATCATTTCAGAATAAGGAAAGTGGGTATGTGTCGTAATTTTTTTACTTTAAGATTTAAACAAGACACAACGAAAGGAGCCTATATTCACATTATATTATATTAAAACTTTTAACACCCTAAAATTGAAATTTTCAGATTAAAAAATCCTGACAACTTTAATATATCTGCACATAATATACATTGCGGATACTCGGTAGAAACGCCTCGAAGAGGCTGTTCAAGCGAGAATAATATAATAAGTCACATCTATACTATCAGCCAATCAGACTACATTGTATACTGTTTTCGTTCAAATTCACAAACTGGTAGACAAACAGTATGGATCCTGATCAGATGGCTTCTTCAGAACTAATCTGATCGGGATCTACAATGTTTGCAAAATTAGGGGTTGTTAATGCAGTGTAAAAAATAATTGGTTTGTGGTTTGTTTGTCATTATAAACTTCACTTTTGTCTATGTAATTATGATAATCAAACAATCCTTAAAACAAACGTGGTCTTGCGTTAAGAAAAAATGTTGAGAAGGCCTTTAAACTCCAGTCTAATTTCTGATATGAAGAGCTCTATCTAAACTGGGATGTGCTAATTAAAGCAACTAGAGCTCTGTCGTCTATATCATTTTGTACCGACCGGAATTTATAGCATTAGTCCATTTCAAAATTTGATGGTGTGAAGTGTTTGCTGAATATATTTGAAAAATAAAAAAAAAATTGGCTGAACTTTTTGCAAAAAGAAGTTCCTGAACAAAAGCCGAGCTCAGTGGCGTCTGATCTGGGCCTGCACTTTTTGCTATAACCCATTTTGTGGGATTCCGTACAAAATGAGTTAATACACAACACTCACAAACTTAGGATAAACATATCTCGGACACCCTAGGCAAGCAACTCACGTTATTTCCAATATACACCAATCAGAATCAGAATTATTACTGGTGACACTTCAAATGACATTCATACACCAGGACCTGTAATATGGGAAGTTAGTCTCTAGCTCTAACCAAAGAGGTAAACTTAGCTTCACAATCCTCAGCACCTTCAGCCGTCGAAATAATCGAATCGGGAAGGGCATTCCTCAGTCATTGCAGAATAAAGACAGTGGGTTTGTGTCGTAATTTTCTTACTTTAAGATTTAAACAAGACAACAACGAAAGTAGCCTATACTCACATTCTATTATATTATATTAAAACTTTTACCACCTAAAATTGAAATTTTCAGATTAAAAAATCCTAATAATTTTAATATTTCTGCACATAACATACATTGCGGATACTCGGTAGAAACGCCATGACGAGGCTGTTCAAACGAGAATAATATAAGTCACATATATACTATCAGCCAATCAGACTACATGTACATTGTATACTGTTTTCGTTCAAATTCACAAACTGGTAGACAAACACCATAGATCCTGATCAGATGGCTTCTTTAGAACTAATCTGATCTGGATCTACACTGTTTGCAATGCTATGGGTTGTCGTGAACAGCAGGATAAGGGTCAATGCAACGTTAAAAAACAATTGGTTTGTGGTTGGTTTGCCATTATAAACCTCGCTTTTTTCCATGTAATTAAGATAATCAAACAATCCATAAAACTAACGTGGTCTTGCATGCTATATCACGCCCCCATCCGCACCCCACCACACACACATCTTTGACATAAACGATCAATTTCATAGCATGGCCTTCGGGTGAACCTTTGTGTATTTTTCATTTAAAAATGACAACATTATAGATTGTAAATTAAGGGAGTAGGTGGGGGAAAGGAACACAGCTTCTGAAAAGATTGCACAAATGAGATATTTTGCCAAATTTAATATTTTATTTCGGCTAAGCCCAGAGAAGATTAAAATTAATTAATGAGACAAAGAAAAGAACAACTATGTTTGGACCTCATAAGAGAAAAATGACACGATCCAAACGAAAGATTCTTACTTCTTATGTATGACCTTTAGCCACGAACCATAAATTCAGGGTGCTCATTTTTCTTATCTCTTCTCTAAAATATAGATTTTGGGTACTCGTTAGAACCGCCTCGCAGAGGCAGTTCTATCGCGTACCCACAAAGTATATGTATTAGAAAAACATCATATTTTTTCTTACCATTGCTGGTTTTGACAGTGAAATTTACAGTGTATTGAATGTTTTTCGTAATGATGGAAATATGCATCGTATTATATAAATTATAACTTATCGAGAACATTAAAGTTTTCTAAACACATGAATTAAAACACTGCATCTACAGGACTGGTGTAAAATCTAACAAACATTACCTAAACATGCCTATTCAAATGTAGATTGAAAATTTTACCGTCAAATAAACGAAAATTATTTGATCCTCACAAACGATAATTGTCTTATTTCTGCTAAAAACATAGATTGTGGTAACTCGTTAGAACCGACTCAGTGAGGCGATTTTAACAAGTACCCACAATCTTTATTTTGAGCAGAAATGAGATAAAAATAAAAAAAAAAACTTTTGAGCTTAAAATCATACGTTTGACCGTTCTATTGAGTCATCATCGTCATTCTAACGAGTATACCCTTAATCTATAATTAAGAGCAGAAATAAGAAAGAACTTTTTCTTAAATTGTTGTAAGTTGGCCGTGAAATTTACAATGTATTTGTATAGGCGCGTTTTCGTAATGGTGGAAATATACATCGTATCATTCAAGTTTTCTGATTAACCAGTTAGTGGTTTTCCAAGGCGAAAATATAATTAAAGCAAATCTTAAAACAAGCTTCAAAAGGTTGCAAATTAAAAACATTTTGTTTGTTTCATTTGAGGTTTAATGTCCCCGTCAACACTATAAAGGTCATTCTGGAGACATTGCTTCCAATTTTGTGGGACTTTTACCCGACATTGAGATGAAATGACATCTCAAGCCCTGCCGCCCATTGAACCAATAAGGTTTATAAGGTTTATAAGCATGGACGGGCCGACTCGCACAGCTTTGCCTGGGCAGACTTAGATCCTCTAAGCGGTTTACCAGTACTCATGTGCGGGTCGGTTTCAGCTCTGCGTGGAAAGCATCATGCATCTATTTCTTCAAGCCCCGATGGGCGGGGGCCACAAATTAAAAACATAATTTTACATTATCAAAAATAAATAAATAAGTTATGAGTGCAAATAAAAATCAAAAATGAGTTCCTTTAAGAGCAATGAAAACATTCATAAGAAAGAAGATGGGTCATACTACGTAGTTTCGGCTAATAAAGCCTCATCAGTGACCCTGTAATGATCCGGCAAAGAAAGCCAGAGGAGACATACTGCAATTTTGCAAATTTTGAATAGGCAGTCGATACAAAGACTGATATAAATCAAATTGGGGTCCAAAAAATTAAAAACCGGTCTAGAATATGAGTCTAAACCAAAAATTTATTTCTGATTTCTCAGAATAATCACGCTGATCTCAGAAGTGACAGATAAGTGTGGATTAGTACCTGTAGTACGAGTATTCCTGCTTATGATGGGTCATGTCGGGTCAAAAAGTAGGTCACCAGGTCAAATCGATTAACACTCTGAGGCCACAGTTTTGGTCCAATCATCCTCAAACTTGCTCAGAATGATCATCCTGACAATATCTCGGTTAAATTTGAATATGGGTCATGTCAGGTCAAAAAGTAGGTCAGTAGGTCAAACCATAGAAAAACCTTGTTAACACCCTGGAGGCCACAGATTTGGTCCAATCATCCTCAAACTTGCTTAGAATGATGATCCTGACAATATCTCGGTCAAATTCGAATATGGGTCATGTCGGGTCAAAAAGTAGGTCACCAGGTCAAATCAAAGGAAAACCTTGTTAACACTTTTGAGGCCACAGTTTTGGTCCAATCACCCTCAAACTTGCTCAGGATGATCATCCTGACAGTATCTCGGTCAAGTTTGAATATGGGTCATGTGTGGTCAAAAAGTAGGTCAGTAGGTCAAACAATAGAAAGACCTTGTTAACACTCTGGAGGCCACAGTTTCAGTCTAATCATCTTCAATCTTACGCAGAATGATCATCCTGCCAATATCTCGGTCGAGTTCAAATCTGGGTCCTGTCGGGTCATAAAGTAGGTCAGTAGGGAAATCATAGACAAACCTAGTTAACACTCTGGAGGCCACAGATTTGGTCCAATCATCCTCAAACTTGCTTTGAATGATCATCCTGGCAATATCTCGGTCAAGTTCCAATTCGGGTCATGTCGGGTCAAAAAGTAGGTCAGTAGGTCAAATCATAGAAAAACCTTGTTAACACTCTAGAGGCCCCAGTTTTGGTCCAATCATCCTCAATCTTGCTCAGAATGATCATCCTGACAATATCTCGATAAAGTTCGAATGTGGGTCATGTCTGGTCAAAAAGTAGGTCAGTAGGTCAGGTCAAACCGTGGAAAAACGCTCTAGAGGCCACAGTTTTGGTCGAATTATCATCAAACTTGCTCAGAATGATCATCTCTGCAATATCTAGGTCAAGTTCAAATATGGGTCATGTGGGGTCAAAAAGTAGGTCAATTCATAGAAAAACTTTGTTTACACTCTAGAGACTGCAATTTTAGTCTAATTATCATCAAACTTGCTCAGAATGATCAGCTTGACAATATCTAGGTCAAGTTCGAATATGTGAAATGTCGGGTCAGAAAGTAGGTCAAATCGTAGAAAACCTTGTGAACACACTAGAGACCACAGGTTTCGTCTGATCATCATCAATCTTGCTCAGTATGATCATCTTGACAATATCTCGGTCAAGTTTGAATACAGGTCTTGTCGGGTCAAAAAGTAGGTCAGTAGGTCAAATCATATCAAAACATTGTGAACTCTCTAGAGGCCACAGTTTTGGTCTGTTCGTAATCAAACTTGCTCAGAATGGTCATTTGACAATATCTCAGTTAATTTCGAATATGGGTCATGTCTGGTCAATAAGTAGGTCAGTAGGTCAGATCATAGAAAAACCTTGTGAACACACTAGAGGCCCCAGTTTGTGAACACACTAGAGGCCCCAGGGTCACTGATGAGGCTTTATTAGCTGAAACTACGTAGTATGACCCATCTTCTTTCTTATGAATGTTTTCATTGCTCTTAAAGGAACTCATTTTTGATTTTTATTTGCCTTCACTGCAGCTGGTGTTGTGCCGTGTGGCGGCTGTAAAACGTCTCCCCGTACATCAACCATAGTGCAGTTTATATTTTACTTTTGGTCCTTTGAGATCAGCGTGAATATTCTGAGAAATCAGAAATAAATTATTGGTTTAGACTCTTATCTTATTCTAGACAGGTTTTTAATTATTTGGACCCCATTTTGATTTATATCAGTCTTTGAATCGACTGCCTATTCGAAATTCGTAAAATTGCAGTATATTTCCTCTGGCTTTCGTTGTCGGATCATTACAGGGTCACTGATGAGGCTTTATTAGCTGAAACTACGTAGTATGACCCATCTTCTTTCTTATGAATGTTTTCATTGCTCTTAAAGGAACTCATTTTTGATTTTTATTGGTCGGGTCATCATCAAACTTGCTCAGAATGATCATCTTGACAATATCTGGATCAAGTTTGAATATGGGTCATGTTAGTTCAAAAAGTAGGTCAGCAGGTCAAATCATAGAAAAACGTTTTGAACACTCCAAGAGGCCAAAGTTTTAGTCCAATCATCATAAAACTTGCTTAGAATGATCATCTGGACAATATCTCAGTTAAGTTCAAATGTGGGTCATGTCAAATCAAAAAGTAGATCAATAGGTTATTTTGTCATAACCTTTTACCGTTTGAGATAGAGCCTTCATATTTGGCATGTAGGTTCCTTGTGACAAGGGCTTCCCACTCATTTGAAAATATTTGACCTGTGACCTTGACCTGTGACCTACTTTATCATATCTTTTGAATCATATGAGATAGAGCCTTCATATTTGGCATGTATGTTCGTTGAGACAAGGCTTTCCCAGCCATTCAAAAATTTTGCACCATCACCTAGACCTTTGACCTACTTTGTCATAACTTTTTAAGCATTTGAGATACAGCTTTCATATTTGGCATGTAGGTTCCTTGCATCAAGGGTCTATTCATACTATTCATACATAAAATGTGACCTTTACCTTGACATTTGACCTACTTTATCATAACTTTTGAACCATTTGAGATGGTGCCTTCATATTTGGCATGTATGTTCCCTGTGAAAAGGTCTTTCCACCAATACAAACATTTTTTCTTATGACCTTGACCTTTGATCTACTTTGACCATTTTGAGATAGAGCCTTCATATTTGGCATGTAGTTTCCTTGTGTCATACAAAAATGAGTTTTGACCTTGACATGTGACCTACTTTATCATAACTTTTGAACCATTTGAGGTAGAGCCTTTATCTTTGTCATGTATGTTCCTTGTGGCAACGACTTTCACCCACACAAACATTTTGACCTGTGACCTTGACCTTTGACTTTCTTTCTTATAGCTTTTGAACCATTTAAGATAGAGCTTTCATATTTGGCATGTAGGGTCCTTGTGACAAGGGCTTCTCAACCATGCAGAATTTTTTACCTTGATCTTTGATCGTTTTTGTCATAACTTTTGTATCATTTAAGGTAGAGCCTTCATATTTGGCATGTATGTTCCTTGTGAAAAGGTCTTCCCACTCATGCAATAAATTTGAGCTATGACCTTGAACTTGATCTGTGACCTACTTAATCATAACTTTGGAACCATTTGAGATAGAGCCTTCATATTTGGCTTGTATATTCCTTGTGACAATGGCTTCACGTCCATACAAAAAGTTTGATCTGTGACCTTGACATACTTTATCATAACTTTTGAACCATTTGAGGTAGAGCCTTCATATTTGGCCTGTATTTTCCTTCTGACAAGGCACCTTACTGTATTACAACCATTTCATTGCCACAGTGTGGATCAGGTGAGCAATCCAGGGTCATCATGGCCCTCTTGTATATAGACTTATATGAGGAAAACCTTTAAAAATCTTCTTGTTTGAAGCCATAAGTCTCCGGTCTTTGATATTTGGTATCAGCTTCACCTTTTAGACCTCCCTCAAGATTATTCAAATTATAGCCCTGGGGCCAATAATTCCCCTCCCGGGGGCCCACTTGTTACACAATGGATCAGGTGAGCGGTCCAGGGTCATCATGGCCCTCTTGTTTTCTCCTTTACCATATGGAATATCTTTAAGTTTTTACAGATATATAAAACACGAAATGAAGCATATTATGGTCAAGTTTAGTCACTCTGCGAATTTTGGTTAGTGCATCGTCTGCCCTTGATATTTATCAGTGCCAAAGATAAAATAGTCACTTAAATAGGGGAAAAGGGACCAACTATTCACAGGGCTCAGGGGAGCGACCTCATGGTCCGCGTGTTCCTTAATAACTTACAAACCGTTAAATGCATCAACTGCAAACTCTAAATTTAAGGTCACAATATCATTAAACAAATTCATGGCAAGTTACGTAACTCTAGCTACAATACTTTCAGAGTTATGGTCCTTCGAAAAACTTAAAAATGTCCACATTTTTAGCTCAGCTGAGCCAAAGGCTCAAGGTGAGCTATTGTGATCACTCACCCTCTGTCGTCATCGGCGTGAGATGGCGTCGTCATCATCCTCCATCCATCTGTCCGTCCATCCATCCATCCGTTCACAATTCCTATAAACAACAACATCTAAACCACTGAACAGATTTAACAAAACTTTGTAGAAATAATCCTTGGGTGGTCCTCTATCAGTCAAAGTTGTTCAAAGAATTCAATGGGGAAAATAAGAGAAAACCTTTAAAAATCTTCTTCAAATTAATAGCCCTGAGGCCAATAATTCCCCTCTTCGGGGCCCACTTGTTACACCAAAAGGCTCTGGTCTTTGATATTTGGTATGAAGCTTCTTCTAGAGGACCTCTACCAAGATTGCTCAAATTATAGCCCTGGGGCCAAAGATGGTTCCGGAGCGAGGCCCACTGGGTTTCCTTAGAGCTATATATAATGAAACCTTTAAAAATCTTTTTGTCTGAAACCATAAGGCCCAGGTCTTTGATATTTGATATGAAGCTTCATTTAGTGGACCCCTGGATTGTTCAAATTCTAGCCCTGGAGCCTAAAATGGCCCCGGGCCAGGGCCCAATGGTTTTTTTTAGGCAAAACCTTTTTTAGGCGAAACCTTTAAAAATCTTCTTGACTGAAACAAAAAGGTCCAGGTCTTTGATATTTGGTATGAAGCTTCGTCTTGTAGATCTCTACAAAAATTGTTCAAATTATAGTCCAAGAGCCAAAAAAGGCCCCGGGGCGCTGCACACTGGGTTTCCATAGAGCTATATAGACAAAACTTTAAAAATCTTTTTGATTGAAACCCAAAGGTACAAGTCTTTGATATTTGGTACAAAGATTTGTCTAGTGGACCTCTACCAAGATTGTTCAAGTTATAGCCCTGAGGCCAAAAATGCCCCCGCTCCAGGGCCAAATGGTTTTACTTAGGCTTTACATAGGTAAAACCTTTAAAAATCTTCTTGTCTGAAAGTCAAAATCGTGTATTTTTTGGAAATTATTGCAGCCTGTGATCTGAAAATAAGTAGATGCAGTAAGCTTAATGGGTGGATGAAACTACATGAGTATTCAAGGCTAAGGTCATTCTTTGACCTTTGTTCAAGGTCATTCAGATATGAGAATTAACACTTTTGTTTCTCAGAAACCAAAAAGCTATTTGTAACAAAATTTCATATGAAAGTTTTTAAGAACAGTGAAATGACAATTTATCAATATGAATTTGGTCACATGACCAATATGGCCGTCATGCCCATATAAAGTAAAAACCCTTCAAAAATCTTCTTCTCTGGAACCAGTGGGCCGATTATCATGTAACTTGGCATTGCGGACTCGGGCCCATCAAAATTTGTTCAGATGATGACTCCTGAATGACCTTCACCTATTTAAGGCCAAGGTCAAATTTGGTCACATAGACTTTTGTATGGGGAAAAAGTCAAAACCGTGTATTTTTTTTTTTTGAAAATATTGCACCTGGTGATCTGAAAATTGGTAGATAGAGTAAGCTAAATGAGTGGATGAAATGACATGTGTATTCAAGGTCAAGGTCATTCTTTGATCTTGATTCAAGGTCATTCTTTGATCTTGATTCAAGGTCATTCAGATATGAGAGTTAAAACTTATTTATCTCAGAAACCACCGAGCCGTTTGTAACCAAAATTTCATATGAAAGCTTTTGGGAACAAGAAAATGAAAATTAATTAATATGAGTTTGATTACATGACCAATATGGCCGCCATGCCAATATAAGGTAAAACCCCCTCAGAAATGTTCTTCTCCAGATCTGTGGGTTGATTATCATATAACTTTGTTTATGGCAATGGGGGCTCAAGCCAATTACAATTTGTACAGATGATGACTCCTGAATGACATTGACCTATTTTACACTAAGGTCAAGTTTGGTCAAGTAGGCTTTTGTATGAAAAAAAATAAAACCATGTACTTTTCTGAAACTGTTGCAGCCTGTGACCTACAATTGGTAGATGCAGTTAGCTAAATGAGTTATTTAAACTACCTAAGTATTCAAGGTCAAGGTCATTCCTTGTTCTTAGTCCAAGGTCACTCAGATATGAGAATTATGATTTTACGCTTTTTTTCCATTATAAGTCTATGGGAGCTAAGAAGCCCAGGGGCATGACCAATTTCGACCCCGGGTCCTGATTGGCAGGATTTATGTAGGGACCCACTTTACGTTGCTACATACTAAATATCCAAGGTTTGGGCCTTGTGGATTCAGAGAGGAAGATTTTTAAACTTTTTTCCATTATTAGTCTATGGGAGCTAAATAGCCCAGGGGCGTGGCCAGTTTTGACCTTAGAGGCATGGTTGTCAGGAATCTCTGAAACCATAGAGCACAAAGCTTAGATATTTTGTATGAAGCAACGTAAAATGACCATCTACATAAATCCTGCCAACCATGCCCCTGGGGTCAAAATTGGCCACGCCCCGAAGCTCATTAGCTCCTATTCACTTATAATGGAAAAAACTTGGAAAAATCTTCTCTGTAACCATAAGTCTCTGAGCTTAGATATTTCATATGTAATATGTCCAGAAGGTGCCCAGATAGTAACAAACAAGTCAGCTCTGTAGAAGGGAATTTTTGAAAGACTTCATCCTCAAATAGAAAACAATTTCCATGGGTGACCCTCTGAAAAAATTGCTCAAAATAGGAATCTGCTTGGCAGATTGAAACCAAATTTAATATAGAGCTTCAGTGGTGTTGCGAAAATTTGTTTGTAAGATCTGGGTCACATGACTTAGTTGGCTGCCGCGCCCATATTTAGTAAAAAAGGATTTGAAATTCTTCTTTAGGAACTGAAATGCCCATGACTTTGAATCTTTGGTAAATGGGTTCAAATGATGACCCTTGGTTGATCTTGAATTCTGTAAAAGTCCCACAAAATTGAAAGCAGCGTCTCCAAAATGACCTTTACAGTGTTGACGGGGATGTTAAACCTCGAATCAAATAAAACTTTGGCTTTTGTAAAACAGTGAATTTTTCTTCTATGGCATCAGATTTCAAGATAATTTGGCATCAGTGATCCTTTGGTGAATCTCTTAGGTATTTCAAGCCACCATAGTTTGTTGAAAAACATGGCATCCAGGGACTAGGACCAGATTCTCCAATGATCTCTGGTGAGCAAAGTGGCCAATGGGCCTCTTGTTGCATATAACTAGGATAAATAAACCTGAAAGGTGATGGCATATGGTCAGAAGTTGTTCTTTGTTAAGCTCTGTGTGTATTAAGTGGCTATCTCCTGATATTGACTTTTCTATGTAACAGACACTTTTACGGATGGTGACCTCCACTCCCCAATGACGCCAAAGACACCAAGTTCTCCAGGACAGTTCTCTTCATTACGAAGAATCCTAGATCAACGACGACAGCTTGTGATGCAGCTGTTTGATGAAAATGGTCTATTCCCAACAGGTATATGGCTACAGTACAGTGATATTTTTAATAGCTCACCAGAGTCGAAGCTCTCGGGGAGCATATAATTCACGCCCTTCAGAATCGATGACACATACCAATTCGTTCTCAAGAGTTTGGCAAACCTGCCTCAACATGAAGAATCCGAACAATGTTGAGATACTGTCGAACAGACGCGAAACACAGTTTATGTGATAAGTAAGTGATATACCGACCCAAGTCTTGTTGCGACAAAAGGACTGAAAAAATGGATAACTTATTGCAGAATTCTAAGTAAAACAAAGATCAGGAATCGATACAATTAACTTACTCCACCCATCAAAGACACCAAAGGGAAAGAAACACAAACATTAAGCGACCAGACCATAATGGAAACCTAAACAAAGGAAGGCCATAAGGACAGTTACTTTCCCACAAAATGGCCATATGGCCATCCAAAATAAAAAGACACAAGTGATACACACAGTAAGTAACAAACAACACCATAAATAAACTACCACAGAAGAATATCCTTGGAATGGTCAGTGGAATGATTTCCACTGGGGGGCTTAAATCGATTTTACGTGGCCGAAATCCTCGCACGTACTTCCGTCACGATTTAGACAAATAATTTGTTCAGTCCGCATGAAGGCCTCCTAACTCATCAGTGCAACATCTCCGTGAACACAAAAATCAAAGAACCACAGAGATGAGACAAGGGTGAGGACTCGACAGCAAGAAACCACTGAAATGCTGGAGCAAAAGAAAACCAACAGTTAGACTCAGATGGGCCCGACCAGAGACAGAGCATCAGGCACCAACCAACATTACCTTGAATTAGATCTCTCTAATTCTCAATAAGCCTTTACGTTGGAGCCGTCATAGAATCTGAGGCCTGACCCACTGGCGTGCAATCAAAGAGGGAAGCAAAGTTGCCAACCGAGATTGGGTTAACTACCATGCATGCAGTCTGTCGTATAACATCAATGTTGTACCCAATCTTTTTATATCGAAGAATGCTTTTACGAAATTGGGTGCTGAAGTCGTTGCGGTTATATATTTTTCTGAATTTATATACTAAGTCACCATAAAATTCGGGTTCCGATAGACCTTGTTGCAGAAGAGATTTAAGTCCAATATTGAATTTTGAAATTAAATCGGAATGGCGTCTATAAAATTTTGAAAAGGCTTTGTGTAGTTTATGGTACCGATAACCCTGATTAAGGAGTTTAGCCGTTAATAATTTATTACGAGTGTTGAAGTCAGTTACATGACTACACATTCTAGCAAATCGAATTAATTGCGAAATATAAACGCCATAGGATGGCGCACGAGGAACATCACCATCCAAAAAAGGAAAATTTACAATCTCAAAATCAAAGTCATCGCGTTTATCATAAATTTTGCACGAAACAAATCCATCTACAATAGATAGATGTAAATCCAAATACGGGGCCTCGGTATCAGAAGAATTTGGTTTATTTAACTGAAGTTCTGGGGGGTAAATCTGACTGATCAAACCATCGAAATAGGTATTATCAATATTTAATAAATCATCTAAATACCTAGAAGTGGAGCTAAAAGCTTCAATAATTTCAGATTGGTTATCAATGGAAAGCGACAACATGAAGTCTCTTTCATAACAATATAGAACAGATCAGCCACAAGAGGTGTGCAATTCGTACCCATCGGAATACCCACAATTTGTCTAAATAACTTAGTACCGAATCTAATATAAATATTGTCAAGGTGAAAGGTGAGGGCATCACACACTTTCTGACATGACCAAAGTGTATAATTCTTATGCTCTTTAGAAGTGAAAAATGCATTTCTGACATTACATGCAAGATAGAGAGAATCTTCTCTGTGAAAAGCCCATTCAATTAAATCATTAAGCTTTTGTTTTATAAGATTATGAGGAAGTGTAGTGTAAAGAGTGGAAAAATCGTAAGTAGACAGACTGTTTGTGATTCATATAGGTCATAGAGGTAGATGGTGAAAAGATGTGACTCCTGTAAAAGCTAAGCGCGAAGTCAAGGCTGGCCACCAAGTATTCACTGAAATCAAGGGAGATAGGGCTGACTGATCACTCTGTTCACTCAGGGAATCTGTTAAGCAAAAATTGAAGTGCCCTTAGTGACAGGTAGCATCTCAAAGGGGTATTGGCTATAAATAGGCGGAGAGTCTCAAAATAACCTGACAAATGAAGTCGCAAGGCACTATCCGCGGCAACATAAAGTATGCCTGGAATATGCCTGGAGGTTAAATGGAAGTTGTAAGAAGCTGACAGCCAGAAAAAAATGCCTTAGGCACCTCATTACTAAAGGGTTTTGACAAGTGAGACTGTAACGCTATTATGAGAATAGAGTATAACATGCTTATTTTGCCACAGTGGAGCCCATCATTAGCAGCCAAAACCACTGCTAGAAAGTCTTTCTAATTTATATGCAAAGAACTAGCACCTGGTAGGTCTGTATCACAGTTGAAATGAAACCAATCTGGCCCACATGACCCACCAGCAGCTTCATCGCAAGCATCATAGTTGGGGATTTGAAATTCGTAGCACCCGTATTTGAGGAGTTTAATGCACCTTATTTTCTCACACTTAGCTATGATATGTATTTATTGAGAGGTCTCTGAGCATCTTTAAAATGGAGTTAGAAAATCAAAAAAGTGGGGAAAAAGGACATAAAAATGGGAGATAAATGTTCCTACCCTCTTTTCTCATTTAAGCTTCCAAACAATTTCAAAAGACATCTCTGAAACTAAAAGGCCAATTGGAACCAAATTATATGTGAAGCGGCCATGGGGTGGAAGAACAAACATATATTCCGATTGTCTGGGTCACATGACCAAAATGTCCACCATGCCCATATATGGCAAAAAAACTTTGAAAAATCGCCTTCTCAGGAACCAATCCACCGATGACCTTGAAACTTGACATATCTTATTGGGAACACAGGCCCTATCAAATTTGTTCAAATGATGACATTTAGTTGACCTTGACTTTTCTTACATTCGGTCACTTAGGATTATGAATGGAAAAGACAGGATTTTCTGGTTCTGTTGCAGCTTATGACACCAGAGTTGATATTTGCAACCAGTTAAATGATCCCGGTGCCATTAGATAGATTACATATTTCTATTTTTCTGAAACTACTGTGCTAACTGATACCAAATTACATATAATGCATCAGTGTGGCCGAGAAATCAAAGTTTGCTTGAGGGATCTTTGTGATTCTCACACCAATATATGGCAAAAAAGGGATTTTGGATTCTGCATCTCACTAAATAGAAGACCTTGGTATGCAGCATTTTGGACTCTAGCCCTGCTGTTCAAAGCTGACCATAGTGTTTGTTTGTTTGATTTGAGGCTAAACCTCCCCGTCAGCACTGCATAGGTAATTTTGGAGACGTTGCTTCCAATTTTATGGGACTTTTACCCAACATTGAGATGAAATGACCGCTTTGCCTGGGCAGGCTTAGATCCTCTAAGCTGTTTACCAGTACTCATGTGTGGGTCAGTTTCAGCTCTGTGTGGAAGCATCATGCAGCCCATCTATTTCTTCAAGCCCCGATGGGCGGGGGACACAGACCATAATGTATGCGAGGGCAACAAAAAAATGGTTGATTTCAAAATAATTGTGCAGCAGTGATCCGTGGATTGGCCCTTACTAAACCATTACGGTCTGTAAAAATAAATGGCCACCACGAGATGCAGCAGGAGATTCAAGACCGAATCAGAAAACTGGAGGGCGAGCTCTCTGACATCGAAATCGAAAGACAGTCGAGGCTCGAAGCCCTCTCTACGTACAGAGAAGCACTCTGGTCCCAGATTAACAGAATCCGTGAGACATTCAGGCGGCTCCTTCATGAAGACAAGACGCTGGCTGAGCGAATACGGACACTTCTGCGAACAGGGGATAACGATCGTGAGCATCCTAACAGCGGTTGGGATGGCAATCTCGACCCTAGTGCTTGCGCTCACCGGCGGCGGGAGTGTACTGGCTCCGACTCCAAAGCCACCCGACAAGGGCAGGGTCAAGGAGTGGGTAAAAAAAGCACCTACAGTCCCTCGGGCGTGCCCTGCCCGGAATCATCGGGTCCATCGTCTCTTGGCTCTTGAGCACGCTAGGGAAGGCCGCTTCGTGGCTCGCAGATAATTTGTGGGCCTTGGTCATCGGCATGGGGGCCCTTCTTCTCGTGGCTGCACGGGACTGGTTATCACGACCGCTCAACCAACCAAAGCGCCACTAGGCCGAGTGCAATCCCTGCGACTATGAGAGCTGTTTTTAGCTCACCTGTCACGTAGTGATCACATTTTGTCCGTCGTGCGTGCGTGCGTCCGTGCGTGCGTCCGTAAACAATTTCAAATAAGTATATCTCTAATACCCCATGGCCAATCTTGATCAAATTTCATGAGAAGCATCATCAGGGAGGGGGAAAGGCTCCATGTTTTTGGGCTTATCAGATTGGAATTCTGGTTGCCATGGAAACAAAAAGGTAATATAGACTTATAATGGGGAAAACGATGTCGCCACCTTTTCTCGGCCATTTCTTATCCGATCTTCATCAAACTTGCCGATAACCAGGAGGGGCTTACAGTCTACGTTGAGTTCGAATTTGAGCTGCAGGGGACAAACAGCTTTGGAGTTACCTGCCCTTGAGCATAAATATAAGTGAAAAATGGTGTCTCCAGCTTTTCTCAGCCGTTTAGGATCTGACCTTTTTGTAACTTTTCATAAACGAGGACAAGCATAAAATGTCGGACGAGTTCGAATCTGGTTTGAATCTGACCAGCGGTTTTCCAGTTACTTCCCCTTGAGCCTGAAAAAATTTCACATATACTTATAATGGGGAAAACGACGTCTCCACTTTTTCTCAGCCATTTCTGATCCGATCTTCATCAAACTTGCAGATAACCAGGAGGGGCTTACAGTCTACGTCGGGTTCGAATTTGGGCTGCACGGGACAAACAGCTTTGGAGTTACCTGCCCTTGAGCATAAATATAAGTGTAAAATGGTGTCTCCAGCTTTTCTCAACCGTTTATGACCTGGGTTTTTTGTACATTTTCATAAACAAGGACAAGCATAAAATGTCGGACGAGTTCGAATTTGGTTTGAGTTTGACCAACGGTTTACCAGGTACATCCCCTTGAGCTTGAAAAATTTTCCCATAGACTTATAATGGGGAAAACAACGTCTCCACTTTTTCTCAGCCATTTCTGATCCGATCTTCATCAAAATCAGGAGAGGCTTACAGTCTACGTCGAGTTCGAATTTGGGCTGCACGGGACAAACAGCTTTGGAGTTACCTGCCCTTGAGCATAAATATAGGTGAAAAATGGTGTCCCCAGCTTTTCTCACCCGTTTATGATCTGATCGTTTTAGCTCACCTGAGCAGAAGGCTCACAAGGTGAGCTGATAGCATAGGTTGGCATCCGGCGTCCGTCCGTCGCCCGTCGTCTGTCCGCGTTCACACCTTTGAACTTGAATATCTAAGTGACTAGCTGGCCAATCCCAATCAAATTTTATGTGGAGCATCACTGGGTTGGGGGATAGACTGCATTAGGTTTTGGACCAGTTTTGAACAGAACTGTGGTTGCCATGGAAACAATATGTTCCATAGAATAATAATGGGGAAAACGACGTCTCCACTTTTTCTCAGCCATTTCTGATCCGATCTTCGTCAAACTTGCAGATAACCAGGAGGGGCTTACAGTCTACGTCGAGTTCAAATTTGGGCTGCACGAGACCAACAGCTTTGGAGTTACCTGCCTTGAGCATAAATATAAGTGAAAAATGGTGTCTCCAGCTTTTCTGAGCTGTTTATGATCTGATCTTTTTGTAACTTTTCATAAACGAGGACAAGCATAAAACCTCGGACGAGTTCGAATTTGGTTTGAATCTGACCAGCGGTTTTCCACTTACATCCTGTTGAACGGGCCTCCGTGGCCTAGTGGTTGAGAGTGCTGACTCTTGATCATTAGGTCTCTCATCGCTGTTGTTCGAGCCTCGCTCGGGTCACATGTGAGACGCCAAGTTCTGCAACGGAAGGTCAGGTGGTTTTTCTCCGGGTACTCCGGTTTTCGCCCACCTCTGATTAACTCACCCACCTCTGATTGGCTCGATATGAGTGAAATAATCTTGAAAGGGCCGTAAAACCCAAACCAAAAAAAAAAAACATCCCGTTGAGTGTGAAAATTTTTCCCATAGATAATGGTGAAAAGAACGCCTCCACTTTTTCTCAGCCATTTCTGATCGGATCTTCATCAAACTTGCAGATAACCAGGAGGGGCTTACAGTCTACGTCGAGTTCATATTTGGGATGCAAGGGACAAACAGCTGTGGAGTTACCTGCCCTTGAGCATAAATATAAGTGAAAAATGGTGTCCCCAGCTTTTCTTAGCCGTTTATGATCTGATCTTTTTGTAACTTTTCATAAACGAGAACAAGCATAAAATCTTGGACGAGTTCGAATTTGGCTTGAATCTGCAGAGCGTTTTTAGCTCACCTGTCACGTAGTGACAAGGTGAGCTTTTGGGATCACTTTTTGTCCGTCGTCCGTCGTGCGTCTGTGCGTGCGTGCGTCCGTGCGTGAGTGCGTCCGTAAACTTTTCTTCAAACGACATCTCCTCCTTAACCACTGAACGGATTTTGACCAAACTTCACAGGAATGATCCTAAGGTGGTCCCCTTTCAAAGTTGTTCAAATGGTTCCGGTCCGTTGCACATATAGGTCACAGTAGCCAAAAATAGATTTTTTTCACCGAAAACTTAAAAAATCTTCTTCTCTGAAACCGCAAGGCCCAGGTCTTTGATGTTTGGTATGAAGCTTCATCTAGTGGACCCCTACCAAGATTATTCAAATTATAGTGCTGGGGCCAAAAATGCCCCCGCACGGTGGCCCTTTGGTTTTACATGGGCTTATATAGGAAAAATCTTTAAAAATCTTCTTCTCTGAAACCGCAAGGCCCAGGTCTTTGATATTTTGTATGAAGCTTTATCTAGTGGACCCCTACCAAGATTGTTCAAATTATAGTGCTGGAGCTCAAAATGCCCCCGCACGGGGGCCCTTTGGTTTTACATGTGCTTATATAGGGAAAATCTTGAAAAATCTTCTTCTCTGAAACTGCAAGGCCCAGGTCTTTGATATGTGGTATGAAGCTTCATCTAGTGGACCCCTACCAAGATTGTTCAAATTATAGTGCTGGGGCCAAAAATGCCCCCGCACGGGGGCCCTTTGGTTTTACATAGGCTTATATAGGGAAAATCTTTAAAAATCTTCGTCTCTGAAACCGCAAGGCCCAGGTCTTTGATATTTGGTATGAAGCTTTATCTAGTGGACCCCTACCAAGATTGTTCAAATTATAGTGCTGGAGCTAAAAATGCCCCCGCACGGGGGCCCTTTGGTTTTACATGTGCTTATATAGGGAAAATCTTGAAAAATCTTCTTCTCTGAAACCGCGAGGCCCAGGTCTTTGATATTTGGTTTGAAGCTTCATCTAGTGGACCCCTACCAAGATTGTTCAAATTATAGTGCTGGGGCCAAAAATGCCCCCGCACCAGGGCCCTTTTGTTTTACATAGGCTTATATAGGGAACATCTTTAAAAATCTTCTTCTCTGAAACCGCAAGGCCAAGGTCTTTGATATTTGGTATGAAGCTTCATCTAGTGGACCCCTACCAAGATTGTTCAAATTATAGTGCTGGAGCTAAAAATGCCCCCCGCATGGGGGCCCTTTGGTTTTACATGGGCTTATATAGGGAAAATCTTGAAAAATCTTCTTCTCTGAAACCGCAAGGCCCAAGTCTTTGTTATTTGGTATGAAGCTTCATCTAGTGGACCCCTACCAAGATTGTTCAAATTATAGTGCTGGAGCTCAAAATGCCCCCGCACAGGGGCCCTTTGGTTTTACATGTGCTTATATAGGGAAAATCTTGAAAAATCTTCTTCTCTGAAACCGCAAGGCCCAGGTCTTTGATATGTGGTATGAAGCTTCATCTAGTGGACCCCTACCAAGATTGTTCAAATTATAGTGCTGGGGCCAATAATGCCCCCGCACGGGGGCCCTTTGGTTTTACATGGGCTTATATAGGAAAAATCTTTAAAAATCTTCTTCTCTGAAACCGCAAGGACCAGGTCTTTGATATTTGGTATGAAGCTTTATCTAGTGGACCCCTACCAAGATTGTTCAAATTATAGTGCTGGAGCTAAAAATGCCCCCGCACGGGGGCCCTTTGGTTTTACATGGGCTTATATAGGGAAAATCTTGAAAAATCTTCTTCTCTGAAACTGCAAGGCCCAGGTCTTTGATATTTGGTATGAAGCTTCATCTAGTGGACCCCTACCAAGATTGTTCAAATTATAGTGCTGGGGCCAAAAATGCCCCCGCACCAGGGCCCTTTTGTTTTACATAGGCTTATATAGGGAAAATCTTGTTTTACATAGTCTATATGCAGGTTAAACCTTTAAAATGTTCTTCTCTGAAACCAGAAAGCCCAGGTCTTTCATATTCGATATGAAGCTTCATCTTGTGGACCTCTACCAAGATTGTTCAAATTATAGCCCTGGGGCCAAAACTGACCCTGCCCGGGTCCCACTTGTTATACATTGGATCAGGTGAGCGAACCAGGGCCCTCTGGGCCCTCTTGTTTTCAATTACATCCCCTTGAGCGTGAAAAAATTTTCCCATAGACTTATTATGGGAAAACGACGTCTCCACTTTTTCTCTGCCATTGCTGATCCGATCTTCATCAAACTTGCAGAAAACCTGAAGGGGCTTACAGTCTATGTTGAGTCCAATTTTGGGCTGCACGGGACAAACAGCTTCTGAGTTACCTGCCCTTGAGCATAAATGTAAGTGAAAAATGGTGTCTCCAGCTTTTCTCAGCCGTTTTTTGATTGGATCATTTTGTAACTTTTGGTAAAAAGGGCAAACATAAAATCTCAAGCGAGTTCGAAGTTGACTCGAATCTGACCAATGGTTTTCCAGTTACATCTTCTTGAGTGTGAAGGATTTTCCAAAAGGCTCACAATAGGAAAACGACATCTCCAGGTTTTCTCGACCATTTCAACCGTTTTTGATCTGATCTTTTTGTTACTTTTGGTAAACGAGGATAAGCATAAAATCTCTAATGAGTTCGATTTTGGCTTTTCTCCGCCATTTCTGATCTGATCTTCATCAAACTTGCAGATTACCAGGAGGGACATACAGTCTACATAGCATTCGAATTTCGGCTGCATGAGACAAACAACTTTTGAGTTGCCTGCCCTTGTTTATTGATTTGAGGTTTAATATCCCTGTCAGCACAGTGTAGGTCATTTTTGGAGACGTTGCTTCTAGTTTTGTTGGACTTTTGCCCGACATCGAGATGAAATTATATCTTAAGCCCTTTCCACCTAATGAAACCAATAGGGTCATTATGCATGGACGGTCCAACTGGCACTCCTTTTCCTGGGCAGGCTTAGAACCTGTTTACCAGTACTCATGTGTGGTCGTTTCCAGCTCTGCATAGAAGCACTATGTAGCCCAGTCTATTTCTTCAAGCCCCGATGGGCTTTCTTAAAACATCATTAATGAGTTTCTGGTACACAGCGATATTGGGCCATTTGGCCCTGTTGTTTGTCAAATATATAAATTTCATTTTGTACAGTGCAAAGGCTTGAACATTTCTTGTGGGTACTTTTTGGTTCTCTTTCAATTGCTGCAGTCTGTTTATCTCTTTTATATCAGAAAATGGCTTTTGGACCGGTTTTTGGATGGTATGCAATCATGGGTACATGTACGCATGCATACATGCTCATACTTAGGCATGCTCATACTTAGGCATGCTTACACTCAGGCATACAAGCACATAACACATGCATGCACACACACACACACACTTTCCTGCATACATGCAATGCATGCATGCACACACATACATGCATGCACACACATACACACATGCATAAATGCACACACACATGCACGAAGCACACATGCATGCACACATTTACTCATGCATGCATGCACGCATACATGCATGCATACACAAGTGACTTATGCATGTATGCATGCATGAATGCATGCATACAAACATGCACTCATGCATACATGTATGCATGCATACATGCTCATACTCGCACATGCATGCACATACACACTTACATGCACACACATATGTGCACTCATGCATGCACGCATGCACACATGCATGCATTCACTTGCATGCATGCATGCACACCACATGTGCACTCATGCATACATGCACTCATGCATGTGCACACATGCTTGCATGCTCATGCATGCATGCACATACACACATACATGCACTCATGCATGCTTGCATGCACACACACATACATGCACTCATACACATATATGCATGCACCTGCGTGTATAAATGCACACACTCACACATGCATGCAAGCACTCATGCAGTCACACATAACTCATGCATGCACACACACATTCATGCATGCACACACTCGTGCATGCATGCACTCGCACATGCATGCATGCACTCAGACATACATGCACACTCATGCATACATGCACAGATGCATGCTGTCTATTGTTAGAAAGCCTTTGTCAGCGCTGTAGTGCTTCACACAAATATTGGGTGCCGTATGTTTTGCTGCAGTCTGTTGAGCTCTTATACAAAACAAAAAGCCATTTTGGGGAAGAAAAAAACCTGCATAATTGACATTTTATTTTGGCTAAACTGTTCAACTTAGGCCCCTATAGGCGAGCTATGTTGCCTTCTGCCAACTCTTGCAGGTTGCAGCTTTGCTGACGTCAAAACAGTACTGAAAAACTCGTCCATAATGCCATTAGGCATTTTTCTTGTTACCCAAAATGTGTAATTTCTGACACCATTTTGGATGCCATTAGTTCACACGGACATGTTTTCCCAATGGATTTGAAATAATTTCAAAGGAATGTTCTTTCAGTGACCCTCTACCAAAATTGCCAAAGTGGTCCCCAGAGCTAAATAAAAAAAAACTTTAAATGATTTCTCCTGCTTAACCAGTGGATGGTTTTCTAAATAAATTAATTCACAGGAATGTTTCTTGGGTGACCCTCCACCAAAATTGCTCAAACCATTCTGCTTTGCTGAACAAGATGGCCACCAGAGCTAAATATATAAAAAAACTTTAAAAGACTTCTCCTCCTTAACCGGCTAATGGACTCCAAAATAATTTCACAGGAATGTTCCTTGTTTGACCCGCTACCTAAATTGCTCAAACCGTTCCACTCGGATGAACAACCTGGTAATCAGAGGTAAAAACAGAGAAACCTGTAAACGGCTTCTCCTGCTTAACCGGTGGATGGATTTCAAAATAACTTCACAGGGATGTTCAGTGGGTGACCCTCTTCCAAAATTGCTCAAACCTTTCTGTTCAGATAAGATGGCCACCAGAGCTAAAACTAGAAAAACCTTTTAGTCAACTTTCCTCCTTTGTTCAAATTGTTCCACTCTGATGAACAAGGTATGGCAAAATCACAGAATCATGCTCAAATGGTTCTACCCAGTGATTGACATAACAATATATCTAGGTCAGGTAATATTTTACATATATTATTTGCCACCAGAGCAAACTACAAACCGCACAATGACTTCTACTCCTAAACAGCCTGACTGATTCAAAAATAATTTCCCAGAAATATTCCTTGGGTCTACAAAATCCCTCTACTCCACCATATTACCTACAATTTCATTTGTAGAGGCCTCTGTGGTGTATAAGTGGTTATGCTACTCGCCTTGTAAACAAGGGGTCGCAGGATAGATCACGGGCTTCTCCAGACTTTCTGATGAGTCTTTAAACTGAGGCCCAATCTCCGTATGACCTTAGCTGTTGGTGAGACGTAAAACACAAAAACTCACAATTTCATGTGTACAATATGGATCAGGTGAGCGATCCATGACCAACGTGGCCCTCTTGTTGTTTTTCCTTTTCAGCTTGCATGTATAAAGTAGTGCTATTATAGTCACCCCAGTCATCTGCGTGCTTGTGCGCATTTTCATTCCCGTCGAACTGTGTTAAAAATAACTTTAAATGCTTATGTCTTGAGAATCACTCATCAAAGAACATTCATATTTGGAACTTTGGTACCTGGAAGGGTCTTCTGAGATTCCAAATATGCACACCTCTGGGTTCTATCTATCTATCTTCTGATACTGCGTCGGTCACATTTGACAGGTTCATTCTCGTGGATGGGGCCAGGGGTCAAATTTAGGACACCTGTAATACTGCATTAATACTTTTCAAATGCTTATATCTCGACAATCACTCAACGCAGAGCATTCATATTTAGAACTTTGATACCTGGATGTGGGGGATGGGTCTTCTGAGATTCCAAAAGAACACATTTGTGGTTTCATGCCTGGGGTTAGGGGCCAAAATCTATGCTAACAGGTTATAGACACAATGGGGTATACATTCAGTAAAACATGTGACATTGGTTCAAGTGGGAAAGAGTGGTCACAGTGACCTACATTTCACAGTCCAGTGATTTTACCTTTTATCTTGAAGACTTGTTGGATGGATGGTATCTCATTGTTACACCTGGGATATTAGTTCCACGTGACCCAAGGTCTGACCTCAAAATAATATAAATATATTGGTTAGTGTGACCAATATTTCATGGTTCTGTGATTTTGCCATATATATTGATTAACATTTGATGAATAAACTTCACACCTTGATTATAAGTTCCATGTGGCCAAATGATTCACACAAAAAAATATCTATCTAGGTCAGTGTGACCTTTATTTCAAGGTTCAATGAGTTTGCCTTAAAACTCAAAGACTGTTTGATGCCACTCGCTGATTGACCTTAAAATATATCTAGGTCATTTTGACCAATATTTCATGGTTCAGTGATTTTGCTTTATATCTTGAACTATTTGATGGAGAAATTTCATACCTATAAGTTGCATTTTATGTGATGACTGACACAAAAATATTTCTTTGTCCGTGTGGCCTAAATTTCATGGTTCAGTGATTTAACCTTTCTTCAAGACTTTAAATATGTTCTAGAAGGGGTTATCCTTTGGAAGCAATGAATACATCACAGAACTGGAAAATTTGGAGTGTACATGTTTTCTGAGCCAGACTAGCTAGTTTCGGCCATTTAGGCCTCATCAGTGACCCTTAAGTATTTTCAAAATTACGAAATGGAATCAATTAAGTTGGAGAGTCATACCTTGGATATTAGTTCCATGTGTCCCGATGATAAATCTGAAATATATCTAGGTCAGTATGACGTGTGTATCATGGTTTGGTAATTTTGCCTTATATCTTGAATACTACATGTATTTGATGGAGAAACTTCTTACCTGGATATTGTGTTCAGTGGGACCCAATGATTGACATAGCAATATATCTAGGTCAGGTATGACCTGTATTGCACGGTTCAATGATATTGCCTTATAACTCTAAGGGTATTTGATAGAGAAATGTCATACCTGGAATATAAATGACCTTTACAGTGTTGACGGGGACGTTAAACCTCAAATCAAACAAACAAATACCTGGAAAATAAGTTTGTTGTGACCCGATGATTGATTTCAAAATATATCTAGGTCAGTGTGACCTATATTTCATGGTTCAGTGATTTATCATATATCTTGAAGACCATTTCTGTGAGAAATGTCATACATGGGAAATCAGTTCCATGTGACTGGAAGATTTTACTTCAAAATAATTGTATATGTAGGTCAGTGTTATCTATATTTCTTAGTTGAGTGATTTTGACATATATCTTGAATAATATTCTTGAATACAAGAAATGCCATGCATGGAATATAATTGTATTTTAAAAATACTTCATGTAAGAGCTGTTATAAAAACCTTTCTCATATTAATGTGTATTTTAAAAATACTTCATTTAAGAGCTGTTATAAAAACCTTTCTCATATTAATCTGAAAATATAGGTAGACGAGGTGCAAAATAGGTGAGCTATGTTGTACTGCGTCTGCTCATTTGTTTATCAACCATAAGCGTGCATGGGGGTCGGAGATTGGGTATCTAAAAAGCAATGCTTATTCATTTTTTTTTTTCATTTTGATTAGCTCAAGCAACAGCTGGCTTTCAAGCTAAGTACCAGGAGATTTTCCCCACAAAGTCCTGTCTTCAGCTTAAGATACGAGAAGTGCGGCAGAAGATGATGGCTCAGTCTGCAGCAGTGGAGGCAGCTGTAACAGGGCATGGATCACAGTCTAGTGAATCAGGGGTTACTACTCCAGCCACATCTGGGACAGATACCGGCGCATCGAGTTACTGTGGGACACAGAATATGTTGAGTAGTGGGCAGGATCCCACCAGTTCTACAGGGCATCTTTCTTAACCATATCCCTAAAAAAGAAGTTTCTTAAAGCTTTTGCCCCTAGTGCACTCTTCAGTGGACTATTCTGTCTCTGAATCTGGACAGGCCAATTGCAAAGTGTTTAAAATACGATAGAATGGTAAATAATGTAGATCATTATTAGATGGCTCATATTGAGGCATCTCATCAGAAAACAAACCTGTTTACAAAGTTATTTATATTTGGGGTTGATGAGGTTGAAGTTAAAACTTGCTTGTGAACACCTTTCACCTTAAATAATTTTACATCTTTAGAGATTGTTGAACAATGTTGTTATGATAACAAATAAGTGTTTGATTTAGAGATTGGAATGCATTGCACTTATTTTAACTCACCTGAGCCGAAGGCTCATTGGTATGACAAGGGTCAGTTGTCTGTCAACATTTTCAAACATGATTACATTTCCTCTGAAATGAACTCAAATTTCATGTGGAGCAGCCATGAGATGGGGGAATGATAGTTTGTTCGTGTGGTCCAAGTCACATGAGCGAGATGGCCACCTTGCCCATATATGGTTAAAACCATTCAAAAATCTTTTTCTCCGGAACCAGTGGGCAGATTGTCATGAAACTTGGTATGTAGCATTGGGGACTCGAGACAATCATATTTCATTCAAATGATGACCTTTGGATAACCTTGACCTATTTTAAGCCAATGTCAAATTTGGTAACAGGCTTTATTTTTTGAAAGCTTTTGTATCATACCTGCCAACTTTTCAAATTTTTCATGTGGGAGATTCTGCTTATCAAGGCCTTCTTTGATGGAATCAAGAGCGATATATATTTTCCCCAAAATTTCCATGGGGGAGATTTTTTTTTCAAATTGACATCCCTATAGCTGACACATTCCATTCCCCTGATGCCTTAATATAACAGCACAGTTGCATGTTTCATCTTTATGTCTTATCCAATCAATCTGTAGTATACTTAAGTTTCAATAAACAACAGTATTTGTAATAACCAATGATGGTCTGAATATATGATCTGTCTGAAATTAAGGTCTGTTGCTCAATGACAGTTTTCATGAAATTGCAAAGTGTGCTTCATATCTGACTATAACCGACTTTATTTGGTAAACCAATTGTTTCTGAAGTGTTAGGTCAAATAACAATACGATTTTGTGGTCACAAAAATATGTGACATTGTAAATATTATGTAAGTAAATATTTACTAACATTATATGTGGAAGTAATTAAAGAATTTTTTAAAACATATTTATATGAATGAATCAGCATGAAATTTCCCTGTTTGTCCTTATACAGATAGAAAACTGTTGGCAACTTGCATATGTTTATGAATGTTGGTACTCGGTAAATCTATCATTCGGATACAAATAGCCAATATAGCTAAAAATATTCTCTGGGTTTTCCATCATTCGATGTCGGGTAGGAATAATAGACGAAATCAACTTGATTTCGCGAAATCAGCCGGATTTAGCGAAATCAACCTATAAAATACACAGTTACAAAAAAAAAAAAAAAAAAAAAACAGAAAAAATATTGTTCTTGCATATTAACTAGAATGTTAATATACATTTATGAGCCAAGTTTCATGAGAAAATTTGAATATTTAGTATGTTTTTGAAAGGAAAATTTATTATGCCACTTGATTTCGCTGGAAATCACATTATGTGCGAAATCAATGTATAAAATAAATATTTCCCAAAATAGACTAAAACATTTTTTATTTTGCATATTATTAAGTATGTTGATATACATTTATGGTCCAAATTTAATAAAAAAAAATGTAAAAAAATATCTGGAAATTCTATTCTGCCACTTGATTTCGCTGAAAAACACATGTGCGAAATCAACTCCTTATAGCGAAATCACTCAAGCAGGAGCTCGATATAGGTGAAACAGTTATGGAAGGACAGTAAAACCAACATAAATTAAATGAAGCATTCAGTAATAAAACTAGAAGTCGATGGTATAGCAACGTAAATACCCGATTTTTCTATGGATAACACTAATGAGTAGTTTATGTCGAAGTAAAGCGTTAATCCAAAATCATTAATCCATAGACAAAGGGCAAATATCAATGTTCAGATCAACAGACATGGACTCCAGAAGAGTTTTATCAGGCGTCCGCGGATAGTAAGCATTACTTGGTAAGCAAGCTTCGCCCACTATGCCTATCGACCTGAACGAAAAAAAGGAGCAAATGCCGATAAGGGAATGTCCGAGATTTTGGAAGTCTTCCTATCGCTTTCCATTGGCAAACACATCAGAAATAATTCTGGAAATGGCCACAGTGTACGGATCAACAAGATCATGATCTATGTATTAGCTAGCCGAAACTACATGTAAGTTAAAGAAATTTGCAAAGAACATTCTAACTGATAAGCAAAGTTTCAGACATGTAACTCTTATAGTTTAGAAGATATGGCAAAGTCATACTTTTTGATGTTTGACCTTGGGGTTATGCTGAGGTCCACCAAAAGTATCCCAATTTATTCTATATTCCAACGACCATCCAATAACCAAGTTTCAGAAGTCTAACTCCAATAGTTTAGAAGTACTTTTTGACCTTTGACCTTGGGGTCATGTTGCGGTCAAAGTCACACCAAAAGTATCCTAATGTATTCTATATTCCAAGGGCCATCCAATAACCAAAGTTTCAGAAGTGTAACTCCAATAGTTTAGAAGATATGGTAATATCATACTTTTTAACCTGTGACCTAGGTTGAGATCACACCAAAAGTAGCCCAATATATTCTATATTCCAAGGGCCATCCAATAAGCAAAGTTTCCGAAGTGTAAGTCCAATAGTTAAGAAGATATGGCATTCTTTTTTACCTCTGTCCTTAAGGTCATGTTGAGGGCAAGGTCACACCAAAAGTAGCCCAATATTTCAAGGGCCATCCAATAAGCAAAGCTTCAGAAGTGTAACTCCAATAGTTTAGAAGATATGGCGAATTCATACTTTTTGACCTCAGACCTTTGGGTCATGTTGAGGTCAAGGTCATGCCAAAAGTAGCCTAGTGCCATCACCTTATTAACTGTCCGATAATGTTTACACGCGTCAGCAGTTCCACACAGGTGTAAATCTTCTGACGGTCAACTACATAGGTATTTTACTACGGTAAATACTAGAATGGTCGGGCGGCGAAATATTTACAAAGTAAGATTGGGGCCGTCAGGCGGAAGACCGGGAGATAGGGTTAGAAAGCGTGTTATCCTGATGGAATCGGGAGATATCAAATGTATGCCGACGCACATGTATTAAACTGTAGAAAATGCAAGTGACGCGTAGTTGCTCCCCTTAATTACCTGTCAATCATTTTACTTTCCTTTCTTCATTGGTTTATGATAATGAGTTCATGAATATTAATGAGGCGAAAGTTGTGACGTTAATAAACTCTATTTCAGACACAAAAAATATGTGATTACAGTTTCTAGGTAAGAAAATTTATTCAGGGACTTGCTAGGTACCTAAAAATATCTGTTTATCATTGAAGTCGGTCTAATATAAATTTTATTTTAGTAAAGTCGTCATTGTCATTAGATTTCACGACCGCAAAACACCGAGCGATATTGACCAACCAGTGTCTCACTCTGAAATGTTCGTCACTTTCTACATCGGCGCAACCCCTGTCAGATTGTTAGAATTTGTACCCGTCTTACAGCCAGTACCCGATTTGTTTTTGATTTCGCTAAAAGGAGTTGATTTTGCACATGTGAAATCATGAGAAAGAATAGATTTAAATACATTAAATATTAAAATTTTGTCATGAAACTTGGCTCATACGTATATGTTTAACAACATTCTTAAGAATATGCACAAATACGGTTTAGTCAGTTTTGGAATAAAAAGTTATTTTATACATTATTGAGTTGATTTTGCACGTGACTGCAACCAAAACCAGTGGTAGCATAGATTTTCCTGTCAAAAACATACTAAATATTCAAATTTTGTCATAACTTCCACGCAGAGCTGAATCCGGCCCGCACACGAGTACTGGTAAACCTGCTCACGCAATGCGGTGCGAGTCAGACCGTTCATGCTTATAAACCCTATTGGTTTCATTGGGCGACAGGGCTTGAGTTGTCATTTCATCTCAATGTCGGGTAAAAGTCCCACAAAATTGGAAGCAACATCTCCAAAATGACCTACATAGTGTTGACGGGGATGTTAAACATCAAATCAAACAGACAAGCAAACAATCATAAAACTTGACTCATAAATGTATAATAACATTCTAGATAATATGCAAGAACAATCATTTGTGCCGGTTTTTAAAAATGTGTATTTTATAACTTGATTTCGCTAAATCCGGCTGATTTCGCGAAATCAAGTTGATTTCATACCTACCATTCGATGTCCCTGGATTTTAGAGGAACCAAATAGATAGTGAAGGAATCCAATATATTCCAAATGACTGTCAACAAACAAATAAAGCGTGAGGAGGTGCAGAAATTGTGTTGTATTTTTTTTTTTTTTGCCTTTTGCCGACACGAGTGTGAGGTCACTTATGATAACGCTTGACGCTTGTGGGATCAAACCGGCTACCTCTTGATCTCAAATCCGATGTTTTGCCACTGAACCACCACGCTCCACAAGGAGAGGTTAAAGAAAGTACATACATTCGGTATATATATCGGATATAATGAAATCTTTTCCTGCATTCTACCTCCCTTTCGACCCTTTCGATTTGGTGGGCTGCGGGACTGATGGTATGTTTTTTATTCAATATACGTAGTTGAGTATACTGTATATATATCAAACTCAAATGGACATCCGGCCCTGGATGCAAGTACTTCCGAAATATTTGTATAGTAAAGAAATAAGAAAGTACAAATGGGCAGTGGCAGGGTTCGAACCCACGCTGGCGATGGCAGCCACGCCTAGCCATATAGTAACAAAGGTCTAACTGACTGCACCACTACGCTCCTCAAAAAAGGAGTTTTCATGGAATAGTATTTAGCTCATTTTTCCTGCATGACCCATCAGATAGAGTTTCTAGATACCTGTGTGCATTAGCACACTCGGATTTATATGCTGGATGCCTGGATTCTATGGGTACCGAAGCTTGCAATTATTATATTTATTATATATATATTATATATATAATTATATTTTTAATTTATCAAACTCAAACTCAAAGCTGTTTTTGAAGAGCGTAGTTTGCCTTTTTCCCAAAGCATAAGTGACTCAACTCTTATCCTGCTGTTCACGACAACCCCTATCTTTGGAAACAGTGTAGATCCAGATCAGATGGCTAAATCCATCTGATCAGGATCCACACTGTTTTACATTCAATTAATGAATTTGTAGGAATAAATTACATCAAGTGATCTGATTGGTTGAAAGTCAGAAATTTAAACTGAATATTCAGCAAGAGAAGGTTAATGTAGAATAGGCCAAGGTCAACCAAGAGTCATCAGTTGGACAAACCCATTAACAAACTTTTTTCCCCTCTCCCTAAGGTACTCCGCATGTAATATGGTTTCAATCAGCCCGGCACCTTTAAGTGGAGAAGTTAAACTAGAAGCTCAAGAGGGCAAGAAATCGCTCACCTGGATTAAACTGATCAGTGCATGGTGGCTATTAAGTGAGATTACCTGAACCTAACACAACTTAAGTTTCTGAACAGTACAATTTTACGTCGGATTCAGCTGGTGCGAAGTTGACTGTAAAGTGTTTGTTTGTTTGGTTTGATGTTTAACGTCCCCATTAACACTTTATAGGTCATTTTGGAGATGTTGCTTCCAATTTTGTGGGACTTTTATCCGACATTGAGATGAAATGACATTTCAAGCCCTGTCGCCCAATGAAACCAATAGGGTTTATAATCATGGACGGTCTGACTCGCACAGCTTTGCCTGGGCAGGCTTAGACCACACAAAAAAACTCCCGACTGTACATGTTCTAGGTGACCTCAACTTCAGAGACATTGCTTGGCCCGACAGGCTCAGCAAACAAGGCGCAATGCTGAGTCAGTCGGAAGGACAAATATTAATTGACATTATGAACGATCATGGCCTTGAACAAATTGTTAACTTCCCCACTCGTGATAAGAACACATTGGATCTGGTCCTTACGACTTTGCCAGGACAATTGGAAGACATTCATTCCCCAGATAAACTAAGTGACCACGATGTTGTCTCCGGATATTTAAAAATTCACATCCCACCAATAAAGAAACCTCGGAGGAAGGTGTACTCATATCAGAAAGGTGACTATGAAACTATGAGGAAGGATGCACACAGATTTGCAAATGAGAATTACTTTAATGGTCATTCAGATGCTCGGTCTGTACAGGAAAATTTTGATTTGATAACTTCTTTCATTCATACTTCGGCCGAAAAGCATATCCCCTCAAAAACTAGTAGGTCTGTATCTTCTATTCCCTGGATCACTCCAGAGATAAGAAGGAAAATTCTCAGAAGGAATAAGATTCATGCAAAGGCAAAAAAGACTGGATGTGGTAAACTCCGGACTAAATTTGAAAACTTGAGACGTGAAATCAAGACTGATATAAAAATCAGCATGATTTGTATGTGAATAACTTGGTAGGTGATGTTAAGGCAAATCCCAGAGACATCTACAGATATATTAATAGCCAGAAGAAAGACAGGCAAGGTATCCCGCCCCTTAATAAAAGAGGAGGGGACGGGGTTGCTGAATCAGACCCTGAAAGGGCAGAGGAACTAGTTGGTCAATTCAATGATGCGTTTAATAAAACTGAGTTCAGGGAGGTTCCATTGACTGGAAGATCGGCTCCATTCATGAATAATATTGTTGTGACAGCTGCAGGAGTGATCAAATTATTTCAAGGCTTAAACCCCAGTAAGGCCTTAGGAACTGATGAGCTTCATCCTAGAGTCCTGAAGGAACTAGCAAATGAGTTGGGTCCAGTTTTTGCACACTTGTTTCAACAGTCTCTTGATACGAGTGGAATCCCCAAAGAATGGCTCTTAGCAAACATCTGTCCACTCTTCAAAAAGGGAGATAGGGCTCTTGCCCGTAATTATCGCCCTGTATCTCTGACTTGTTTCTGTGTAAATTGCTGGAACATATAGTCTGCTCGCCCACTTGGACGAACATAAACTTTTGTCAGACAGACAACATGCATTTAGGAAAAGGCACAGTTGTGAAACTCAGCTAAGCACAGTTATTAATGACTGGGCAAAAATCTTGGACAAAGGGGACAGGTGGACACATTTATTCTGGACTTCGAGAAGGCGTTTGACACCCCTCCACATGAACTACTTAAATCTAAGTTATTTGGTTATGGAATTGGGGGAAAGACCCTCAAATGGATAGATTCCTTTCTTTGCTACAGAAAACAGCGGGTTGTTGTTAATGGTGAATCTTTGGAGTGGGCTCCAGTTTTGTCTGGAGTCCCGCAAGGGACCGTTCTTGGTCCACTTTTGTTCTCCCTGTACATCAATGATATCTCCACTGACATTGACTCAGAAATAAGACTGTTCGCAGATGACTGTGTTTGTTACCGGGAAATTAGAGATACAGATGACTCATTGAAACTTCAGGCTGACATAGATAGATTAGGATGTTGGGCACGTAAATGGGGCATGAGATTTCAGCCAGTTAAATGCAATATTATGCAGATAACTAGGAAGAGATCTAATAAAGTTGAGGCTTCTTACACCTTAGAGGGAACGGTCCTCGAGAATGTGGACTCCTTTAAATACCTTGGCGTGACAATCTCACACAACTTGAGATGGAATACTCATATTAGCAACATGTGTACTAAGGCAAATAGAACGCTTGGTTTCCTGAGGCGAAATCTTCATCAGTGCCCTCAGGCTGTAAAAGAGGCAGCATATAAAGGTCTTGTTCGCCCAATCTTGGAATATGGTAGTTGTATCTGGGACCCGAGTGGAGTGGTCCTTAACGATGAAATTGAGAAAGTTCAGAATAGAGCTGCTAGATTTGTAACAGGCAATTACTGCTTTGAAACTTGGAGCATGACTGGAATACTTGGAAAATTAAAATGGGAGTCTCTCAAGAAAAGGAGAAAAGACAGTAGGCTAATCCTTTTATACAAAGGTCTAAAAGGTGCTGCCAGCATTCCAACAGATGACCTTATTCCCCCAGCTAGACACTGTAGAAATCACCATTCGATGGCGTTTCAGACCCTTAACGCAAGAACTGACATTTATAAAGAGTCCTTCTTCCCCAGAACCATTAGAGATTGGAATGCCCTTCCCGATTCGATTATTTCGACAGCTGAAGGTGCTGATGATTGTGTAGCTAAATTTACCTCTTTGGTTAGAGCTAGGGACTAACATCCCACATCACAGGTCCTGGTGTATGAATGTCATTTGACGTGTCACCAGTAACAATTCTGATTCTGAGATCCTCTATGCGGTTTACCAGTACTCGTGTCGGATTCAGCTCTGCGTAGATACATCATGCATCCCATTTATTTCTTCAAGCCCCGATGGTACAAGTTGTTAAGTGTTGACAGTTAAGTGTAAGAGGGACTTTTACCCCGTCTTGGATTTTGGAAAGGAACGATTTTAACGACTCTGACTCTCTTTAAATCTGCACGCCGGCATATCTGTGATACCTCCCTCATCAGGAGGGAGACTCTCTCATTTTGATGCTAATTTTTGTTCAATTTGTGCTAAATTTTAATAAAATTTTGGAGTCTCCCTCATTTGAACTGAGAATTTCCCTATATACTCTTTACATCTCCCTCATCACAGTGGTAAATCTCCCTCATACAGTTAAAATAATTATCACAGGCATGCGCCGGGATATGACTTGGATAAATCTGGGCTATATTGCACTTTACCGGGCACTGGCTTCTGTCGAGACTGCGCAGGCGCAACTTGTTGTTAGGGCGTGTCTTTTGTTGTTGATGTCTCATTAATTATTCATGACGTTCGGGAATGGACGGTCGCAATTTTGTTTTCGAAGGACGAATCGACGCATTTTCTAACCGTTGTTTTTCAAAGAATGCAAGCATTTTCAAAGCACAGATATCGATAGTGTGCTGTTGTGTATCGTACTTCATTAGCATTAAAAAATACGTAAATTCCCAGACTCAGTTGTAGCTATTTTTAGCTTACACTATACTAAAGTAACAACGATTAGCCTTTCTATCTTCGACGTGGATTCGACAGACTAGGACAACGTTACCAAATTATATGCAAATGGAATGAAAGGAGACTGATTTGAAACTTTAAGGGTACTGCAGACTAAATAAGATTCTACAGATCCCGAATTGCTGCCTTTGTTAGTTTAAACCTTGCATCTTTCTATCTTTGAATGCAGGGGTTTTGGGGGGGGGGATGGGGAGCGGCAGCCCCCATGACGTTGACTTATAAATAACTTACTATAGTCAAAAGTCAAAATACATCATCAGCCACGTTGTTTAAGTTTTACCGTCCCTGCATATTTTTGCCAAATCATCATAAACAAAGCCATACTTTCTCTTTTTAGCTCACCTGTCACGTAGTCCCATGTCTTTGATATTTGGTGTGTAGCTTCATCTGGTGGACCTTTGCTAAAATTGTTCGAATTCTAGCCCCTGTGCCAAAACTTCCCCAATCGCGGGGCCCTTTGGTTTTTCATTGAAAAATCAGGGAAAATCTTTAATTCTTGTCTGAAACCAGAAGGTTCAGGTCTTTGATATTTGGTATGATTCGAAGCTTCTTCTAGTGGACCTCTATCAAGATTATTCAAATTATAGCCCTGGGGCCTACTGGTATTACAGTGACTTATATAGGGAAAATCTATATAAATCTTCTTCTCTGAAACCAGAAGGCTCAGTTATTTGATATTTGGTATGAAGCTTTGTCTAGTGGACCTTTACCAAGATTGATCACATTATAGCCCTGGGGCCAAAGATGGCTCCGCCACGGGGCCCACTGGTTTTACACAGACTTATTTAGGGAAAACCTTTGAAAATCTTGTCTGAATCCAAAAGGCTCAGGTCTTTGATATTTGGTATGAAGCTTTGTCTAGTAGACCTCTACCAAGATTGTTCCAAATATAGCCCTGAGCCCAAAAATGGGCCCACTGGTTTTACATAGACTTATGTAGGGAAAACCTTTGAAACTCTTCTCGTCTGAAACGAGAAGGCCAAGGTCTTTGATATTTGGTATGAAGTTTCATGTAGTGGACCTCTACCAGAATTGTTCAAATTAGTGCGCTGGGCCAAAAATTGGCCGGACCCCTGAGCCCACTTGTTTTACATAGACACATTGGGAAAACCTTTGAAACTCTTCTTGTCTGAAATCAGAAGGCCAAGGTCTTTGATGTATGGTATGAAGTTTTGTCTTGTGGATTTCTACCAAGATTGTTTAAATTATAGCCCTGGGGCCAAAAATGCCGCGCCTGGGACCCACAGGTTTTATATAGACTTATATAAGGAAAACCTTTAAAATGTTCTTGTATGAAACTAGAAGTCTCCGTTCTTTGATATTTGGTATGAAGCTTCACCTTTTAGACCACTACCAAGATTATGCAAATCATAGCCATGGGGTCAATAATGGCACTCCTCGTGGCCCACTTGTTACCCTATGGATCAGGTGAGCGACCCAGGGCCATCATGGCCCTCTTGTTTTTTTTCTCCTTGCAACTTGTTTACAAACTGGGTCATGGAAAGTTGACATCAGAGCTCATTAATATTCAGTACGTCTTTAAATTTGACAAATGAAATTACGCACGCGCAGTTCTTCCGTGGAAGCAAAACAAAATGTAATTAACGTTTCTTCCGCTTCTCCTGCTTAGAACAAGCTTGAAATTGCCGAACTTGGTTAAAACCTACGGTTAAAAACCTTGGTTTTAGCCTGAAATATGCCTAATCTACACGATTTGGTTTTTTTTTTTGCATTTTTCTGCCTTATTTCCTTTTTCGGGCCGCGCTCACGCGCGTCCTTATAATAGGGCCTTAAATACTTACATGGATTTTTCTACGGAAAATAAGTGCCCGGTGTAACAGGCCAGTTCTTCCCCCTAGTCAGTTTCTTCCCCGGGGAAGAACTGGGCCGGCCCGGTTCTTCCCCGAGGAAGAAACCGACTAGTCAGTTTCTTCCACACCCAGTCAGTTTCTTCTTCAATAGAATTCGGAGACTGGGGGAAGATGTTTACTAATAATTCTTGTGATAAATTTCCTTGCTTTTTAGGACAAAAATTGGTATAAACTAAAAAGATATAGTAAGCAACAAACGTTTGGAGCTCTAATATCAATAGAATTTGGAGGCTATGGTGGGGAAGAAATAGGCCGGCCTAGTTCTTCCCCACCCCAGATGTTTCTGCTTACTAATAATTCTGGTGATAATTTTTTTCCTTTGCTTTTTTAAAACATAAATTGGTATGAATAAGCAACGAATGTTTGGAGCTCAAATTTTAATAGAATTTGGAGACTGGGGGTGGGGAAGAACTGGGCTGGCCCGTTTCTCCCCCACCCCAAATTTTTCTGTTTACTAAAAATTCTTGTGATAAATTTTCTTCACTTTTAAAGACATAAATTGGTACATGTATTAACTAAACAGATATTATAATCAACAAATGTTTGGCACTTAAATACTTAAATTTCAATAGAATTCGTAGACTGGGGATTGGGAAGAACTGGGCCGGCCTGTTTCTTCCCCCCCCCCCCCCCCCCATTGGGTTGTACAATTATGTCAGTTATATTGCTGAAGATATCTTTGGTGGGGAAGAACTGGGCCGGTCCGTTTCTTTCCCATCCTTGGTAAGTGTTGTACTGTTAAGTCAGTTATGGCGTTGAAGGTGTCTGGCGGCCTTCCTCACCCCTGGGTAGTGTTGTGCAGTTATGTCAGTTATATCGCTGAAGATGTCTGGGATGGGGAAGAACTATAGCGGACCATTTCTTCCCCCACCCTTGGGTAGTGTTGTACAGTTATTTCAGTTATATTGCTGTCTTGGGTGGGGAAGGCCACCCGTTTCTCTCCTACCCTTGGTAAGTGTTGTACTGTTAAGTCAATTATGAAGTTGAAGGTGTCTGGGGTGGGGACAAACTGGGCTTGCCCGTTTTTTCCCCACCCTTGGGTAGTGTTGGTTATATCTTTATGTTTATTATATCATTTTAGTTTATACCAATTTTTGTCTTAAAAAGCAGAGGAAATTTATAACAAGAATTATTAGCTCACCTGAGCACGAAGTGCTCAAGGTGAGCTATTGTGATCGCCTTTTGCCCGGCGTGCGACGTGCGTCGTCAACAATTCACTTAAATGACATCTCCTCCTAAACCAGTGAATGGATTTCAAAATACTTTCACAGAAATGTTCCTTGGGTGACCCTCTACCAAAATTGCTAAAATGGTTCCGCTCTGCTGAAGAAAATGGCCGCCAAAGCTAAAAATAGAAAAACCTTTAAACGACATCTCCTCCTAGCCCTTTGGCCAGATTTCAAAATAATTTCACAGAAATGTTCCTTGGATGACCCTCTACCAAATTGCTAAAATGGTTCCGCTCCGCTGAACAAAATGGCTGCCAGAGCTAAAAATAGAAAAACCTTTAAACGACATCTCCTCCTAGCCCTTTGGCTTGATTTCAAAATAATTTCACTGAAATGTTCCTTGGATGACCCTCTACCTAAATTGCTAAAATAGTTCTGCTCCGCTGAACAAAATGGCCGCCAGAGCTTAAAATAGAAAAACCTTTAAACGACATCTCCTCCTAGCCCTTTGGCCCGATTTCAAAATAATTTCACAGAAATGTTCCTTGGATGACCCTCTACCAAAATTGCTAAAATGGTTCCGCTCCGCAGAACAAAATGGCCGCCAGAGCTAAAAATAGAAAAACCTTTAAACGACATCTCCTCCTAGCCCTTTGGCCCGATTTCAAAATAATTTCACAGAAATGTTCCTTGGATGACCCTCTACTAAAATTGCTAAAATTGTTGCGCTCTGCTGAACAAAATGGCCACCAGGGCTAAAAATAGAAAAATCTTCAAACGACATATCCTCCTAGCCCTTTGGCCCGATTTCGAAATAATTTCACAGAAATGTTCCTTGGATGACCCTCTACCAAAATTGCTAAAATGGTTCTGCTCCGTTGAACAAAATGGCCACCAGAGCTAAAAATAGAAAAACCTTAAAACGACATCTCCTCCTAGCCCTTTGGCCTGATTTCAAACTTAATTTCACAGAAATGTTCCTTGAATGACCCTCTACCAAAATTGCTAAAATGGTTCCGCTCCGTTGAACAAAATGGCTGCCAGAGCTAAAAATAGAAAAACCTTTAAATGACATCTCCTCCTAGCCTTTTGGCCTGATTTCAAAATAATTTCACGGAATTGTTCCTAAGGTGACCCTCTACCAAAATTGCTAAAATGGGTCCGCTGTGCTGAACAAAATGGCCACCAGAGCTAAAAATAGACAAACTTTTAAACGACAACTCCTCCTAGCCCTTATGCCCGATTTCAAAATAATTTCACAGAAATGTTCCTTGGATGATCCTCTACTAAAATTGCTAAAATTGTTCCGCTCCGCTGAACAAAATGGCCACGAGGGCTAAAAATAGAGAAAACCTTTTAAGGACATCTCCTCCTAGCCCTTTGGCCCAATTTCAAAATAATTTCACAGAAATGTTCCTTGGGTGACTCTCTACCAAAACTGCTAAAATGGTTTCTCCCCGCTGAACAAATCGGCCACCAGAGCTAAAAATAGAAAAACCTTTAAACGACATTTCCTCCTAGCCCTTTGTCTTGATTTCAAAATAAATTTCACAGAAATGTTCTTAAGGTGACCCCCTACCAAAATTGTTAAAATGGTTCCGCTCCGCTGAACAAAATGGCCACCAAAGCTTAAAATAGAAAAACCTTTCAACAACATCTCCTCCTTGCCCTTTGGCCCGATTTCAAAATAATTTCACAGAAATGCTCCTAAGGTGGCCCTCTACCAAAATTGTTAAAATGGTTCCGCTCCACTGAACAAAATGGCCACCATAGCTAAAAATAGAAAAGCCTTTAAACGACATCTCCTCCTAGCCCTTTGTCTTGATTTCAAAATAAATTTCACAGAAATGTTCTTAAGGTGACCCCCTACCAAAATTGTTAAAATGGTTCCGCTCCGCTGAACAAAATGGCCACCAAAGCTTAAATTAGAAAAACCTTTCAACAACATCTCCTCCTTGCCCTTTGGCCCGATTTCAAAATAATTTCACAGAAATGCTCCTAAGGTGGCCCTCTACCAAAATTGTTAAAATGGTTCCGCTCCACTGAACAAAATGGCCACCATAGCTAAAATTAGATAAACCTGTAAACGACATCTCCTCCTAGCCCTTTAGCCCGATTTCAAAATAATTTTACAGAAATGTTCTTTGGCAGACCCTTTAACAAAATTGCTAAAATGGTTCCACTCTGTTGAACAAAATGGCCACCAGAGCCAAAAAAGAAAAAAAACTTTAAATGACATCTCCTCCAAGCCCTTTGGCCCGATTTCAAAATAATTTCACAGAAATGTTCCTGAGGTAACCCTCTGCCAAAATTGCTAAAATGGTTCTGCGTGCGTTCATGTGTCCGTAAACTTTTTCTTCCAACGACATCTTCTCCTAAACCACTGATCGGATTTTGACCAAACTTCACAGGAATGATCTTTAGGTGGCCCCCTTTCAAAGTTGTTAAAATGGTTCTGGTCTGTTACACATCTAGGTGACAATAGCTAAAAATGGATTGTTTTGCTGAAAATTTTAAAAATCTTTTTCTCGGAAACCACATGGCCCAGGTCTTTGATATTTGGTTTGAAGCTTCATCTAGTGGACCTCTACCAAGATGGTTCAAATTATAGCCCTAGGGCCAAAAAATGCCCCCGCCACTGGGCCCTTTGGTTTTTCATAGGCTTATATTTTACTTTTGTTCCTTTGAGATCAGCGTGAATATTCTGAGATATCGGAAATAAATTGTTGGTTTAGAATCATATTCTAGACAGGTTTTTAATTATTTGGACCCCATTTTGATTTATATCAGTCTCCCCGTACATCAACCATAGTGCAGTTTATATTTTACTTTTGGTCCTTTGAGATCAGCGTGAATATTTTGAGAAATCAGAATTTAATTATTGGTTTAGATTCATATTCTAGACAGGTTTTTAATTATTTGGACCCCATTTTGATTTATATCAGTCTTTGAATCGACTGCCTATTCGAAATTTGCAAAATTGCAGTATGTTTTCTCTGGCTTTCTTTGCCGGATCATAACAGGGTCACTGATGAGGCTTTATTAGCCGAAACTACATAGTATGACCCATCTTCTTTCTTATGAATATTTTCATTGCTCTTAAAGGAACTCATTTTTTATTTTTATTTGAATCGACTGCCTATTCGAAATTCTCAAAATTGCAGTATGTTTCCTCTGGCTTTCTTTGCCGGATCATTACAGGGTCACTGATGAGGCTTTATTAGCCGAAACTACGTAGTATGACCCATCTTCTTTCTTATGAATGTTTTCTTTGCTCTTAAAGGAAAATAAAACTAAAAAATGAGTTCCTTTAAGAGCAATGAAAACATTCATAAGAAAGAAGATGGGTCATACTACGTAGTTTCGGCTAATAAAGCCTCATCAGTGACCCTGTAATGATCCGGCAAAGAAAGCCAGAGGAAACATACTGCAATTTTGCGAATTTCGAACAGGCAGTCGATTCAAAGACTGATATAAATCAAATGGGACCAAAATAATTAAAAACCTGTCTAGAATATGAGTCTAAACCAATAATTTATTTCCGATTTCTCAGAATATTCACGCTGATCTCAAAGGACCAAAAGTAAAATATAAACTGCACTATGGTTGATGTACGGGGAACTCATTTTTGATTTTTATTATATAGTGAAATCATTTAAAAATTTTCTTCTCTGAAACCACAAGGCCCAGGTCTTTGATATTTGGTATGAAGCTTCATCTAGTAGACCTCTACCAAGATTGTTCAAATTATAGCCCTGGGGCCAAAAATGCCCCGGCCCCGGGGGCCTATGGTTAACATAGGCTTATATAGGGAAAATCTTTAAAAAAAATCTTCTTCTCTGAAACTACAAGGGCCAGGTCTTTGATATTTGGTGTGAAACTTCATCTTGTGGACCTCTATCAAGATTGTTTAAATTATAGGCCTAGGGAAAAAATGTCCCCACCTGCACCTTTGGTTTTACATTGACTTATACAAGGAAAATCTTTAAAAAAAATTTCTCCAAAACCGCATGGCCCAGTTCTTTGAAATTTGATGTGTAGCTTCATCTAGTGTACTTCTACCAAGGTTGCTCAAATCATAGTCCTTGGGCCAAAAATGGCCCCGCCCCGGGGCCCTTAGTTTATCATTATATGGGAAAGTTTTAAAAAATATTCTACTCGGAAACCGCAAGGTCCAGGTCTTTGATATTTGGTGTGAAGCTTCAACTAAATTGTTCAAATCATAGCCCTAGGAAATAGAAGTCAAGGCAATGAAAACCTTTGAAAATCTTCTTGTCTGAAAGCAGAAAGCCAAGGTCTTTGATATTTGGTATGAAGCTTCGTTTTGTGGATTTTCTACCATCATTGTTCAAATTATAGCCCTGGGGCCAAAAATGGCCCGCCCCGGGGACCTCAAGTTTTAAATAGACCTTTATAAGGAAACCCTATAAAAATCGTCTTGACTGAAACCAGAAGGCTCCAGTCTTTGATATTTGGTATGAAGCTTCACTTTTTAGACCACCATCAAGATTATTCATATTATAGCCAAGGCCAATAATGGCTCTCTCAGGGGCCCACTTGATACCCTATGGATCAGGTGAGCGATCCAGGGCCATCATGGCCCTCTTGTTAGTAAACAGAAACATCTGGGGTGGGGAAGAACTGGGCCGGCCCAGTTCTTCCCCACCCCAGTATCCAAATTCTATTAAGATTTGAGCGTCAAACATTTGTTGTTTATTATATCTTTCTAGTGTATATGTTCTGCGCAAAGTAAGAATCGGTACAATTCTAGAATTGTCCTGCGCAAAGTAAGAATTCTCACTTTGTTGCGCAAAGTGAGAATTCCTACCTTGCGCAATACAATTCCGGAATTGTCTCTGCGCAAAGTGGGAATCCGGACAAAGTGAGAATTCCTACCTTGCGCTATTACAGTATCGGAATTGCCTCTGCGTAAAGTGGGAATCGGGACAAAGTGAGAATAGTAAAATATTATTACGGGATTTTATCACATTCATATGGAAACTGATCCCTGGTGGTAAAAATCACTCTATAAAATGTAGTCCAAACCTCGCCTCTACCTCATGGACATTCCATTTTAATTTTCTTATAAGAACATGAGCGGCATCACGCATAAAAAGTCCTTAGAGCCTTCGCTGTACGCATGAAGAATATATAGGACTAGAGGAAGGTTCAGACAAAGAATCAAATATCTGGCCTCAGTGAGACTTTGCACATGTGCATTTATGTGATCAATTTACGGATATACGCTAAGTACCTTTTATGCGTGACGCCGCTGATATCATAGGCAGATGTACCCACAATGCATGTTTTGAGCAGAAATATGAAAAATATCAGAAAATTTTATCTGGAAGTTCTCATTTTTTGGAGGTAAAAAAGAACATAATTATTCGCTTTTTGACAATCATAATTCGTACTGTTAATTTCGTTCTTGGGCCCTCTTGATGAGAGTTTATCTGAAATTTTTCATTTTTTGGAGGTAAAACAGTAAAACATTATTTTTTTCTTATTTCTGCTCCAAAACATAGATTGTAGGTACTCATTAAAACCACCTCACTGAAGCGGTTATAAGGAGTACCAACATTGTTTTGAGCAGAAATATGAAAAATATCAGAACATTTTATCTGAAAGTTTTCATTTTTTTTGGAGGTAAAAAAGTAAAACTGGGGTTTGCAGGATATGCATTATTTTTTTCTTATTTCTACTCCAAAACATAGATTGAGGATACTCATTAAAACCGCCTCACTGAAGCGGTTATAAGGAGTAAACAATGTATGTTTTGAGCAGAAATGTGACAATCATAATTCGTACTGTTAATTTCGTTCTTGGGCCGTCTTGATGAGAGTTGACTTGATATATTGTCTAGTTTATTACGCATTTTAGGTTGATTTCCCATTTTTCCCGGTTTTGATATTTAACAAATGAAAACTAAAAGATCTTACACAAGTGTTTATTTCATGCATTATTGATCAGGTAACCCTGACCACATAGTTTCTGGGCAGGCTTAGACCTTCTAAGCGGCTAACCGGTACCCAGTGCTCTTTCTCTAGCCAGTAGCTGAAACCCGTCCTACTTGTATCAGCGTTGGGGAGAAAACCAAATATCTACGAAAGAAAGTGGCCGAGCCGGGATTCGCTTTCACGACCTCCGGATTAATCAGATAATTGTGAATCTGACGTGCTAGCCAACATACCAGCTACAAATATCATTCAGACAGATACATTTAGATCGTAACTTGTACTGACCTTTTAACTCGTATCCTGCTGAATAAATTAAGCCACGCCCATTTTTGACTATCAACCAATCAAATTACTTAATAGATATCTGTTCAATTCACAAACAGTGGCAAACAGAGTAGATCCTGATCAGATGTCTTCTTTAGAAGCCAGCTGATCTGGATTTACCCAATTTTTAAAGGTAGGGGTTGTCGTGTTCGACATCACAAGTTTTTTTTCTGTTCTCCACATAGATTTAGGTGCTCGAGTGGATCCACTCATGAAATATGTTTATCAGCAGATATAGAAATGAATGGGTGTCCAATCGAGCTTCAAATGCCCATATACTTTGTGGGGCAGGAAACATTGTGGGTAGTTCGAGCCACTGTGGGCAGGTCAGCATATTAACAGGCTTATTCAAATCCAATGTAAATTTTACTACGGAAAAAGAAACGAACATTATCTGATGAAAATTGAAATATTTTTATTATTCCTGCACAAAACATAGATTGTGGGTACTAGCGAATAACTACAATCTACGTTTTTTTTTTTTTTTTTTTTTCTTCTTTTTTTTTTGGTTTGGTTTACTGTTCAAGATTATTACACTCATATCGAGCCGATCGTCAATCAGAGGTAGGCGAAAAGCGGAGTACCCGAAGGAAATTCACCTGACCTTCCGATGCAGAACTTGGCGTCTCACATATGATCCGAGCCAGGCTCGAACCACAGCGGTCACAGCGGTGAGAGACCTAATGATTAATAGTCAGCGCTCTTATCCACTAGGCCACGGAAGCCCTCAATCTATATTTTAGAGCAGAAGTAAGAAAAATAAGGTTTACTATATAAGAGTCGGGGTTGGAGGGGTCAGACTTTTCGTGTTTTCGCGTGTTTTCGTGATGAGACCAAAAAGCGATAAGTTTTGATTTTCTTTAAAATAATGCTATGCCGTGCTTACTCAATGATAATGAGTGCAGATAATCCTTTATTTCCAAATAGTTTGTTTGCATTAATAAGGCATAGATAATTACCAATTGAAGTCGTTAAGACGATGATGGTCCTCTTTTCATACTTGAAATTAATCACACGTGTTGATAATGTCTTTTTAGCTCACCTGGGCCGAAGGCTCCAGGGGAGCTTATAGTATAGTGGGTCCTCCGTCGTCCGTCGTCTGTCGTCCGTCGTCCGTCCACACTTTTGAGCAGCTATATCTCTGTATCCTGCAGGCTGATCTCAATCATTTCTCACCTGTAGTATGCCTCTGGTGGGGCATTGATGACATAAACTTTTTTTTGAAATCGCTCTAAAACTTTGGTTCCTATGGCAACCACAAGGTCCCATAGACTTACTATGGGAAAATGCTTGTCATCACCGTAGCACCTTCAGTTTTGATCGGATCTTTCTGAAACTTATATGTAAGGTGACTGGGGATAAAAACTCGGATGAGTTCGAAAACCGGCCAAGTCGGCCCATTAATCATAGAGTTACGTCCCTTTGATTGCTGAAAATGCCCATTTTCGACCTTGTCATCACCGTAGCCCCTTCAGTTTTGATCGGATCTTTCTGAAACTTATATGTTATGTGGCTGGGGATAAAACCTCTGATGAGTTCGAAAACCGACCAAGTCGGCCCTTTTATCGTAGAGTAACGTCCCTTTGATTGCTGAAAATGCCGATTTTTGACCTTGTCATCACTGTAGCCCTTTCATTTTTGATCGAATCTTTCTGAAACTTATATGTAAAGTGGCTGGGGATAAAATCTCGGATGAGTTCGAAAACCAGCCAAGTTGGTCCATTTATCACAGAGTAACGTCCCTTTGATTGCTGAAAATGCCGATTTTTGATCTTGTCATCACCGTAGCCCTTTGAGTTTTGATCGGATCTTTCTGAAACTTATATGCATGGTGGCTGGGGATAAAGCCTCGGATGAGTTCGCATACCGGCAAAGGTGGCCTATTTATCATAGAGTTAGGTCCCTTTGATTGCTGAAAATGTTGATTTTTGACCTTGTCAACACTGTAGCCCCTTCAGTTTTGATCGGATCTTTCTGAAACTTATATGTTATGTGGCTGGGGATAAAACCTCGGATGCTTTCCAAAACGGGCCAAGTTGCCCCATTAACTATATAGTTATGTCCCTTTGATGGCTGAAAATGTCGATTTTTTACCTTGTCATCACCGTAGCCCCTTCAGTTTTGATCGAATCTTTCTGAAACCTATATGTAAGGTGACTGGAGATAAAACCTAGGATGAGTTTGAATACCGGCCAAGTTGGCCCATTTATCATTGATTTACGTCCCTTTGACTGCTGAAAATGCCGATTTTTGACCTTGTCATCACCATAGCCCCTTCAGTTTTGATTGGATCTTTCTGAAACTTATATGTAAGGTGGCTGGGGATAAAATCTTGGATGAGTTCGAAAACAGGCCAAGTCAGCCCATTTATCGTAGAGTTCTGTCCCTTTGATGGCTGAAAATGTTGATTTTTGACCTTGTAGATTTACGTCCCTTTGATTGCTGAAAATGCCGATTTTTGACCTTGTCATCACCATAGCCCCTTCAGTTTTGATCGGATCTTTCTGAAACTTATATGTAAGGTGGCTGGGGATAAAATCTTGGATGAGTTCGAAAACAGGCCAAGTCAGCCCATTTATCGTAGAGTTCTGTCCCTTTGATGGCTGAAAATGTTGATTTTTGACCTTGTCATTACCGTAGCCCCTTCAGTTTTGATCGGATTTTTCTGAAACTTATATGTAAGGTGGCTGGGGATGAAACCTCGGATGAGTTCGAAAACTGGCCAAGTCGGCTCATTTATTTTAGAGTAACATCCCTTTGATTGCTAAAAATGCCAAATTCTGACCTTGTCATCACCGTAGCCCCTTCAGTTTTGATCGGATCTTTCTGAAACTTATACGTGAGGTGGCTGGGAATAAAATCTTGGATGAGTTTGAATACTGGCCAAGTCTGATCGGATCTTTCTGAAACTTACATGTAAGGTTGCTGGGAATAAAACCTCAGGTGAGTTTGAATACCGGCGAAGTCGGCACATTTATCATAGAGTGACGTGCCTTTGATTGCTGAAAATGCCTATTTTCGACATTGTTATCACTGCTGCCCCTTTAGTTTTGAACGGATCTTCATGAAACTTACAAACAAGGAAGTCAGGCAGAATGCTTGGAGGAGTTTGAAAACTCTTGTTTTTGAACTTGTCATCACCATAGCCACTTCAGTTTAGATCGGATCTCCTTAGCAAGTCAGGAATAAAAGCTTGAATGAGTTTGAAAACCGGTGAGGTCAGCCTGTTTATCATAGAGTTAAATTCTACTTGATTTTCAGAAAATGCTTACCCTGTCATCACCATGTCCTCCCATAAAGCCTTCAGTAAAGGTTGGCACTTCCTTAAACTTTGAATCTGTTAGCTCAGGTGAGCGATACAGGACCAAGCTAGCTTGGTCCTCTTGTTTGACTTACCGATTTGAAAAATAAGAAGTGAAATTAGCAAATACATTGTGTACATGTAATATACAAAACATTCAGCTCCTACAATCGCAAATAATTTTCTACTCACAAAACCATTAAAGTAATGTTACCCAGACTATACAGATGATAAATGCTATTCCCACAGATGAAAATTCGATTCTCACTTTGTCCCAAATACGAAAATTAGTATTCCCACTTTCTCCATACGGATGAAACATTCGATTCTCACTTTGTCCAAAAGATTCCCACTTTGCGCAGAGACATTTACCTGTTTCATACAACATTCGAATCCCTTGCGCAATTCTAGAATTGTACCGGTTCAATTCTAGAATTGCGCAACAAAGTAGGAATTCCTACTTTGCGCAAGACAATTCTAGAATTGTACCGATTCTTACTTTGCGCTGAACATATACATATTTATGTCTTAAAAGGCAAAGGGAATTTATTACAAGAATTATTAGTAAACAGAAACATCTAGGGTGGGGAAGAAACGGGCCGGCCCAGTTCTTCCCCACCCCCAGTCTCCAATTTCTATTTAGATTTGAGCGCCAAACAGTTTTTGCTTATAACATATATTTAGTTAATACCAATTTATGTCTTAAAAAGCGCAGAAAATTTATCACAAGAATTTTTTGTAAACAGAAAAATCTGGGGTGGGGAAGCAACGGGCTGGCCCAGTTCTTCCCCACCCCCAGTCTCCAAGTTCTATTTAGATTTGAGATCCAAACATTTGTTATTTATTTTATCTTTTTAGTTTATATCAATTTATGTCTTAAAAAGCGAAGAAAATATATCACAAGAATTTTTTGTAAACAAAAAAACTGGGCCGGCCCCGTTCTTCCCCACCCCCGGTCTCCAAATTCTTTTTAGATTTGAGCTCCAAACATTTGTTGCTTCTTATATCTTTTTAGTTTTTTTCCAATTTATGTCTTAAAAAGCGAAGAAAATTTACCAGCTTGTAAGCTTGAAGCTTCCATCGCAATCAGACTAAAATAAATTAGTATAAACTAAACTAAACTAAAACTAAAATTTACCACAAGAATTTTTTGTAAACAGAAAAATCTGGGGTGGGGAAGAAAGGGGCCGGCCCAGTTCTTCCCCACCCCCAGTCTCCAAATTCTATTTAGATTTGAGCTCCAAACATTTGTTGCTTCTGATATCTTTTTAGTTTTTTTGTTTGTTTTTTTTTTCAATTTATGTCTTAAAAAGCGAAGAAAATTTACCACAAGAATTTTTTGTAAACAGAAAAATCCGGGGTGGGGACGAAACGGTCCGGCCCAGTTCTTCCCCACCACTAGTCTTCAAATTCTATTTAGATTTTAGCTCCAAACATTTGTTGCTTATTATATCTTTTTAGTTTATACTAACTTATGTCTTAAAATGCGAAGAAAATTAAGCACATGATTTTTTTGTAAACAGAAAAATCTGGGGTGGGGAAGAAACAGGCCGGTCCCAGTTCTTCCCCAACCCCAGTCTCCAAATTTGTTTTAGTTTATACCAATTTATGTCTTAAAAAGTGAAGAAAATTTATCACAGGATTTTTTTGTAAACAGAAAAATTCGGAGTGGGGAAGAAACAGGATGTCCCAGTTCTTCCCCTTCCCAAGTCTCCAAATTCTATTTAGATTTGAGCTCCAAACATTTGTTGCTTATTATATCTTTTTAGTTTATACCAATTTATGTCTTAAAACGCGAAGAAAATTTATCACAAGAATTATTAGTAAACAGAAACATCTAGGGTGGGGAAGAAACGGGCCGGCCCAGTTCTTCCCCACCCCCAGTCTCATATTTCTATCTAGATTTGAGCGCCAAACAGTTTTTGCTTATTATATCTGTCTAGTTCTTCCCCCACCCCCAGTCTCAAAATTCTATTTAGATTTGAGCTCCAAACATTTGTTGCTTCTTATATCTTTTTAGTTTTTTTTTTTTTTTTCAATTTATGTCTAAAAAAAAAGCGAAGAATTTTTTGTAAACAGAAAAATCCGGGGTGGGGAAGAAACGGTCTAGCCCAGTTCTTCCCCACCACTAGTCTCCAAATTCTATTTAGATTTTAGCTCCAAACATTTGTTGCTTATATCCTTTTAGTTTATACCAATTTATATCTTAAAATGCGAAGAAAATTTAGCACATGATTTTTTTGAAAACAGAAAAATCTTGGGTGGGGAAGAAACAGGCCGGTCCCAGTTCTTCCCCAACCCCAGTCTCCAAATTCTATTTGGATTTGAGCTCCAAACATTTTGTTGCTTCTTATATCTTTTTAGTTTATACCAATTTATGTCTTAAAAAGTGAAGAAAATTTATCACAAGAATTTTTTTGTAAACAGAAAAATCTGGAGTGGGGAAGAAACGGGCTGTCCCAGTTCTTCCCCTTCCTCAGTCTCCAAATTCTATTTAGATTTGAGCTCCAAACATTTGTTGCTTATTATATCTTTTTAGTTTATACCAATTTATGTCTTAAAACGCGAAGAAAATCTATCACAAGAATTTTTCGTAAACAGAAAAATCTTTTTTCGTAAACAGAAAAATCCAGTTCTTCCCCACCCCCAGTTTCCAAATTCTATTTAGATTTGAGCTCCAAACATTTGTTGCTTCTTTTATCTTTTTATTTTTACCAATTTATGTCTTAATAAGCGAAGAAAATTTATCACAATGATTTTTGTAAACAGGAAAATCTGGGGTGGGGAAGAAACGGATCTGCCCAGTTCTTCCCCACCCCCAGTCTCCAAATTGTATATAGATTTGAGCTCCAAACATTTGTTGCTTCTTATATCTTTTTAGTTTATTCCAATTTATGTCTTAAAAAGCGAAGAAAATTTATCACAAGAATTTTTTGTAAACAGGAAATTCGGGGGTCGGGAAGAAACGGGCCGGCCCAGTACTTCCCCACCCCCAGTCTCCAAATTTAATTTAGATTTGAGTTCCAAACATTTGTTGCTTATTATATCTTTGTAGTTTATACCATTTCTTGTCTTAAAAAGCGAAGAAAATTTATCACAAGAATTTTTTTGTAAACAGAAAAATTTGGGGTGGGGAAGGAACGGGCCGGCCCAGTTCTTCCCCACCCCCAGTCCACAATTCTATTTAGATTTGAGCTCAATACATTTGTTGCTTATTATATATTTTTAGTTTATACCATTTTTATACCCCCGACATACTGAGTATGCCTATATACAGTTTTCGTATTTTCTCTCTCTCTCTCTCTCTCTCTCTCTCTCTCTCTCTCTCTCTCTCTCTCTCTCTGTGTGTGTGTGCGCATGTGTGTGTGTGTGTGTGTGTGTGTGTTAACATTTTCGTGTCCGCTGCATAACTTTTTTAACCGCTTGACATATTTTCATGAAACTTCGAATAAATGTTAAACACCATGATACGACGTGCAGAACAGATGAACCGTAACTCTTGCTTTTCTACTTTCAGAGTTATTGCGCTTTGAATGTTAAAACTTGCAATTTTTACCATTCACTTGTGTCCGCTCTGTAACTTTCAAACCGTTTGAGATAATTTCATGAAACTTCAAACAAATGTAAAGCACAATAATAGGATGGGCGATTTCGACTTTCAAGGTCATGACCTCAGGGTCAAGGTCACTGTGGCTATTTTTAGAAAAACTTTGTCAGCTCTGTAACTTTCAAACCGTTTGAGATAATTTCATGAAACTTCAAACAAATGTAAAGCACAATTATAGGATGGGCGAGTTCGTCTTTCAAGGTCATGACCTCAAGGTCAAGGTCACTGTGGCTATTTTTTGAAAAACTTTGTCATTGGTCTAGCACCTACATTTCTTCACCAATTTCAATATTACTTCACACAAATGTTCTCAATGACAATATTTCGAGCGAGTTCGACTTTCACGGTGGTGACCTCAAGGTCAAGGTCACTATGGATTTTTTTTTAAAAACTTCGTCATCGCTCTACCGCCTACACTTCTTCACCAAGTTCAATATACTTTCAAGGTCGTGACTTCACTGTCAAGGTCACTGTGGCTATTTTTAGAAAAAACTTTCTCATCGCTCTAGCGCATGCATTTCTTCACCGATTTCAATATAACTTTACACAAATGTTCCTTATGACAGTATCTCGAGCGAGTTCCACTTTCAAGGTCAAGGTCACTGTGGCTATTTTTAGAAAAACTTTGTAATTACTCTAGCGCTAACATTTCTTCACCGAATTCAATATAACTTCACGCAAATGTTCCTTATGAAAATATCTTGAGCGATTTCGACTTTCAAGGGCTATTTTAGAAAAAACCTTGTCATCACTCTAGCGACAACATTTCTTCACTGATTTCAATATAACTTCACAAAAATGTTCCTTATGACAATACCTCGAGCGAGTTTGACTTTCAAGGTCAAGGTCACTGTGGCTATTTTTAGAAAAAAACTTTGTCATCATTCTATGGCTTACATTTCTTCACCGATTTCAATATAACTTCACACAAATATTCCTTATGACAATATCTCCAGTGATTTCGACTTTCAACGTCAAGGTCACTATGGCTATTTTTAGAAAAACTTTGTCATCGCTCTAGCGCCTACATTTATTGATTGATTTTAATAGAACTTCACACAAATGTTTCTTATGATAATATCTCGAGTTGCTTTGACTTTCAAGGTCATGGCCTTAAGGTCAAGGTCACTGTGGCTATTTTTAGAAAAACTTTGCCATCGCTCTACCGCCTACATTTATTAACAGATTTTAATAGAACTTCACACAAAAAGATGCTTATGATAATATCTCGAGCTAGATCTACTTTCAAGGTCATGGCTTCAAGTCAAGGTCACTATGGCTATTTTTAGAGAAACAGTGTCATCACTTTTGACACTGCTATTTTCAGCTGGGGCGATGGCACTGGCCGGGGGTATACGTGCCCCACTGGGCACTTTGTCCAGTTTGTCTTAAAAAGCAAAGGAAATTTATCACAGGAATTATGAGTAGACAGAAACCTCTGGGATGGGGAAGAACTGGGCCTGCCCAGTTCTTCCCCACTCCCAGTCTCAAAATTTTATTTAGATTTGAGCACCAAACATGTGTGGCTTATTATATCTGTTTGGTTGATACTAATTTATGTTTTAAAAAGCAAAGAAAATTCATCAAAGCTGCATTAATTGGGATGCATATTTTATTGCATCTCCATGAATGGTGTAGCATAGAGCCAATTTTGTCATTCAAGCTAAAAGGACTCAGAACTTATTCAGAATGGTCTCTTTTCTCATTTGTAACAAATTGTGAGCTGAAAACTACTCGTTGACTATGGGTCTGAAAAAATTTCAGGTGGGGAATAAACTGACTGGGTGGGGTCAGACCCGGGGAAGAACCGGTGTAACAGTTTATCTTTACCCCCTGGGTAGCTTTACCCCCGGGGGTAAAGATATCCCGGGATATCTTTACCCCCACGCTGGATATCTTCACCCCCGGGGGTAAAGATATCCCGGCTGGGATATCTTTACCCCCGGGGGTAAAGCTAAACTGGCTAGGATATCTTTACCCCCACCCCAACTTTTGGGTATAAACTATTTTCTTAATGCCCAATTTCTTCTTATATGTAAGAGAAGCAAGATAGTGGACTCCATGTTTCACTTGGACATTTTTTGTTTCAATCAGGACTCAAACTATTAGAACTACCCTTGGTAAGAAATACGACCATATTATAGAGGCAAATGATAATTTAATAACTTCTTTTTGTATAGTTTCTTATTCAAAATGCCCTTATGACAATCTTTTATAAACTTGCATTATCCCTGTCATTTGTGAAATGGGTTGTGGTGGTGAGTGCAAAGGCGGGGGTAAAGATTTCCCGGCTGGGATATCTTTACCCCCGGGGGTAAAGCTGAACTGGCCAGGATATCTTTACCCCCACCCCAACTTTTGGGTATAAACTATTTTCTTAATGCCCAATTTCTTCTTATATGTAAGAGAAGCAAGAAAGTGGACTCGATGTTTCACTTGAACATTTTTCGTTTCAGTTGTGACTCGGACTTACAGAACTACCCTTAGAAAGAAATATGACCATATTATAGAGGCAAATTATTATTTAATAACTTCTTTGTGTATATTCTCTTATTCAAATGTCCCTTATGACAATCTTTCATTATCTTGCATTATCCCTGTCAGTTGTGAAATGGGTGGTGGTGGTGAGTGGAAAGGCGGGGGTAAAGATATCCCGGCCGGGATATCTTTACCCCCGGAGGTAAAGCTAAACTGGCCAGGATATCTTTACCCCCACCCCAACTTTGCGGTATAAACTATTTTCTTAATGCCCAATTTCTTCTTATATGTAAGAGAAGCAAGAAAGTGGACTCGATGTTTCACTTGAACATTTTTCGTTTCAATCATGACTCGGACAAATAGAACTACCCTTAGTAAGAAATATGACCATCTTATATAGGCAAATGATTATTTAATAACTTCTTTGTGTATATTTTCTTATTCAAAATGTTGCTTATGACAATCTTTCATAATCTTTAATTATCCCTGTCAGTTGTGAAAAGGGTGGTGGGGGTGAGTGGAAAGGCGGGGGTAAAGATATCCCGGCTGGGATATCTTTACCCCCGGGGGTAAAGCTAAACTGGCCAGGATATCTTTACCCCCACCCCAATTTTTGGGTATAAACTATTTTCTAAATGCCCAATTTCTTCTTATATGTAAGAGAAGCCAGATAGTGGACTCGATGTTTCACTTTAACATTTTTCGTTTCAATCGTGACTCAGACTATTCGAACTACCCTTTGTAAGGAATATGACCATATTATACAGGCGAATGATTATTTAATAACTTCTTTTTAGCTCACCTGTCACGTAGTGACAAGGTGAGCTTTTGGGATCACTTTTTGTCCGTCGTCCGTCGTGCGTCCGTCCGTGCGTGCGTCCGTGCGTCCGTAAACTTTTCTTCAAACGACATCTCCTCCTAAACCACTGATCGGATTTTGACCAAACTTCACAGGAATGATCCTTAGGTGGTCCCCTTTCAAAGTTGTTCAAATGGTTCCGGTCCATTGCACATATAGGTCACAGGAGCCAAAAATAGATTTTTTTCACCGAAAACTTAAAAAATCTTCTTCTCTGAAACCGCAAGGCCCAGGTCTTTGATATCTGGTATGAAGCTTCATCTAGTGGACCCCTACCAAGATTGTTCAAATTATAGTGCTGGGGCCAAAAATGCCCCCGCACGGGGGCCCTTTGGTTTTACATGGGCTTATATAGGGAAAATCTTGAAAAATCTTCTTCTCTGAAACTGCAAGGCCCAGGTCTTTGATATTTGGTATGAAGCTTCATCTTGTGGACCTCTACCAAGATTGTTCAAATTATAGCCCTGGGGCCAAAAATGCCCCCGCTCCGGGGCCCTTTGGTTTTACATAGACTTGTATAGTGAAAATCTTGAAAAATCTTCTTCTCTGAAACCACAAGGCTTAGGTCTTCGATATTTGTTATGATGCTTCAGCTAGTGGACCTCTATAAAGATTGTTCAAATTATAGGCCTGAGACCAAAAATGCCCCCGCCATGTGGCCCTTTGGTTTTACATAGACTTATATAGGGAAACTCTTTATAAATCATCTTCTCTGAAACACAAGGCTTAGGTCTTTGATATTTGTTATGAAGCTTCAGCTAGTGGACCTCTACCAAGATTGTTCAAATTATAGCCCTGGGGCCAAAAATGCCCCCGCTCCGGGGCCCTTTGGTTTAACATAGACTTATATAGGGAAAATCTTGTTTTACATAGACTTCTTTAGGCAGGGTAAACCTTTAAAATCTTCTTTTCTGAAACCAGAAAGCCCAGGTCTTTCATATTAGATATGAAGCTTCATCTTGTGGACCTCTACCAAGATGTTCAAATTTTAGCCCTGGGGCCAAAATTGACCCTTCCCGGGGCCCACTTGTTATGCTTTGGATCAGGTGAGCGAACCAGGGCCCTCTGGGCCCTCTTGTGTTTTATATTAGGATCACTTTTTGTCTGTCATTTGTGCGTAAACAATTTCTTCAAACGACATCTTCTCCTAAACCACGAATCGGATTGTGACCAAACTTCACAGGAATGAAGTTTAGGTGGACCCCTTTCAAAGTTGTTCAAATGGTTCTTGTCTGCTGCACATCTAGGTCACAGGAGCCAAAAATAAATTTTTTTCACCGAAAATTTAAAAAATCTTCTTCTCTGAAACCACAAGGCCCAGGTCTTTGATATTTGGTATGAAGCTTCATCTAGTGGACCCCTACCAAGATTGTTCAAATTATAGTGCTGGGGCCAAAAATGCCCCCGTCCCGGGGCCCTTTGGTTTTACATGGGCCTATATAGGGAAAACCTTCAAAAATCTTCTTTTCTGAAACCGCAAGGCCCATATCTTTGATATTTGGTATGAAGCTTCATCTAGTTGACCCCTACCAAGATTGTTCAAATTATAGTGCTGGGGCCAAAAATGCCCCCACTTCGGGGCCCTTTGGTTTTACATGGGCTTATATAGGGAAAATCTTTAAAAATCTTCTTCTCTGAAACCGCAAGGCCCAGGTCTTTGCTATTTGGTATGAAGCTTCATCTAGTGGACCCCTACCAAGATCATTCAAATTATAGTGCTGGGGCAAAAAATGCCCCCGCCCTGGGGCCCTTTGGTTTTACATGGGCTTATATAGGGAAAATCTTTAAAAATCTTCTTCTCTAAAACCGCAGGGCATAGGTCTTTGCTATTTGGTATGAAGCTTCATCTAGTGGACCCCTACCAAGATTGTTCAAATTATAGTGCTGGGGCCAAAAATGCCCCTGCCCTGGGGCCCTTTGGTTTTACATAGGCTTATATAAGGAAAATCTTTAAAAATTCTTCTTCTCTGAAACTGCAAGGCCCAGGTCTTTGATAATTGGTGTGAAGCTTCATCTTGTGGACCTCTACCAAGATTGTTCAAATTATAGCCCTGGGGCCATAAATGCCCCAGCTCCGGAGCCCTTTGGTTTTACATAGACTTATTTTGGGAAAATCTTTAAAAATCTTCTTCTGTGAAACCACTATGCCTAGGTCTTTGATATTTGGTGTGAAATTTCATCTAGTGGACCTCTATCAAGATTGTTCAAATTATAGCCCTGGGGCCAAAAATGCCCCCGCCCAGAGACCCTAAACAAGACTTATATAGGGAAATCTTTAAAAATCTTCTTCTCTGAAACTGCAATGCCCATGTCTTTGATATTTGGTATGAATTTTCACCTCAACATTATGCACATTATAACCCTGGGGTCAATAATGGCCCTCCCATGGGCCCACTTGTTACTCTATGGATCAGGTGAGCGATCCAGGGCCATCATGGCCCTCTTGTTGTATAGTTTCTTATTCAAAAATGTCCCTTATGACTATCTTTCATAATCTTGCATTATCCCTGTCAGTTGTGAAATGGGTGGTGGGGGTGAGTGGAAAGGCGGGGGTAAAGATATCCCGCCTGGGATATCTTGACCCCGGGGTAAAGATATCCCGGCTGGGATATCTTTACCCCCGGGGGTAAAGCTAAACTGGCCAGGATATCTTTACCCCCACCCCAACTTTTGGGTATAAACTATTTTCTAAATGCCCAATTTCTTCTTATATGTAAAAGTGAGTGAGTGATTTAGTTTTACTTCCCACCAACAGCTAAGGTCATACGGAGACGGGACCTCGATTTCAAGAATCATCCGAAAGTCTGATTATATGTAAAAGAAGCAAGATAGTGGACTCGATGTTTCACTTTAACATTTTTCGTTTCAATCGTGACTTGGACTATTAGAACTACCCTTAGTAATAACTTCTTTTTGTATAGTTTCTTATTCAAAATGTCCCTTATGACAATCTTTCATAATCTTGCATTATCCCTGTCAGTTGTGAAATGGGTGGTGGGGGTGAGTGGAAAGGCGGGAGTAAAGATATAAACTGGCCAGGATATCTTTACCCCCACCCCAACTTTTGGGTATAAACCATTTTCTAAATGCCCAATTTCTTTAAGCCCCTCTTACACTGTCACGACTTTCACCACGATTGTCCACGAATGTCCACGACAAATGGGGACCATGAAAATCGTGGCAAATCGGGGCATACACGGTTTCGATTTCTCTACCCTACGAATACTCACGACATTGCTACGACACTTCTACGAACAGTCACGATTGCTGTACGATAATGGAGCCGATTTACAACGATCCTCCACGATCGACCACGATGTCTTACGATCCTCTAGGATTCTTCTACGACTGCACCACGATTGCTTCAAGATATCAGACGATCATACACGATTTCTCACGATCCCTGCAAGACTGCTCTACGACCAAGGCCGAATTGGCACGATGATCAAAGACTCAGTACGATCATGGAGGATTCGATAAGATTTACTCACGAATAACCAAGACTTCTCCCGATTCGTCAGGATTTATAACGATCTGGGTATATAAAAGTGTTCGTCGGGATAAATCGTGTTAGCGTCGTCATAGATCGTAGTGCAATCCTGGTGTATCTTGCATTGTCGTGAGTAGTCGTCGTGATATCGTAGTAGATCGTACGGCAGTCGCAACGGAATCGTAGAGGCGTCGTAGATGATCTTGTCTCGTCGTAGCTCAATCGTGGTAGAATTCAGTCACGATTGGCCACGATTACCACGACGACGGCTCACGACTGAGCTTCGATTTCTCTACGACCGCTCTACGATTTGAAAAATGATGCCGACTCGTCACGAATGTTTTGAACATGTCCAAAACAGTCGTGGTCACTCCCGAACTATCACGATCAACCACGATTCCTCAAGATCTCTGCCGACTTCCCTACGACGTTGTTCACGATTTACCACGATTTATAAAATCGTGGTGAGTCGTGGCCAAAATCGTGACAGTGTAAGAGCCCCGTAAGAGAAGCCAGATAGTGGACTCAATGTTTCACTTTAACATTTTTCGTTTCAATCGTGACTCAGACTATTCGAACTACCCTTAGTAAGAAATATGACCATATTATAGAGGCGAATGATTATTTAATAACTTCTTTTTGTATATTTTCTTATTCAAAATGTCCCTTATGACAATCTTTCATAATCTTGCATTATCCCTGTCAGTTGTGAAATGGGTGGTGGGGGTGAGTGGAAAGGCGGGAGTAAAGATATCCTGGCTGGGATATCTTTACCCCAGGGGGTAAAGCTAAACTTGCCAGGATATCTGTACCCCCACCCCAAATTTTGGGTATTTTTTTATTTTTTATTTATTTTTTTGGTTTTGGTTTTACGGCCCTTTCAAGATTATTTCACTCATATCGAGCCGATCGTTTATCAGAGGTGGGCGAAAACCGGAGTACCCGGAGAAAAACCACCTGACCTTCCATTGCAGAACTTGGCGTCTCACACGTGGCCTGAGCGAGGCTCGAACCTACGGTGGTGAGAGACCTAATGAGTAAGAGTCAGCGCTTTTATCCACTAGGCCACGGAGGCTCGTTAAACTTTTGGGTATAAACTAATTCTTAATGCCCAATTTCTTCTTATATGTAAGTGAAGCAAAAAAAAACAACAAAACAAGCATAATTAAACCGTACAGCTTGCAAGAATATTTTTTTCACATCTTATACCATTACTCATGGGTGGGGGTGAAGATTTCCTGGCTGGGATAGGGTGACCCCCCCCCCCTCCCACCACCCCCAAAAAATCAAGACTTTGGAAAACCCAGACAAGCACACTTCTCAACAATGGAAGGTACTACTGATGTCCAATGGTCTATGGTTGACATAACATTACCACAAGCTAGCTTGCATGAATCAGGATTTCACACCTCTACCATTGCTCATGGGTGGGGGTAAAGAAATCCCAGCTGGGATACCTTCACCTAGGGGGCAAAATATCCTGGCTGGGGTAGCTTGACCCCCACCCTTCCAGCATTTTGAAAAACACAAACAAGTTCACTTATACTATATAGTGTGCATTAATCAGTTTTTCACAAATTGTACCATTGCGCATAGGTGGGGGTGAAGATAGTGTGACCCCACCCCACCCCAAATCCAGACTTTGGAAGACCCAAACAAGCACACTTCTCAATAATGAAGGTACTACTGATGTCCAATGGTCTATGGTTGCCATAACATCACCACAAGCTAGCTTGCATGAATCAGGATTTCACATCTCTACCATTGCTCATGGGTGGGGATAAAGATATCCCAGCCGGGATACCTTCACCCCCGGGGGCAAAATATCCTGGCTGGGTTACCTTCACCCCCACACTTCCATCATTTCGAAAAACCAAAACAAGTACACTTATACCCTATAGCTTGCATAAATCAGTTTTTCACAAATTCTACCATTGTTTATGCGTGGGGGTTTTGTTCAAACATCGCTTTTTGCAGCATCTGATCTGACCCCACACTGTTTGCAATTTTGGGTTTCCCATCGGAAATGGGGTAAATGTATGGTTCAGCATGAGCTTAGGGCAATTAAAAAGCAGACAAAAGAACTGTATCTGGAGTTATATTCAACAACAATATAGAGTCGACCCCCGCCCATCGGCGCTTGAAGATAGATGGGCTGCATGATGCTTCCACATCGAGCAGAAACAAACAGCACACAAGTATTGGGTAACTGCTTAGAGGCTCTAAGCCTGCCCAGGCAAAGCAGTGCAAGTCTGACCATCCATGTTTACAAAACTACTTGGTTTCATTGGGCGACAGGGCTTGAGATGTCATTACATATAAGAAGAAATTGGGTGTTAAGAAAATAGTTTATACCCAAAAGTTGGGGTGGGGGTAAAGATATCCTGGCCAGTTTAGCTTTACCCCTGGGGGTAAAGATATCCCAGCCGGGATATCTTTACCCCCGCCTTTCCACTCACCCCCACCACCCATTTCACAACTGACAGAGATAATGCAAGTTTATGAAAGATTGTCATAAGGGACATTTTGAATAAGAAAATATACAAAAAGAAGTTATTAAATAATCATTCGCCTCTATAATATGGTCATATTTCCTACTAAGGGTAGTTCGAAAAGTCTGAGTCACGATTGAAACGGAAAATGTTAAAGTGAAACATCGAGTCCACTATCTGGCTTCTCTTACATATAAGAAGAAATTGGGTATTAAGAAAATGGTTTATACCCAAAAGTTGGGGTGGGGGTAAAGATATCCTGGCCAGTTTAGCTTTACCCCCGGGGGTAAAGATATCCCAGCTGGGATATCTTTACCCCCGCCTTTCCACTTACCCCCGACACCCATTTCACAACTGACAGGGATAATGCAAGATTATGAAAGCTTGTCATAAGGGACATCTTGAATAAGAAAATATACAAAAAGAAGTTCTTAAATAATCATTCCCCTCTATAATATGGTTATATTTCTTACTAAGGGTAGTTCTAATAGTCCGAGTCACGATTGAAACGAAAAATGTTAAAGTGAAACATCGAGTCCACTATCTTGCATCTTTTACATATAATCAGACTTTCAGATGAGTCTTGAAATCGAGGTCCCGTCTCTGTATGACCTTAGCTGTTGGTGGGACGTAAAACTAAATCACTCACTCACTTTTACATATAAGAAGAAATTGGGCATTTAGAAAATAGTTTATACCCAAAAGTTGGGGTGGGGGTAAAGATATCCTGGCCAGTTTAGCTTTACCCCCGGGATATCTTTACCCCCGCCTTTCCACTCACCCCCACCACCCATTTCACAACTGACAGGGATAATGCAAGATTATGAAAGATTGTCATAAGGGACATTTTGAATAAGAAACTATACAAAAAGAAGTTATTAAATAATCATTTGCCTCTATAATATGGTCGTATTTCTTACCAAGGGTAGTTCTAATAGTCTGAGTCATGATTGAAACAAAAAATGTTCAAGTGAAACATGGAGTCCACTATCTTGCTTCTCTTACATATAAGAAGAAATTGGGCATTAAGAAAATAGTTTATACCCAAAAGTTGGGGTGGGGGTAAAGATATCCTGGCCAGTTTAGCTTTACCCCCGGGGGTAAAGATATCCCATCCGGGATATCTTTACCCCCGCCTTTCCACTCACCACCACCACCCATTTCACAACTGACGGGGATAATGCAAGATTATGAAAGATTGTCATAAGGGACATTTTGAATAAGAAAATATACAAAAAGAAGTTATTAAATAATCATTCGCCTCTATAATATGGTCATATTCCTTACTAAGGGTAGTTCGAATAGTCTGAGTCACGATTGAAACGAAAAATGTTAAAGTGAAATATTGAGTCCACTATCTGGCTTCTCTTACATATAAGAAGAAATTGGGCATTTAGAAAATAGTTTATACCCAAAAGTTGGGGTGGGGGTAAAGATATCCTGGCCAGTTTAGCTTTACCCCCGGGGGTAAAGATATCCCAGCCGGGATATCTTTACCACCGCCTTTGCATTCACCACCACAACTGACAGGGATAATGGACCCCTCATCCAAGATTTATTGCAGGATGAGGGTCATTATTAGAGTAAAGCCGGAGGCTTGAGCATGTAGAAACTGCATGTTACTCCGCGATAGCGAACCAGGCGCTCTTTCAAGCAATGTAATACGACAGTTAAGAAAAGACAGGTCACGTGATATACCCTGTCTCGATATCTACCTTTCACGCATCAATCCAGTCATAGTTTAAAGACAGACATTTTGTTGTGCATCGAAGAGGGTGGGATTAAAACATGGGAGGGTTTCTACATGCTCAAGCCTCCGGCTTTACTCTAATAATGACCCTCATCCTGCAATAAATCTTGGATGAGGGGTCCATTATTTTCCGTAAAGCCTTCAGCTTTATCGCATGTAGAAACTGCATCTTTAAAGAACAACAAAATGGCTAAACAACCAATTTATCCCACAAGATAACGTAAATAGTACCATATAACGTCACTATTAAAGTATCAATTGATCAATCAGTATACCGACTCAAAAAATATACTTCTGCGTAAATGACCAAGGGTCATAATCATTCAAAAACGGCATCAGCAAAACTGACACCACTAGCTGAGGTCCCAGCAGAATATAAATCTCTCAAATAAAACTTTCTGAAATTCTTAACTGACGACCAATCGGCAGCTTTCAGAATGTCTTTCAAAGAACATCCACGTACAAAAGCTGCAGTGGCTGCAGCTCCTCTATATGAATGTGCTTTGAAAATAGAAACATCAATACCAGCCAAATTAAGCACATCCTTGAGCCATCTGGCAACAGTACTGGAAGTAACTTTAGAAAAGGTACAGTACGACACAAGAACATACTGGGATTTCCGCACACTACTTGTCCTATCAAGATAATGCAATAACGTATGCATGACACAAAGTTTTTCGTCATCACTGTGAAACACATTGAGCTGAAAAGTTTGTCTCGGTCTAGAAGTCTTAAGCAGATCATGGAATACAAAAGAAACTTTGTCTTCAAAAATCCTCATACAGTCAATATTCAAGGATACTAGAGTTTGAGCTCTGGAAGCAGTAGATAACGCTAATAACGCTACTAACTTAAACGTTAACATTTTTAGAGAAAGATTACACAATGGAAACAAGGTTTTTAAATAATCCAGCACCTTTGAAACTGGCCAGGTAAAATTTTACCGAGGCAAAGGAGGTCTTTTATTGAAAAATCCTTTCATAAACCTACTAATAAACACAGGGTTGTCACACCAGTTATTTTCTAACAACCGCAAAGTTTGTAATAACATAGACTTATGTGTATTTATAACACTATATGACTTACCTTGTCTAATAAGAAACTGAAGATAAGTCAGTACTATTACCTCAGACGTACAAATGGGATTCTGTTTCCATTGAGAACACCAAATACTCCACTTCTCCCATGCCAAGCTGTACTGCTTCTCTGTTCCTTTTCTCCATGACGTACAGATAGTGCTGATAACTGAGTCTGGAAGACCTTTGTTTCTGAGGGAATACCGGATACAACCAATGCGACTAGGGATAATCGTCCTAACGGATGTGTTTGACCATTGTGTGGAAGTACTAGAATGTCCTTGTGCCGTGGAATCCTGATGGGAAAAGAAACCAGCATAGATAAAAGCATAGGAAACCATGGTTGCGATACCCAGTGTGGAACAACTAGCAAGGCTCTTTTGACTTGATCCTCCATAATTTTGTTCAGACAATGCGCAACTAAAGCAAAAGGAGGAAAAAGATAAGGAGAAAATGTTTCCCATGAAAAACTAAAAGCATCATATCTGAAGGCCCCTGGCTCAGGCAACCAAGAGACAAATTTTTCCACCTGGAAATTTAGCCTTGATGCAAACAAATCAATGTCTGGTAAGAAACACTGCAAGCGGTTAAAAATGTCTTTCTTTAACATCCATTCTGTAGAGTCCGAGAAGTTCCGCGATGAGAAATCAGCGATCTCGTTATCTAAGGAACAGATGTGAGAAGCAGACAAATAAATATCCCTTTCAATACACCACTGCCATATGTTTCTGGCTAACAAATCCATATCTAGAGAGGCCATGCCCCCCATATTATTGATATAAGCTACTGCACAAGTATTGTCAGACTGAACCTTTACATGAACAGACTTATAGTTTGAACAAAAGGACTTCAGCGCATAAACAATTGCCAATAATTCTAGACAATTGATGTGATTGATGGCCTCAGACTCTATCCATCTGCCACCTATGGAAATGTTCGTATTTTTACAAAAAGCTCCCCAACCTAGAAGAGATGCATCTGTCTGCAACATAATGGAAGGTTTTCTAGGTCTAATGGGCTTCCCATTCTTTACATCAACGTTCTTAATCCACCATAGGAGTTCTGACCGACTTGACTCTGAGAGCAAAACTACTTTATTAAAATTCCTGGAAGCACCAAGAGCAGCAATTTTATTTCTTTCCAGCTCTCTGTAATGCAGAGGAGCTTCCAAAATTGCATAAAAAGCATTGATAACAAGCCCTATAAAAGAGGCTAACTGTCTGATAGTAACTTTTTCCCCTGAAATGAGCAATTTAGCCAGATTAATTATCTTTTCAACCTTTTCCTTGGGGAGATACACCTTAAAAAGGACAGAATCCAGAATAAAACAAAAATACACGATTCTTTGTGTGGGTTCAAAAACTGATTTCTCTGTATTTATATCATACCCTAACGAAGTAAGGGTTTCGGCAATAACCATAGCATTCTTTCTGCAAAGAGCTTTATCCTTGTTCATATTCAATGAGTCGTCAATATAATAAGAACACCTAATGCCTTGCTGTCTAAACCATGCAAAAATAGGCTTAAGAAGCTTGGTAAAGACCCTAGGTAGTGACGCGAGTCCAAAAGCTCCGCAAACAAATTTGTACAAACACCCTCTCCATGAAAATTTTAGAAATTTTTGAAAGTCAGGGCTAATAGAAATACTAAAATATGAATCACGCAAATCGATAGACGTGAGATACTCCTTTTCCTGAATCAGGTCTAAAATGACGGAAAAGGTTTCCTGTTTAAAATGCTCGTAAGTGACAAAATAGTTCAAATACTTCAAATTTATAACAGGCCTAAACTTTCCATTTGACTTAGGGACAATAAAAATTGTGGAAATGAACTGACCAGGCTCGTCATCAGAGGAAATAATTGCACCTTTTTTCAACAATTCTGCAATTTCATTATCAACAATCTTTTTCTCATCTTCGGAAAAGGGAATTTCATTTGGAATATGCCTCTGTACAGGACAAGAATCAAATTCTATTTCATATCCTGAAACTGCTCTTAGTACCCAGGGATCTCTAGTATATTTTTGCCATTCATCAATATGAAATCTGATCTTACCTGTGCAGCCTACCTCATTTCATGCAGTCTCCTCTGCACTGGTAGCCGTTGCAGATTTCTTCAGCTTCCTCACAGGATTCTGATACTGACTTTGATACTGAAATCTCATCTGCCTTTGATATGGATGGTACCTAAACCCACGAGAATTAGAATAATAACCTCTAACAGGACCAGGACCGCCTCTGGGTCTACCTCTGTAGCTGTTTCTGCTGAAACGCTGATTGTTCACATTTCCGTAACTATACGAGCTTTGATAATTGTCTTTAGTAACAGTTGTGCTAGTGTCGCACTTCTTGATTTCTTTCTGCACATCATCACCAAACAAAAGACTTGTCACAGGTGTATTCAAATTACACAAATTAGAGTACTTTTTCTTAAGATAAGGACGAATTAAATACCTCCTACGGAGAGACAGATTAAACTATGCCTGTCCAATTAATGTAATAGCATCAGAAACCATTTGCTTTGCCCCAGGAGTTTTTGATATTTCCTTGTTCAGTAGCTGTGACAACTTAATAATCGGGACTATACCAGTCGCCAACAGTCTGAATATCTCTGAGAAACCTATCATAAGTCTGTGCCCTCTTTGCAATCTCGTTCCAAATTTCTGAATTCACCAGGGGAGGAGCCAATTTATCACAGTTTGATGGTAACTGATAACGAGACGTAATGTCTTCAGTTTCACATTGAGATGTACAAGCAGTATTTATTAAGGACGCCAAAGAATTTGACACAGGTTCTCCTCTTTGAGGCGCTTTAAGCTTAGGCAGTTCCCATGCACCATCATCCTGATCACTACACTGACCCTCTTCTAGAGTTACTGAATGTGAATCAAACAAAGCTGAGCTTAACTGATTGCCTATATCTTTCAATGGAGTAGGGGGTCTGACTGCTCTACGAGCAGAATATAAAGGAAGAGCACAGTCTTGAACAGTCTGATCACCTTCAAAATAAACTTCAGTGTCACTACAGGGTTCATTTTCAACCTCAACATGTACTCTGGGTAAATTGTCTAACCCGTCAGCAAATAAATACTGATATTCTTGGTCCTCCATCTGAGAATGGCCTGAAATGCCAAGAACATTTCTCAACCTAGAAATATCATTTTCGGACAGCTGCGATAAATCTAAAGAGCTATCTTTCTTATGTAACGCTTTCCCTTTGGACGCATTAGACACAGACTTGCCTTTTGAGGCTGTATTCTTTTTAGAGCAACCTTGTTTATTACCGGTCTGCAAGCCAGTTTGTGAAATTTTAATGGCGGATGCCCCCGACGACGTGGCACCGGAAGTCGGTTTATTTTTCGTTTTTGACGAGCCTGACGGTTTGTCAGTACTCTTATTTTCCTTGTTAGGTTTCTCCGAAACCACAGGTTGCTTTTTACAATGCTTTTTGGAAGTGACAACGTCACCTTGTTTTCGAATATCGGTTTCGTCGAAACCGGAAAAGTCAGAATGTCCGCCATTACTGTCGGACAGAGACAGGACATCGTCCTGTTCATTTTGTGCAACTGCAGACATTTCAATCTCAGAAATAGACTTGGACTACGTCCGAAGCTAAATAAATGCACAATTGACAAAATTCAATCGCGTAATAAAAGATTATTCACTTACTGAAGCGCCTTTTCAGCCTTCATCGTTCGCCCGCAAAATAACTTATGACTGGATTGATGCGTGAAAGGTAGATATCGAGACAGGGTATATCACGTGACCTGTCTTTTCTTAACTGTCGTATTACATTGCTTGAAAGAGCGCCTGGTTCGCTATCGCGGAGTAACATGCAGTTTCTACATGCGATAAAGCTGAAGGCTTTACGGAAAATAATGCAAGATTATGAAAGATTGTCATAAGGGACATTTTGAATAAGAAAATATACAAAAAGAAGTTCTTGAATAATCATTCGCCTCTATAATATGGTCATATTTCTTACTAAGGGTAGTTCTAATAGTCAGAGTCCTGATTGAAACGAAAAATGTTAAAGTGAAACATCGAGTCCACTATCTTGCTTCTTTTACATATAAGAAGAAATTGGGTATTAAGAAAATAGTTTATACCCAAAAGTTGGGGTGGGGGTAAAGATATCCTGGCCAGTTTAGCTTTACCCCCGGGGGTAAAGATATCCTGGCCAGTTTAGCTTTACCCCCGGGGGTGAAGATATCCAGGGTGGGGGTAAAGATATCCTAGGATATCCTTACCCCCGGGGGTAAAGCTACCCCTGAGTAGCTTTACCCCCGGGGGTAAAGCTACCCAGGGGTCAAGATAAACTGGGACACCGGGTCGGGGGGAGAAACTGACCGTTACACCGGTAAAGTGCAATTGTCCCTAAATCTCTGCATCTGTGCAGTATTCGCCGTGGATTCTATTGAAGGCCACAGTTTTGGTCCAATCATCATCAAACTTGCCCTGAATGATCATCTTGACAATGTCTCGGCCAAGTTCGAATATGGGTCATGTTGGGTAAAACGTAGGTCAGTAGGTCAAATCAGGAAAACCTTGTGAACACACTAGAGGCCACAGTTTTGGTCCGATAATCATAAAACTTGCTCAGAATGATTATCTTGACAATATCTCGGTCACGTATGAATATGGGCCATGTCGGGTCAAAAAGTAGGTCAGTAGGTCAAATCAGAGAAAAACCTTGTGAATACACTAGAGGCCACAGTTTTGGTCCGATCATCATCAAACTTGCCCAGAATGATCATCTTGACAATATCTCAGTCAAGTTCGAATATGGGTGTTGAAGGATCAAAAAGTAGGTCAGTAGGTCAATCATAGAAAAACCTGAACACACTAGAGGCCACAGTTTTGGTCCAATCATCATCAAACTTGCCCAGAATGATCATCTTGACAATGTCTCGGTCATGTTCGAATATGGGTCATGTTGGGTCAAATTAAGGCGTTACTATACCAAATTTAGTGACACAGAGGCCTTTCTGATATTTAATCTTCATCAGTGTGTCTCGACCCAATAGTTCTGAAACCAAAACGGATGATGGACAAGTCCCAGTAAACACAGCACATCCCTCTCCGAGCACACACCGACCGACGCAGATCATGAGGCAGGTCAACTGGAGGCATCAGGCAAGAGACGCCTACATCAGGACTAATAGGCGTCCCCCACCGAGCCAACATCAGCAAACATGACCCACACTGCACGGAAGTCCCGGGCATCAGGAAGGAGATGTCCAAAGTAGCGAGACTTGCAAAATTTTAAAATATAACAAAAAGTGGCAACCAAATCCGCTAAGATACATGTCTCACCTGACAAGTCCGTCTTAGTTTTAGAAAAAAAATAGAATTTTATGCTACAAAAATTAAAGATATAATAGTTATAGTTATTTAAATCAGTCCCTGAGTACTGACGTCAACACCGCAGTATGAACCTCAGCACTGAGGAACTGATACTGAGCTGATAATACCCTCGGGGACGAATGAATCATCCACCAGCAGAGATACCGATCCAGTGGTTGCAATTAATGCGTAACTATACCAAATTTAGTGCCTTTCTGATATTTAATCTTCATCAGTGTGTCTCAACCCCAAAGTTCTGAAACCAAAACGGATGATGGACAAGTCCCGGCAAACACAGCACATCTCCCTCCGAGTACACACCGACCCATTACCAGGAATTCTCGTACTACAGGAATTGTCACTCAAATTACCGATATCTCATTTTTGATTGACATCAGTTAATTCCCTTAGAACATAGTCGAGATAGCGTCGTTTACCTGTATTGATGGTGTGTAATAGCAGTTTCACACCTATCGGTTTTAGTTACAATACACAACCAATCTGTGTTCTATCCAGTGCCATGTTAAAATTAGTATGGATATACATTGTAAATTTTGCCACCGAAAATTTCAAGATGAAAAATTCTGATATTTTATATAAAAAGGCATGTTTTGCTAACGGATGACCAGGTGTTTTGTCCTCGATATAAATTAAATATTCATTAAAAATCCAAAATTATCGGGAAATAAAAATAGATCACGTTTATACATGTATAAATATATTATTTCTTTTTTATATATTTCATGGGTATATTTATACCCCCGACATACGAAGTATGTCAGGGGGTATACAGTTTTCGTCTTTCCGTCCGTTCGTTAGTACGTTCGTTCGTTCGTTCGTACTTCCGTCTGTCCCGCCGTTCGTCAACCTTTACGTCAAAGTTTTGCGTTAAACCTTTTTGATTGCTCATATCTCTGTAACCACATGTTAGATTCTCTTCATATTTGGTAAAGGATATCTCTATAGCATTACCTTTCATATGGAATATCTAAGCCCCTGGGTCAAGCCCCTGGGCGGGCTGTCCGTCCGTTTGTCACCTTTTACGTCAAAGTTTTGTGTTAAACCTTTTTGATTGCTCATATCTCTGTCACCACATGTTAGATTCTCTTCATATTTGGAACAGGATATCTCTATAGCATTACCTTTCATATAGAATATCTAAGCCCCTGGGTGGGCTGTCCGTCTGTTTGTCAACTTTTATGTCAAAGTTTTGTGTTAAACCTTTTTGATTGCTCATATCTCTGTCACCACATGTTGGATTCTCTTCATATTTGGAACAGTATATCTCTATAGCATTACCTTTCATATGGAATATCTAAGCCCCTGGGTCAAGCCCCTGGGTGGGCTGTCCGTCCGTTTGTCAACTTTTACGTCAAAGTTTTGTGTTAAACCTTTTTGATTGCTCATATCTCTGTCACCACATGTTATATTCTCTTCATATTTGGTACAGGATATCTCTATAGCATTACCTTTCATTTAGAATATCTAAGCCCCTGGGTCAAGCCCCTGGGTGGGCTGTCCGTCCGTTTGTCAACTTTTACGTCAAAGTTTTGTGTTAAACCTTTTTGATTGCTCATATCTCTGTCACCACATGTTATATTCTCTTCATATTTGGTACAGGATATCTCTATAGCATTACCTTTCATTTGGAATATCTAAGCTTGCGGGTCAAGCCTCTGGGTGGGCTGTCCACCCTTCAGTCCGTTCATCAACATTTACGTCAATGTTTTGTGTTAAACCTTTTTGATTGCTCATACCTCTGTCACCACATGTTATATTCTCTTCATATTTGGTACAGGATATCTCTATAGCATTACCTTTCATTTGGAATATCTAAGCCCCTGGGTCAAGCCCCTGAGTGGGCTGTCTGTCCGTTTGTCAACTTTTACGTCAAAGTTTTGTGTTAAACCTTTTTGATTGTTCATATCTCTGTCACCACATGTTATATTCTCTTCATATTTGGTACAGGATATCTCTATAGCATTACCTTTCATTTGGAATATCTAAGCTTGCGGTTCAAGCCTCTGGGTGGGCTGTCCACCCTTCAGTCCGTTCATCAACATTTACGTCAATGTTTTTGTGTTAAACCTTTTTGATTGCTCATACCTCTGTCACCACTTGTTATATTCTCTTCATATTTGGTACAGGATATCTCTATAGCATTACCTTTCATTTGGAATATCTAAGCTCGCGGGTCAAGCCTCTGGGTGGACTGTCCACCCGTCAGTCCGTTCATCAACATTTACGTCAATGTTTTGTGTTAAACCTTTCTGATTGCTCATATCTCTGTAACTACATGTTAGATTCTCTTCATATTTGGTAAAGGATATCTCTATAGCATAACCTTTCATATGGAATATCTAAGCCCCCGGGTCAAGCCCCTGGGTGGGCTGTCTGTCAGTTTGTCAACTTTTACGTCAAAGTTTTGTGTTAAACCTTTTTCATTGCTTATATCTCTGTAACCTCATGTTAGATTCTCTTCATATTTGGTACAGAATATAGCTATAGTATGGAATATCTAAGCTCCTGGGTCAAGCCCCTGGGTGGGGCTAGGGGTCAGTAATTAGAACTTACACATTTTGATTACGTCCAAGTTTTGTGTTAACTGTTTTGGTTTAAACAATATTTATTAGAATAAATTCACATGTATACATCGCATGATAGTATATGGTACAGGATTTGATAACTGTTTTCATTATACTCTTTGCATACAAAGTATATCAAAGGTTATAGTTTTTTGTCTTTCCATTTATTCATTATTAGTTAGTTTGTTCTTTCTTTATGCTGTGACCCTTGTCAGATTTGTCAGCTTATATATTGGTCCTCGTGATCTTAGAAACTACAGCGACTAGAACTGTTAAATTTTGCATAATGTTTTCTCTTGAAATGCAGACAATAATAAATGCAAGTAATAATAAAAATGCATTGCTTTATTGTGTCATTATACAGCTACTTTAATTCAGCAAATGTTCTATGACGGCCTATTCTATGTTTGTTGTTTCTAGGTAAAATTGATCCAAATTGCAACAAACTTTGAATTTTTATTATTCAGCAAAGACAAGCAGTTTCATGTTTGCATATGATAAATTATACTATATTTGTTGAAATGCAATAGTTATTCTCAGTGGACTAAATGGAAAGTTTATATGGAAAGGTTCAATGCCACAAACAAATTTTCATTTCCACTAAATGGGGATGGTACTGGTCGGGGGTATACGTGCCCCACTGGGCACTTTCTCTAGTCATGTAATTTTGTTCCTCTCTATATTGTGGCCCTTGGTAAACAATAAAAGAACCGTAATGGTGACAATATATAAATAATTTATTTAATTAATGAAATTCAGCATATAGTAATGACATGCAATTTATAAAGCTCTGGCCTCTAGTGAGGACTGTTACGCCGTAAAACAATTATGAATCCGAGTATAGGCCCTAGTAGACACGGTTGCGTATATTGGAATTCAGCTTCGACACAGGATTTCAAAAAATGTGGTAGTTTTTAATGTGAAGACAAGATCAGCCTGCACGTTTACTGATTCAATAACGGTTCTATGAATTGCATTGCTTCCGCGTACCAAAGTCTCTGATCAGACTGCGCTTGCTTAAGCGCAGTCTGATCTGAGTCTATGCTAGTCGCCAATGCCACGTTGTTTAAAATCACGTCGCGGCTTTTTTTTTTTTTTTTTTTTTGGTATGGAAAATTATTTTAAATAACCATATATGAAGACCTAATTTTACATGTGTGTTGACTTATTTCTGAAGCCGGCCTCGGTAGCTCAGTCGCATGCGCGAATGATTGGTAATCAGGAGGATGCGGGTTCGATACCTGCCGGAGACGGCTGTATTCTTTCGTGGAAACTGGTCATGAAATCTTCTCTACATTCATTCTCTTTCTTCCACTGTTTCAAAAGGGCAGCTGTCAGTTTAAAACAAAAGAATTTGCGCCATACTGGTTAATCGCAACCCGTGTCACACCAGGGCTGCGTTCTCACGGCGTCCAAGAAAAATGCAGAACGCCGAGGTGCGCGCAGTACGATCGCAAACATCGCCGTAGCAACGCAGTGGCGTCGCCAGTAGACGCGTTGGGATCGCATAGAACGCCAAGCGACGGCGCGCATTTTGAGCATGCTCAAAACAAACGCCGTCGCTCGGCGTTCTGATCAGAGCGCAGTGATGACGCCGTAAGGTTGCCATAGCAGCGCAGTAAGGTCTCCTACAACGCTACAGGAGCTCGGAAGGGGCGCACAGAGGTCTCCTACAACGCCATATAAGCTCCGCTTGTATAATTAACTTATTGAGTGATTTGATATTTAACGTCCCAGTCAACACTGTATAGGTCATTTTGGAGACGTTGCTTCCAATTTTATGGAACTTTTACCCGACTTTGAGATGCAAATACTTCTCAAGCCCTGTCGCCCAATGAAACCAATAGAGTTTACAGGTATAAGCATGTTTACACCAATAGAGTTTACACGTATCTCGCACCGCTTTGCCTGGGCATGCTTAGATCCTCTAAGCGGTTTACCAGTACTCGTGTGAGGTCGGTTTCAGCTCTGCTTGGAAGCATCATGCATCCCATCTATTACTTCCAGTCCCGATTGGAGGGGGGCGCCCGCTTGTAGAAACAGTGGCTAGAGTAGAGTTTGATTGTGTACTGTCCCGAAAAACCTACTTCTGAGGTGACTCATTCCGGGTAAGGTAATGGCGGTGGACTTGCTCCTGCTTGCGGTTATTGCGGTGGACTTGCTTCAGACGGCACAGGAGTACTGGTAAACCGCTTAGGGGATCTAAGCTTGTTCAGGCAAAGGGGCGCGAGTCGGACCATCCGTGCTTATTAACCCTATTAGTTTCATTGGTTGACAGAGATTGAGATGTCATTTCATCTCAATGTCGGGTAAAAGTCCCACAAAATTAGAAGCAACGTCTCCAAAATGACCTATAATGTGTTGATGGGACGTTAAACCTCAAATCAAAGAAAACTGTTCGACTGATGAAGATGTCTGTTTACACTTTGAGAAAGTCTTCAACATGTGAGCGCCGTAAAAGCGCAGTGCACGCATTGAGAGCGCCGTAAAAGCGCAGTGCACGCATTGTGAGCGCCGTAAAAGCGCAGAGGAAGCGCCGTAAGAGCGCATACAATCGTCATCAAGAACGCCGCAGGATCGCGATAGATCGCCATGTAAGCTCCGTAGCAACGCCTTGGTCGCTGTAGGGACGCCATGACAGGTCCATGTTCACAAAAATATCCCATATTTCTTGCGATCTCGCGGCGTTCTGAAAAATTAAACAACGCCGTCCCATCGCAGTGAAAACGCGGGATAGTGTGACAGGGGCTTAACGTATACTCAGTAGAAAAGTGGGGATAGGTAAACTGACAAGCTCGATATGACAAAAAAGTGTTGAGAAGGCCTTTAAACTCCAGTCTAATTTCTGATAGCACATTGAAGCAACTAAAGCTCTTTCGTCTATATCAGATTAACATATTTTGTACCGACCGGAATTTGTCAACCTTATACATGGCACAAGTCCATTTCAAAATTTGATGGTGTGAAGTGTTTTCTAAATATATTTAAAAAATAAGAAAATGGCTGAACTTTTTGCAAAAAGAAGTTCCTGAACAAAAGTCGAGCTCAGTAGCGTCTGATCTGGGACTGCACTTTTTGCTATAACCCGTTTTGTGGGATTCGGTACAAAATGGGTTAATGCACAACACTCACAAACTTTGGATAAACATAGATAGATAATTTATTAATGCAATAAGCCATATGGCCCATGAGCATATATACAATAAACAAACATACAATGATATGCAGGATAGCAACACAGTTCGTTGAAACGTATTCTCATGTATTCCTTTAAGGCCACAAAAATTACACTTTTAATCGCCAATAAATCTTCAGTGAACATAGGTTGTGGGTACCCGCAAGAACCGCTCAAATGAGGCGGCTCTGAAGGGCATCCACAACCGCGTTCGATCCTTGTAGCTCCTAACAATCATTTGCCTTAGGGAGAGGTGCTGAAATCTTTCGTCGATGATAACATTACAAAAATACTATCCGTCGGGGAATAGTTGACAGTGACGTCACGACTTGTTTTTGTTCTGAACACTGCAAAGCTTATGGGGCTAACGGTGAAATAGCTCAAATAGTCAGCTACGTCACTGCCAGCTATTTGTTGGCGAACTGTCAACTATTCCCCGACATTGTGTTGTTTTTCTACAAAATGGCGACTTCTGTGAAAAAAACAACATATTTTTCTTATTTGTACCACATAGCATAACAGAAATTTATTTTAAATATATATGAATAAAAATAAATAAATAAATTAATTAGTACCTTATGTGAACAGAGAACAGCCGTACCAATACTCCAGTACTTAGTTGAACTGTCCGTTCATTCATAATAGTAAAAAACGAAAAAAGCGTAAAAAGCACGTGGAAAATAGTAAAGCATGTTCCGCACGAGCTTATGCAGCATGATACATGTTTAGGCGAGTCCTCTCCACACCAAAGAAAATAATTGGAAATTATTTACTACTGAGTGGTAAGTGGGGATGAGTGTTTGAGTTTTACATCTCGGACGCCCTAGGCGAGCAACTCACGTTATTTCAATATACACCGATACATTCTCAGTCATTTCAGAATAGGCAGTGGCTAGAGATACGGATCCGTATCTCTAGCCTCGGAGGCTAGGGATACGGATCTGTATCCCAAGCATTTTCCAATAGGCCTGGCTAGAGGTACAGTTTGATAAGACTGATAATTGTTTCAAACAGAGATACCATTGCTGTTTTGACGCAATTTGTAAAGTAGCCTAACTCTACTAAGGTGAAAGATGGAATAAGTAATATGAATTCTGAGATGGGACAGGACCAATGGCAAAATTCTGTGTATTATTATTATTATTATTATTATTATTATTATTATTATTATTATTATTATTATTATTATTATCTTTGTATGTTATATTTGATTATCATTTTTTCGACCTGTCATGTTAGCCTATGGATGAGTCAAATATACCAGAATAAAAGTTGAATTTTGAATGTCATATTACCTTTAATTTATTGCACCATATGAATTATATTTGCGTCATCCATAGTTTCCGACCAGCACCAAACGGGGAGATACGACTAGGTTTTGCTGCAAAGAACTGATGAAACTAATTCCAAGTGGTGTTTACATGTATCTTAGCGGATTTGGTTGCCACTTTTTGTAATATTTTAAATTTTGCAAGTGTAACTACTTTGGCCATCTCCCTCCTGATGGCCGGGGCTTCCGTGGAGTGTGGGCCATGTTTGCTGATGTTGGCTTGGGTGTGGGGGGGGGCATAAGTCCGCGGGTGGGCGTCTCTTGCCTGACGCCTCCAGGTAACCTGTCTCATGAGCTACGTCGGCCGGTGTGTGCTCGGAGGGGAATGTGCTGTGTTTGTCGGGTCTTGTCCGTCATCCGTTTCGGTTTCAAAACTTTGGGGTTGAGACACATTGATGAAGAGTAAATAACAGAAAGGCATCTGTGTCACTAAATTGCAACCACTGGGACGTTATCTCTGCTGGTGGATGGTTCGTTCGTCCCCGAGGGTATCATCAGCTCAGTATCAGTTCCTTATCACTGAGGTTTATACTTCGACGTCAGTACTCAAGTACTGATTTAAATAACTATATTAAATCTTTATTTTTTGCAGTATAAATTTCTGATTTTTCTGACTGACTTTTCAGGTGGGACATGTATCTTAACGGATTTGGTTGCCACTTTTGTAATATTTTAAATTTTACAAGTCTCGCTACTTTGGACATCTCCTTCCTGATATCCGGGGCTTCCGTGGAGTGTGGACCATGTTGGCTCGGTGGGGGCGCCCATAAGTCCGCGGGTGGGCGTCTCTTGCCTGATGCCTCCAGTTGACCTGTCTCATGAGCTACGTCGGTCAGTGTGTGCTCGGAGGGGGATGTGCTGTGTTTCCCGGGTCTTGTCCGTCATCTGTTTCGGTTTCAAAACTTTGGGGTTGAGACACACTGATGAAAATTAAATATCAGAAAGGCCTCTGTGTCACTAAGTTTGGTATAGCTACGCCTTAATTACAGCCATTTGCCAGCCTTTTTTTTATTTTCTTCTTCTTTTATTCTTTTTTTTTCTTTTCTTTATCTTCATTCTTTTTTCTTTGTCATATTTTCTTTTCTTTATCTTTTTTCATTTAATACCATGGTTAAGTTAGCCAACCCAAGACAAACTTGGTACTTATCATTGAGCAAAGGTTCAGGAGAGCTTGCTCGAAAAAATTTAATACCATCAACGAATTCTAATGGCTGTAAAAATGACAATTATCAGTTCAGTTGAAATATTTTGATTTTTGCTCAAAACATAGATTATGTGTACACGTTTGAGTACCAACAATCTATGTTTTAGGGCAAATATTAGAAAAAATGTGCACCCCTGTAAACCCCATGATAGATTTGGGATGCGAGGGGGTATGGTAAAGTAAGCATAACGGATCAGATCACCTTTTCTCGTATGTTGGCTGTCATTTTTCCTAACTCTAAATAAACATAAAGACAGAGACAAAGATCGAATGCGCATACGTGCAGGCTGGTCAGCGCCCCTCGCTTTTTCGCTATATAAAATAATATATTTAGATCAAATACGCAACGATGCAGGACGATTACTACAATTTCGCTTCCTCTAGTGACAAACAAATGCGCAGATCAGATACACGTCATCACAGGCTGATCGTAAATTCTAGCTTATGTCCAACAACAAGCACATTGCTAGCGATAAGAATGTAATTGAGTCGCGTCATGAGAAAACCGTTGATCGCATATACGAAAACAAATTTAAAGGCACAGATCAGCTGCGCAGCTGATCAGGGCCTTTGTTTACACTACATGGATGGTAAATCTCTCTGCTTCCTAAATCCGAAATTTCAAAGCTCTAGCCATCTTCTGTGGCTGTATAGCCTGGTTTGTGTGAAGCTAGGTCGGTCGGAAACCCCAAATACAGGTTTTGTCGTGACGCGGCTTGTTTCTAAGTACAGTATGCGAAAAAGCAAACGCGTAGATCAGATGCGCATCAGCGCAGGCTGAACAGCGCCTTAGTTTTTAGTTTTCACTCGCTGCCAAGATACTATATATCCGAAATATATAAAACAAACCCGAAATATATATAAAAAAAAAAACATACTTGTAGTCTACTGATGCATGCATCATGGAAACAACCTTGTACAAAATGACGCTATCATTTCACTGTATCTCTAGTCTCGGAGGCGTCAAAACAGCAATGGTATCTCTGTTTGAAACAATTATCAGTCTTATCAAACTGTACCTCTAGCCAGGCCTATTGGAAAATGCTAGGGATACAGATCCGTATCCCTAGCCTCCGAGACTAGAGATACGGATCCGTATTTCTAGCGTCCGAGACTGGAGATACGGATCCGTATCTCTAGCCACTGCCTTCAGAATAAGGAAAGTGGGTTTGTGTCGTTATTTTCTTACTTTAAGATTTAAACATGACAGAACGAAAGGAGCCTATACCCACATTATATTATATTATATTAAAACCTTTACCACCCTAAAATTGAAATTTTCAGATTAAAAAATCCTGATAATTTTAATATTTCTGCACATAACATACATTACGGATACCCGGTAGAAACGCCTGGACGAGGCTGTTCAAACGAGAACAATATAATAAGTCACATCTATACTATCAGCCAATCAGACTACATTGTATACTGTTTTCGTTCAAATTCACAAACTGGTAGACAAACAGTATAGATCCTGATCAGATTGCTTCTTCAGAACTAATCTGATCGGGATCTACACTGTTTGCAAAGTTAGGGGTTGTCGTGAACAGCAGGATAAGGGTTAATGCAATGTAAAAAAAAAAATGGTTTGTGGTTTGTTTGTCATTATTAACTTCACTTTTTTGTCTATGTAATTAAGCTAAACAAACAATCCATAAACCAACGTGGTCTTGCGTTAAGAAAAAGTGTTGGGAAGGCCTTTAAACTCCAGTCTAATTTCTGATACTAATCTGTGATGTGCTAATTAAAAGCATCCAAAGCTCTGTCGTCCATATCAGTTTAACACATTTTGTACCGACCGGAATTTGTCAGCCTTATACATGTATATAGCACAAGTCCATTTCAAAATTTGATGGTGTGAAGTGTTTTCTAAATATATTTAAAAAAAAAAACTATAAAAAAATGGCTGGACTTTTTGCTATAACCCGTTTTGTTGGATTCGGTACAAAATGAGTTAATACACAACACTCACAAACTTTGGATAAACATATCTCGGATGCCCTAGGCGAGCAACTCACGTTATTTCAATATACACCGATACATCCTAAGTCATCCAAACTGGGTTTGTGTCGTAATTTTCTTACTTTAAGATTTAAACAAGACACAACGAAAGTAGCCTATACTCACATTATATTATATTATATTAAAACTTTTACCACCCTAAAATTGAAATTTTCAGATTAAAAAATCCTGATAATTTTAATATTTCTGCACATAACATACATTGCGGATACTCGGTAGAAAGGCCTCGACGAGGCTGTTCAAACGAGAATAATATAATAAGTCACATCTATACTATCCGCCAATCAGACTACATTGCACGACCCGCAGAAAAAGCAACCGACCGAAGTCGGTTGATTTCTAAGAGTGCCCTAAAATCACCATGTCATCCGTTTCGGTTTCAAAACTTTGGGGTTGAGACACACTGATGAAAATTAAATATCAGAAAGGCCTCTGTGTCTGTCCGTAAACCCGTTTGTGAAAATTCGTGATAGTGACTTAACCGCTTGGAATATTTAAACAATTTTTGGCATACTGATAGATATCAATGAGATCTAACCAATGAACTTGTGAAATATTACATTCTATTTAGTATAGCCTCGCTGTGGCGAAAAATGTGAAAATTTTCGAACTGCTTCTCCTCGGAAACCGTTAGGCCGATTGAAGTCAAATTTCATATGGAGCCTCTATGGGATGGGGGAAACCAAAATTTACTCATGGGGTTCAGGTCACATGACCAAAATGGCCGCCAAGCCATATATGGTCTCTCTGTCTGTCCATCCGTTACCTGTTTGTGAAAATTGGTGGTAGTGACTTAACCGCTTGGAATATTTAAACAATTTTTGGCATACTGATAGATATCAATGAGATCTAACCAATGAACTTGCGAAATATTACATTCCATTTAGTATAGCCTCGCCGAGGCGAAAAATGTGAAAATTTTCGAACTGCTTCTCCTCGGAAACCGTTGGGCCGATTGAAGTCAAATTTCATATGGAGCCTCTATGGGATGGGGGAAACCAAAATTTGCTCATGGGGTCCAGGTCACATGACCAAAATGGCCGCCAAGCCATATATGGTCTGTCCGTCTGTCCGTCCGTTACCTGTTTGTGAAAATTGGTGATAGTGACTTAACCGCTTGGAATATTCAAACAATTTTTGGCATACTGATAGATATCAATGAGATCTAACCAATGAACTTGCGAAATATTACATTCCATTTAGTATAGCCTCGCCGAGGCGAAAAATTTGAAAATTTTCGATCTGCTTCTCCTCGGAAACCGTTGGGCCGATTGAAGTCAAATTTCATATGGAGCCTCTATGGGATGGGGGAAACCAAAATTTGCTCATGGGGTCCAGGTCACATGACCAAAATGGCCGCCAAGCCATATATGGTCTGTCTGTCTGTCCGTCCGTTACCTGTTTGTGAAAATTGGTGATAGTGACTTAACCGCTTGGAATATTTAAACAATTTTTGGCATACTGATAGATATCAATGAGATCTAACCAATGAACTTTAGAAATATTACATTCCATTTAGTATAGCCTCGCCGAGGCGAAAAATGTGAAAAATTTCGAACTGCTTCTCCTCGGAAACCGTTGGGCCGATTGAAGTCAAATTTCATATGGGAGCCTCTATGGGATAGGGAAACCAAAATTTGCTCATGGGGTCCAGGTCACATGACCAAAATCGCCGCCAAGCCATATATGGTAAAAACCCTTCAAAAATAGTCTTCTCCAGAACCACTGGGCAGATTTCCACGAAACTTGATAAATAGCATCTGGGACGTAGGCCCATCATAAATTGCTAAAATGGTGACCCTGGGTTGACCTTGACCTTCTTTGGGTCCGTCCGTAACCTGTTTGTGAAAATTGGTGATAGTGACTTAACCGCTTGGAATATTTAAACAATTTTTGGCATACTGATAGATATTCATTTATTATAGCCTCCCCGAGGCGAAAATTGTGAAAATTTTCGAACTGCTTTCCTCGGAAACCGTTGGGCCGATTGAAATCAAATTTCATATGAGGCCTCTATGGGATGGGGGAAACCAAAATTTGCTCATGGCGTCCGGGTCACAAGACCAAAATGGCCGCCAAGCCATATATGGTCTGTCTGTCTGTCCGTCCGTAACCCGTTTGTGAGTATTGGTGATAGTGACTTAACCGCTTGGAATATTTCAACAATTTTTGGCTTACTGATAGATATCAATGAGATCTTACCAATGAACTTGCGAAATATTACATTCCATTTAGTATAGCCTCGCCGAGGCGAAAAATGGGAAAATTTTCGATCTGCTTCTCCTCGGAAACCGTTGGGCCGATTGAAGTCAAATTTCATATGGAGCCTCTATGGGATAGGATAACCAAAATTTGCTCATGGGGTCCAGGTCACATGACCAAAATGGCCGCCAAGCCATATATGGTAAAAACCCTTCAAAAATAGTCTTCTCCAGAACCACTGGGCAGATTTCCACGAAACTTGATAAATAGCATCTGGGGCGTAGGCCCATCATAAATTGCTAAAATGGTGACCCTGGGTTGACCTTGATCTTCTTTGTGCCTAGGTCAAACTTTGACACATATGCTTTTGTATTGGAAAAGTATGAATGCATTTTATCCTGCAAACGATTCAGAATACAGCACTAAAGTATAAGATATATTTTTGCTCCTTACGATAAGGCGCATTTATTGGGGGAACCGTTTTAGGTCCAGGTCACATGACCAAAATGGCCGCCATACCCATATATGGTAACACTCATAAAGCTAAAAGCATCCGGCGGGTCGTGCACTGGTTGTATACTGCTTTCGTTCAAATTCACAAACTGGTAGACAAACCGTATAGATCCTGATCAGATGGCTTCTTTAAAACTTATCTGATCTGGATATACACTGTTTGCAATGTTAGGGGTTGTCGTGAACAGCAGGATAAGGGTTAATGCAATGTAAAAAAATTGGTTTGTGGTTTGTTTGTCATTATAAACCTCACTTTTTTCTATGCAATTAAGATAATCAAACAATCCATAAAACTAGCGTGGTCTTGCGCAGTATATCACGCCCCCACCCCCACCCCACCACACACACACCTTTTGACATAAACGATTAATTTCATAGCATAGCCTTCGGGTGAACCATTGTGTATTGTTCATTTAAAAATGACAAAATCGTATATTATAGTTTAAGGGAGTAGGTGCGGGAAAGAAACTTAGCTTCTGAAACGATTGCACAAATGAGATATTTTGCCAAGTTTAATATTTTATTTCGGCTAAGCACAGAGAAGATTAAAATTAATTAATGAGACAAAGAAAAGAACCACTATGTTTGGACTTCATAAGAGGAAAATAACACGATCCGGACGAAAGATTCTTACTTCTTATGCATGACTTTTGGCTACGAACCATAAATTCAGGGTGCTCATTTTTCTTATTTCTTCTCTAAAATATAGATTGTGGGTACTCGTTAAAACCGCCTCGCAGAGGCAGTTCTATCGCGTACCCACAAAGTATATGTATAAGAAAAACATCATATTTTTTCTTGCAATTGCTGGTTTTGACCGTGAAATTTAGAGTGTATTTGAATAGGCGTGTTTTCGTAATGATGGAAATATGCATCGTATTATATAAATTATAACTTATCGAGAACATTAAAGTTTTCTAAACACATGAATTTAAACACTGCATCTACAGGACTGGAGTAAAATGTAGATTGAAAATTTTACCGTCAAAAACTGAAAATTGTTTGATCCTCACAAACAATAATTGTCTTATTTCTGCTAAAAACATAGAGTGTGTTTACTCGTTAGAACCGACTCAGTGGGGCGATTTTCTTTATTTTGAGGAGAAATGAGATACAGTAAAATAAAAAACTTTTGAGCTTAAAATCATACGTTTGACTGTTCTATCGAGTCATCATCGTCATTCTAACGAGTCATTCAATCTATAATTAAGAGCAGAAATAAGAAAGAACTTTTTCTTAAATTGTTGTAAGTTGGTCGTGAAATTTACAATGTATTTGTATTAGGCGCGTTTTCGTAATGGTGGATATATACATCGTATCCTTCAAGTTTTCTAATTAAGCAGTTAGTAGTTTTCCTAGGCGAAAATATAATTAAAGCAAATCTTAAAACAAGCTTCAAAAGGTTGCAAATAAAAAAAAAAAAAATTTTACATTATCAAAAATAAATAAATAAGTTATGAGTGCAAAGTTTTTAATTATGGATGTATATTTGTTTTCTTAAAGCAAAATATTCTTTCTAATTTTATCAAAAATATTATCCATATTGATACCGATTTTCAATTCTTATAACTTCTGTTGCGATTCATTCTAAGCCCTGCGTCTGTGTAATCTTTACACATTTGTGATCCGAAACTTCAAATACAGCTATTTTCTACAACCCGTGGGCCACTTTTAATAAACTGTTTTTCTACATTTTTTACCACATGAATATAGATATAAATAGATCTTTCTAGTGAGAGGTTATAGCGCACGGAGAAATTTAACAAATATGACTTTTGAGCCTTTGAATTAAGGCTATTTTTCATTTTTGTTGTAAAATACAAAGACTTAATAGGGAAATACCCCAGTGGTATTCATTAGAATCTGGGCCACTTTAAAATTTATTTTATTTCAACAAATTTGGTACCAAAATGAAGCAGATACATTTTTCTCCCAAAGGCGATCATCGTCATTCTAACGAGTCATTCAATCTATAATTAAGAGCAGAAATAAGAAAGAACTTTTTCTTAAATTGTTGTAAGTTGGCCGTGAAATTTACAATGTATTTGTATTAGGCGCGTTTTCGTAATGGTGGAAATATACATCGTATCCTTCAAGTTTTCTAATTAAGCAGTTAGTAGTTTTCCTAGGCGAAAATATAATTAAAGCAAATCTTAAAACAAGCTTCAAAAGGTTGCAAATAAAAAAAAAAAAAATTTTACATTATCAAAAATAAATAAATAAGTTATGAGTGCAAAGTTTTTAATTATGGATGTATATTTGTTTTCTTAAAGCAAAATATTCTTTCTAATTTTATCAAAAATATTATCCATATTGATACCGATTTTCAATTCTTATAACTTCTGTTGCGATTCATTCTAAGCCCTGCGTCTGTGTAATCTTTACACATTTGTGATCCGAAACTTCAAATACAGCTATTTTCTACAACCCGTGGGCCACTTTTAATAAACTGTTTTTCTACATTTTTTACCACATGAATATAGATATAAATAGATCTTTCTAGTGAGAGGTTATAGCGCACGGAGAAATTTAACAAATATGACTTTTGAGCCTTTGAATTAAGGCTATTTTTCATTTTTGTTGTAAAATACAAAGACTTAATAGGGAAATACCCCAGTGGTATTCATTAGAATCTGGGCCACTTTAAAATTTATTTTATTTCAACAAATTTGGTACCAAAATGAAGCAGATACATTTTTCTCCCAAAGGCGAGGTTATAATAATATCTTGTAGAAATGAAAATAGAAGATTTTATTAGTTAAGTGACGGGCTCCTATATACATTTTCTTAGTATTACCTGTATGAAAACTAGCGACTGGCTGTGACGTCACAGAAGTGATAGTTAAGTGTGGATTAGTACCTGTAGTACAAGTATTCCTGCTTATGGAGGCAGATCATGAGGCAGGTCAACTGGAGGTATCAGGCAAGAGACGCCTACATCAGGACTAATAGGCGTCCCCCACCGAGCCAGCATCAGCAAACATGGCCCACACTCCACGGAAGTCCCGGGCATCAAGAAGGAGATGTCCAAAGTAGCGAGACTTGCAAAATTTTAAAATATTACAAAAAGCGGTAACCAAATCCGCTAAGCTACATGTCTCACCTATCAAAAAGTAGGTTAGTAGGTCAAATCAGAGAAAAACATTGCGAACACACTAGAGGCCACAGTTTTGGTCCGATCATCATCAAACTTGCTTAGAATGATAGTCTTGATAATATCTCAGTCAAGTTCAAATATGGGTCATGTCCGGTCAAAAGTAGGTCAAATCATAGAAAAACCTTCTGAACACACTAGAGGGCCACAATTTAGGTCCGATCATCATGAAACTTGCCCAAAATTTTCATCTTGATATTACGAGGACTGTTCAAATACGAATGCACATCAAAATGATTCCGTGATAGATTTCGATGAAAAAATTTATTTTGTCCCCTCAAAGTATTCCCCTTTGACAGATATACAAACTTTCAGTCTTCTGATCCAATCATTGAATGCATATTGGTAATCTTTTCGAGGTATACTATGAAGGCACTGGAATATTGCAGAACCGAGGTGTTTAGGTGTTTGCGCTGTACAAATTTTCGACCAGAAAGGTATTTTTTCAGCCGCGGGAACAAAAAAAAAGTCACACGGGGAAAGGTCAGGGGAATGGGGGGGGGGGGGGGGTGAGGGAGTTCAACAAACTTTTCATGCTTCAGATAGTCTTGCACAATGAACGCCTTGTGCGATGACGCATTGTCATGTAGCAATCTGACATTGGCCAAACCAGTTGCGGGTCTTCGTTCTTTGAAATATTTCTTCAATTTTCGAAGAACTTTATTCTTGTAAAACTTCGCATTAAAGATTTGCCTTTAGGCACAGCAACCTGAATAGCAGGGCCCCGATTTGAAAAGAATATGGTATACATTACCTTCTTGACGCTCATGGTCCGCTTTGCAATGCATGGTCTTTTGCAATGCTTTGTTGCCCATATTTGTTCTGAATATTTCGTTTTGGCTCAAAAAAGTGAACCTATGTCTCGTCACCTGTGACGACATTAGCGAAAGACCGTGCATTGTAATTTGGGAACTTTTTAAGCAACTTCTTGGCGCACTGAACGCGTGTCTTTTTCTGCTCATCTGTCAACAGATGGGGAATCCATCTAGCACAGATCTTTCTCATTTTCAAATCCCGTTTCAGAATTGTATGAGCTGCTCCTAATGAGATGCCAACCATACTAGCTATTTGCCTAGTGGTGTATCGGTAGCAACTATTTCTTTCACTCTAGCAACCATCTTGGCAGATGTTGCTCTTTTCGGCCGACGATCATGTGGTGCATCTTCTGTTGAGCCTAGTATTTCTTACACCAACGAAAAACTATCGGAAAAGACATTTCATTATACCCATAAACCGAACATACTTCATCAAAAATGTCTTTGCACCGTATACCAAGAATACAACGATTCTTAATATAGGACCGTTTTTCAACGGCGTACTCTGAACTTCTTCCAACCATGTTTTGTATTAGTATACAAGAGTAGACAGTGTTTATCGAACGATATACATGGCTAAAGTTGACGGATTTTAGCAGGTTTGGTATCAATGTATAGGTAAAATGTGTTTCTACGTTGTGATATTTATTTCCAGGTGATTTTCGCATTAGTGCATGAGAAAACGTTCTACTTGCATTCATATTTGAACAGTCTTCGTATCTCAGTCAAGTTTGAATACGGGTCATGTCGGGTCAAAAAGTAGGTCAGTTGGTCAAATCATAGAAAAACCTTGTGAACACACTAGAGGCCACAGTTTTGGTTCGGTCATCATCAAACTTGCCTAGAATGATCATCTTGACAATATCTCAGTCGAATATTGGTCATGTCGGGTGAAACAGTAGGTCAGTAGATCAAAACATAGAAACCCCCTCTGAACACACTAGAGGCCACAGTTTTTGGTCTTATCATCATCAGACTTGCTCAAAATGATCATTTGACAATATCTCGGTTAATTTCGAATATGGGTCATGTCTAGTCAATAAGTAGGTCAGATTGTTGAAAAACCTTGTGAACACACAAGAAGCCCCAGTTTTGGTCCGATCATCATCAAACTTGCTGAGAATGATCATCTTGACAATATCTGGGTCAAGTTTGAATATGGGTCATGTCAGGTCAAAAAGTAGGTCAGCAGGCCAAATCATAAAAAAATGTTTTGAACACTCTAAGAGGCCACAGTTTTAGTCAGATCATCATAAAACTTGCTCAGAATGATCATCTGGACAATATCTCAGTTAATTTAGAATATTGGTCATGTCAAATCAAAAAGTAGATCAGTAGGTTATTTTGTCATAACTTTTGAACCGTTTGAGATAGAGCCTTCATATTTGGCATGCAGGTTCCTTGTGACAAGAGATTCCCACTCATATAAAGATTTGACCTGTGACCTTAACCTGTGACGTACTTTATCATAACTTTTGAACCATATAAGATAGAGCCTTCATATTTGGCATGTATGTTCCTTGTGACAAGGTTTTCTCAACCATTCAAACTTTTGACCCATGACCTTGACCTTTGACCTACTTTGTCATAACTTTTGAAGCGTTTGAGATACAGCCTACATATTTGGCATGTAGGTTCCTTGCGTCAAGGGCTTCCTATTCATAAATACAGTGATATGTGACCTTAACCTTGACATTTGACCTATTTTATTATAACTTTTGAACCAGTTGAGATGGTGCCTTCATATTTGGCATGTATGTTCCTTTTGAAATGTTCTTCCCACCCATAAAAAACTTTTGTCTCATGACCTTAACCTTTGACCTACTTTGTCATAATTTTGAAGCATTTGAGATAGGGCCTTCATATTTGGCATGCAGTTTCCTTGTGACAAGGGCTTCCTATTCATACAAAAATGATTTGTGACTTTGACCTTGACATGTCACCTACTTTATCATAACTTTTGAACTTTTTTAGTTATAGCCTTCATATTTGGCATGTATGTTCATTGTTGCAAGGACTTTCCACCAATACAAAAATTTCGACCTGTGACCTTGACCTTCCCACAACTTTTGAACCATTTAAGATAGAGCCTTCATAATTGGTATGTAGGTACCTTGTTGCAAGGGCTTCCCACCCATGCAAAATTTTTGACCTGTGACCGGTCATTGCCCATATTTGGTAAAAAAAAACCTTTAAAAATCTTCTTCTCAGGAACCGAATGGCCGATGACCTTGAAACTTGGTATCCAGCATCGAGGACTTGGGTGCCCTTCCGAGCTTTTTAACTGATGACCTTTGGTTGACCTTGACCTGCTTTATGGCAAGGTCAAATTTGGTCACTCAGACATTTGTATGGAAAAAGGCAAAACAGTGGATTTTGTTTTCATGCATGGTAACTTGTGGCATCAGAAATGATATTTGCAATCAGCTGAATCCAAGTTTATCAATTCCAAAGGTCAAGGTCATTTACTGACCTTTATCCTGAAGGCTCAGAATAAGTATTTTTATGCCCCCAAAGGAGGGCATATAGTTTTTGCACTGTCCATTTGTTTGTGGGTTAGTCCGCACTTTTTTTAGCTCACCAGAGCCGAAGACTCCGGGGGAGCTTATAGGATGGCAGGCCTCCATCATCCGTCGTCATTATCCGCCGTCCACACTTTCAAACTGCAATATCTCGGCAACATGCAGGCTGATTTCAATCAAACTTCATATGTGGTGTACACTGGTTGGGGGAACAATGACATAGTATGTTTTGTGAGAATCAATTGCAAAGTCTGGTTGCAATGGCAACCATTTACCAAAAAGCTTGGACCCTCTTTAGCGCATTCATTTTTGGCCTGATCTTTCTGAAACTGATATATATTGTAGAGATCACAAAAATCTGGGTGGGTTCGAAAACATGTCAGGGCCGATCGTTTTTGGTGGAGTTAGATTTATGACAGCATTCTCATTGAAGTAATGTTGCTTAGATGACCCTCCTCCAAAAAAGGCTAAAACGATCCCGCTCCGATGAACAAAATGGCCACTTGAGCTGAAAATAGAAAAATATTGTAAATTTGATTCAAACGTGAACTCCTCCTAAACCCTAAGGCCAATTTGATTCAAACTTCACAGGAATGTTGCCTAGTTTACTCCCTACCAAATAAGCTAAAATCACTCTGCTGATGAACAAGATGGCCACCAGAGCTAAAAAAGAATGTACTCGAGACAGTGACACACAGGTGTGCGAACCAGGGGCCCTCTAGGCCCTCTTGTTTATGAAAATCGGCTCATTAGTTTGGTTGCTATAGCAACTTAGAGTTTCCATAGACTTATAAGGGGAAAATTGAGAAAAAGGCATTTACTGCCAAGTCATTGCAGATATTTTGGCAAACTTTTATAGAACTATTCCTTGAGTGAACTTCTTTTAGCCACATGCTTTTATACCAATCTGGGGATCCCCCAGGGTGGGCCAGGGTCATACTTATGATAAGACGTGTTCAGTCACACCAACCTGGTGGTCCCCTGGGATGTGACCGGGCCATGCCCCACCCAATCCACTTTTTAAAAGGCCCAATATCTCAGAAACCGTTTAGATCCCCACCCCTAAACCATATATATACTTGTTCCTTTATATGATAAGACGCATTCAGTGATACCAACCTAGGGGTCTCCAAGGGTGCGCTGGGGCCATGCCCCATACCTCTACTTCATAAGAGGCGACATATCTCAAATATGATTCAGAACCATATATATTCTTGTTTCTTATGATAATACGCATTCAGTGACACCAACCTGGGTGTCCCCTGGGATGTACCCAGGCCATGCCCCACCCCCTCCACTTCATAAAAGGCCCAATATCTCAGAAACCGTTCTGATCCCCACCCTAAACCATATATATTCTTGTTCCTTATGATAAGACGCATTCAGTGATTCCAACCTGGGGGTCTCCAGGGGTGCGCCGGAGCCATTACCCCACACCTCCACTTCATAAAAGGCGATATATCTCTGAAACCTTTCAGATCCTCACCCCAAAACCATATATATTCTTGTTTCTTATGATAAGACGCATTCAGTGACAGCAACCTGGTGGTCCCCTGGGATGTGCCCGGGCCATGCCCCACCCCCTCTATTTCATAAAGGCCTAATATCTCCGAAACCCACCCCTTAACCATATATATTCTTGTTCCTTATGATAAGACGCATTCAGTGATTCCAACCTAGGGGTCTCAAGGGGTGCGCCAGGGCCATGCCCCATCCCTCCATTTCATAAAATGGCATATATCTCAGAAACTGCTCAGATCCCCATCCCTTATGCATGTGTATTTGTGTTCCTTATGAAAAGACTCATTCAGTCACATCAACCTGGGGTCTCTTTGTGCTAGGACAGTGTGTGATGCCATGGCCCGCCCCTCCACTTCATAAAAGGCCATATATATCAGACACCATTAAGATCCCCACCTCATACTCATATAATTATATTTTTGTTCCTTGTGATTAGACACATTCAGTAACACCAACTTGGCGGTCAAGAGGGACCATTCCTCTCCTTTTCACTTCATAAGAGGGCCTCATATCTCAGAAACAGTTCAGATCCTAACTTTTCTTGGTCCTTAATGGTAAGACACATTCAAGGACAACAATCTTGGATTTCCTAGGGTCTGCCATGCTCTCACCCCTCCACAGCTTAAAAGGCCTTATATCTCAGGAACTGTACACATCCACACCCCTAAACCATATATATTATTGTTCCTTATGATAAGACGCATTCAGTGATACCAACCCGGGCTCTGTATGGTCCATGTCCCACCCCTCCACTTAATAAAAGGCCTAATATTTCAGAAACAGAGTCCACGTGGGTGCTCATTTGGAAATGGGGGTTCGTTTATAATCAATAAATTAAAACCATACATGGCTGCCAGAAACGTCATTTAGCATAAACATTAGAGTGATCAAATGCAATAAATTGTTTGATACATCAAAAACTTTCAACTGAACAATAATGTAATCTTCAAATCAGCAGACGCTAATCTTTTGAAGTTTTTGCGTGTTGCATACCAATCGCAGAACTGGGTCATGTGGGTTAGCAAACAATAAACGGTGTTTCTGTTAAAAGACTGGATATATGATCGGTATAATTAATGAAAAATTCCATAGAAGTATTGTTTAAAACCACTTAAGTGTTTTTGTTCACCTGTCTTTTGTGATCACTTTTCGTCCGTCCGTGCGCGCGTCCGTAAACAATTCTTCAAACGACATCTCCTAAACCACTGATCGGATTTTGACAAAACTTCACAGGAATGATCCTTAGGTGGTCCCCTTTCAAAGTTGTTAAAATGGTTCCAGTCTGTTGCACATCTAGTTCACAGGAGCTAAAAACAGATTTTTAAAATGAAAACTTCAAAAAGCTCCTTCTCTGAAACCGCAAGGCCCAGGTCTTCGATATTTGGTATAAAGCTTCATCTAGTGGACCTCTACCAAGATTGTTCAAATTAAAGCCCTGGGGCCCACCAGTTTTACATAGACTTATATAGGGAAACCCTTTAAAAATCTTCTTCTCTGAAACCAGAAGGCCCGGGTGTTTGATACTTTGTGTGAGTCTTCATCTAGTGGACCTCTATCAAGATTGTTCAAATTATATCCCTGGGACCAAAAATCCCCCCGCCCCGGGGCCCTTTGGTTTTACATAGGCTTATATTGGAAAATCTTTAAAATTCTTCTTCTCTGAAAACGCAAGGGCCGGGTCTTCGATATTTGGTATGAAGCTTCATCTAGTGGACCTCTACCAAGATTGTTCAAATTAAAACCCTGGGGGCAAAAATGCCCCCGCGCAGGGGCCCATCAGTTTTTCATAGACTTATATAGGGAAACCCTTTAAAAATCTTCTTCTCTGAATCCAGAAGGCCCAGGTGTTTGATACTTGGTGTGAAGCTTCATCTAGTGGACCTCTATCAAGATTTTTAAAATTATATCCCTGGGGCCAAAAACTGCCGGGCCTTTGGTTTTACATAGGCCGCTTATATAGGGAAAATATTTAAAACTCTTCTTCTCTGAAACCCAAGGCCCAGGTCTTTGATGTTTGGTATGAAGCTTCATCTAGTGGACCTCTACCAAGATTGTTCAAATTATAGCCCTGGGGCCAAAAATGCCCCCGCCCAAGGGCCCTTTGGTTTTATATAGGCTTATATAGGGAAATTCTTTAAAAATCTTCTTCTCTGAAACTCCAAGGCCCAGCTCTTTGATATTTGGTATGAAGCTTCATCTAGTGGACCTCCACCAAGATTGTTCAAATTATAGCCCTGGGGCCAAAAAATGCCCCCGCGCCGGGGCCAACCAGTTTTACATAGACTTATATAGGGCAACCCTTTAAAAATCTTCTTCTCTGAAGCCGCAAGGCCCAGGTCTTTGATATTTGGTATGAAGCTTTATCTAGTGGACCTCTACCAAGTTTGTTCAAATTATAGCAGTGGGGCCAAAAATGCCCCCACTCCGGGGCCCTTTGGTTTTACATAGGCTTACATGGCCAACTTTCGATAACTGAGTCAATCTAATACCTGGACGACTGATCCACAAAAATGCATTTGTTTGGATAGGAGATTGCTTTTTAGCTCACCAGAGCCGAAGGCTCAGGGGGAGCTTTTAGTATAGGCAGTGATCCGCGGTCCGTCGTCCGCGTCCGCGTGTACGTCAACATTTTCAAACGACTTCTTATCGGAAACTACTTGGCCAATTGAAACCAAATTACATGTGGAGGCTCTTTGGGAAGGGGGAACAAAAGTTTGTTCGTGAAGACAGGGTCACATGACCAAGACGGCCGCCATGCCCATATATGGTAAAAACCTTTAAAAATATTCTTCTCAAGAACCGAATGGCCGATGATCTTGAAACTTGGTATGCAGCATCGAGGACCCGGGCCCTACCAAGTTTGTTCAAATTTTGACCTTTGGTTGACCTTGACGCCAAGGTCAACTTTTAGTCACTTAGACATTTGTATGGAAAAAAAGCAAAATAGTGGATTTTTTTGATTGCATGGTAGCTAGTGGCATCAGAAATGATATTTGCAATCAGCTGAATGGAAGTTTATAAGTTCCAAAGGTCAAGGTCATTTACCGACCTTTGTCCAGGACGGCTCAGATTCAGTATTTTCATCTTCTTCACTTAAACTACTTGGCGAATTGAAACCAAATTACATATGGAGCCTCTATGGAATGGGGGAACGAAAGTTTGTTTCTGAGGATGGGGTCACATGACCAATATGGCCGCCATGCCTATGTATTGTAAAAACCTTAAAAATCTTCTTCTCAAGAACCGAATGGCCGATGATCTTGAAACTTGGTATGCAGCATCGGGGACTCGTGCCCTACCAAGTTTGTTCAAATTATGACCTTTGGTTGACCTCGACCTGTTTTATGTCAAGGTCAAATTTGCTCACAGACATTTGTATGGAAAAAAAGGCAAAACAGTGGATTTTTCTGATTGCATGGTAGCTAGTGGCATCAGAAATGGTATTTGCAATCAGCTGAATGGTAGTTTATTAGTTCCAAAGGTCAATGTCATTTCCCGACCTTTGTCCAGGACGGCTCAGATTTAGTGTTTTCATCTTCTTCTTCACTTAATCTACTCGGCCAATTGAAACCAAATTACATGTGGAGCCTCTATGGAATGGGGGAACGAAAGTTTGTTCGTGAGGACTGGGTCACGTGACCGATATGGCCACCATGCCAATATATGGTAAAAACCTTAAAAATCTTCTTCTCAAGAACCGGATAGCCGATGATCTTGAAACTTGGTATGCAGCATCGGGGACTCTGACCCTACCAAGTTTATTCAAATTATGACCTTTGGTTGACCTTGACCTGTTTTACGTCAAGGTTAAATTTGGTCACTTAGACATTTGTATGGAAAAAAGGCAAACACGGGATTTTTCTGATTGCATTGTAACTAGTGGCATCAGAAATGGTATTTGCAATCAGCTGAATGGAAGTTTATAAGTTCCAAAGGTCAAGGTCATTTCCCGACCTTTGTCCAGGACGGCTCAGATTCAGTATTTTCATCTTCTTCTTCACTTAAACTACTTGGCCAATTGAAACCAAATTACATGTGGAGCCTCTATGGAATAGGTGAACGAAAGTTTGTTTGTGAGGTTTAGGTCACATGACCAATATGGCTGCCATGCCCATATATGCTTAAAAACCTTTGAATATCTTCTTATCAAAAACCGAATAGTTGATGATCTTGACACTTGATATGCAGCATCGGGGACTCTGGCCCTACCAAATTTGTTCAAATGATGATTATTGTTTGACCTTCACCTATTTTATATCAAGGTCAAATTTGGTCACTTAGACATTTGTATGGAAAAAGGCAAAATAGTGGATATTTCTGATTGCCTTGTAGGCTGTGACATCAAAAATGATATTTGCAGTTAGCTGAATGGAATATTATCAATTCCAAAGGTCAAGGTCATTTACTGACCTTTATCCTGGATGCCTCAGATTCAGTTATTTTTTTTTTAATCTTCTCCACTTAAATTGGTGGGATGATTGAAACCAAATTACATTTGGAGCCTCTATGGGTAGGGGGAATGAGATTTGTTCGTAAGGACTGGGTCACCTGACCAACGTGGCCACCATGCTCATATATGGTAAAAAAAAATCAAGACTATTGTTCTCAGGAACAAAATAGCCCATGACCTTGAAATATGGTATGTAGCGTTGGGGACTCAGGCCCTACCAAATTTATTCAACTGATGACCTTTAGCTGACCTTGACCTGTTTTACGTCAAGGTCAAATTTGGTCACTTAGACATTTGTATCGAAAAAGAGCAAGACAGTGGATTTTACTGATTGCATGGCAGCCGGATCCATTATAAATAGTATTTATAATCAGATGAATGGAAGTTAATCAATTCCAAAGGTCAAGGTCATTACTGACCTTTGTCTTGGATAGCTCAGATTCAGTATTTTTATCTTCTCCACTAAAAAAAAAAAGAGCTGTGATGATTGAAACCAAATTACATTAAAAGCCTCTATGGGGATGAGGCAATTGGACATAATTCGTGGTATTGTTGTCACATGACCAAGATGGACACCTTGCCTGTATATGGTGTAAACTACATTACCTCTGGTGAGCGTAGTGGCCCAGGGGCCTCTTGTTAATGATCTATTTCAAACTTATTGTTACAGATAGAAACTTTTTTCAGTCGGCGCTGAATGCTACATTATATCCCGAGTACGCTGATATTTTTCCGCGATTTTATCGCCACAACAATTTGGTCCTTTTTCGGGTTATTTGTTACAACCATTGAAATGATTAAAATATATATCAAAATGAAGCAAAAATGACGATGAAATAAAATATAGAATAGATAAAGATAAGTAGATCAGATAAAGATCAGATTTGATCGATCATTTTCAAGTCTGGGACTTTTTTTCAATATCAGATGTTTATATTGATGTAAATTTTACTTAGTTAAATGCTCAACTTTTTGGACCTTTTTTAGTTTGAAATAAGCAACGCTATTCTCAAACTTGGTTGAAACAGTAATCCGGAAATGTACGATAAATCTCGGAAACTAACGAGCAGCCGAGATACCAAATGACTTATGACAAAGGATAACCCTTTTATAGAACATATTTAACGTCACTACAGCTGGTGTCTGGGAATGTGTGGCGGCGGTAAAACGTCTCCCTGCCCTACATCATAGTGTAGTTTATATTTTCTTGTCCTTTGGGATCATTGATTCCATTGTGGAATTTTGAAAATACTTGAGGGTCACTGATGAGGCCTAATTGGCCGAAACTAGCTAGTCTGGCCCAGAAAACATGCACACTTCATATTTTCCAGTTCTGTTTTCCTTGCTTCCAAAGGATAACCCTTTTATAGAACATATTTAACTGTTAATGTCTTATGGTTAATATTGTATCGATTCCGTATCATTGCCTTCACTTCTATTTTTCATGCAATTTATTTAACGTACCCCCTCCCCCCCCCCCCCCCATCACGCACCAGCTAACCCCCCCCCCCCCCCCCTCGAAATTGTGTTTTTATAATTTAGGTGGTGAAATTGCCTAAATATGCGTGATTTCATAATGAGGCTTCTCTTATCGGACTACCCATCACTACCTGTCACGCTACGCAACTCTGTTGACCTTAAGGTTTTATTGACGAAGCTTCGTTAATTCCCCTGATTTACCTTTCTTTGCCAGTATTAAAACATACTTAGAGGCAAAAGTAAGTATACAGGTTACTGAATGCCGATTTGCGTCCAAATGTCTCTCTCTCTACATACATATGATGCATCATAAATAAGAACCAGAGGACCAGTGGTCCTGAACCGCTCACCTGTCTGGTGACAATTTTCCTACTTAATTTCACTTAAATTGGCTCAGCAGTTTTGGAGAAATGGATCCTGAATGACCTTGGTCTAAGGCCAATGAATGACCTTGACCTTTCTCACCCATAGATCTTCATGTATTCAGTTACTTTATCTGATCTACAAATTTTGGTGACACTGTCTTCAATGGTTTCCTATAAATCCATTATTTTCACTTTGCCCCATGCAAAAGCCTAAGTCGGCAAATTTGACATTGCTGTAAAATAGGTCAAGGTCAACCCAGGGTCACCAGTTGTACAAACCATGATGGGCCCGAGTACCATATGCTACATGCCAAGTTTCAAGGCCACTGGCGTTATGGTTCTGGAGAAGATTTTTGAAGGCTTTTTACCATATATGGGCATGGCGGCCATCTTGGGTCTAAGGCCAATGAATGACCTTGACCTTTCTCACCCACAGATCTTCATGTATTCAGTTACTTTACCTGATCTTCCAATTTTGGTGACACTGTCAATGGTTTCCTATAAATCCATTATTTTCACTTTGCCCCATGCAAAAGCCTAAGTCGGCAAATTTGACATGTAAAATAGGTCAAGGTCAACCCAGGGTCACCATTTGTACAAACCATGATGGGCCCGAGTACCATATGCTACATGCCAAGTTTCAAGGCCAATGGCCTTATGGTTCTGGAGAAGAAGATTTTTGAAGGTTTTTTACCATATATGGGCATGGCGGCCATCTTGGGTCTAAGGCCAATGAATGACCTTGACCTTTATCACCCATAGATCTTCATGTATTCAGTTACTTTACCTGATCTACAAATTTTGGTGACACTGTCTTCAATGGTTTCCTATAAAAAGTAGAAGTAAAACAAAGATCAGGAATTGATACAATTAACTTACTCCATCCATAAAAGACACCAAAGGGAAAGAAATACAAACATTAAGCGACCAGACCATAATGGAAACCTAAACAAAGGAAGGCCATATGGACAGTTACTTTCCCACAAAATGGCCATATGGCCATCCAAAATTAAAAGACACAAGTGATACACTAAGTAAGTAACAAACAACAACATAAATAAATCGCCACAGAAGAGCCGCCTTGGAACGGTCAGTGGAAGATTTCCACTGGGGGACTTAAATCGATTTTACGTGGCCACAATCCTCGCCCTTACTTCCGTCGCGATTTAGACAAAAAAATTGTTCAGTCCGCATGAAGGCCTCCTAACTCATCAGTGCAACATCTCCGTGAACACAGAAATCAAAGAACCACAGAGGTGAGACAACGGTGAGGACTCGACAGCAAGAAACCACTGAAATGCTGGAGCAAAAGAAAACCAACAGTTAGACTCCGATGAGCCCGACCAGAGACAGAGCATCGGGCACCAACCAACATTATCTCTTTAATTTTCAATAAGCCTTTACGTTGGAGCCGTCATAGAATCTGAGGCCTGACCCACCGGCGTGCAATTAAAGAGGGAAGCAAAGTTGCCAACCGTGATTGGGTTAACTACCATGCATGCCAGTCTGTCGTATAATATCCATGTTGTACCCAATCTTTTTATATCGAAGAATGATTTTACGAAATTGGGTGATGAAGTCATTGCGGTTATATATTTTTCTGAATTTATATACTAAGTCACCATAAAATTCGGGTTCCGATAGACCCTGTTGCAGAAGAGATTTAAGTCCAATATTGAATTTTGAAATTAAATCAGAATGGCGTCTATAAAATTTTGAAAAGGCTTTGCGTAGTTTATGGTACCGATAACCCTGATTAAGGAGTTTAGCCGTTAATAATTTATTACGAGTGTTGAAGTCAGTTACATGACTACACACTCTAGCAAATCGAATTAATTGCGAAATATAAACGCCATAGGATGGCGCACGAGGAACATCACCATCCAAAAAAAGAAAATTTACAATCTCAAAATCAAAGTCATCGCGTTTATCATAAATTTTGCACGAAACAAATCCATCTACAATAGATAGATGTAAATCCAAAAACGGGGCCTCGGTATCAGAAGAATTTGCTTTATTTAACTTTTATTTTTCCTATAAATCCATAATTTTCACTTTGCCCCATGCAAAAGCCTAAGTCGGCAAAATTGACATTGCTGTAAAATAGGTCAAGGTCAACCCAGGGTCACCATTTGTACAAACCATGATGGGCCTGAGTACCATATGCTACATGCCAAGTTTCAAGGCCACTGGCCTTATGGTTCTGGAGAAGAAGATTTTTGAAGGCTTTTTACCATATATGGGCATGGCGGCCATCTTGGTCATGTGATCCAGACCCCGCAAACAAACTTTCGTTCCCCCATCCCACTGAGGCTCCATATGAAATTTGGCTTTGATTGGCCCTGCAGTATAGGAGAAGAAGATCTTTGAAAATGGTGGACGGACGGACGGACGACGGACCATGGCTATACTATAAGCTCACCTATGAGCCTAAAGGCTCAGGTGAGCTAACAACCACTTCCGCATAATTTGCAGCATTTTCCGTTAAAATTGATTAAAGGATAATGAAACTGCGTCACTTGAAATGGACAGGGATCTGATCCAATATTTTTTCTTGAGTAGCTTCCCTTTAAACATGTGTTTCGAATAAGGGTATTCAACAAATGTTTGTTCATGCAACAAAGTGAAAGAAGGGCAACTGATTGGCAAGAATATGTCACATTGTGAAATTAAACACAAGGTAAAGTGCAATATCTTTTCCCCAAGAAAATGACATTGTTCGCCTTTAACGTTCTTCCTTTGATTAAATGCATTGTGTTTCTGTGGGATTTGAATTGGTGATAAAACTTGTCATGGAGCAATTTTAGAGGATTCACTATGGAGTAAGCATAAATATGCCGAGCAAAGCAATAATTATGCGAAAGTTTCAAATGAATAACACTTACACGATTTGAGAAAAAGACTCATTTAATTCACTATGATTTTAATTGTAAGGGAGATAATCCGGAATAGGCAGAAATTCAATTGAGTTTGAAGCTGTTTGTTTGGGTTTTATGACAAAGAAATGATGTGGTCTTGTCGATAAACCATCGTACATGACTTTTGCGGTGTGCATAGATTTAAATGTCATGTACAACACGAGATTTTATTGGAAATATTGATTTTCAATTAAGGGCAATAACTCCATCATGGATGACTGCAACAGGAAAAGAAATGGAGTTTTACAAACTTAGACGTTTTGGGAAAAACGGACATAGGCATATTTTATCACAGACCAACAATACAAGATCCTGTATTTTAAATTTAAAAAAAAAAAACTGTATTTTTATTGCCTCTGAGTAAAGTTGGAGATGTATAGGGAAACCATTTAAAATGTTCTCTGAATCCAGAAGGCCAAGGTGTTTGATACTTGGTGTGAAGCTTCATCTAGTGGACCTCTATCAAAATTGTTCAATTAATATCCCTGGGGCCAAAACTGGCCACGCACCGAGGCCCTTTGGTGATACATAGGGAAAAATCTTTAAAAATCTTCTTCTCTGAAACCACAAGGCAGAGGTCTTTGATATTTGGTATGAAGCTTCACCTAGTGGACCTCTACCAAGATTGTTCAAATTAAAGCCCTGGGTCAAAAAAATGCCCCCGCACCCTGGGGCCCTTTGGTTTTACATAGGCTTATATAGGGAAAATCTTTAGAAATCTTCTTCTCTGAAACTGCAAGGCGCAGGTCTTTGATATTTGTTGTGAAGCTTCATCTAGTGGACCTCTACCAAGATTGTTCAAATTAAAGCCCTGGGACTAAAAATGCCCCCGCGCCGGGGGCCCACAAGTTTTAGATTGACTTACATAGGGAAACCCTTTAAAATTCTTTTTCTCTGAAACCGCAAGGCCCAGGTCTTTGATACTTCGTGTGAAGCTTCATCCAGTGGACCTCTATCAAGATTTTTAAAATTATATCCCTGGCACCAAAAATGCCCCCGCCCCTGGGCCCTTTGGTTTACATAGGCTTATATAGGGTAAAAGTAGAACCTTCATCTAGTGGACCTCAATAAAAACTGTTAAAATTATATCACTGGGGCCCTTTGGTTTTACATAGGCTTATATAGGGAAAATATTTAAAAAATATTCTTCTCTGAAACCGCAAGGCCCAGGTCTTTGACATTTGGTATGAAGCTTCATCTAGTGGACCTGTACCAAGATTGTTCAAATTATAGCCCTGGGGCCAAAAATGCCACGGCCCCGGGGACCTTTTGTTTTTCATAGGGTTATATACGGAAAATCTTTAAAAAGCTTCATGTAGTGGACCTCTACCAAGATTGTTCAAATTATAGCACTGGGGTCAAAAATGCCCCCACGCCGGGACCCACCAGTCTTACATAGACGTATATAGGGAAAACTTTAAAAATCTTCTTCTCTGAAACCGCAAGGCCCAGGTCTTTGATATATGGTATGAAGCTTCATCTAGTGGACTTCTACCAAGATTGTTCAAATTATAGCCCTGGGGGCAAAAATGCCCCCGCTCTGGGCCCCTTTGGTTTTACATAGGCTTATCTCTGGTCGGGCCAATCGGAGTCTACTTTTCATTTGCTCCAGCATTTCAGTGGTTTCTTGCTGTCGAGTCCTCACATTTGTTTCATCTCTGTGGTTGTTTGATTATTTGTGTTCACGGAGATGTTGCACTGATGAGTTAGGAGGCCTTCATGCGACTGAACAAATTATGTGTTTAAATCGCAACGGAAGTAAGGGCGAGGATTTCGGCCACGTAAAATAGATTTAAGCCCCCCAGTGGAATTCGTTTCTGCTGACCGTTCCAAGGCGGTTACTCTGTCACATTTTATTTTTGTTATGGTTTGTCTTTGGGTGTTTGTGTCGCTTATGTTATTTTATTTTGGATAGCCTATTGGCCATTTTGTGGGATAGTAACTGTCCTTTTGGCTTTCAGCTATTGATGTTTCCATTAGGTCTGTAGTTTCATGTTTGTGTTTCTTCCCCTTTGGTGTCTCTGATGGGAGCTGTGGGTTAATTGTATCGATTCCTGATCATTGCCTCCACTTCTATTTTATATAGGGAAAGCCTTTAAGAATCTTCTTTCATGAATCCAGAAAGCCCAGGTGTTTGATACTTGGTGTGAAGGTGCCCTACATCATAGTGTAGTTTATATTTTCTTGTCCTTTGGGATCATTGATTCCATTGTGGAAGTTTGGAAATTTTTAAGGGTTATTGATGCAGTCTAATTGGGCGAAACTAGCTAGTCGTGCCCAGAAAACATTTACACTCCATATTTTCCAGTTCTGTTGTGTATTCCTTACTTCCAAAAAATAACCCTTTCTAGAACATACATGTATTTAATGTCACTACAGCTGGTGTCTGGGAATGTGTGGCCGCCGTAAAAGTCTCCCTGCCCTACATCATAGTGTAGTTTATATTTTCTTGTCCTTTGGGATCATTGATTCCATTGTGGAATTTTGAAAAAATTTGAGGGTCACTGATGAGGCCTAATTGGCCGAAACTAGCTAGTCTGGCCCAGAAAACATGTACATTCCATATTTTCCAGTTCTGTTGTGTATTCCTTGCTTCCAAAGGATAACCCTTTCTAGAACATATTTATATAGGGAAAATCTTTAAAAATCTTCTCTGAAACCGCAAGGCCCAGGTCTTTGATATTTGGTATGAAGCTTCATCTAGAGGACCTCTACCTGTGGCCAAATTGTTCAAATTATAGCCCTGTGGCCAAAAATGCTGCTGCGCCGGGGCCCTTTGGTTTTACATAGACTTATATAGGGAAAATCTTTAAAAATCTTCTTCTCTGAATCCAGAAGGCCCAGGTGTTTGATATTTGGTATGAAGCTTTATCTAGTGAACCTCTGCCAAGATTGTTCAAATCATAGCCCTGGGGCCAAAAAAATGCCCCCGCCCATATAGGGAAAATCTTTAAAAAAAAATCTTCTCTGAAACCGCAAGGCCCAGGTCTTTGATATTTGGTATGAAGCTTCACCTAGTGGACCTCTACCGAGATTGTTCAAATTATAGCCCTGGGGCTAAAAATGCCCCCGCCCCGGGGCCCTTTGGTTTTAAATAGGCTTATATAGAGAAAATCTTTAAAAAAAATCTTCTTCTCTGTAACTCCAAGGCGCAGGTCTTTGATATTTGGAATGAAGCTTAATCTAGTGGACCTCTAGCAAGATTGTTCAAGTTATAGCCCTGGGGCCAAAAATGCCCCCGCGCTGGGATCCACCAGTTTTACATAGACTTATATAGGGAAACCCTTTAAAAATCTTCTCTGAAACCGCAAGGCGCAGGTCTTTGATATTTGGTATGAAGCTTCATCTAGTGGACCTCTACCAAGATTGTTAAAATTATAGCCCTTGGGCCAAAAAATGCCCCTGCTCCGGGGCCCTTTGGTTTTACATAGGCTTATATAGCTAAACCCTTTAAAAATCTTCTTCTCTGAATCCAGAAGGCCCAGGTGTTTGATACTTGATACTCTGTTTGATACTCTGTCTCTGGTCGGCCCCATCGGAGTCTAACATTTCAGTGGTTTCTTGCTGTCGAGTCCTCACCGTTGTCTCACCTCTGTGGTTCTTTGATTATTTGTGTTCACGGAGATGTTGCACTGAAGAGTTAGGAGGCCTTCATGCGGACTGAACAAATTATTTGTCTAAATCGCGACGGAAGTAAGGGCGAGGATTGTGGCCACGTAAAATCGATTTAAGCCCCCCAGTGGAAATCTTTCCACTGACCGTTCCAAGGCGGTTCTTCTGTGGCGATTTATTTATGTTGTTGTTTGTTACTTACTGTGTGTATCACTTGTGTCTTTTTATTTTGGATGGCCATATGGCCATTTTGTGGGAAAATAACTGTCCTTATGGCCTTCCTTTGTTTAGGTTTCCATTATGGTCTGGTCGCTTAATGTTTGTGTTTCTTTCCCTTTGGTGTCTTTGATGGGTGAAGTAAGTTAATTGTATCGATTTCTGATCTTTGTTTTACTTCTACTTTGCCCTACATCATAGTGTAGTTTATATTTTCTTGTCCTTTGGGATCATTGATTCCATTGAGGAATTTTGAAATTGTTTTAGGGTAACTGATGAGACGTAATTGGCCGAAACTAGCTAGTCTGGCCCAGGAAACAGGTACACTCCATATTTTCCAGTTCTGTTGTGTATTCCTTGCTTCCAAAGGATAACCCTTTCTAGAACATATTTATATAGGGAAAATCTTAAAAAATCTCTTCTGAAACCGCAAGGCCCAGATCTTTGATATTTGGTATGAAGCTTCATCTAGTGGCCCTCTACCAAGATTGTTCAAATTATAGCCGCGTGGCCAAAAATGCCCCTGCGCCGGTGCCCTTTGGTTTCACATAGACTTAAAAAGTTTCCCTATATAAGCCTATGTAAAACCAAAGGGCCCGGAGCGGGGGCATTTTTAGCACCAGGGCTATAATTTGAACAATCTTGGTAGAGGGCTTTGCGGTTTCAGAGAAGAAGATTTTTTAAGATTTTCCCTATATAAGTCTATGTATTACCAAAGGCCCCGGCGCAGGGGCATTTTTGGCCACGGGGCTATTATTTGAAAAATCTTGGTAGAGAACCACCAGATGAATCTTCATACCAAATATCAAAGACCTGGGCCTTGCGGTTTCAGAGAAGAAGATTTTTAAAGATTTTCCCTATATAAGCCTATGTAAAACCAAATGGCCCCGGAGCGGGGGCATTTTTGGCCACAGGGCCATAATTTGAACAATCTTGGTAGAGGTCCACTAGATGAAGGTTCATACTAAATATAAAAAATCTTCTTGACTGAAATCAGAAGGCTTCGGTGTTTGATATTTGGTATGAAGCTTCATCAAGTGGACCTCTACCAAGATTGTTAAAATTATAGCCCTGGGGCCCAAAGTGCCCCCGCTCCGGGGCCCATCGGTTTTACATAGACTTATATAGGGAAAACCTTTAAAAATCTTCTTGTCTGAAATATGTTTGGTATGAAGCTTCCTTCATCTAGTGGGCATCTACCAAGATTTTTCAAGTTATAGGCCTGGGGCCAAATATGCCGCCAAGCCGGGGCCCACTGGTTTTACATAGACTTACATACGGAAAACCTTTAAAAACCAGAAGGCACAGGTCTTTGATATTTGGTATGAAGCTTCATCTAATGGACCTCTACCATGATCGTTCAAATCATAGTGTGGAGGCCAAAAAATGGCCCCGTCCTTGGGCCAAAACATTAGTTCACATGTTGTCTTATATCTTGTAGACACGTTAGGTCACCCCTTCTCATGCAGATATTCACAACTCATTGGTCACATGTTGTCATGAAGACATTCACAAACATTAGGTCACATGGGGTACTTTTTTTCATGTAGCCATCGAAAAACATTAAGTTGCATGCTGTCCTGTACCATGTAGACATCGACAAACCATAGGTCACCTGCTGTCCTGTAACATGCAGACATTGACAAACGTTAGGTCACATGCTGTCCTGTATCATTTAGACATGCACAAACCATAGGTCACAAGCTGTCCTGTATCATTTAGACATTCACAAACCATAGGTCACATGATGTCCTGTATAATGTAGACATCGACAAACATTAGGTCACATGCTGTCCTGTATCATGTAGACATTTACAAACATTAGGTCACATGCTGTCATGTATCATGTAGACATTCACAAACCATAGGTCACATGCTGCCCTGTATCATGTAGACATTCACAAACCATAGGTCACATGCTGTCCTATACCATGTAGACATCGACAAACATAAGGTCACATGCTGTCCTGTATCATTTAGACATTGACAAACGTTAGGTCACATGCTGTCCTGTATCATGTAGACATTCACAAACCATAGGTCACATGCTGTCCTGTATCATGTAGACATTCACAAACCATAGGTCACATGCTGTCCTGTATCATGTAGACATTTACAAACATTAGGTCACATGCTGTCTTGTGTCATGTAGACATTCACAAAGCATGGGTCACTTTCTGTCGTGTATCATGCAGACAAAATTAGGTCGCATGCTGTCATGTATCATGTAGACATTTACAAACATTAGGTCACATGCTGTCCTATACCTGGTAGACATCGACAAACATAAGGTCACATGCTGTCCTGTATCATGTAGACATTCACAAAGCATGGGTCACATTCTGTCCTGTAGACATTTACAAACATTAGGTCACATGTTGTCCTGTGTCATGTAGGCATTCACAAACCATAGGTCACATGCTGCCCTGTATCAATTAGACATTCACAAACCATAGGTCACATGTTGTCCTGTATCATGTAGACATTCACAAACCATAGGTCACATGCTGTCCTGTTACATTTAGACATATAGGTCACATGCTGTCCTGTTACATTTAGAAATTTACAAACATTAGGTCACATGTTGTCCTGTATCATGTAGACATTCGCAAACCATAGGTCACATGCTGTCCTGTATCATTTAGACATTGAAAAAAAAAAAAAACATTTGGTCACATGACAAACATTAGGACACATGCTGTCTTGTTTCACATTTAAGCACTGGCAAGCCCATTACATCGAATTCTTTATCTATCACATGAATTTGATCTCTGTATTTTACGTGTAGACTTTCCAAGAAGATGTGTAAGAGTGTGGGTAGTTGCTGTCGTTATATGAATGTGAATTACTGAAAATAGGCCTATGCCATGTGCGTAAATGTATTGATTTTGTTTGTTTGATTTGAGGTTTAACGTCTCCGTCAACATTGTAAAGGTCATTTTGGAGACGTTGCTTCCAATTTTGGGGCTTTTCCCAACATTGAGATGAAATGACATCTCCAGCCCTGCCGCCCGATGAAACCAATAAGGTTTTTAAGCATGGACTCCCACCGCATTGCCCGGGCAGGCTAAGATCCGCTAAGCGGTTTATCAGTACTCGTGTGCGGGTCGGTTTCAGCTCTGCGTGGAAGCATCATGCAGCCCATCTATTTCTTCATGCCCCGATGGGTGGGGGCTGATAAATGTATTGATATCATGTAAAGACATGCATATAAATTCCATGTTTCACTTCATGTTTAAAACTTTCACCTAGAAGGGCATTTACCATCTGAGATGGGCATTTACCATTTTAGACATGGATGTAGGACTTAACCATAAACAGAATGAACTTGATGAAAGTGCTCTTTTTGACAGCTCTGCTATCATATTATCCATTAATATAATGTTTGAAAACTACATACTAATTATCCTTGATTACATGTGTGCAGTCAGTTTTGGCAAACAGTGTGATCTGTATCTGCTCTGTTTGATAAGGCAAGTTTGATGGGAGCAATATGAAAGAGCTTCTTGATATTTAGGATTTATGTTTTTAGTAAGTAGGGATAAAAGCTGATTTTTGCCAGTCGTTATCACACAGTATGTGAGTAAACTGGAACAAGTTATGAAATACATGTATTTGTAAATTTTTGCACAGATCGTATAGTTCATAATTGTTGTTAATGGCTGTGAATGCACATAATTTGCAGTGATGAGCTGTGAATATTTTATTTTTGAGAATAATGTTAAATGGATAAATCTTAGCTGTGTTTTGTCAAATTATAAATATTTATGCTGGTTAGATTAGTTGAGTATACATGTGCACCATACAGTTCACAAATGTTAGTTTCTGCAGGAATGACAGACATGGTCTAACATTTCAAAGTTGAATTAAATACATTTGTGCCACAGGTTTAGTTCATCCACAAAATCTGGATCCTATGATAACTTAAAAAACTACTGGGAATTTTAGCTCACCAGAGCCGAAGGCTCTGGGAAGCTCATCAGATGCACAAGAGTAAAATTGTCGTCTGCGACGTCGTCATCAGCATTTTCAGCCATTTCTCAAACTACTTGGCCAGTTCAAATCATTTTAATTGGGAAGCTTCCATGGTGTTGGGAAACATAAAGTTTATTCATAATGTCTGGGTCACATAACCAGATGGCTTTCGCGGTTGAAAATCACCATCTCAGAAACCAAATGGCTGATGACCTTAAAAATTGGTAGGCAACATTTGGGAGTAAGCCCTGCCAAAGTTGTTTTAAATGATGACCTTGGCCTGTTTTACATCAGGGTTAAATTGAGTCACTTAAGAAGCCATGGGGCTAAGATGGCCATGAATCGCTTACCTGAATATAAGATGTCATATAGCTTCTTGAAGTCATGTGGATACTCATTTTAATCATTCGTGGATCAATTATGCCCACCTATTTACGTCTTGGTGAGCTATTATATTCGTTGAATGTCTGTCATGTATTGTCCCGGGTCCCGCCCCCGTCTTCAACAATAAGCTTTAAATGCCAACTCCTCGGCAGCAAGGATGAACAAGATTGTGCCAGAGCTAAAAATTGAAAACCTTCAAACAATAACACCTCCTATATCATTTGGCCAGTTTAATTTAAACAGGATTGTTGCTTAGGTGACCCTATACCAAAATAGCTCAAACGGTTCCCCTCCAATTAGCAAACTGGCTGTCAGAACTAAATATAGAAAAATGTCAACAATTTGCTTTAAATGCTTACTCCTTAACACTTTCCGCCAATTCGATTCAAAGTTCACAGGACCTATGTGTACAAAAACAGCTAAAATCATACCGCTTTGATAAACAAGTGGCTGCCAGAGCTAAAAATACAAACAACAACTCCTCCTGTACCCTTGGGCCAATTTCATTCAAACGTCATAGGAATGTTGCTTACCAAAATAGCTAAAACGGTTCCACTCCAATGAACAAAATGGGCTCCTCATCTGAGCATTTGTGTTGGATGAGAGCCATTATTTAAGTAAGCAGGGGGCGAGCATGTATGACATAGCAATCACTCACGCATCATCGTGTTTGGCATTCTTTTAAGCAAAGACTAAAATCGATGACCCGATGACCTTTACCTATAAAACCGGAAACAATTGTTAGTCAACTCATATTTTAAATGAAGCCATTTTTAGCTCACCAGAGCCGAAGGCTCCGGGGGAGCTTATAGGACAGTCACTTGTTTGTCGTCGTATGTCGTCTAGCGTCAACACTTTTAAACATCTTCTCTGAAGCCACTGGGCCAATTGGGCCCAAATTTTATCTGTAGGCTGGGGGATTGAAAGTTTGTGTTTTTTTATGAAAATCAGCTTTTTAGTTTGGTTGCTATGGCAACTTAGAGTTTCCATAGACTTATAATGGCGAAAATTGAAAAATGGCATTTACTGCCAAGTCATTGCAGATATTTTAACAAAACTTTCATAGAAATGTTCCATATGCAATCTAATATCTGCCATATGATTTTAGGCCTACTGCTCGTTTTTAGCTCACCTGTCACGTAGTGACAAGGTGAGCTTTTGTGAAATCGTGCGTCCGTAAACAATTTCTTGTCCGCACGATAGCATCTTCATTTATGATTTGATTTTAACCAGACTTGCACACAACTTGTACCACTATGAGAGCTGGGTTCCTTTCTTGAACCAGCCATATCCCATCATGTGTTACGGAGTAACGGCCCCTGAAAGGGCAAAAATTGCCTATTTTGGTCTTGTTCGCACAATAGCATCTTCATTTATGATTTGATTTTAACCAGACTTGCACACAACTTGTACCGCCATGAGATCTGGGTTCCATTCTTGAACCAGCCATATGCCATCATGTGTTACGGAGTTACGGCCCCTGAAAGGGCAAAATTTGCCTATTTTGGTCTTGTCTGCATGATAGCTGTTTCATTTATGATTTGATTTTAACTAAACTTGCACACATTTTGTACCACCACAAAATATCTCGGTCAAGTTCGAATATGGGTCATGTTGGGTCATAAAGTAGGTCAGTAGGTCAAATCAGAAAAAAAACCTTGTGAAGACACTAGAGGCCACAGTTTTAGTCCGATCATCATCAAACTAGCCCAGAATGATCATCTTGACAATATCTCAGTCAAGTTCGAATATGGATGTTGTCGGGTCAAACAGTAGGTCAGTAGGTCAAATCACAGAAAAACCTTCTGAACACACTAGAGGCCACAATTTATGTCCAATCGTCATCAAACTTGCTCAGAATGATCAGCTTGATAATATCTTGGTCACCTTTGAATATGGGTCATGTCGGTTCAAAAAGTAGGTCAGTAGGTCAAATCATAGAAAAACCTTGTGAACACACTAGAGGCCACAGTTTTGGTCCAATCATCATCAAACTTGCTCAGAATGATCAGCTTGATAATATCTTGGTCACCTTTGAATATGGGTCATGTCGGTTCAAAAAGTAGGTCAGTAGGTCAAATCATAGAAAAACCTTGTGAACACACTAGAGGCCACAGTTTTGGTCCAATCATCATCAAACTTGCCCAGAATGATCATCTTGACAATATCTGAGTCAAATTCGAATATGGGTCATGTCGGTTCAAAAAGTAGGTCAGTAGTTCTAATCAGATAAAAACCTTGTGAACACACTGGCGGCCACAGTTCTGATCCGATCATCATCAAACTTGCTCAGAATGATCATCTTGATAATACCTTGGTCACGTTCGAATATGGGTCATAGCAGGTCAGAAAGTAGGTCAGTAGGTCAAATCAGAGAAAAACCTTGTGAACACACTAGAGGCCACATTTTTGATCCAATCATCATCAAACTTGCTCAGAATTATAGTCTTGACAATATCTCGGTCAAGTTCGAATATGGGTCTTTTCAGGTCAAAAAGTAGGTCAGTAGGTCAAATCATAGAAAAACCTTGTGAACACACTAGAGGCCACAGATTAGGTCCGATCATCATCAAACATGCCCAGAATGATCATCTTGACAATATCTGAGTCAAATTCGAATATGGGTCATGTCGGTCCAAAAAGTAGGTCAGTAGATTAAATCATAGAAAAACCCTCTGAACACACTAGAGGCCACAGTTTTGGTCTGAGCATCATCAAACTTGCTAAAAATGATCATTTGACAATATCTCAGTTAATATGGGTCATATCTGGCCAGTAAGTAGGTCAGTAGGTCAGATTGTTGAAAAACCTTGTGGACACACTTGAGACCCAGTTTTTGTCCGACCATCATCAAACTTGCTCAGAATGATCATCTTGACAATATCTGGGTCAAGTTTGAGTATCGGTCATGTCGGGTCAAAAAGTAGGTCAGCAGGTCAAACCATAGGAAAGGGGCCACAGTTTTAGTCAAATCATTATAAAACTTGCTCAGAATGATCATCGGGACAATATCTCAGTTAAGTTCGAATATAGGTCATATCAAATCAAAAAGTAGATCAGTAGGTTATTTTGTCATAACTTTTGAACTGTTTGAGATAGAGCCTTCATATTTGGCATGTAGGTTCCTTGTGACAAGGGCTTCCCGCCCATATAAAGATTTGACCTGTGACTTTGACCTGTGACCTACTTTATCATAACTTTTGAACCATATGAGATAGAGCCTTTATATTTGGCATGTATGTTCCTTGTGACAAGGTTTTCTCAGCCATTCAAAACTTTTGAGCCATAACCGTGACCTTTGACCTACTTTGTCATAACTTTTGGAGCATTTAAGATACAGCCTTCAAATTTGGCATATAGGTTCCTTCATAGGAGTGAGTGTTTGAGTTGAAGTCTCACCAACAGCTAAGGTCATACAGTGATGGGACCTCTGTTTAAAGACTAATCTGAAAGTCTGGAGACGCCTGGGATCAATCCTGCTACCCCTGGTCTACAAGGCAAGAAGCATGACCACTTCACAATGAAGGCATCTAAACTTCAATGGAATGTTGTGTAGATGACCCTCTAGGAAAATAGCATAACGATTAACAAATGGTCACAAGAGCTAAAAATAGAAAAACATTGTAAATTTGCTTCAAATGCGAACTCCTTCTAAACCTTTTGGCCAATTGGATTTAAAACTTCACAGGTCAATGTTGCCTAGGTGACTCCCTACCAAAATAGTTAAAACTCATTCCACTCCAATGCTGCCAGAGCTAAAAATAAAAAAAAATCTTCAAACGACAATTCCTTCTGTACCCTTGGGCCAATTTCATTCAAACTTCGAAGTATTGTTGCTTAGATGATCCTCTACCAAAAAGGCTAAAACAATCCCACTCTGATGAAAAAAATGGCCACCGGAGCTAAAAATAGAAAAATATTGTAAATCTGATTCAAACGTGAACCCCTCCTAAACCCTAAGGCCAATTTGATTCAAACTTCACAGGAATGTTGCCTAGGTTACTCCCTACCAAATAAGTTAAGCTAAAATCTATCTGCTGATGAACAAGATGGCCACCATAGCTAAAAATAGAATATACTCGAGACAGTGACACACAGGTGAGCGAGCCAGGGCCCTGTGGGCCCTCTTGTTATTGGTTGTCATGGAAACCAAAATGCAAAAACAAAATAGGAAAAAATAATACTTAAAAAAATCATCTCCACAAAAACCATATGCTCTAGAGACTTTATGAAAATATTCACCATATTTGCCTTTACAGGTTTTTTGTTGTTGTTTTTTTTTTGTGAAATTTGGCCTTTTAGTTATGTTGTTATGGCAACTTAGAGTTTCCATTGACTTATAATGTGGAAAACTGAAAAAAAATGGCATTTACTGCCAAGTCATTGCAGATTTTTTGACAAAACTTACATAGAAATGTTCTTTGAGTAAACTTCTCTTAGCCATATGCTTTTTTGTCAACATGGGGGTCTCCTAGGTTGTGCCGGGGCCATGCCCCGCCCCCCACCCCACTTAATAAGATGCCTTGTATCTCAAAAACCTTACAGATCCCCACCCCTAAGCCATATATCTTCTTGTTTCTTATGATAAGATGCATTAAGTGGCACCAACTTGGGAGTCCCCCGGGATGTGCCGGGGACATGCTCCTGCCCCGACCACTCAACTTCATAAAAGGCCATTTATCTCAGAAACCATTCAGACCCCCCCCCCCCCACCTAAACCAAATATATTCGTGTTCCTTATGATAAGACGTATTAAGTGATACCAACCTATGGGTCCCCCGGGATGTGCCGGGGACATGCCCCACCCCCTCCACTTCATAAAATGCCATTTATCCCAGAAACCATTTAAATCCCCACCCCTTAACCATATATATTCTCATTCCTTATGATAAGTTGCATTCAGTGACACCAACTTGGAGGCCCCCGGGATGTGCCGGGGGCATGCCCAACCCCATCCACTTCATAAAAGGCCAAATATTCCAGAAACCTTACAGATCCCCACTCCTAAACCATATATAGTCTTGTTCCTTATGTTCCTTATGATTCCTTGTTCCTTGTTCCTTATGACATTCAGTGACACCAACCTAGGGGTCACCCAGGGCGCCCCCGGGCCATGCTCCATCCCTCGACTTCACAAAAGACCATATATCTGAGAAACTGTTCAGAGCCCCATCCCTAAACCCTATATATTCTTGTTCCTTATGATAAAACGCAATCAGTGACACCAGCAAGCGGGTCCCCCGGGGTGCCACTGGCCATGCCCCACCCCTTTACTTCATTAAAATCCATATATCTCAGAAACCGTTCAGATCCCCACCCCATAACCATTTATATTCTTGTTCCTTATGATAAGACTCCACTTCATAATAGGCCACATATCTCAGAAACCATTCAAATCCCCATCCTATAATCACATATATTCTTGTTCATTGTTATTAGACACATTCAGTCACTCCGTCTTGGGGGTCCGCAGGGGCCATTTCTCTCCCTGCCACTTCATAAAAGGGCCTCATATTTCAGAAACCATTCAGATCCCCACCGTTTAACCATATATATTCTTGGTCCTTATGATAAGACATATTCAGTGACAACAATCTTGGGCTTTTCTGGGATCTGCCATGCGCGAATCCCTCCATTGCTTAAAAGGCCTTACATCTCAGAACCATACATATCCCCACTGCTAAACCGAAAACTTAAAAAACCTTCTCTGAAACCACAAGGCCCAGGTCTTTGATATTTGGTATGAAGCTTCATCTAGTGGACCCCTACCAAGATTGTTCAAATTATAGTGATGGGGCCAAAAATGCCCCCGCATCGAGACCGTTTGGTTTTACATAGGAAAATCTTTAAAAATCTTCTTCTCTGAAACCGCAAGGCCTAGGTCTTTGATATTTGGTATGAAGCTTCATCTAGTTAACAAGATTGTTCAAATTATAGTGCTGGGGCCAAAACTGCCCCCGCCCCGGGGCCCTTTGGTTTTACATGGGCTTATATAGAGAAACTCTTTAAAAAATCTTCTTCTCTGGAACCGCATGGCCCAGTTCTTTGATATTTTGTATGAAGCTTCACCTAGTGGACCCCTACCAAGATTGTTCAAATTATAGTGCTGTGGCCAAAAATGCCCCCACCCCGGGCCCTTTGGTTTTACATGGGCTTATATAGGGAAAATCTTTAAAAATCGTCTTCTCTGAAACCGCAAAGCCCAGGTCTTTGCTATTTTGTATGAAGCTTCACCTAGTGGACCCCTATCAAGATTGTTCAAATTATAGTGCTGGGGCCAAAAATGCCCCCAACCCGGGGCCTTTTGGTTTTACATAAATTTATATAGGGAAAATCTTTAAAAATCTTCTTCTTTGAAACCGCAAGGCCCAGGTCTTTGATATTTGGTATGAAGCTTTATCTTGTGGACCTCTACCAAGATTGTTCAAATTGTAGCCCTGAGCCAAAAATGCACCCCCCCCCCCCCCTTCCCCTCCGGGGCCCTTTGGTTTTACATAGACTTATATAGGGAAAATCCTGAAAAATCTTTTTCTCTAAAACTGTCAGGCCGATGTCTTTGATATTTGGTATGGAGTTTCATCTAGTGGACCTCTACTAAGATTGTTCAAATTATAGCCCTCGGGCCACAAATGCCCCCGCCCCGGGGCCCTTTGGTTTTACATAGACTTATAAAGAGATAATCTTTGAAAATCTTTTTCTCTGAAACAGCAAGGCTCAGGTCTTTGATATTTGGTGTGAAGCTTCATCTAGTGGACCTCTATCAAGATTGTTTAAATTATAGCCCTGAGGCCAAAAACACGCTAGCCCCGGGCCATTTGGTTTTACATAGGCTTTTGTAGGGAATATCTTTAAAAAATCTTCTTCTCGGAAACCGCAAGGCCCATATCTTTGATATTTGGCGTTTAGTTTCATCTAGTGGACCTTTGTCAGGATTGTTCAAATTATAGCCTTTGTTGATATTTGGTATGAAGCTTCACCTATTTAGACCTCCCCCAACATTATGCACATTATAGCCCTGGGTCAATACTGGCCCTCCCCGGGGCCCCCTTGTTACTCTATGGATCAGGTGGGCGATCCAGGGCCATCATGGCCCTCTTGTTTCTCTCTCCAGCAGTCTGTAAAGCAATGGAGCTTCCAAGATTGCATGAAAAGCATTGATAATGAAGGAATGAAGGAAGCCAAAGCTCTTTAAATTACTTTTTGTGAAATAATTAATAATTTTGCCGTATTTGGACTTTTTCTATTGAAGAAAAACTTTGAATAATACCGAATCCAAATATTTCTGAAATAAACTTCTTTTTGACATGGCTCTAAAAGAGACTTTTTGTCTTTTTAACTGCATTGTTTCAGCCATCAAAAGGGTATGATTCTGACAGATAGCCTTGTCCTTATCCATATTTATACAATCATCCATATAATATATGAGCAACGAAAAGTGTTATATCTTAACCAGGCAAATATCGGCTGAAGGGTTTTAGTGAACAACCGGAGCGCCATTGAATAGCCAAATGGGGTGCAAACAAATTTGAACATATTTTCTTGCCAAATAAACCTAAAAAAAACCCTGAAAATCCTATGAACCGGAATACTAAAGTGAAGTAATCATTTCCAATACCACAAGAAATGTTTCTTGTTTAAAATGTTCATAAAATACAAACTGATTCATATATTTTAAATTGATAACTGGTCTAAATTTTTCATTTGGTTTTGGCACAATACACAAAGTAGAAATAAATTATTCTGGTTCATTCTAAGCTGGAACAATGGTTCCCTTTGATAAAAATTTTCTACTTCATAAGCAATGATTGTTCCTCAGGACTAAAAGGAATATCCTTTGGAACTTGTAACTGTACAGGAGTACAGTCAAACTCCAATGTATAGCGCGAAATAGCGCTTAAAATAAAGGGATCATTTGTAAATTTTTTCCATCAACCTTGCACTCACCTGTGTAGACTCGCCTAATTTGACTGGTCGCTGACTTTGTCTTTCTTTTTGAACTCTGAAACTGTGTGTGTCCGAGCTTATCGATAGACGGATGCCGATAATATGGATGTTACCTTTTATAACCACGGCCAGCATACTTGTTTCCAAATCTCTGATTAGCATTACCGGCATGATATCTTCTACAAGGAAAACCTCTACACCTTGATTACGACCTCTACAATTTCCAAACTAACCATAATATTCTCTAGCCACAGATCTATGCTAGTGTCACATTTTTAGCTCACCAGAGCCGAAAGGAGCTTATAGGATAGGCAGTTGTCCGTTATCGTCTGGCGGTCTGGAGTCTAAAGAGTTTAGTGAAAGTTTGATGTATCTTTCTGGTACACTGACCTCTGAAATTACAATTACTGATTTCAATTAAGAAATAGATCAGCTCTAACTGTGATTTGTTGTGTAATAAATCACAGTTTGGAGGTCAGTTGTAAAGTAGACAAATCACGAGCGCGTAGCGCGCGTGTTTTGTCTACTTACAACTGACCGACAAACTGTGATTTATTACACAACAAATCACTGGCCTTACAACTGACCGACAAACTGTGATTTATTACACAACAAATCACTGGCTAGAGCTGATCTATTTCGATTCTAACACGCTGAAAATCGGCAATAATGTTGTTCTTCCCTTCAAAATCTCACAACTTTTCGCCATTGTTAGAGGAAATCCCGCTAAAATTATCGACTGAAACACATGCATTTATATCCTTTTCTAATGTTTTTGATGCGAGAAAATGACGTTACACCGTCTAACGTCAAGTAAATCGACTAGTGACGTCATAAATTTGCAGTTTTTAATGACTTCACACGTCACGCTCTTGCGAGCTGTGATTTGTTGCAGAATAAAACACAGTTATTTTGCATTGCCTATATAGGCGCGCTGTGTTAGAATATTCACTAGACTTCTGGAGTGGACATGATACTCAATAACTGTCCTTTCAAAGCTGCTGCTGTATCCTTTGAACTTTAGGTTATAATGTCACAAACTGACAAGGCTAGAAAAGTATTAGACAGATTAGACACAACAAGTGTGCGATACAATTTCGACTTTCGTTTTTAGCACATGCCCAATAAGAGATAGCCTACCACACGTCAATCACCTGTGACAAGTCTGGGGTAGAAAGAGTTTAGTGAAAGTTTGATGTTTTTTCTGGTGCACTGACCTCTGAAATTTCATCAGAATGCACCCCTTTGATTTCCTGCATTTGATTGAAAGTCTAATAGATATTGAAATCAATAGTATGTGAATTCCAAATGAGGGCCATAGATCTGGTCGTATGAAGGGGAACTGAAACTCTTTCAGGGGTGCTAACGTATAAAAAGTATTACTGTCCCAAATATTGTGTCTGCTCCTAAGAAGCCCCTTAATTTTGAAAGCGCTAAATTTTTAAGCAAAGGAACCTGAAAATATGTCAGTTGTGTCCATTCCCCTTGCTTTATAACTTTCCATATAAACTGGCTTATGAAACACTACGTGCAATGAATTTCTTGCAATCTCAGTTATTGTTATTAGATATATCTGTTTAAATTTGACTATGTCAAAGTCGCGACAAAGGCATATAGTTTATAATAAATATGTCATAAATTACACTGTGTCTTGTGTATTAATTTTTAGCTCACAAGAGCCGAAGGCTCCGGGGGAGCTTACAGGATAGGCAGTTGTCCGTCGTCGTCGTCGGCATCGTCGTCTGGCGTCAACACTTTCAAACGACATCTCCTCTGAAGCCACTGGGCTGATTCAGCCCAAATTTCATCTGTAGCATCCTTGGGGTGGGGGATTAAAAGTTTGTGTTTTTAATGAAAATCAGCTCATTATTTTGGTTGCTGTGGCAACTTAGAGTTTCCATAGACTTCTAATGGAGAAAATAGAAAAATGGCATTTACTGCCAAACCTTTGCAGATATTTTGACAAAACTTTTATTGAAATATTCCTGGACGGAAATTCTTTTAGCCACATGCTTTTATGCCAACCTGGGGGTCCCAAGGGTGTGCCGGGACATGCCCCAACCCCTCCAAGGCATAAAAGGCCATATATCTCAGAAGCCATTCAGATCCCCACCCCTAAACCATATATATTCATTTTTTCTTATGATAAGACGCATTCAGTGACGCGTAAATAGGGGTCCCCTGGGATGTGCCGGGCCCATGCCCCACCCCCTCCACTTCGTAAAAGGCCCAATATCTCAGAAACCTTTTAGATCCCCACCCCAAAACCATATATATTCTTGTTTCTTATGATAAGACCCATTCAGTGATACCAACCTAGAGGTCTCACAGGGTGCGCCGGGGCCATGCCCCACCACTCCACTTCATAAAGAGGAATATATCTCGGAAACCATCCAGATCCCCAACCCAAAGCCATATATATTCTTGTTTCTTATGATAAGACACATTCAGTGACTAGCCCCCGCCCATAGGGGCTTGAAGAAATATATGGGCTGCATGATGCTTCCATGCAGAGCTGAATCCGGCCCGCACACCAGTACTGGTACCGCTTAGAGGATCTAAGCCTGTCCAGGAACCGCGGTGCGTGGCGGACCGTCCATGCTAATAAACCCTATTGGTTTCATTGGGTTACAGGGCTTGAGATGTCATTTCATCTCAATATCGTGTATAAGTCCCACAAAATTGGAAGCAACGTCTCCAAAATGACCTTTACAGTGTTAACACGGGGACGTTACACCTCAAATCAACAAACAAACACATTCAGTGACACCAACCTGGTGATCCCCTGAGATGTGCCTGGGCCTTGCCCCATCCCCTCCACTTCGTAAAAGGCCCAATATCTCAGAAACCGTTCAGATCCCCACCCACATATTCTTGTACCTTCTGATAAGACGCATTCGGTGATTTCAACCTAGGGTGCGCCGGGGCAATGCCCCACCCCGCCACTTCATAAAAGGCGATATATTTCGGAAACCATCCAGATCCCCACCCCAAAGCCACATATATTCTTGTTTCTTATGATAAGACACATTCAGTGACACCAACCTAGGGATCCCCTGGAATGTGCCTGGGCCTTGCCCCACCCCCTCCACTTCGTAAAAGGCCCAATATCTCAGAAACCGTTCAGTTCCCCACCCCTAAACCATACATATTTTTGTACCTTATGATAAGACGCATTCAGTGATTTCAACATAGGGTGCGCCGGGGCCATGCCCCGCCCCTCCACTTCATATATCTCAGAAGCCATTCAGATCCCCACCCCTAAACCATATATATTCTTTTTTTTTCTGATGATAAGACGCATTCAGTGACACCAAACTGGTGGTCCCCTGGGATGTGCCGGTTCCATGCCCCAACCCCTCCACTTCGTAAAAGGCCCAATATCTCAGAAACCGTTTAGATCCCCACCCCAAAACCATATGTATTCTTGTTTCTCATGATAAGACGCATTCAGTGATACCAACCTAGGGGTCTCCCAGGGTGCGCCGGGGCCATGCCCCACCCCTCCACTTCATAAAAGGCGATATTTCTCGGAAACCATCCAGATCCCCACCCAAAAGCCACATATTCTTGTTTCTTATTATAAGACACATTCAGTGACGCCAACCTAGGGATCCCCTGGGATGTGCCTGGGCCTTGCCCCAACCCCTCCACTTCGTAAAAAGTCCAATATCTCAGAAACCGTTTAGATCCCCAACCCTAAACAATACATATTCTTGTACCTTATGATAAGACGCATTCAGTGATTTCAACCTAGGTTGCGCCGGGGCCATGCCCCACCCCTCCACTTCATATATCTCAGAAGCCATTCAGATCACCGCCCCTAAACAATATATATTCTTTTTTTCTTATGATAAGACGCATTCAGTGACTCCAAACTAGGGGTCCCCTGGGATGTGCCTGGCCCATGCCCCACCCCCTCCACTTCGTAAAAGGTCCAATATCTCAGAAACCGTTCAGATCCCCACCCCTAAACCATACATATTCTTGTACCTTATGATAAGACACATTCAGTGATTTCAACCTAGGGTGCGCCAGGGCCATGCCCCACCCCTCCACTTCATATATCTCAGAAGCCATTCAGATCCCCACCCCTAAACCATATATATTCTTTTTTTCTTTTGATAAGACGCATTTAGTGACACCAAACTGGTGGTCCCCTGGGATGTGCCGGTTCCATGCCCCAACCCCTCCACTTCGTAAAAGGCCCAATATCTCAGAAACCTTTTTGATCCCCACCCCAAAACCATATGTATTATTGTTTCTTATGATAAGACGCATTCAGTGATACCAACCTAGGGGTCTCCCAGGGTGCGCCGGGGCCATCCAGATCCCCACCCAAAAGCCACATTTATTCTTGTTTCTTATGATAAGACACTTTCAGTGACACCAACCTGGGGATCCCCTGGGATGTCCATGGGCCTTGCCCCTCCACTTCGTAAAAGGAATCAGAAACCGTTCAAATCCCCACCCCTAAACCATACATATTCTTGTACCTTATGATAAGACGCATTCAGTGAGTTCAATCCTAGGGTGCGCCGGGGCCATGCCCCACCCCTCCACTTCATATATCTCAGAAGCCATTCAGATCCCCACCCCTAAACCATATATATTCTTTTTTTCTTATGATAAGACGCATTCAGTGACACCAAACTTGTGGTCCCCTGGGATGTACCGGGACCATGCCCCACCCCCTCCACTTCGTAAATGGCCCAATATCTCAGAAAGTGTTTAGATCCCCACCCCAAAACAATATATATTCGTGTTTCTTTAGTATAAAGTAGAAGTAAAACAAAGATCAGGAATCGATACAATTAACTTACTCCACCCATCAAAGACACCAAAGGGAAAGAAATATAAACATTAAGCGACCAGACCATGATGGAAACCTGAACAAAGGAAGGCCATAAGGACAGTTACTTTCCCACAAAATGGCCATATGGCCATCCAAAATAATAAGACACAAGTGATACACACAGTAAGTAACAAACAAAACCATAAATAAACCGCCACAGAAGAACCCCATGGAACGGTCAGTGGAAGGATTTCCACTGGGGGGCTTAAATCGATTTTACGTGGCCACAATCCTCGCCCTTACTTCCGTCGCGATTTAGACAAATAATTTGTTCAGTCCGCATGAAGGCCTCCGTGAACACAAAAAAATCAAAGAACCACAGAGGTGAGACAACGGTGAGGACTCGACAGCAAGAAACCACTGAAATGTTGGAGCAAAAGAAAACCAACAGTTAGACTCCGATGGGCCCGACCAGAGACAGAGCATCAGGCACCAACCAACATTTCCTTGAATTAGATCTCTCTAATTCTCAATAAGCCTTTACGTTGGAGCCGTCATAGAATCTGAGGCCTGACCCACCGGCATGCAATTAAAGAGGGAAGTAAAGTTGCCAACCGTGATTGGGTTAACTACCATGCATGAAGTCTGTCGTATAACATCCATGTTGTACCCAATCTTTTTATATCGAAGAATGATTTTACGAAATTGGGAGCTGAAGTCATTGCGGTTTTATATTTTTCTGAATTTATATACTAAGTCACCATAAAATTCGGGTTCCGATAGACCTTGTTGCAGAAGAGATTTAAGTCCATTACTGAATTTTGAAATTAATGGCGTCTATAAAATTTTGAAAAGGCTTTGCGTAGTTTATGGTGCCGATAACCCTGATTAAGGAGTTTAGCCGTTAATAATTTATTACGAGTGTTGAAGTCAGTTACATGACTACACACTCTAGCAAATCGAATTAATTGCGAAATATAAACTCCATAGGATGGCGCACGAGGAACATCACCATCCAAAAAAGGAAAATTTACAATCTCAAAATCAAAGTCATCGCGTTTATCATAAATTTTGCACGAAACAAACCCATCTACAATAGATAGATGTAAATCCAAAAACGGGGCCTCGGTATCAGAAGAATTTGCTTTATTTAACTGAAGTGCTGGGGGGTAAATCTGACTGATCAAACCATCGAAATAGGTTTTATCAATATTTAATAAATCATCTAAATATCTAGAAGTGGAGCTAAAAGCTTCAATAATTTCAGGTTGGTTATCAATGGAAAGCGACAACATGAAGTCTCTTTCATAACAATACAAGAACAGATCAGCCACAAGAGGTGCGCAATTCATATCCATCGGAATACCCACAATTTGTCTAAATAACTTAGTACCGAATCTAATATAAATATTGTCAAGTAGAAAGGTGAGGTCATCACACACTTTCTGACATGACCAAAGTGTATAATTCTTATGCTCTTTAGAAGTGAAAAATGCATTTCTGACATTTCATGCAAGATAGACTCTTCTCTGTGAAAAGCCCATTCAATTAAATCATTAAGCTTTTCTTTTATAAGATTATGAGGAAGTGTAGTGTAAAGAGTGGAAAAATCGTAAGTAGACAGACTTGAAGCACGAAAATGTCTGGATTTCAATTTATTTAAAACCTCATTCGAATTTTTTATAGACCAAAACATATTTCTTCCTGATTTTTCAAAGACTTTATCAAAATATTTAATCACATGCGTTTTAATAGCAGTAAGACAGGAAGTTAATAATTTAGAAAGTTCAGTGGTAGTGCAAGAGCTAGAATTTGCAATAAACCGTGCTTTGTATGGTCTTTTATGAAGTTTTGGTAACCAGTATAGCGTAGGAAACTTGTCTTGGCCTTCGGTAACACACACAGCAAACTTGGGGGCTGAATGACAAACATGTTTATCTACTATAGCTCTCTCTTCAGCTAAAGGCTGAAGTTCATAGACCTTAGTACCAACAAGCTCCTGCTTAAGCGTGTTAACATAGTGGAGCCGTCACACAACGACGACGTTGTTAGCGGCCTTGTCTGCAGGGGCCAAAATAAACTTCTTATGAAATTCTTGAATACCTAGTTTAAGATGACGTAAAGGTGTCTTGGGCTTAGGAGGTAATAAGTTAGTATTTTGAGAATAGAAAGAAATGCGTTTATTCACTAGTTTTAAAATCCTAAGTTTCCAGTCCTTAAGGGCTTTATGCTCAACATACTCTCGCTTACACCATCGATTACCGAATTCATTCAAGGATGCAGCGATATCATCTCTACATTTACTGAAATCAATTTTAGAAGGAAACCGATATTTCGGTCCTTTAGAAATTATATTCCTTAACCTAGAATCAGGAATAATTTTCAAATTGCCAGTAATTACATGACCAGCAGCAGGATAGCAATACACTGAGTTTTTAGAATCACATGAATCAGGAGTATTAGTATCAATATCAAGATCTGAAATAAGTTTATTGTAATTAAAAACGATAGATCTAACAGGTTTGTTATATTTATAGCAAAATGACGCATTCAGTGATACCAACCTAGGGGTCTTCCAGGGTGCGCCGGGGCCATGCCCCGACCCTCAACTTCATAAAAGGTGATATATCTCGGAAACCATCCAGATCCCCACCCAAACCACATATATTCTTGTTTCTTATGATAAGACAGACTCAGTGACACAAACCTGGAGACCCCCTGGGATATGCCTGGGCCTTGCCCCACCCCCTCCACTTCGTAAAAGGTCCAGTATCTCAGAAACCGTTCAGATCCCCACCCCTAAACCATACATATTCTGGTACCTTATGATAAGACACATTCAGTGATTTCAACCTAGGGTGCGCCGGGGCCATGCCCCACCCCTCCATTTCATATATCTCAGAAGCCATTCAGATCCCCACCCTTAAACCATATATACTCTTTTTTTCTTTTGATAAGACGCATTTAGTGACACCAAACTGGTGGTCCCCTGGGATGTGCCGGTTCCATGCCCCAACCCCTCCACTTCGTAAAAGGCCCAATATCTCAGAAACCGTTTAGATCCCCACCCCAAAACCATATGTATTCTTGTTTCTTATGATAAGACGCATTCAGTGATACCAACCTAGGGGTCTCCCAGGGTGCGCCGGGGCCATGCCCTACCTCTCAACTTCATAAAAGTCGATACATGTCGGAAACCATCCAGATCCCCATCCCAAAGCCACATATATTCTTGTTCTTATGATAAGACACATTCAGTGACACCAACCCGGGGATCCCCTGGGATGTGCATGGGCCTTGCCCCCCCCCACACTTCATAAAAGGCGATATTTCTCGGAAACCATCCAGATCCCCACCCCAAAGCCACATATATTCTTGTTTCTTATGATAAGACACATTCAGTGACTCCAACCTAGGGATCCCCTGGGATGTGCCTGGGCCTTGCCCCACCCCCTCCACTTCGTAAAAGGTCCAATATCTCAGAAACCGTTCAGATCCCCACCCCTAAACCATACATATTCCTGTACCTTATGATAAGACGCATTCAGTGATTTCAACCTAGGGTGCGCCGGGGCCATGCCCCTCCACTTCATATAGAAGCCTCCGTGGTGCAGTGGTTATGCTACTCGCCTTGTAATCCAGGGATCGCAGGATCGATCCCGGGCTTCTCCAGACTTTCGGATGAGTCTTAAAACGAGGTCCCGTCTCCATATGACCTTAGCTGTTGGTGGGACGTAAAACTAAAACTCACTCACTCACTCCACTTCATATATCTCAGAAGCCATTCAGATCATCGCCCCTAAACAATATATATTATTTTTTTCTTATGATAAGACGCATTCAGAAACTCCAAACGAGGGGTCCCCTGGGATTTGCCTGGCCCATGCCCCACCCCCTCCACTTCGTAAAAGGCCCAATATCTCAGAAACCGTTTAGATCCCCACCCCAAAACCATATATATTCTTGTTTCTTTAGTATAAGACTCATTCAGGCCATGACCCACCCCTCCACTTCATAAAAGGCGATATATCTCGGAAACCATCCAGATCCCCATCCCAAAGCCATATATATTCTTGTTTCTAATAATAAGACACATTCAGTGACACCAACCTGGGGATCCCCTAGGATATGCCTGGGCCTTGCCCCACCCCATCCACTTCGTAAAAGGCCCAATATCTCAGAAACCGTTCAGATCCCCAACCCTAAACCATACATATTCTTGTACGTTATGATAAGACGCATTCAGTGATTTCAACCTAGGGTGCGTCGGGGCCATGCCCAACCCCTCCACTTCATATATCTCAGAAGCCATTCAGATCCCCACCCCTAAACCATATATATTCTTTTTTTCTTATGATAAGACGCATTCAGTGACACATAACTGGTGGTCCCCTGGGATGTGCCGGGACCATGCCCCACCCCCCTCCACTTCGTAAAAGGCCCAATATCTCAGAAATTATTTAGATTCCCATCCCAAAACAATATATATTCGTGTTTCTTTAGTATAAGACGCATTCAGTGATACCAACCTAGGGGTATCCCTGGGTGCGCCGGGGCCATGCCCCGACCCTCCACTTCATAAAAGGCGATATATCTCGGAAACCATCCAGATCCCCACCCAAAGCCATATATATTCTTGTTTCTTATGATAAAACACATTCAGTGACACAAACCTGGAGACCCCATGGGATGTGCCTGGGCCATTCAGATCCCCACCCCTAAACCATATATATTCTTTTTTTCTTATGATAAGACGCATTTAGTGACACCAAACTGGTGGTCCCCTGGGATGTGCCGGTTCCATGCCCCAACCCCTCCACTTCGTAAAAGGCCCAATATCTCAGAAACCGTTTAGATCCCCACCCCAAAACCATATGTATTCTTGTTTCTCATGATAAGACGCATTCAGTGATACCAACCTAGGGGTCTCCCAGGGTGCGCCGGGGCCATGCCCTACCCCTCAACTTCATAAAAGGCGATACATCTCGGAAACCATCCTGATCCCCATCCCAAAGCCACATATATTCTTGTTTCTTATGATAAGACACATTCAGTGACACCAACCTGGGGATCCCCTGGGATGTGCATGGGCCTTGCCCCATCCCCTCCACTTCGTAAAAGGAATCAGAAACCGTTCAGATCCCCACCCCTAAACCATACATATTCTTGTACCTTATGATAAGACATTCAGTGATTTCAACCTAGGGTGCGCCGGGGCCATGCCCCATCCCTCCACTTCATATATCTCAGAAGCCATTCAGATCCCCACCCCTAAACCATATATATTCTTTTTTTTTTTCTTTTGATAAGACGCATTTAGTGACACCAAACTGGTGGTCCCCTGGAATGTGCCGGTTCCATGCCCCAACCCCTCCACTTCGTAAAAAGGCCCAATATCTCAGAAACCGTTTAGATCCCCACCCCAAAACCATATGTATTCTTGTTTCTCATGATAAGACGCATTCAGTGATACCAACCTAGGGGTCTCCCAGGGTGCGCCGGCGCCATGCCCTACCCCTCAACTTCATAAAAGGCGATACATCTCGGAAACCATCCTGATCCCCATCCCAAAGCCACATATATTCTTGTTTCTTATGATAAGACACATTCAGTGACACCAACCTGGGGATCCCCTGGGATGTGCATGGGGCTTGCCCCACCCCCTCCACTTCGTAAAAGGAATCAGAAACCGTTCAGATCCCCACCCCTAAACCGTACATATTCGTGTACCTTATGATAAGACGCATTCAGTGATTTCAACCCTAGGGTGCGCCGGGGCCATGCCCCACCCCTCCACTTCATATGTCTCAGAAGCCATTCAGATCCCCACCCCTAAACTATATATATATATATAAAGAAAAATCGGAAACACTACAACACGTTACATTTTGTTTTATTCCTCAAGCGCTTTCAGTAGTGAAACATCAAAACCTCTTGATAATGTTTAACTACTGAAAGCGCTTGAGGAATAAAACAAAATGTAACGTGTTGTGGTGTTTCCGATTTCTCTTTTTATATTTCCACCTGTATTGTGGAGCCCTTCCTTAGGATCTCCAGCTATATATATATATATATTTTTTTTTTTTTTTTTTTTTTTTTTTGATAAGACGCATTCAGTGACACCAAACTGGTGGTCCCCTGGGATGTGCCGGGCCCATGCCCCACCCCCTCCACTTCGTAAAAGGCCCAATATCTCAGAAACCGTTTAGATCCCCACCCAAAAACCATATATATTCTTGTTTCTTTAGTATAAAACGCATTCAGTGATACCAACCTAGGGGTCTCCCAGGGTGCGCCGGGGCCATGCCCCACCCCTCCACTTCATAAAAGACGATATTTCTCGGAAACCATCCAGATCCCCACCCCAAAGCCACATATATTCTTGTTTCTTATGATAAGACACATTCAGTGACTCCAACCTAGGGATCCCCTGGGATGTGCCTGGGCCTTGCCCCACCCCCTCCATTCCGTAAAAGGTCCAATATCTCAGAAACCGTTCAGATCCCCACCCCTAAACCATACATATTCTTGTACCTTATGATAAGACGCATTCAGTGATTTCAACCTAGGGTGCGCCGGGAACATGCCCCTCCACTTCATATATATCAGAAGCCATTCAGATCACCGCCCCTAAACAATATATATTCTTTTTTTTCTTATGATAAGAGGCATTCAGTGACTCCAAACCAGGGGTCCCCTGGGATGTGCCTGGCCTATGCCCCACCCCCTCCACTTCGTAAAAGGCCCAATATCTCAGAAACCGTTAAGATCCCCACCCCAAAACCATATATATTCTTGTTTCTTTAGTATAAGACGCATTCAGGCAATGACCCACCCCTCCACTTCATAAAAGGCGATATATCTCGGCAACCATCCAGATCCCCATCCCAAAGCCATATATATTCTTGTTTCTAATGATAAGACACATTCAGTGACACCAACCTGGGGATCCCCTCGGATATGCCTCGGCCTTGCCCCACCCCATCCACTTTGTAAAAGGCCCAATATCTCAGAAACCGTTCAGATCCCCAACCCTAAACCATACATATTCTTGTACCTTATGATAAGACGCATTCAGTGATTTCAACCTAGGGTGCGTCGGGGCCATGCCCCACCCCTCCACTTCATATATCTCAGAAGCCATTCAGATCCCCACCCCTAAACCATATATATTCTTTTTTTCTTATGATAAGACGCATTCAGTGACACCAAACTGGTGATCCCTTGGGATGTGCCGGGACCATGCCCCACCCCCCTCCACTTTGTAAAAGGCCCAATATCTCAGAATTTGTTTATATCGCCACCTCAAAACAATATATATTCGTGTTTCTTTAGTATAAGACGCATTCAGTGATACCAACCTAGGGGTCTTCCAGGGTGCGCCGGGGCCATGCCCCGACCCTCCACTTCATAAAAGGCGATATATCTCGGAAACCATCCAGATCCCCACCCAAAGCCATATATATTCTTGTTTCTTATGATAAGACACATTCAGTGACACAAACCTGGAGACCCCCTGGGATGTGCCTGGGCCTTGCCCCGTCTCCTCCACTTCGTTAAAGGTCCAATATCTCAGAAACCGTTCAGATCCCCACCCCTAAACCATACATATTCTTGTACCTTATGATAAGACACATTCAGTGATTTCAACCTAGGGTGCGCCGGGGCCATGCCCCACCCCTCCACTTCATATATCTCAGAAGCCATTCAGATCCCCACCCCTAAACCATATATATTCTTTTTTTCTTTTGATAAGACGCATTTAGTGACACCAAACTGGTGGTCCCCTGGGATGTGCCGGTTCCATGCCCCAACCCCTCCACTTCGTAAAAGGCCCAATATCTCAGAAACCGTTTAGATCCCCATCCCAAAACCATATGTATTCTTGTTTCTTATGATAAGACACATTCAGTGATACCAACCTAGGGGTCTCCCAGGGTGCGCCGGGGCCATGCCCTACCCCTTCCACTTCTTAAAAGGCGATATATCTCGGAAACCATCAAGATCCCCATCCCAAAGCCACATATATTCTTGTTTCTTATGATAAGACACATTCAGGGACTCCAACCAGGGGATCCCCTTGGATGTGCATGGGCCTTGCCCCACCCCCTCCACTTCGTAAAAGGAATCAGAATCCGTTCAGATCCCCACCCCTAAACCATACATATTCTTGCACCTTATGATACGACGCATTCAGTGATTTCAACCCTAGGGTGCGCCGGGGCCATGCCCCACCCCTCCACTTCATATATCTCAGAAGCCATTCAGATCCCCACCCCTAAACCATATAATTATATTCTTTTTTTCTTATGATAAGACGCATTCAGTGACACCAAACTGGTGGTCCCCTGGGATGTGCCGGGCCCATACCCCACTCATCCACTTCGTAAAAGGCCCGATATCTCAGAAACCGTTTAGATCCCCACCCCAAAACCATATATATTCTTGTTTCTTATGATAATACGCATTCAGGGATACCAACTAGGGTGCGCCGGGGCCACGCCCTACCCATCCACTTCATAAAAGGCGACATTTCTCGGAAACCATCCAGATCCCCACCCCAAAGCCATATATATTCTTGTTTCTTATGATAATACAATACAATACAATACAATACAATATCTTTATTGTTTCATCCCTACATTTGAGGTATGTACGGAGATGGTTATTGGAATCAGTAACCATGCCAGTCACCATGCAATACGCATGCGCCGACTGGAGTGCTGGCTCCACGTTTTGCATTTCCGGCCTGATTTCCTACTTTCGATTTATTATTTACAACCAACTGACTGACAACCTGTTCACCTGAGAATACTAAGTCTTAGGTTTATCAATGTAATAATTAATTCTCATGATCCACACACACTAGAAATAAGACTGTGTCATATGTTAATTCTTACACATGGTATTTGTAATCATACTTCCTCTATCAGCTGAATTGTCCGCTGGAGAGAAAATTGTCAATAAATTCTTCATGGTCCTAGTACGGCAAATGTTACTGTGAAGGTAGGGTATTGTATCCCGTGGTGACTGGGAAGTATGGCAAGCCATTTTACTATTTATTATGGAGAGTGTGTGTGTGTGAATTCGGGTTTAACGTCGCTTTCAACAATTTTTCAGTCATATCACGACGGTGTCTGGTAGCAACAGGGAGCTCAATGCTCACTTTTATAGTGCTGCCTCACTGAAGTATAATGTCCCAGACACATTACATGATACCACACCCAGTCACATTATCCTGACACTGGGTCGACCAGTCCTAGCTCAACCCAGTAAATCTGAGTGCCAAGCGAGGAGCAGCTAGTACCATTCTTAGCGACTTTGGTATGTCGCGGCCCGGGATCGAACCCGTGACCCCCTGTTCCCCGGAGCGCTCACTCTACCAACTAAGCTATCGGGGCCAGTCTATTTATTATGAATTGTAGATATCTTAATCTTATTTATTATAAAAGATATCATATATTATATTAGATATTTATTATATATGATATCTTCTATATATAAGATATCTAACATAATAAATAAGATATCTTATATAGCATATAAGAATATGATATGTTATATAAGATATCTTATATGCTATATTAGATATCTTATACAGGATATAAGATATCTAATATAGGATATAAGATATCTAGTATGATATATAAGATATCTTATTTACCAAAATATATAAGCTATCTGATATGCTAAATAAGATATCTAATATAGCATATAAGATATCTTATATAACATATCAGATATCTTATATATTACATAAGATATCTTATTTAATATATAAGATATCTTATTTAATAAGGGAAATAAGATATCTTATATGATATATAAGATATCTCATATATTATAAAAGATATGTTATATCAGATATCTTATTTGGTATATTAGATATCTTATTTAGCATATCAGATATATATTCCAGTAAATAAGATTTATCCTATATCAGATATCTTATTTAATATATTAGATATCTTATATAGCATAACAGATATCTTATATAATATATAAGATATCTTATTTACCGAACTATTTAAGATAACTTATATGACAAATAAGATATCTAATATATTTTACCAAAAAAATAATGAAGTCTCCCCGAAACTGCCAAGGAATGACTACCCCCATTTATGCCTAACATTCCAGAAACCCTGGCAAACAGTGCAGGCCCAGATCAGATCAGGGCCTACACTATTAATAAAAGGTTCGGCTTTATTCAGATTACACAACCTCTCATCATGTGTCATACCTAATTTTCGAAATGGGCTCCTGTCCTAAATAAGCAGAAAGATTGCATTTGGTAAAAAAAAAAAAAAAAAAAGATAAAAGGGACAAAGAAAAATTGAACTAATTATGCGAAAAGTAGAGGCAGAAACCAGGCTGAATATATGGACAGTCTTGTGAGAGTCTTTGTTTTTTGTTTTTGTCAAAATACATGCAACGAGCAGTGCTTGGCATAACTCAAGTTTGAAGTTAATTAATACTTCCACTATCTTGTGAGGGAGGGTTATTAAATTATACAAACAAAAGCAAGCTGGATTTATTCTCTCTCTCTCTCTCTCTCTCTCTCAAAAATGAAAGATGTTGTCTTTAATCTGATCGCACATGTTTGGGAACCCCGTTTTATTTATAAACACATATGTACAATTACAGTTTATAATTAATAATTATAATTTCTCCAGTCCTCTGTAGCAGTCTAATGGAGAGGTAGTGACTATTATTTGTCATTTCTTTCCAATTTATATAATATATCTTATATGTTAATTAAGATATCTTATTTATCAAACTTATATAAGATATCTTATATGTTAAATTAAATATCTGATATACCAATTAAGATATTTTATATAAAAATATAAATAAGATATTTGATATGTTATATTAGATATTTTATATGCTATATAAGATATCTTATTAAGTATATTAGATATCTTATATAGCATATAAGATATCTTATATGTTTTAGTAAACAAGATATCTTATATGTTATATAAGATATCTTATATGTTAAATATGATATCTTATATAACATATAAGATATCTTGTTTACTAAAACATATATCATATCAGATATCTGAATTGCAGAATTAGATAAGATATCTCATATAGGATATAAGATATCTACTTTAGGATAGAAGATATCTTAATTGTTATATCAGATATCTTATATAGGATATAAGATATCTTATATAATTTTTTTTACATTCCATAATAAATTCATAATTTCTTTGCATCAAACAAAGTATCCTTTAACAAATCCTTACCTACCTTCATTTATGAGGTGCCATTTTACTATTTAATTGAAATTCAAGATTTTGTTTGTTTGTATTGGAGTTAAACGGCCCAGTCCTAACTATTTAGGTCATTTTTAAGCCGGTCAGTTTACCATTCCACACTTTTAGTGGGCAAGCTTATACGTAAGCTGTTAACCACATTTCGAAAACACTGCCTATACAAATACATTGTAAAGTTTATCGCCACAAAAAGGAAACTTACAAGATGAAAAATTGATATTTTTCTTATTTCTGCTTAAAATAGAGATTCTGGTTACATGTTAGAACCGCTTCCCCGAGGAGGTTCTAACAAGTACCCACAATCTATATTTTGGAGCAGAAATAAGAAAAAAAAGGTTTACCCCTGCCAACCCAAGTTTTACTATATAAAAGTGGGGTTCAAGAGGGTCAAACGCTTTATAGACGCGCTTCATGATAAGTACAGTGCACATTCTTTCACAGAAACGGACAACTGCCCTTCTTGAATCAGCAGAATGGAGAAAATGACTGTAAAATAGATTTCATGATCCATGTCCAGGAAAGAATGTTGCCGACACCGACATGACTCGAACATGTGTCCTTCTGATCACCAGTCAGACCTACATCTCACTGAGCTACCGAGGTCAGCTTGAATTTCAAGATATTTGTTAATAAAATTTCTGATATCTATAATAAAATTATTGGATTGCAATAAATATTATTAGATATGTATAAATAATATTAGATATCTATTATCTATTTTATGATATACATAATGCATTTAGGGACATCTATAATTCGCATTATAGATATCTTTTATTCGATGGAAAGATGTTAAATATTTAAGAACATATAATTACATTTATTGATTTCAATAATATAGTTTCTTTTATTCATTATTGAAAATTGTGACATCTATAATTCAGCCTTCTAAATGATATCTATAATTTGATTTTTAGATATCTATATATGCAAAGGAATTATATATGTATATATCTATATATTGAAAAATAGAGAGCTATAATTTAAACAATATTAGATATCATTATTATAGATATTATTTATAGATATCATTATTATAGATATTATTTATAGATATCATTATTATAGATATTATTTTTTGATATCTTGCAATAATTATTGATATACTATAGTTTATTACAGATATCTATAAATCAAATTATAATTATAAATAAATCAAATTATATATATGAACAATTAACATTATTGATATCTATAATTATCTGTATTTTTTGCTATCATAAAATGAAATTCATGATATGTTATATATATTACTTGATATCAATAGATTTGTTTCCTGATATCAATAATTTATTTGCATATATAAATATCTAAAAATCAAATTATAGAGATCATTTAAAAGGCTGAATCATAGATATCACAATTTTCAATAATGGATATCATAAAATACATTTTGGTCATGAATAAATGAAACTATTGATATTTTATAATGCTCTTTAATATTTGGTACCCATATATCAAAATAAAAGATATCTACTATTGAAATTATTGATAACCATTTACTTACTATGGATATCATGACAAAAAAAATATATCTAATATCAGTAATGTTAATTATCTATAATTTGATTTATAGATATCTACAAACTGATTTATAGATGTCATTAGTACAGATGTTATTTATCGATATCTGACAATAATTATTATTAAACTGTAGTTTATTTCAGATATCTATTAATCAAATTATAGATATCAATAAATCAAATTATTGATATGTACAATTAACATTATTAATATTTATAATTGTCTGTATGTTTTGCTTTCATAAAATGAAATCCGTGATATGTAATATATATTTCTTGATACCAATAGATTTGTTTCCTGATATCAATAATTTCTTTGCATAAATAAATATCTAAAAATCAAATTATAGAGATCATTTTAAAGGCTGAATCATAGATATCACAATTTTCAATAATGGATATCATAAAATACATTTTTGTAATGAATAAATGAAACTATTGATATTTTATAATGCTCTTCAATATTTGGTATCCATATACCAAAAAAATAGATATCTACTATTGAAATTATTGATAACCATTTACTTACTATGTATATCATGAAAAAATAAATATCTAATATCAGTAATGTTAATTATCTATAATTTGATTTATAGATATCTACAAACTGATTTATAGATGTCATTATTATAGATGTTATTTATCGATATCTGACAATAATTATTATTAAACTGTAGTTTATTTCAGATATCTATAAATCAAATTATAGATATCAATAAATCAAATTATAGATATGTATAATTAACATTATTAATATCTATAATTATCTGTATGTTTTGCTTTCATAAAATGAAATCCGTGATAAGTAATATATATTTCTTGATACCAATAGATTTGTTTCCTGATATCAATAATTTCTTTGCATATATAAATATCTAAAAATCAAATTTAAGCCCCCCAGTGGAAATCTTCCACTGACCGTTCCAAGGCGGCTCTTCTGTGGATATTTATTTATGTTGTTGTTTGTTACTTACTGTGTGTATCACTTGTGTCTTTTGGTTTTGGATGGCCATATGGCCATTTTGTGGGAAAGTTACTGTCCTTATGGCCTTCCTTTGTTTAGGTTTCCATTATGGTCTGGTCGCTTAATGTTTGTATTTCTTTCCCTTTGGTGTCTTTTATGGGTGGAGTAAGTTAATTGTATCAATTCCTGATCTTTGTTTTACTTCTACTTTATGGAGATCATTTAAAAGGCTTAATTATAGATATCACAATTTTCAATAATGGATATCATAAAATATATTATGGTCATAAATAAGTGAAACTATTGATATTTTAAAATGCTCTTCAATATTTGTTATCCATATATCAAAATAATAGACATCAATAATTGAAATTATTGACAACCCTTTACGTATTACGGATATCATGAAATAAATAATAAATATCTAAAATCAATAATGTTAATTATCTATAATTTGATTTATAGATATCTACAAATTGATTTATAGGTGTCTATAACAAAGATATAGGATATCAATAAATATTATTACATATCTATAAATAATATTAGATATGTATTATTTATTTCATTATATCCATAATGTGTTAAGGGATATCTGTAGTTCCAATAATAGATATCATTTATTCGATATAGAGATATCAAATATTGATGAACATTTCAGGATATCAAGAATTACATTTATTGATATCCTTCATATATTTTCTGATATCCATTATTGAACACTTTGATATCTATTATCCAGCCTTGAAATGGTATCTGTAATTTGATTTTTAGATATCTATCTATGTAAAGGAATCATGGATATCATTAGACAAATTTATAGATATCAAGAAATATATATTACATATCATTGATTACATTTTATGATGTCAAATTATTGATAATAATGTTAATCATACATATCTATAATTTGATTTATAGATATCTATAATTTGATATATAAATATCTAAAACACAATTACAGATTTCTCCGAATTGTATTAAATAGTAATATCGCATCATGCCTAATACACTTGTCATGATGACTCATACCGCTGTCATTATGATTCGCATAGCTGTCATGATTACTCATATACCTTTTGTCCTGACTCAAACACGTGCCACTCTCTATCACTTTGACTCGTTTAGCTCTTGCTATGACTCACTTTGACCCATACAGCTGTCACGGTGACTCATACTTCTGTAACCATGACTTATCATGCTGTCACGAGTTGCATACAGCATGGATCATACAGCTGTCACGACTACTTAAACACTTGTCAGCATAACTAATAAAGCTAATGACTAATACTGCTGTCACCATGAATCATACGCCACCATAAATCAAACAGCTGTCATCTTGACTCATACAGCTGTCAGTGATGCATGCATCTGGCATCATGGCTTTTACAGCTGACACCATTACACATAGAGCTGTCACAATGACTTATGTAGCTATAACCGTGACCGGAGGCACAAAGCAGTAAATATTAACATTACCACAGTTATGTTCTAACAATCTAATTAAAAATAGTACTGTTACTCTTCACAAACAATTATATTTAAAAAAAGAGTTCAAATAATAGCTATATGAGTCCAAGTGGTAGCTTTATTAGTCATCGTAAAGTAAAACATGTATGAGTCATATTGACAGCTGTTGTAGACATGGTGACAGTTGTAGTAGTCATGGTGGCAGCTGTAGGAATCATGATGTGTGTCATGTTGACAGGTGTATAAGTGATGTTAACACTTTCTGTTCTAATTGGTTTCATATACACATGTAAACTGATTTACTATGTTATTTTTCATTAATATTGTGTAAGTCATGTATACTTTGCAATGTATGATTCCACTGATATTGTAATCAGTATTTCATAAATAAATAAAAGAACTATCAACAGGACTCACATAGCAAAAAACCTTCATTCCGACAGCTTTCACCATGAATCCCAAAGCTATCTCAATGACTCATATAACTGTCATCATGATTCGTGCATCTCTAAGCGTGATTCCTAAAACTATCCCCTTGATGAAAGCAGCTGTCACCATGGCACATACATCTGTCTCCGTGATTCATACAGCCATCGGTATGTCTCATCTAGCTATAAGCATGACTCATATAGCTGTCACCAGGGTTCAGTGACACCCACAGCTGTCTCCAAGGCTCATACAGCTATCACAATGACCCATATAGCTGTCATAATGACTCTCATACTGCTGTCACAATGACTCATGCATTTGTAACAATGGCTCATACAGCTGTCTATATGGCTCATACAACTATCACCATGACTCATTCAACTATCATCATGACTCGTACTGCTGCCACCATGACTGATAAACCTGTCATCATCACTCATACAGCTATCGCCATGACGTATGCGGACAGCACTTTCATAGCTGTTAGCATGGCTCTTCCAGCTGTCTCTGTGGTTCTTACAGCAATCACCATGATTCATACCGCTGTCACCATTACTAATTCAGCGATTGTCATGACCTATTCAGCTATCACCATGAATACAGCAAACATCTATCTCCATATCTACTGTAGATATTGCGATGACTCATACAGCAATTAGATCACTCACACAGCTGTTACCATAACTCATACAGCCAATAGTCTTTCTGTGCTAATTGGTTGCACATACACATGCCACTGATTTACTATTTTATTATTTCTTATATATTGTGTATACCATGCATGCTTTGCAGTGTATGATACCACTGATATTGTTTTCAGTATTTCATTTATAAATAACAGAATTATCAATATGGCTAACACTGCTAATACCTTCATTCATACAGCTTTCACAGTGACTACGATAGCCATCACAATGACTCATATAACTGTCATCATGATTCATGCATCTCTAAGCGTGATTCCTACAGCTATCACCGTGCTGAAAGCAGCTGTCACCATTGCATATACTTCTGTCTCCGTGACTCTTACAGCCATAAGTATGTCTCATACAGCTGTATGCCAGACTCATATAGCTGTCACCAGGAGTCATTGAGCTTTCACTTTGACACTTACAGCTGTCTCCAAGGCTTATGCAGCTATCATAATAACCCAAACAGCTGTCACAATGACTCATACTGCTGTCATCATGACTGATACAGTTGTAACCATGGCTCAAACAACTATCACCATGACTGATACAACTATCATCATGACTCGTTCTGCTGCAAGCATGACTGATAAAGTCATCATCGTCACTCATACAGCTATCGCCATGACGTATGCGGACAGCACTTTCATAGCTGTTAGCATGGCTCTTCCAGCTGTCTCTGTGGTTCTTACAGCAATCACCATGACTCATACCGCTGTCACCATTACTAATTCAGCGATTGTCATGACCTATTCAGCTATCACCATGAATACAGCAAACATCTATCTCCATATCTACTGTAGATATTGCGATGACTCATACAGCAATTAGATCACTCACACAGCTGTTACCATAACTCATACAGCCAATAGTCTTTCTGTGCTAATTGGATGCACATACACATGCCACTGATTTACTATTTTATTATTTCTTATATATTGTGTATACCATGTATGCTTTGCAGTGTATGATACCACTGATATTGTTTTCAGTATTTCATTTATAAATAACAGAAAATCAATATGGCTAACACTGCTAATACGTTCATTCATACAGCTTTCACCGTGACTACGATAGCCACCACAATGACTCATATAACTGTCATCATGATTCATGCATCTCTAAGCGTGATTCCTACAGCTATCACCGTGCTGAAAACAGCTGTCACCATTGCATATACTTCTGTCTCCGTGACTCTTACAGCCATAAGTATGTTTCATACAGCTGTATGCCAGACTCATATAGCTGTCACCAGGAGTCATTGAGCTTTCACTTTGACACTTACAGCTGTCTCCAAGGCTTATGCAGCTATCATAATAACCCAAACAGCTGCCACAATGACTCATACTGCTGTCATCATGACTGATACAGTTTTAACCATGGCTCAAACAACTATCACCATGACTGATACAACTATCATCATGACTCGTTCTGCTGTCACCATGACTGATAAAGCTGTCATCATCACACATGCAGCTATCGCCATGACGTATGCGGACAGCACTTTCATAGCTGTTAGCATGGCTCTTCCAGCTGTCTCTGTGGTTCTTACAGCAATCACCATGACTCATACCGCTGTCACCATTACTAATTCAGCGATTGTCATGACCTATTCAGCTATCACCATGAATACAGCAAACATCTATCTCCATATCTACTGTAGATATTGCGATGACTCATACAGCAATTAGATCACTCACACAGCTGTTACCATAACTCATACAGCCAATAGTCTTTCTGTGCTAATTGGTTGCACATACACATGCCACTGATTTACTATTTTATTATTTCTTATATATTGTGTATACCATGTATGCTTTGCAGTGTATGATACCACTGATATTGTTTTCAGTATTTCATTTATAAATAACAGAAATATCAATATGGCTAACACTGCTAGTACCTTCATTCATACAGCTTTCACAGTGACTACGATAGCCATCACAATGACTCATATAACTGTCATCATGATTCATGCATCTCTAAGCGTGATTCCTACAGCCATCACCGTGCTGAAAGCAGCTGTCACCATTGCATATACTTCTGTCTCCGTGACTCTTACAGCCATAAGTATGTCTCATACAGCTGTATGCCAGACTCATATAGCTGTCACCAGGAGTCATTGAGCTTTCACTTTGACACTTACAGCTGTCTCCAAGGCTTATGCAGCTATCATAATAATCCAAACAGCTGTCACAATGACTCATACTGCTGTCATCATGACTGATACAGTTTTAACCATGGCTCAAACAACTATCACCATGACTGATACAACTATCATCATGACTCGTTCTGCTGCAAGCATGACTGATAAAGTCACCATCGTCACTCATACAGCTATCGCCATGACGTATGCGGACAGCACTTTCATAGCTGTTAGCATGGCTCTTCCAGCTGTCTCTGTGGTTCTTACAGCAACCACCATGACTCATACCGCTGTCACCATTACTAATTCAGCGATTGTCATGACCTATTCAGCTATCACCATGAATACAGCAAACATCTATCTCCATATCTATTGTAGATATTGCGATGACTCATACAGCAATTAGATCACTCACACAGCTGTTTCCATAACTCATACAGCCAATAGTCTTTCTGTGCTAATTGGTTGCACATACACATGCCACTGATTTACTATTTTATTATTTCTTATATATTGTGTATACCATGTATGCTTTGCAGTGTATGATACCACTGATATTGTTTTCAGTATTTCATTTATAAATAACAGAAATATCAATATGGCTAACACTGCTAATACCTTCATTCATACAGCTTTCACAGTGACTACGATAGCCATCACAATGACTCATATAACTGTCATCATGATTCATGCATCTCTAAGCGTGATTCCTACAGCTATCACCGTGCTGAAAGCAGCTGTCACCATTGCATATACTTCTGTCTCCGTGACTCTTACAGCCATAAGTATGTCTCATACAGCTGTATGCCAGACTCATATAGCTGTCACCGGGAGTCATTGAGCTTTCACTTTGACACTTACAGCTGTCTCCAAGGCTTATGCAGCTATCATAATAATCCAAACAGCTGTCACAATGACTCATACTGCTGTCATCATGACTGATACAGTTGTAACCATGGCTCAAACAACTATCACCATGACTGATACAACTATCATCATGACTCGTTCTGCTGCAAGCATGACTGATAAAGTCATCATCGTCACTCATACAGCTATCGCCATGACGTATGCGGACAGCACTTTCATAGCTGTTAGCATGGCTCTTCCAGCTGTCTCTGTGGTTCTTACAGCAACCACCATGACTCATACCGCTGTCACCATTACTAATTCAGCGATTGTCATGACCTATTCAGCTATCACCATGAATACAGCAAACATCTATCTCCATATCTATTGTAGATATTGCGATGACTCATACAGCAATTAGATCTCTCACACAGCTGTTACCATAACTCATACAGCCAATAGTCTTTCTGTGCTAATTGGTTGCACATACACATGCCACTGATTTACTATTTTATTATTTCTTATATATTGTGTATACCATGTATGCTTTGCAGTGTATGATACCACTGATATTGTTTTCAGTATTTCATTTATAAATAACAGAAATATCAATATGGCTAACACTGCTAATACCTTCATTCATACAGCTTTCACAGTGACTACGATAGCCATCACAATGACTCATATAACTGTCATCATGATTCATGCATCTCTCAGCGTGATTCCTACAGCTATCACCGTGCTGAAAGCAGCTGTCACCATTGCATATACTTCTGTCTCCGTGACTCTTACAGCCATAAGTATGTCTCATACAGCTGTATGCCAGACTCATATAGCTGTCACCAGGAGTCATTGAGCTTTCACTTTGACACTTACAGCTGTCTCCAAGGCTTATGCAGTTATCATAATAACCCAAACAGCTGTCACAATGACTCATACTGCTGTCATCATGACTGATACAGTTGTAACCATGGCTCAAACAACTATCACCATGACTGATACAACTATCATCATGACTCGTTCTGCTGCCACCATGACTGATAAAGTCATCATCGTCACTCATACAGCTATCGCCATGACGTATGCGGACAGCACTTTCATAGCTGTTAGCATGGCTCTTCCAGCTGTCTCTGTGGTTCTTACAGCAATCACCATGACTCATACCGCTGTCACCATTACTAATTCAGCGATTGTCATGACCTATTCAGCTATCACCATGAATACAGCAAACATCTATCTCCATATCTACTGTAGATATTGCGATGACTCATACAGCAATTAGATCACTCACACAGCTGTTACCATAACTCATACAGCCAATAGTCTTTCTGTGCTAATTGGATGCACATACACATGCCACTGATTTACTATTTTATTATTTCTTATATATTGTGTATACCATGTATGCTTTGCAGTGTATGATACCACTGATATTGTTTTCAGTATTTCATTTATAAATAACAGAAATATCAATATGGCTAACACTGCTAATACCTTCATTCATACAGCTTTCACCGTGACTACGATAGCCACCACAATGACTCATATAACTGTCATCATGATTCATGCATCTCTAAGCGTGATTCCTACAGCTATCACCGTGCTGAAAGCAGCTGTCACCATTGCATATACTTCTGTCTCCGTGACTCTTACAGCCATAAGTATGTCTCATACAGCTGTATGCCAGACTCATATAGCTGTCACCAGGAGTCATTGAGCTTTCACTTTGACACTTACAGCTGTCTCCAAGGCTTATGCAGCTATCATAATAACCCAAACAGCTGTCACAATGACTCATACAGCTGTCATCATGACTGATACAGTTGTAACCATGGCTCAAACAATTATCACCATGACTGATACAACTATCATCATGACTCGTTCTGCTGCCACCATGACTGATAAAGCTGTCATCTTCACTCATACAGCTATCGCCATGACGTATGCGGACAGCACTTTCATAGCTGTTAGCATGGCTCTACCAGCTGTCTCTGTGGTTCTTACAGCAATCACCATGACTCATACCGCTGTCACCATTACTAATTCAGCGATTGTCATGACCTATTCAGCTATCACCATGAATACAGCAAACATCTATCTCCATATCTACTGTAGATATTGCGATGACTCATACAGCAATTAGATCACTCACACAGCTGTTACCATAACTCATACAGCCAATAGTCTTTCTGTGCTAATTGGTTGCACATACACATGCCACTGATTTACTATTTTATTATTTCTTATATATTGTGTATACCATGTATGCTTTGCAGTGTATTATACCACTGATATTGTTTTCGGTATTTCATTTATAAATAACAGAAATATCAATATGGCTAACACCGCTAATACCTTCATTCATATAGCTTTCACAGTGACTACGATAGCCATCACAATGACTCATATAACTGTCATCATGATTCATGCATCTCTAAGCGTGATTCCTACAGCTATCACCGTGCTGAAAGCAGCTGTCACCATTGCATATACTTCTGTCTCCGTGACTCTTACAGCCATAAGTATGTCTCATACAGCTGTATGCCAGACTCATATAGCTGTCACCAGGAGTCATTGAGCTTTCACTTTGACACTTACAGCTGTCTCCAAGGCTTATGCAGCTATCATAATAATCCAAACAGCTGTCACAATGACTCATACTGCTGTCATCATGACTGATACAGTTGTAACCATGGCTCAAACAACTATCACCATGACTGATACAACTATCATCATGACTCGTTCTGCTGCAAGCATGACTGATAAAGTCATCATCGTCACTCATACAGCTATCGCCATGACGTATGCGGACAGCACTTTCATAGCTGTTAGCATGGCTCTTCCAGCTGTCTCTGTGGTTCTTACAGCAACCACCATGACTCATACCGCTGTCACCATTACTAATTCAGCGATTGTCATGACCTATTCAGCTATCACAATGAATACAGCAAACATCTATCTCCATATCTATTGTAGATATTGCGATGACTCATACAGCAATTAGATCACTCACACAGCTGTTACCATAACTCATACAGCCAATAGTCTTTCTGTGCTAATTGGTTGCACATACACATGCCACTGATTTACTATTTCATTATTAGCTTATATATTGTGTATACCATGTATGCTTTGCAGTGTATGATACCACTGATATTGTTTTCAGTATTTCATTTATAAATAACAGAAATATCAATATGGCTAACACTGCTAATACCTTCATTCATACAGCTTTCACAGTGACTACGATAGCCATCACAATGACTCATATAACTGTCATCATGATTCATGCATCTCTAAGCGTGATTCCTACAGCTATCACCGTGCTGAAAGCAGCTGTCACCATTGCATATACTTCTGTCTCCGTGACTCTTACAGCCATAAGTATGTCTCATACAGCTGTATGCCAGACTCATATAGCTGTCACGCGGAGTCATAGAGCTTTCACTTTGACACTTACAGCTGTCTCCAAGGCTTATGCAGTTATCATAATAACCCAAACAGCTGTCACAATGACTCATACTGCTGTCATCATGACTGATACAGTTGTAACCATGGCTCAAACAACTATCACCATGACTGATACAACTATCATCATGACTCGTTCTGCTGCCACCATGACTGATAAAGTCATCATCGTCACTCATACAGCTATCGCCATGACGTATGCGGACAGCACTTTCATAGCTGTTAGCATGGCTCTTCCAGCTGTCTCTGTGGTTCTTACAGCAATCACCATGACTCATACCGCTGTCACCATTACTAATTCAGCGATTGTCATGACCTATTCAGCTATCACCATGAATACAGCAAACATCTATCTCCATATCTACTGTAGATATTGCGATGACTCATACAGCAATTAGATCACTCACACAGCTGTTACCATAACTCATACAGCCAATAGTCTTTCTGTGCTAATTGGATGCACATACACATGCCACTGATTTACTATTTTATTATTTCTTATATATTGTGTATACCATGTATGCTTTGCAGTGTATGATACCACTGATATTGTTTTCAGTATTTCATTTATAAATAACAGAAATATCAATATGGCTAACACTGCTAATACCTTCATTCATACAGCTTTCACCGTGACTACGATAGCCACCACAATGACTCATATAACTGTCATCATGATTCATGCATCTCTAAGCGTGATTCCTACAGCTATAACCGTGCTGAAAGCAGCTGTCACCATTGCATATACTTCTGTCTCCGCGACTCTTACAGCCATAAGTATGTCTCATACAGCTGTATGCCAGACTCATATAGCTGTCACCAGGAGTCATTGAGCTTTCACTTTGACACTTACAGCTGTCTCCAAGGCTTATGCAGCTATCATAATAACCCAAACAGCTGTCACAATGACTCATACTGCTGTCATCATGACTGATACAGTTGTAACAATGGCTCAAACAACTATCACCATGACTGATACAACTATCATCATGACTCGTTCTGCTGCCACCATGACTGATAAAGCTGTCATCTTCACTCATACAGCTATCGCCATGACGTATGCGGACAGCACTTTCATAGCTGTTAGCATGGCTCTTCCAGCTGTCTCTGTGGTTCTTACAGCAATCACCATGACTCATACCGCTGTCACCATTACTAATTCAGCGATTGTCATGACCTATTCAGCTATCACCATGAATACAGCAAACATCTATCTCCATATCTACTGTAGATATTGCGATGACTCATACAGCAATTAGATCACTCACACAGCTGTTACCATAACTCATACAGCCAATAGTCTTTCTGTGCTAACTGGTTGCACATACACATGCCACTGATTTACTATTTTATTATTTCTTATATATTGTGTATACCATGTATGCTTTGCAGTGTATGATACCACTGATATTGTTTTCAGTATTTCATTTATGAATAACAGAAATATCAATATGGCTAACACTGCTAATACCTTCATTCATACAGCTTTCACAGTGACTACGATAGCCATCACAATGACTCATATAACTGTCATCATGATTCATGCATCTCTAAGCGTGATTCCTACAGCTATCACCGTGCTGAAAGCAGCTGTCACCATTGCATATACTTCTGTCTCCATGACTCTTACAGCCATAAGTATGTCTCATACAGCTGTATGCCAGACTAGATCATATAGCTGTCACCAGGAGTCATTGAGCTTTCACTTTGACACTTACAGCTGTCTCCAAGGCTTATGCAGCTATCATAATAATCCAAACAGCTGTCACAATGACTCATACTGCTGTCATCATGACTGATACAGTTGTAACCATGGCTCAAACAACTATCACCATGACTGATACAACTATCATCATGACTCGTTCTGCTGCAAGCATGACTGATAAAGTCATCATCGTCACTCATACAGCTATCGCCATGACGTATGCGGACAGCACTTTCATAGCTGTTAGCATGGCTCTTCCAGCTGTCTCTGTGGTTCTTACAGCAACCACCATGACTCATACCGCTGTCACCATTACTAATTCAGCGATTGTCATGACCTATTCAGCTATCACCATGAATACAGCAAACATCTATCTCCATATCTATTGTAGATATTGCGATGACTCATACAGCAATTAGATCACTCACACAGCTGTTACCATAACTCATACAGCCAATAGTCTTTCTGTGCTAATTGGTTGCACATACACATGCCACTGATTTACTATTTTATTATTTCTTATATATTGTGTATACCATGTATGCTTTGCAGTGTATGATACCACTGATATTGTTTTCAGTATTTCATTTATAAATAACAGAAATATCAATATGGCTAACACTGCTAATACCTTCATTCATACAGCTTTCACAGTGACTACGATAGCCATCACAATGACTCATATAACTGTCATCATGATTCATGCATCTCTAAGCGTGATTCCTACAGCTATCACCGTGCTGAAAGCAGCTGTCACCATTGCATATACTTCTGTCTCCGTGACTCTTACAGCCATAAGTATGTCTCATACAGCTGTATGCCAGACTCATATAGCTGTCACCAGGAGTCATTGAGCTTTCACTTTGACACTTACAGCTGTCTCCAAGGCTTATGCAGTTATCATAATAACCCAAACAGCTGTCACAATGACTCATACTGCTGTCATCATGACTGATACAGTTGTAACCATGGCTCAAACAACTATCACCATGACTGATACAACTATCATCATGACTCGTTCTGCTGCCACCATGACTGATAAAGTCATCATCGTCACTCATACAGCTATCGCCATGACGTATGCGGACAGCACTTTCATAGCTGTTAGCATGGCTCTTCCAGCTGTCTCTGTGGTTCTTACAGCAATCACCATGACTCATACCGCTGTCACCATTACTAATTCAGCGATTGTCATGACCTATTCAGCTATCACCATGAATACAGCAAACATCTATCTCCATATCTACTGTAGATATTGCGATGACTCATACAGCAATTAGATCACTCACACAGCTGTTACCATAACTCATACAGCCAATAGTCTTTCTGTGCTAATTGGATGCACATACACATGCCACTGATTTACTATTTTATTATTTCTTATATTTTGTGTATACCATGTATGCTTTGCAGTGTATGATACCACTGATATTGTTTTCAGTATTTCATTTATAAATAACAGAAATATCAATATGGCTAACACTGCTAATACCTTCATTCATACAGCTTTCACCGTGACTACGATAACCATCACAATGACTCATATAACTGTCATCATGATTCATGCATCTCTAAGCGTGATTCCTACAGCTATCACCGTGCTGAAAGCAGCTGTCACCATTGCATATACTTCTGTCTCCGTGACTCTTACAGCCATAAGTATGTCTCATACAGCTGTATGCCAGACTCATATAGCTGTCACGCGGAGTCATAGAGCTTTCACTTTGACACTTACAGCTGTCTCCAAGGCTTATGCGGCTATCATAATAACCCAAACAGCTGTCACAATGACTCATACTGCTGTCATCATGACTGATACAGTTTTAACCATGGCTCAAACAACTATCACCATGACTGATACAACTATCACCATGACTCGTTCTGCTGTCACCATGACTGATAAAGCTGTCATCATCACTCATGCAGCTATCGCCATGACGTATGCGGACAGCACTTTCATAGCTGTTAGCATGGCTCTTCCAGCTGTCTCTGTGGTTCTTACAGCAATCACCATGACTCATACCGCTGTCACCATTACTAATTCAGCGATTGTCATGACCTATTCAGCTATCACCATGAATACAGCAAACATCTATCTCCATATCTACTGTAGATATTGCGATGACTCATACAGCAATTAGATCACTCACACAGCTGTTACCATAACTCATACAGCCAATAGTCTTTCTGTGCTAATTGGATGCACATACACATGCCACTGATTTACTATTTTATTATTTCTTATATATTGTGTATACCATGTATGCTTTGCAGTGTATGATACCACTGATATTGTTTTCAGTATTTCATTTATAAATAACAGAAATATCAATATGGCTAACACTGCTAATACCTTCATTCATACAGCTTTCTCCGTGACTACGATAGCCATCACAATGACTCATATAACTGTCATCATGATTCATGCATCTCTAAGCGTGATTCCTACAGCTATCACCGTGCTGAAAGCAGCTGTCACCATTGCATATACTTCTGTCTCTGTGACTCTTACAGCCATAAGTATGTCTCATACAGCTGTATGCCAGACTCATATAGCTGTCACCAGGAGTCATTGAGCTTTCACTTTGACACTTACAGCTGTCTCCAAGGCTTATGCAGCTATCATAATAACCCAAACAGCTGTCACAATGACTCATACTGCTGTCATCATGACTGATACAGTTGTAACCATGGCTCAAACAACTATCACCATGACTGATACAACTATCATCATGACTCGTTCTGCTGCCAGCATGACTGATAAAGTTGTCATCGTCACCCATACAGCTATCGCCATGACGATGCTGACAACACTATCATAGTGCTGTAAGCATAACACATGGAGCTGTCATCATTGATCATACAGCTGTCTCTTTGGTTCTTACAACAATCACCATGACTCATACTGCTGTCGCTATTTCTAAAGTAAAGTAATTATCATGTCCCATTCAGCTGTTACCATGACTAACACAATGTCTCGGGTATCTTAATTTCACATACAGCTGCCACCAATACTTATTCTGTTTTCAACAGTTATAGGTTCTATAGCCATTAGCATGGAATATGCAGCTGTATCCATTGGTCATACATCACCTTAAAGGCTGTCACAATGACTCAAATAGCTTTCTTTACGACTTCTATAGCTCTTACAATCACTACTCCAGGTGTCAGCATGAATCTTACGAAGGTAACCATGACACCTTGTCACCATGACTCATACAGTTACCACCATGACTCGCATCCCTTCCACTAAGACTTATATAGCTTTCATCGTGTCTAATACAGCAATCACTATAACTAATACAGCTGCCACGACGACTCATAGCATAACTCATACGGCAATCACGATAACTCGTACAGCTATCAACACGACACAAACAGCTATTACAATAACTCATAGAGCTATTTCTATGACTCGGATATCTCTCAGCACGACCTTTAAAGCTTTCACCAAGACACCTATAGCTACCACCTTTACTCATTCAGGTGTTATTTTGACTTTTTAGCTATCGTAAACACCTATACGGCTGTAACCATGACTAATACAGCTGTTAACATCACACATACAGCTGTCCCCATGACTCACTAATCTTTCATCATGACTACTGCTACGAGTGTCAGTATAACTACTACAGCTATCAATATGACTAATGCATCTTTAAAAATGGCTCATACGATCGTCATCATGGCTTATATAGCTATCGCCAATGCTTACAGCTTCCACAGTGACTCTTACAACTGTCACCATAATTCATGCAGCTCTAAACGTGATCCCAACAGCTATCACCATGGCGAATGCAGCTGTCACCACAGCTCATACAGCTATCTCCATGACTCATAGAGCCACCAGTCTGTGCTCATACAGCTTAAAGCATCGCTCATATTGCTATCGGCAGGGTTCATACAGCAAACACTATGTCTAATACAGCTGTAACAATGAGCCAGATGACTACGCCTAAAGCTGTCTTCATGCCTGGATGACTCGAACGGCTGTCACAGTCACTCATTCATTGACCACCATGGCCCATATAGCTATCATACTGACTAATACAGCAAGCTCCCGCCAATCGGGACTTTGAGAAATAAATCGGTATGCAAAGTGCTTCCACGCAGAGCTGAAACCGACCGCACATGAGAAGTGGTATGCAGCATAGGTCTAAGCCTGTTCAGGCAAAACGGTGCGAGTCGGACCGTCCATGCATATAAACATTTTGATTTCAAAGGGCGACAGGGCTTGGGATTTCATTTCATCTCAATGTCGGGTAAAAGTCCCACAAAATTGAAAGCAACATTTCGAAAATGACCTAATTAGTGTTGACAGGGACTTTAAACCTCTATTCAAACAAACAAACAAACAAAGAAAAGACTAATAGAGCTATCTCAATCACTCAAACAGCTATCACCATGAGGGTTGTAGCTATTACCATCCCTCATACAGCAATTAAGATGACTCATACAGCTACCACCAGGACTCACATAGATATTACCACGACTTCTATAACTATCACCATGAATTATACAGCTACCACCATGATTCATACAGATATATTGATTCACATACAGTTGTCACCACGACACACAGCGCATTCAATAGCCATATCTCTAAAACTGTCACAAAGAACCATGCAGCTGAAACCAATCGCTCATACAGCTGTCCATATCAACATGACTCACACAGCTTTCCTCACGACTCCTACAGCTGTCACCATGACTTCTTCAGATGTCATCATGTCTCATACAGCGGTCCCCATGACACATACAGCTGCCATCATGACGCATACAGCTGCCAGCACGACTTCTACACGAATCATACGGCGCCCAAAATGACTCGGATATCTTAATTTCATATACAGCTGCCATAAAGACTTATTCCTTTTCAACAGTCGTATCTCCTGTAGCTATAAATTATGCAGCTGTAACCATTGTTCATGTAACTATCAACATCGCTTATAAGGCTGTCAACATGACTCACACGGCTTTCTTTATGACTTCTACAGCTGACACTATGACTACTTTAGTTATCACCATGACTCTAACAATGGAACCCATGACACCTATAGCTGTCACCATGACTCAAACAGCTGTCAACGTTGCTCGCATCCCTCTCACTAAGACTGATATAGCTTTTGTCGTGTCTAATTCAGCGATCACTATAACTTACACAGCTGACACGACGAGTCATATCATGTGCCGTGTGGCGGCGGTAAAACGTCTCCCCGTACATCAACCATAGTGCAGTTTATATTTTACTTTTGGTCCTTTGAGATCAGCGTAAATATTCTGAGAAATCAGAAATAAATTATTGGTTTAGACTCGTATTCTAGACAGGTTTTTAATTATTTGGACCCCATTTTGATTTATATCAGTCTTTGAATTGACTGCCTATTTGAAATTCGCAAAATTGCAGTACGTTTCCTCTGGCTTTCGTTGCCGGATCATAACAGGGTCACTGATGAGGCTTTATTAGCCGAAACTACGTAGTATGACCCATCTTCTTTCTTATGAATGTTTTCATTGCTCTTAAAGGAACTCATTTTAGATTTTTATTATACAGCCATCACGGTGACTCATACAGCTAACAACACGCCACCACGACACATACAGCTGTGACGTTAACTCAAACAGCTTTTACCATGACTCCGATATCTATTAGCACGCCTTTTAAGCTTTCACCAAGACACATACAGATATCGCAATTACACATTCAGATGTCACATTGACTTGTATAGCTATTGTTATGACCCATTACCAATTCAACTGTTAACATCACACATACCATGACTCACAAATATGTCATCTTGGCAACTGCTGCTTTCAGTATGACTACTACAGCTGTCAATAGATCTTTCAAAATGGCTCATATGGCTGCCATCATGGCCTTTACAGCTATCACATGACAACAGCTTTCACCGTGACACTTAGAACTGTTACCATAATTCATGCAGCTCTCATCTTGATCACTACAGCTGTCACCATGATGAATACAGCTGTCATCTTAATTCATGCAGCTATCTCCGTTACTCACACAGTCATCACTCCGTGCTCATACAGCTATGAGAATCGCTCATATTGCTTTCGTCAGGGGCCATAAAGCCTACACAGCTGTAACAATGAACCAAATGACTATGCATAAAGCTGTCTTCATGCCTCATACAGCTATCAGCATGAATCAAACAGCTGTCACAGTCACTCATTTAGTGACCATTATGACTAATATAGCTATCACTATGACTATACAGCAAGCCCCGTAAACCTCTATTCAAATAAACAAAGGGAAGACTAATACAGCTATCACAATTACTCGTACATATATCACTTTGAAATTTTCATTCTTGTAGCTATTCCCATAACGCATACAGCTATTAAGATGACTCATACAGCTTTCACCGTGACTCACGCAGCTATCACCACGACTTCTATCACTATCACCATGATTCATACAGCTACCAACATGACTCATACAGATATTTTAATTTCAAACACAGCTGTCACCAAGACTCATAACACTTTCATCAGCCATATTATCTAATGTAATGTCACTATGATTTGTGCAGCTGCAACCATTGTTCATACAGCTGTCCATATCAACATGACTCACACAGCTGTTCTCACGACTCCTACAGCTGTCACCATAACTGCTTCAGATGCCATTATGTCTCACACAGCGGTTGCCATGACACATACAGCTGTCATCATGACGCATACAGCTATCAACATGACTCGCATAAGTCTTCACAGTTGCTCACACAACTGTCAACATGACTATTACAGCTAGCCCCATGACTTACAATGCTATCATCATGACTCATTGAGCTGTGACCACCATTAAAGCCTCCGCGGGTGTAGTGGTTAAACTACTCGACTTAGAAACCATGTATCTTTGGGGCTCGATTTGAGCAGATAATGTTATCTTAGTGCAGATTATATTTTCCTTTTCTTTATGATCATACGCCTTGCAAACTATATTGCTGTTTCTGAAGGTACTCAATAAAACCGAGTCTCCGATTTTCGTTCTTTATGTGTTCTTTGTTTCCAAAGGCAACCTTTACCTCACTGCAGCTGTTGTTAAGTGCCGTGTGGCGGCCGTAAAAAGTCTCCCTGTGCTTCATCATAGGGCAGATTATATTTTCTTTTCCTCTGGGATCATTGAGCCTATTTTGTTTACTTTGAATATCGAATATCGCTTAAGCCGGTGCTAGGCATATGCAGCCTTGCAAACTATATTGCTGTGTATGAAGAGCCTCAATAAAACCGAGTCTCCAATTTTCGTTCTTGTATGTGTTCTTTGTTTCCAAAGGCAACCATTTAGCTTTTTATTCTCCAGACTTTTGGATAAGTCTTTAAACTGAGGTCAACTTTCTATATGATCTTAGTTGTTGGTGGGATAAAACATGCCTCAGCACGCATGCACACACACACACACACACACACACACACACACACACACACACACACACACACACACAAACACACACACACACACAGAGCTGTCACCATGACTTACATGTATACTGCTTCCACCATGACGACTACAGCTGTCACTACGACTGATAAATGTACGTATCACTACCACAGGGACACATTCATTTAATTTATTACCATGACTCTTTTAGCTATTACTAGGACTTAAACAGCTTCCACCATGACTCCTAAAGCTATTACCATTACTCATACTGATATTACTGTGACTAATACAGCAATCAACACGACTCACGCTGCTAGCGCATTGACGACTAAAGTTATCACCATGACTCATACAGCTGCCACTTTGATTCATACAGCTGTCCCTATGACGTATAAAGCTGCCAGAAGACCAAAACAGTTGTCACAATGACTCTTTCAGCTGCTGCCATAATTCAGAGGTTGGTGCTATCGTTATTACTATACTACAGCTGTCACCATGACTCCTTCATGGGCCAGTCTGGCTTATACCACCGTGACTCATACAGCTGTCCCTATGACGTATAAAGCTGCTACAAGACCTATTCAGTTGTCACAATGACTCTTACAGCTGCTGTCATAATTCATAGGTTGCTGCTATCACTATGACTACACTATAGCTGTCAACATGACTCCTTCATCGGCCACTCTGGCTCATATCACCATGACTCATACAGCTGTCCGTATAAAGCTGCCACAAGACCCATACAATTGTCACAATGACTCTTACATCTGCTAAGCCCCGCCCATAGGGGCTTGAAGAAATATATGGGCTGCATGATGCTTCCAGACAGAGCTGAATCCGGCCCGCACACTAGTACTGGTAAACCGCTTAGAGGATCTAAGCCTGTCCAGGAACCGCGGTGCGAGGCGGACCGTCCATGCTAATAAACCATATTGGTTTCATTGGGCGACAGGGCTTGAGATGTCATTTCATCTCAATGTCGGGTAAAAGTCCCACAAAATTGGAAGCAGCGTCTCCAAAATGACCTTTAGAGGGTTGACGGGGCCGTAAAACCTCAAATCAAACAAACTTACAGCTGCTGTCATAATTCAGAGGTTGCTGCTATCGCTATGTCTACACTATAGTTGTCACCATGACTCCTTCATCGGCAACTCTGGCTCATATCACCATGACTCTTGCAGATGTCACTATGGTTCATAAAACTAATATAGACTCATAGAGCTATCATCATGTCGCCTTAAGCTGTCACCATGGCTAATAAACTATCATCCTGATTCACACAGCTTTCATCATGACTCACACAGTTATAAGCATGGCTCATATAGCTTTCAACATAGGTCATACAACTATCACTATGACTATCCCCAAGAATCACATAGCCAAGATAATCCTGCACCCTACGATTTTCTGTTCCATGTTGTAGTACTTGCTTCCAAAAGATTATCCCTTATATATGACATTTTAACTTCAGCTGGTGATTAGGGAATGTGTGGCGGCTGTCAAAAGTCTGCCTGCCCTTCGGCATAGTTTGGGTTATATTTTCTAGTCCTTTTCGATCATTGATTCCACTGCTTAAATTTTAGAATATTTGAGGGACACTGGCAAGGCCTAAATGCGGAAACTAGCTAGTCCGTCCCCTAAAAACTTGGTTCCGTATTGTAGCCCTTGGTTGCTTGCAAAGGATTGCCCATTATATAGAACATCATGCAGTTATTACCATGTATCAAATGGCTATCACCATGTCACCCGCAGCTGACTTCCTGACTCATACAGCTATCATCATGATTCATTTAGCTGTTCATTCAGCTATCCCCACAAATCATTTTGCTATCACTGTTACGCCTGTATTACCTTGGCACATACAACTATCACCATTACTCATACAGCTGTCACCATGACTAATACACCTACCACAAATACTTCTGCAGCTGTCAAGATTATTCATAAATGATTCAGATACTGTCTCATGAATGAATCAGTGAAATTTGTTCAAACTTGGTACAATATATCATTGTGACCGACCTTAGTTTTTGAAGACCTTGACCTTATTTCTAAGGTCAAAGGTCCCCAAAACTGTCAATTTTGGCTTATCTGCACAGGTGTCTTGAATGAATAGCTGTAATTTGGCCAGACTTTCTAGAACATTATTTGTACAATATGTCATTGTAACCTACCAAAGATTTGGTTTGCTTTTGGTGACCTTGACCTTTTTTCAAGGTCACAGGCCCTCCAAAACTGTCAATTTTAGGTCAGAAATGGCTTACCAGCACCCTTTAACATGAGCGAATTGTGATATACTTTTATCTACTCTGTAAACAGTAGATATTTACCGTAAACTTCGCATAAATGTTACGTACCCTGAGTGGTTCTACAGAAAATAGGAATTGTAATTCTGGTTTACTTCCTTTCGGAGAAATGGCCCCTTTGAACATTGAAAATAGTCACCTTATTCATGTATTAATGTCAACTTTATTAAGGGAAAGACTAATGCACCTTCACTTTGAATTTATTTTGACAGTGTTTATGGCAGCCCATCGGGGCTTGAAGAAATAGATGGGCTGCATGATGCTTCCAGAGCTGAAATCGACCACACACAAGTACTTGTAAACCGCTTAGAGGGTCTAAGCCTGCCCAGGCAAGGCGGGGCGAGTGGACCCATCCAAGGTTATAAACCCTATTGGTTTCATTGAGAAGTCATTTCATTTCAGTTTTGGGTAAAAGTCCCACAGAATTGGAAGCAACTTCTCGAGAATGACCTATACAGTGTTGACGGGGATACTTAACCTCAGATCAAACAAACAAGTGTTATGGCACTTGCTTGATGAAAATTAGAGTGGCAAGGCATAATGCATTGCTTTAATTTTTCTAATGGCATACTGCACTTGTTTTTTTTTTTGTTGTTTTTTTTTTTGTTTTTTTTATTTGAGGTATAACATCCCCATCAACATTGTAAAGGTCATTGTTGGAGATGTTGCTTCTAGTTTTGTGGAACTTTTACAAGACATTGAGATGAAATGACATCTCAGGCCCTGCCGCCCAATGAAACCAATATATTTTATATGTATGACGGGCCCAACTCGCACCACTTTTTCCTGGTCAGGCTTAGAACCTCTAAGCAGTTTACCAGTACTCATGTGCCCTCTGTTTCAGCTCTGCGTGTAAGGATCATGAAGCCCAGTCTATTTCTTCAAGCCCCCATGTGTGGGGGCCAGTATACATTTTGATTGTTTTTATACAGCATGCCTTTTTGATCTAATTTGTATAATTTCTACATTTAGGCATGATATAGTGAAGCTGGAGACTAAAGATCGCTGCCATGAGGAAGGTACAGTACAATATTTGAGGAACCAAAGGAATTTTGTAAGAACTTTTTACTCGAAATTAGGAAAGCTTTGAGTGAGTTGACTTAAGATTACAGTTTGCCAATTAGACGTGTGCCATTAATTGGTGTAGTCTCAAATATGTTATGCTATCCAATTGATATGAGTTGTTTAGATGATTCCATTTAAATGCCAGTTAAAGTTAATGGGGCTTGACCAGAAAATATGCAAAAGTAGGATTGGCTCAGCCGTTACATATTTTAGGTGAAGCTTTAGACCTATGTTATAAAATAAAAGTAAAGGCATTGATCTGGAATCGATACAATTGCCTCACACCTCCCATCATTGACAAGAAAGTGATGTTCCATGTATCATGTACTTGTAATTACAGGATTATACTAAATCGTTAAATACAGTTATAAAATCAGACTAAAGATTTTTAGCTCACCAGAGCCGAAGGCTGTGGCAGATCTTATAGGATAGGCAGTTGTCCGTCGTCTGCGTAGTATGTCTGGCATCAACATTTACAGACAACATCTCTGCTGAAGCCACTGGTCCGATTGAGATCAGATTGTATCTGTAGCATCCTTGGGTTGTAGGATTTAAAGTTTATGTTTTGAGTTTCCATAGACTTCTGATGGGGAAAATTGAAAAATTGTATTAACTGCAAAGCTTTTGCAGATATTTTGACAAAACTTATGTTCCTCGTGTAGTCTAGCTTGTGCCAACTGATTTTAGGCATACTGTTCCTTTTTAGCTCGCCTTTAGACACAATTGGTTATACATCAACCAATCAAGTGACATTGGTTCACGTGTAAAAGGGTGAGGGGGATGATGACCTACATTTCACAGTCCAGTGATTTTGCCTTATACCTTAAAGACTATTTGTAGGAGAAATGTCATACCTGGGATATTAGTTCCATGTGACTCCATGATTGACCTCAAAATATATCTAGGCCACTGTGACCTATATATTTAATGGTTCAGCGATTTTGCCTATTATCTCGAATACTATTTGATGTAGAAATGTCATACCTGGATTATTAGTTCCAAGTGACCTGCTGATTGACCTCAAAATATATCTACATCAGTGTGACCTATATGTCATGGTTCAGTGATTTTGCCTATTATCTTGAATACTAACTGATGGAGAAATGTCATACCTGGATTATTAGTTCCATGTGACCCGATAATTGACCGCAAAATATATCTAGGTCATGGTGACCTACATTTCATGGTCTAGTGATTTTGCCTATTACTTTTAATATTATTTGATGGATAAATGTCAAACCTGGGTTATTAGTTCCATATGATCCCATTATTGACCGCAAAATATATCTAGGTCAGTGTGACCTATATTTCTTGGTTCAGTGATTTTGCCTATTATCTTGAATACTTTTTGATGGAGAAATGTCATACCTGGATTATTAGTTCCATGTGACCCGATAATTGACCGCAAAATATATCAAGGTCAGTGTGACCTATATTTCATGGTTCAGTGATTTTGTCTATTATCTTGAATACAATTTGATGGAGAAATGTCAAGCTTGGATTATTTATTCCACGTGACCCCATGATTGAGCTTGAATTATATCTAGGTAAGTGTGACCTGTATTTTATGGTTCAGTGATTTTGCCTATTATCTTGAATACGATTTGATCGAGAAATGTCTCACCTGGATTATTAGTTCCATGTGACCAGATGATTGACTTAGAAATATATGTAGGTCATTGTGAGCTATTTTCATGGTTCAATGATTTTGCCTTATATTCAGACACAATTTAATTCTGATATGTTATATCTGGAATTATGTTCCATGTGTCCCAGTTATTGATCTCAGAATATATCTAGGTGAGTGTGACCTATATTTCATGGTTCAGCAATTTTACCTTATATCTTGAAGGCGCGAAACAGGCGAGCTATGCTGTCATGTAACAGTTCTTGTTAGTTTTTGCCAAACCAAAATGTCAAAAGGAATAACTAAAAAAATCATCTCCCCAGAAACTATATGCTCTATGAGGCTGAGGCTCAATGGACATATTCACCATATTTTCCCTTACATGTTTAGTGTTTTTCTTTTGTTTTTATTTTTCATGAAATTCTGCTCATTATTTTGGTTGCTATGGCATCTTAGAGGTTACATAGCCTTATAATGGTGAAAATAGAAAAATGGTAGTTACTGCCAAGTCTTGCAGATATTTTGACAAAACTTTCATATTAATATCCTTTATGCTGTCATCTATCTGATTTTAGGCCTAATGATCACTTTTATTTGTTGCTTGGCTGCCATGGAAACCGAAATGCCAGAAAAATACTAAAAAAAAAAAAACATCTTCTCAGAAACCATATGGGACTGAGACTTTATGGAAATATTCACAAAATTTGCCATATCATGTTTAATATATTTTATGAAATTCGGCTCTTTAGTTTGGTTGTTATGTCAACTTAGCAGTTCAATAGACTTGTAGTGTGGAAAATTGAAAACTGGTACTGACTGCCAAAATATAAGTGAAGGCAATGATCAGGAATAGATGCAATCAACCCACAGCTCCCATCAGAGACACCAAAGGGAAAGAAACACAAACATGAAACAACAGACCCTAATGGAAACATCAACTCAGAAAGCCAAAACGGACAGTTAATTTCTCACAAAATGGCCAACTGGCTATCCAAAACAAAATAATATACGCGACACAAACACTTGAGACAAACCATAACAAAAATAAACTGCGACAGAGGAACCACCTTGGAACGGTCAGTAAAATGAACCCCGCTCCGGGGGTGGGGGGGAGGGGGGCTTGAATCAATTTTTCATGGCAACAATCCTCGCGAATACTTCCAACGCGATTTAGACAAATACTTTGTTCAGTCCGCATGAAGGCTTTCTAACTCATCAGTGCAACATCCCATACCTATATTGTTAATACGTGAAAGTATATCAAGTACATGCTTTTGATGAAAAGTCATGCTTGAATGGCCCCCGGGATGTGGCCGGTTTAGACCCCAGGGACATGATTGGCACAATTTATGTAGGGGACCACTTGACATTACTACATGCTTAATATATATGCTCTGCGCCTAGTGGTTTCAGAGAAGAAGAATGTTTAAGCTTTTTTCCATTATAAGTCTATGAGGGCTAAGGGGCCCGGGGAGTGGCCAGTTTAGACCCCAGAGGCATGAATGGCACAATTTATGTAGGGGACCACTTGACACTGCCACATGCTTCATATGTAAGCTCTGGGCCTAGTGGTTTCAGAGAAGTTTTTCCAAATGTAAGTCTATAGGAGCTATATGTTGCCATGCCAACAAGAGTTTCCATCTGATCTGCCCCAAAACATAATGCATCTTTTCCCCCAACCTGATAATGCCTCTCATGAAATTTAATCATGATTGGCCAACTGGCTTTAAAGATATACTTAGTTGAACATGTGAAAGGACGACGGACGACTGATACATGTACGTATCACTCATACAGGGACAGATTCATTTATTACCATGGATCTTATACTATTACCAAAGGACTTCAACAGCTTCCACCATGACTCTTATAGCTATTACCATTAATCATACTGGTATTACTCTGACTAATACAGCAATCACCACGACTCACACAGCTAGCACATTGACTCATAAAGTTATCACCATGACTCATACAGCTGCCATGATTCATACAGCTGTCCCTATGACGTATAAAGCTGCCACAAGACCCATACAGTTGTCACAATGACTCTTAAAGCTGCTGTCATAATTCAAAGGTTGCTGCTATCGCTATGTCTACACTACATCTGTCACCATGACTCCTTCATCGGCCACTCTGGCTCATATCACCATGTCTCGTGCATATGTCACTATGGTTCATAAAGCTATCACCATGGCTCATAGAGCTATCATCATGCCGCCTTAAGCTGTCACCATAGCTAATAAACTATCATCCTGATCCACACATCTTTCATCCTGACTCACACAGCAATAAGCATGGCTCATATAGCTTTCCCCATAGGTCATGCAACTATCACTATGACTATCCCTAAGAATCACATAGCCCAGAAAATCCTGTACACTACTACAACCGGCCCCGATAGCTCAGTTGGTAGAGTGTCCGCTCCGGGGAACGGGAGGTCACGGGTTCGATCCCGGGCCGCGACATACCAAAGTCGTTAAAATGGTACTAGCTGCTCCTCGCTTGGCACTCAGATTTACGGGGTAGAGCTAGGACTGGTCGACCCAGTGTCAGGATAATGTGACTGGGTGTGGTATCATGTAATGTGTCTGGGACATGATACTTCAGTGAGGCAGCACTATAAAAAGTGAGCATTGAGCTCCCTGTCGCAACCAGACACCGTCGTGATATGACTGAAAAATTGTTGAAAGCGACGTTAAACCCGAATTCACACACACACTACGATTTTCGGTTCCGTGTTGTAGTCCTTGCTTCCAAAGGATTATCCCTTATATATGCTATTTTACCTTTACCACAGATGGTGTTAAGGGAATATGTGGCGGCCGTAAAACGTCTCCCTGGCCTTCATCATAGTGTGGATTATATTTTCTAGTCCTTTTGGATCATGGATTCCACTGCGAAAGTTTGAGAATATTTGAGGGTCACTGGCTAGGCCTAATTGCGGAAACTAGCTAGTCTGTCCCAGAAAGACTTGTACACTACGTTGCTATTACTATGTCAACCGCAGCTACCTTCATGACTCATACAGCTTTCATCATGATTCAGTTAGCTGTCATCATGACTCATGGAACTGTCACCATGAGTCAAACAGCTGTCATCATGACACATACAGCTATCCCCACGAATCATATAGCTATCTCGGATACGCCTGTATTACCTTGGCCCGTACAGCAATCACCATAACTTATACAGCTATCAGCACGACTAATACAGCTACCACAACTACTCATGCAGCTGTCAAGATAAATCATCGAGCTGTCACTATAACTCACACAGCTATCACACAGCTTTCACCATGAATCATATTTTAGAATAATTACTCTTATAGCTATCACCATTTGTTATACAGCTATCACCATTATTCGTACTGCTGTAATTATGTGTCATACAGCTGTCCCCATGATTCATATACCGTAGCTACCATCATGATTCATATAACTACTCTTACAGCTGTCATCTTGGCTTATACAGATATCAGAGTGACCCATGCAACTGTCAACAAGGCCATTAAACTGTAAAAAATGACTTATACAGCTATTACTATGACCAGTTAGTGTACTACATATATCTAACAATCTTCAAGCCAAATATTCATGTTGGAGAGGTAAAGATAAACACCTCGTTTTTCATCACTATAAGAATATAAAACTATGCAAATATATATATAAATATATATGACTATATTGTGATGAATGTTACAAGTTTTAAAATGTCTGCAAAATGTACAGATCTGTCCATGTTCATTAAAGAAGTTGGAGGGGCATATTGCTTCTGCTTCGTTCGTCCGTCTGTCTGTCCGTTTTGATGCGTAAAATATCCTAAGAACCGCGTATGCTAGCGTTTTGAAATTTTATATATGGATTCCTCGTGGACAATTAGGTGACGCGATTTTTTTTCTCATCCCCTTTCGAGAGTTATTGCCACTTGATTTTTTTTGTGGGGGGTGGATAAAATCTTGTCAGCAAAATATCTCAAAATTCATTGGAGCTAGAACATTGAAAGTTAGTGAATAGATTTGTGGTGATGAGTTATGACCCTTTGTCAGTTTGGGTATTTGTACATTGTACCTCTGTATGTTTTGTGATACAAAGCATAATTTAAGAATTGCGTGTGCTAGGGTTTTGAAATTTCATATATGATCTTATCCGGAGAATGCCCTTTTCAGGAGTTATTGCCCTTTGAATTTTTTTATAAAATCTTGTCAGCAAAATATCTCAAAGACTATAAGAGCTAGAGCCTTGGAAGTTGGTAAATAGATTGGTTATGATGAGTAGATGACCGGATGAACTTTTGATTAAATTCCGAAAAATACTTCATGAGTTATGGCCTTTTGTCACTTTGGGTATTTGTACATTGTATGTTTTGTGATGCATGACATAACTTAAGAATCGTGTGCCAGTGTAGTGGATAGAGTGCTGGACTACTAATCAGATTGTCGATTATGAATCAGAGGGTTCAAATGTTCAAGAGTTCAAATGCCGGTGGAGGAATGGAAATTTGTTCTCTTTTGTTCTTATTTTCTTTTTTCTTCATATATACACATTAACAGTTATCATCTCCCTCGCACAGTGAGTGAGTGTTTGGGTTTAACGTCTCACCAACAGCTTAGGTCATACGGGGACGGGACCTCGGTTTAAAGACTCATCCGAAAGCCCGGGATCGATCCAATCTCTGTCCCTCGCACAACCAAATTAGAAGTGGCGGCAATGATCAGGAATCAATACAATCAACCCACAGCTCCCATCAGAGACACCAAAGGGAAAGAAACACAAACATGCAACAACAGATCCCGATGGAAACATCAATAGCGGAAAGCCAAAAGGACAGTTACTTTCCCTCAACATGGGCCATAGGCTATCCAAAATAAAAAAATATAAGCGGCACAAACACCCAAAGACAAACCATAACAAAAATAAACCGCGACAGAAGAACCGCCTTGGAACGTTCAGCGGAAACGAATTCCACTGGTGGGGGGGATTAAATCGATTTTACGTGGCAACAATCCTCGCCCTTACTCCCGTCGCGATTAAGACATAATTTGTTCAGTCCGCAATTAGACCTCCTAACTGATCAGTGCAACATATCCGTGAACACAAAAATCAAACAACCACAGAGATGAAACAACGGTGAGGACTCACAGCAAGAAACCACTGAAATGCTGGAGCAAAAGAAAACCAACAGTTAGATTCTGATGGCCAAGTTGTTAGGGAATGGGGATATTGCATCTATACATGCATGCACGAGTGTGTGTGTGTGTGTGTGTGTGTGTGTGTGTGTGTGTGTGTGTGCATGCATTTGTGTGCATGTATGCATGCATGTGTGAGTGCATGCATGCATGTATGTGTGCATGCAAGTCTACATTAGTGTGTGTGCATGCTTGCATGAGTGTGTGTGCATGCATGTGTGCTTGCATGCATGCTTGCGTGTTTGCACACGCATATGCATTCATGTATGTAAGTGTGCATGCATGATGGCATACATGTGTGTGTGCGCATGCAAACGTGTGTGTGCATGCATGTGTATGTGCATGCATGCATGTGTGTGAGTGTGCATGCATATGTGCATGTCTGCATGTGTACATGTGCATGTTTGCATGACTCGCATCCCTCTAAAAATGTCCATAAGTATCTGTCAATCTTTTATATTTAAATTGCGATGAACTTTTCCTTGTGTTTCAGAATCAACATGGAGGGGAAGAACATCAGTTACAGACGCTAAAAGCAGGAAGAAGTGAAATGAATTATAAATAAAAATTAAATAAAATACTATCTGCCAACAAAATTCAGTTGTTTTCTTGCTTACTATCGGTTTTTGTTTTGTGTGTGTGTGTTGTTTTTTTGTTTGTTTTTTACATGCCTGCTTTTAACATGGCACGACTTAGGGACCTATTTTTCTGTCCATTTGTTTGTTCACCCACCAGCCATCAAAATAGATGTGAAGGCAATGATCAGGAATCGATAAATAAAACCACAGCTCCCACTATCTAGAGACACCAAAGGGAACGAAACACAAACATGAAACAACTAGACCCTAATTGAAATATCAGTTAACACAGAATGGCCAGTTGGCTATCCAAAATAAAACAATATAAGCGACACAAATACTCAAAGACAAGCCAAAAAAAAAAATAAAATAAACCGCGACAGAAGAACCGCCTTGGAACGGTCAGCGAAACGAATTCCACTGGGGGTTTAAACTGTGTTTTGTACAAATAATTTTGCAGTGGAACTTTCTTATAGAATTGGGACATAGCGAGTTCACAGGACTCATAAGAAAAAAATGTAAATAGATCACCAATATGTTGATAACCAGTGCAAGTATAGTGCGCATTCAGCTTTTAGAAACGGACAAGCAGAAGAGGGCGAAATACCATAGAATATAGTCCGTGATCATTCTCACTCGCAAGAAACATCCTCAGTCTAGAGATGATCAATCCCTAGAGCTTGCGCATTCAATTGAGCCACTGGGATACTTTATGGACACAAAGCTGCTGTTGAAATAAATTATGCCTATACTGTTAAAACAAATTAACAAGTCCGGGAAATACATACCCATTTAGACCCCACTTCATACATATGAAAGTAGGGGTTGGCAAGGGTATTCATTTTTACCATATTCTTACCCACAGCATAGACGTATATACTCATTAAAATTGCCTCGAACAGTCTGTTCTAATGAGCACTAACAATCTAAATTTGAACCAGAAATAGGAAAAGTGCCACAAACTTCAATAGATGAAGAACAACTGACAGAAAGCAGTGTAAGATGTGTGTGTTATAATGGGTCCCATTGACAGAAGTACTGAATTGAAGAGCTTATACATTTTCCAATGTTTTACAATGTCATTATAATGCTGATTAAAGCATCAAAAATAACATTGATGAAATTATTCGGAAATGTAAGCAGAGAAACGTTTGTTAAATGCATTGCCAAAATATTCGCACAATAAAATGACGTCTGTAAACGTGTTAGAAATGTTAATAAAATCGTACTGAAGACAATGATCAGGAATCGACACAATTACGGCTTACAGCTTATAAGAAATAAGCCTTCCCAGGATAATGTGATGCGAGACGAACCGTTTTTTAGTTCACCTGTTCCAAAGGCTCAGGGTGAGCTATTGTGATCATTCACCGTCCGTCGACGTCGGCGTCGTCGTCCGTCCGTCCGTTTACAATTTCTTTAAACATCATCTCCTCCTTAACCACTGAACAGATTCTGACCAAACTTGGCAGAAAAGATCCATATGTGGTCCTCTCTCAAAGTTGTTCAAAGAATTCAATTCCATGCTGAACTCTGGTTGCCATGGCAACGAAAAGGGGAAAATAAGAAAAAAATCTTTAAAAATCTTCTACTCTGAAACCAGAAGGCATAGGTCTTTGATATTTGGTATGAAGCTTCATCTAGTGGACCTCTACCAAGATTGTTCAAATTATAGCACTGGGGCCAAAATGCCTCCATGCCGTGGCCCACTGTTTTTACATAGGCTTATATAAGGAAAACCTTTAAAAATCTTCTTATCTGAAATCCAAAAGCCGCGACTTTGATAGTTGGTATGAAGCTTCATCTAGTGGACCTCTACCAAGATTGTTCAAATTATAGCCCTGGGGCCAAAAATGGCCCCGCCTCGGGGCACACTTGTTTTATAAAGGCTGATATAGGGAAAACATATAATATAAAAATCTTCTTGTCTGAAACCAGAAGGCCCAGGTACTGAACCTCTACCAAGATTGTTTAAATTATAGCCCTGGGGCCAAACCCCCCCCCCCCCCCCCGCGCCAGGGCCCACTGGTTTTATATAGGCTGATATAGGGAAAACATATAAAATCTTTTTGTCTGAATACAGAAGGCCGAGGTCTTTGATATTTGGTATGAAGCTTCATCTAGTGAACCTCTGCCAAGATTGTTCAAATTATAGCCCTTGGGCCAAAAACGCCCCCGCACCGGGGCCCACTCGTTTCACATAGGCTTATATAGGGAAAACATATAAAAATCTTCTTGTCTGAAACTTGAAGGTCCAGGTCTTTGATATTTAGTATGAAGCTTCATCTAGTGAGCCTCTACCAAAAATTGTTCAAATTATAGCCCTGTGGCCAAAAACGCCCCCCGAGCCGGGGCCCACTGTTTTTACATATGCTTATATAGGGAAAATTTAAAAATCTTCTTCTCTGAAATCAGAAGGCCCAGGTCTTTGACATTTGGTATGAAGCTCCATCTAGTGGACCTCTACCTAGATTGTTCAAATTATAGCCCTGTGGCCAAAAACGACCCTGCCCCGTGGCCAACTGGTTTTACATGGGCTTATATAGGGAAAACCTTTAAAAAAAACCTTCTTCTCTGAAACCAGAAGGCCCAGGTCTTTGATATTTGGTATGAAGCTTCATCAAATGGACCTATATCAAGATTGTTCAAATTATAGCCCTGGGGCAAATAATGCCCCTGCGCCGAGACCCACTTGTTTTACCTGGGTTAAGGGAAAACCTTTAAAAATCTTCTTGTCTGAAACCAGAAGGCCCAGGTCTTTGATATTTGGTATGAAGCTTCATCTAGTGAATCTCTACCAAGACTGTTCAAATTAATACCCTGGGGTCAATCATGCCCCCATTCCGGGGCCCACTGGTTTTACATAGGCTAATATTGGGAAAACATATAAAAATCTTCTTCTGTGAAACCAGCTGGTCCAGGTCTTTGATATTTAGTATGAAGCTTCATCTAGTAAACCTCTACCACGATTTTTCAAATTATAGCCCTGGGGCTAAAAATGCCCCCGCGCTGGTGTTCACTGGTTTTACATAAGCTTATATTGGGAAAACCTTTAAAAGTCTTATTGTCTGAGACCAGAAAGCTCAGGTCTTTTGATACTTGATATGAAGCGTCATTTAGTGGACCTCTTCCAAGATTGTTCAAATTATAGCCCTGTGGCCAAAAATGCTCCCGCGCCGGGGCCCACTGGTTTTACATAGGCTAATAGAGGGAAAACCTTTAAAAATCTTCTCGTTTGAAACTAGAAGGCCCAGGTCTTTGAAATTTTGTTTGAAGCTTCATCTAATGGACCTCTACCATGATCGTTCCAATCATAGCATGGGGGGCCAAAAATGGCCCCGCCCTTGGGTCCACTGGTTTTACATAGACTTATAAAGAGAAAACTTTTGAATAATCTTATTGTCCAAAACCAGAAGGCCATGCCTTTTATATTCGATGTTTAGCTTCATTCAGTGGACCTCTGCTTAGGTTGTTCAAATTATAGACCTGGGTCCAAAAAAAATTGCACCGCCCTGGGGCCTACATGTTAATCTCTTAGCTCATGTGAGCGATATAGGACCATCATGGTCCTCTGGGTTAAACCCTTGCGGTTTCTTTGGGTGGTAGGCCTTGAGATGTCAGTTTATCTCAGTGTCGGGTAAAAGTCCCTCAAAATCTAAAGCAACCTCCAAATATCCAAAATGGTATTGCCTGGGAAGTAAAACTATTGACAAACAAATCTTAGCTATCACCACAGTTAATATGGCTGTCATCTTAGTAGCACAGCTATCATCAGAGGAAGAACGACTGTCAACTGGGTCATATATGTCTACACGGGTAAGTTTCACAGCTATCACCACAGGTGATGAGGCTGTTACCTGAGTTATACGAATGTCACCACAGGTTGAATTGCCAGGTAGAATGGCTATCACAACTGATGCCGCACACAGCTTTTACCCTTAATATTTTGGCTTGCATGGCTTTGAACTTATTCTCACAGATATCACCACAGGTAATATGGCGATCACCTAAGTACTGCGATCACCACAGGTAGTATGGCTAACTCTTCAGTTTTACAACTGTCACCACAGGTTGTTAATCAATGACCCCTGTCTCACAAAAGTCACAATATGTCTTAAGCTTCACCTTAAGCGGGTTAAGAAATGAACAAGAGGTTAATTTCTTGCAATTAGCGAGATTTATGCGTAGATCATCAAATGTTAGAAAGGTTTACAAATTTCAATTTTCGCATGAACAATGTAATTATAATTTTAACTTTTTCGTGACGCTGAGTCTCATTTCCACAGAGTCTTTGACATAACCGTCTTTCGAAATAGTAGACTTCCAGCGTCCATGTCTTAGCAGACATCTTTCATTTATACTATGCCCTTCCGCATTTGCCACCATAGTAGCCCCACTTGCGCGCAAGCTGTGAGTACCTAGATTCAAAGTAGGAGCTACCAATCTCAATTTTTCTACAATGCATTCCCGTGCTCTAGTGTAACTGAGCTGCTTATTTGCAGACAACAATTTAGCTCTACCTTTAGATCTGTTTGCTGGTCTAAATAAATAAATGTCCAAAGTATTATCTTGGCCAGTAGCATCTAAATATCTGAGCAACATACTATGCGGGCAAGCGGAAGAAACACCTTTAGAAATCAATACTTCTTTGCCGTCCCTATAAACGTCAGTTTTGCTTTTTCGGATATACAACATGAAGTAATCTTCTTTAAACACTATATCATTACATTTCAGCTGACTGATTTCACTAAAACGCAGCAAGCCAGCGTATCTTAAGCACAACACATCACTAGAATCTTTAAACTTGTCACACAACGATATTAACATTTCAGAATCAACTGTGTCTTTTTTCTTGATCGGATTGGAATTCAGTCTCTTTCCTGCCTCTAACAAACTTTTCACCCAACCATTAGATGTCGGATCGGACAAACAGTTAATTTCATGTACCCATTTAATGCTGTAAAAAGCTGCTGATATAACATGAAATGAAGCACGGCTGTCGAGCAAATGAGTTAGGTAAATTGCCACATGTATTGGATCTGCTGGTTTATATGGAAAACCTTTTGAGACACAAAATGCCTTAAAACGATTAAAATGTGCGAAATACTTTTTGTTCGTATTATCAGCTTTCGAACTAATTACGTAGCTTGCCATTCTCTCCGCCAAACCATCGTTATCTGCCGCTATTGCACCACTATCAGCCAAACGTCCCCTGATTGTCTCCCTTAGACCAACACCTGAAATATGAATAATATTCTGAAAACATGTAGCATCAGAATACGGACTCGTGTTTAAAATAAGCAAGCCACCTGAAACAGACAGTATTACTTTCATGCGTTCTATCAGCCATCTACTATAAATATTTGGACGCTGAAAACATTCAAAATCTTATTTTCAAAGCTGCCATTCTAAAACTTAACTGCTCCTTGCCGAATATACCGTTATTTCCCCTCCCCTTAAGAATTACATTTCTTGAAGGCAACATAATGAAATCGCTAACGAACGATTTAAATGAACAATTCTCATTCTTGTCTATTAATTCGGGCCAATATGCCGCAGATTTCCAAATTGGAATTATCAGCGTACAATTTGCCCGCTCTTTTTCAATTTTTCTGACTGAATCAAGAATCAGCCTAGGGGGAGGTACAATCCAGTTGATCTCACCGCCCCAAAACTGATCCAAACCATTGATACCTTGTGTTCCTGGGACCCAAAACCTTGAATTAAATTTCATGCATTTTGAATTGAATTGAGATGCGAATCTATCAAATGTATGCGGTCCCCACTTCATATCGAGTTCCATATATATCTGATTATTAATCGACCAATCCTCACAATCTCCCCATCTACTGAGGTCATCTGCAACCTCATTCTGGTCTCTTGGAATCCATTCAGGACATATTTTGATCTCATTCTTTTCGCACATGTCATTTATATCACATGCGATCTCTTGTAAGTCTGCTTTTCTGCTGCCGATTTGCAAAACGGATTGGACATTCTTATTGTCTGAATATATCTTAACCTTCTTGTTTTTCAACATTTCAACATTACTCCTGATTACCCGTCTTACCGTCTCGCTTTCTCTCCAAGTAGAACTTTTGGACTTTTCTTCTTCCGTCCAATCTCCGAACACTACTCCACTTACAGCCCAATTCTCACAAGATGCATGCCTATCGTTACCAATTCCATTACTTGTCATTGTCTGAAAACTATAACTTCCCGTTTCCGCAGACTTATTGATACTCACTTCCGGGAGCATTATAATACCCTCTTCCGGGGGTCTCATACTCTTTTTCATAGCATTATCAAAGGCTGTATGTAGATTACACACACCTGTTTCTGTTGACATTTCATTTCTGATTTCCGAAAACATTTTTATATCTGCTTCCGGGAGCTTTGAACAGTCCACTTCCGGGGACTTACTACATTTTGTTCTTAAACTTTCTGGGCTACCAAATTTTGCGTTTCCATACGCTTGCAAATACCCTCCATAGCCATTGCTACTAGCATCCGCAAACAAACAAAGCTGATAAAATGTCTTACCGTTTATGCTCTTTCCAAGACTATTCATGTTTCTGACGTTTGCCCTCCAGAAGTTTAACTCAGCTCGTGCTTCAGTCGTAATAACGACAGGGGCATTCCAACTTGCTTTTGATAAGATACAATTGTACATATGGCGTGTCATCAACCTGACCTTATTTCCAACAACGTTCTGTATCGAAATAATTTGGCCCACTACAGATGCAAGTACCTTAACATGAATTAAATTGTACTGATCTTTCTCAATTTGATAGATCAATGAATCTATAGCTGATTCGAGCCTTTTGATTCTTTCCTCCGTAATATATAGTTTTGCTTCTTTCATGTCTAAGAAATGGCCCAGCCACGTTACCTGCTGACATGGTTGCCATTGACATTTTTCGCTTGCTAACAAAAACCCTAGACTCAGCAAAGTTTCTCTCACAAAAGTGCTAGATCTTACCGCTTCATTCACTCCTCGTGCTCCTCCTATTCCGTCATCTAGAAACATAATGATTTTATGACCCCGGGCCCTCCAAAATGCAACAACTACCCTCAATACTTTAGTAAATATATGCCCTGCAGAGGCTATTCCAAATGGCAATGAATTAAATACGTACCATTTCATTTTTCCGCCATCTGGAACCGCAAATCCAAGCAATGTTCTATGTTTTTTGATGATATCTAAACTGTGATAAGCGCTCTTTAGATCAAACGTGAAGAGGAATGATCCCATTCCAAACATGGACTGTGCTACCTTTATATCTTCATATTTAAATTTGAAAACATGCAAACAACGATTAATGTGCCTGCAGTCTAAAACCAAACTCGGTTTGCCAATTTTGTTGTAAGCCACTGTTAATGGATTTACCACTTTTGGAGCCTCCGGCACCTCTGAAACGACACCGCGTTCTACCAAATTATTTACTTCCTGTGTTACAAAAGTCATATTGTTTCTGGCTGACTTATTATTTTTAAGAACAATACTTTCAGGATTTTCTTTCAAAGGTAAACTATAGCCTTGCCTTATTACCTCTAATATGTATCTATCATCAGTGATTTCCTTCCATTTATCTATTGCTTTCCGCAACCTACCTACTGGCGATGGAACTACCTCTTCTCCTGACGTGCCCTTATGACTATCAGGCGCACTCCCCGTAACACTTACATGAGCCTGTTCCGCTGGATCTAAAATACATTTTATTGCTTTGTATGCTAAAGATTCAGTATTACTACTTATCTTATTATTGGAGTTAATAACCGCCTTCGCCGTCGGGCAGTCCGACTTCCAATGCCCTTCACCATGACAAACAAAACATAACCCAGGTTTCTTCGTTTGTTGGCCCTGTAGATGTGTTATAGAATTCTGCATGCCCTCGGCTGTTCTTCGATTCATGAAACCACGTCGATCGTACGGATACCTTCTCCATCTACCACGCTTAGCCCCTCTTTCGGTTCTCATTTTCCTAGATGCCCTTGCCTCTGCCTTATAGATCCTTTTCTCGTCATCACTATCGCTGGCAACTGGGTTTGACTCGTATTCGGCCACCATTTTCCAACCATGCTCAGACTGGTCTGCCAGCTTGATGATTTTCTGACGGTGTTTCAGCAGGTCTTTGGCTGAAAATACATGTAACCCGTAGCCTAGTATCTTTAAAACAACTTACTCCCCTTTTGTTATTTTCGTTTGTTATCATCATCAGTATTTATTATTATTATCATAATTATTATTATTATTATTATTATTATTATTATTATTATTATTATTATGACGTGAGCTGTACGTTAATCATGAAACACGAAAACAAAGTTTAAACATAAATGCGATAACACCAATAAATCGCTAATTTAATTCAATAAAATAGTCACAACCATAGTGCGATGAATTACCACATATATATATATATATATATATATATATATATATATATATATATATATATATATATATATATATATATATATATATATATATATATATTATTTTTGTGTGTGTGTGTTTGTGCGAGTGTCTGTGGGTGTTTTCTTTCTTGCTTTCTTTTTAAAACTACATTTAAAAATTTCACATTTGAAAAAACAATCTATTCACTGTATTATTAAATTTTTCATACAAATATTTTACCATCCTCCGTTGTACCCTCGGTCTTTAGTTTTCGTCGCTCTTGCCCGCTTCTCCCCTGCAAAGCTCATTAATAGAACAAACAAAGACCAACAAGCTGATAAAGTAAATGTACCATAAGCTTTCACCGTTTATAATCTTTGAAAATATGTCCTTCCATAATTACAATCTTAACATACATTACATATATTTATCGAGCGATAAAAACCCGACTCGTTTATTGAACTATTACAATTTTTTATTTATTTATTTATTTTTTTATTTTATTTTTTTTTTTTTTTTTTACGTATAAGTATGATGCTTACTTTTTGCGTAACTTTCTGATGCGTAACTTTGTACTTTCATGATGCGTAAACATTCTGCGTAACTTTTTGTAAAGCGTTTCCTTTTCTACGTACCTTTTACGGGATTTTCATTTTGCACATTTTCCTTTTCCTTTCATTCTTCCTTTCCTTCTTTCTACTTTTCTTTTTGTGTGTGTGTGTGTGGGGGGGGGGGGGCGCAAGAAATCAAATTTTCACCATATTATACCGAAACATACCTTCAGTTATTTTTTCTTTTGTCTTTTCTAAATTCGTAACCTCAACAGACTTCTCTGCCTCGTCAAGTTTCAACATCACCTTTGAGTTCAACTTGTACTGTTCTTCGTTGCTCTTTCGTTTGAATTTTGGCATTTCCCCTGTTGCGACAATACTGCTTATCTTGACCAACTGCTCCTCATTGGAAGTGGAATGTTGCTCGCTTATCTTTGTGAATAAGCTGGTCATCTCCGCAAGCAACTTCGTGTGACTTTCCCTAACTGCTTCTGTGATTTTCTCATTCATTCTCTCATCGTCTTCTCTTTCGTCCATCTTGTAGAAACGTTGATGTTTACTGTGAGAGATCTCGCGTAGAACTGATTTTGTTCACGCACTTATACACCCGCACTAACTTTACCACATGACCAATAGCTCGTTCCCAACCGGTCAAACCGGTTCCATTAAGACAATAATTTCCCGCTATACGTCGTACCGCGGGAAATTGATAAGTAGTATGGTTAAAGGAGTTTAACAACTATCAACAAAGTCAACATTGGTGTCACCCGAATTTTTCAGCTACCACCACAACACCGCAGTTAATATGGCTATCACCTCGGTTTCACAGCTGTCACCACATATATTATAGCAATCACTTCAGTTTCACCGCTGTCACTATAGGTATTATGATTATCACCTTAGTTTCACAGCTATCACCACAATATGGCTAAGACCCGACATTCTCAGCTTTCCTTCACAGCAGGTAATATGGCTATCACCAGAATATTCACATATATCACCAAAGGTTATTTCGCTATCACCTCAGGTTTACATCTGTCACCATAGGTAATAATTATAGCAATCAACTGTGCTTCACAATTGTCACAACAGGCAGTATGATTATCGGACGAGTTTCAAAGCTATCACTGCAGGTAACATGGCTATCACCTCAGTTTGACAGCTGTCACCGCAGTTTATATTGTTTTCAACAGAGTTTCACAGCTATCACCTTAGGTAATATGGCTATCACCTCCGTTTCATAGCGGTCATCTCAGGAAATATGGCTGTCGCCTGAGCTTCACAACAAGAAATATGACTATCACCTGATTTTCACAGCTATCATCGCAGGTAATACGGTTCTTGCCTGTATTTTACATCAATCGCCTCTGTTTCATAGCTATTACTAAATTGAGTATGGATATCACCTGAGTTTCTCAGCTGTCACCACAGGTAGTAAGGCTATCATCTGAGCAGGTAATATGGCTTTAACAGCTACCACCACAGGTAATATGGCTGCCACCTCAGTTTCATATCTTTCACCTCAGGCAATATGGCTGTCACCTGTATTTCACAAGAAGTAGTATGACTATCATCTGATTTTTACACATGCCATTATAGGTAATATACATATCACCTCGGTTTAGCAGCTGTCACCACAGGTAATGCAGCACTCACCTCTATCACCGCAGGCTATATATGGCCACACCTGAATAACAGTTGCCACTATATATAATATAGCTATCACCTCAGTTTCACAGCTGTCAGTCCAGGTAATAAAACAGAAGTGGAGGCAATGATCAGGAATCGATACAAATAACCCACAGCTCCCATCAGAGACACCAAAGTGAAAGAAACACAAACATGTAAAAACAGACCCCAATGGAAACATCAACAGCGGAAAGCCAAAAGGACAGATACTTTCCCACAAAATGGCCAATAGGCTATCCAAAATAAAATAATATGAGCGACGCAAACACCCAAAACAAATCATAACAAAAATAAACCGCGACAGAAGAACCGTATTGGAAAGGTCAGTGGAAACGAATTTCACTTGGGTGTGTGTGTGGGGGGGGGGGGGCTTAAATCAATTTTACGTGGTCACAATACTCGAAATGAGATGAAACAACGGTGAGGACTCGAAAGCAATAAACCAATAAAAATCCGGAGCAAAAGAAAACCAACAGTTAGACTCCGGGGTAAGGCTTTCAAATTAGTCTTATAGATATCGCCACGGGTAATATGGCTATCTCCTGAGTTTCCAGTTTTACAGCTGTCAACACATGTGATGTGACTTTATGCGGACTTTAACAATTATTTGTCTAAACCATAAAAGAACCAAGGACGAGGACTGAGGCCATGTAAAATCGATTTAAGCCCCTGAGTTGAATACTTTTTGCTGACCATTCCAAGGCGGTTCTTGTGTTGTGGTTTATTATTGTTACAGTGCGTCTTTGCATGTATGTATTGCTTATGTCTTTTAATTTTCGATCGCTGTTTGGCCATTTTTGTGTGAAAGTAAAAGTCCTTTTGGCTATCCGCTTGTGGTGTTTTCATTAGGATTTAGTTATTTCAATTTCGAATTATTTCCCATTGTTGTCTCTGTTAGGAGATTAGGGGTAATTGAATCCATTCCTGATCACTGTCTTCACCTCTAGTTTTAAACCCTGTTTCACAGCTATCACCAAAGGTGGTATGACAAACACCTCAGTTTCACAACTGTCACATCAGGTTATTAAGCAATGACCTCCGTTTCACAAATGTCAGAACAGGTAGTTTGGTTATCACCAGAGTTTCACAGCTTTCAGCAGGTAATATCGCCATTACCTCAGTTTCTTAGCTATCATCACATCACCACAGGTAATAGGCTATCACATCAATTTCACAGCTGTCATAACATAATATATAGCAATCATTTTACCATGTATGGTAGTATGGCTGTCACCTTAGTTTCACAGCTATCACCGCAAGTAATATGGTATCATCTGAATATCTCAGCTTTCCTTCACAGCAGGTAGTATGGTTATCACCTGACTTTTACATCTATCACCAAAGATCATATCGCTATCACCTCAGACTAACAGCTGTCACCACAAGTAATACAGCAATCCACTATGTTTCACACTTGTCACAACAGGTAGAATGGTTTATCACCTGAGTTTCAGAGCTATCACTACAGGTAACATGGCTGTCACCTTAGTTTGACAGCTGTAACCACAGGTTATATTGCTGTCAACTGAGTTTCACAGCTATCACCAGAGCTAATATGGATATCACCTCCATTTCACAGCTGTCACCACAAGAAGTATAGCTATCATCTGAGCTTCCCACAAACATAATCACCTGAATTTCAGAGCTATCATTACAGATAATACGGCTGTTATCTTGGTTGACAGCTGTCACAACATGTTATACAACAATCACCTCTGTTTCACAACAGTCACTAAAACTCGTACGGTTAACGCCATGTTTTCCCAGCTGTCACCACAGGTAGTAATGCTATCACATGAGTTCACAGGTTTTTGTTTTCATTGATTGCAGTTTAATGGCCCAGTAACACTATGTAATTTTTGAGCCTGTCAGTTTACCTTTCCACACGTTTCCTGGGCTGTCTTGTACATAAGTGGTTGACCAATACAGTGTACATTCTTTCGCCAGAAACTGACAACTGCCCTTCTTGAATCAGCGGAAGGGAAAGAATGATGAAAGAAACGATATAATGATCAATCTCCACGAAAAAATACTGCCAACCCCGGCAAGTATTGAATCCGCGTACTTCTGAGCACCAGTCAGACGCATCACCGCCGGTAATATGGCTATAAACTCAGTTTTACAGCTACCACCACAGTTAATATGGCTGCCACCTCAGTTTCGCATTTTACACCTCAGGTCATATGGTTATCACCTGAGTTTCACAAGAAGCAGTATGACTATCATCTGTAATATGCCTGTCACCTCGGTTTGACAGCTGCCACAGGTAATACAGCAATCAAGTCTGTTTCACAGCTATTCCCATAGCTTGTTTGGCTATCCCCTTAGCTTGACAGCTATCACTACAGGCTATATGGCCATCACCTGAGTAGTATGGTTATCACCAGAGTTAAACTGCCATCGCCAAAGGTAATATCGCCATCACCTCAGTTTCACAGCTGTCACCATATATTATATAGCAATCGTTTAACTATAGGTAGTATGGCTATCATTTTAGTTTCACAGCTATCACAACAAGTAATATGGCTATCACCTGACTTTCTCAGCTTTTCTTCACAAAAGTTAGATTGCTATCACCTTAGTTTGACAGTCGTTACCACAGATAGTATAGCAGTCAACTATGATACATAATTGTCAAACAGTTAGTATGGTTATCACCCGAGTTTCAGATGTATTCCTACAGGTAACAACGATATCCCCTCAGGTTATGTTGCTATCATCTGGGTTCCATAGCTATAAATGCATGTAATATGGCTATCGCCTCCATTTCACAGCTGTCACCTCAGGAAATATGGCTATCACTTGAGCTTCACAACAAGAAATATGACTATGACTTGAATTTCACAGCTATTATCACAAGTAAAACGGTTATGACATCGGCTGACAGCTGTCACAAGAGGTAATGCAGAAATAACATCTGTTTTACAACTGTCGCTACAACTAGTCTGGTTATCACCTGGCTTCATTGCTATCACAGATGTTAATGTGGCTATAACCTCAATTTTACAGCTACCACCACAGGTAATATGGCTGTCACCTCAGCTTCACATATTTCGCCAGAGTTTCACTATGCTTAGTATAATTATCATCTGAATTCCACAACTATCATTAAAGGTAATATGCCTATCGCTTAGGCTTGTCACCACCGGTAGTACAGCTGTCACCTCTGTTTCACAGCTGTTTGCAGAGTTAGTATGGCTATCCCCTTAGTTTCACAGTTATCGCCACAGATAATATGGCCATTACTTGAGTAATAGTTGCCCAAATATGTAATAAAGCTATCAACTAAGTTCCACAGTCTATCACCTGAATTTCACAACTATCTCCAAAGGTATTATGGCTATCACCTTAATTTGACAGCTGTCACCACAGTTTTTCACCTACATTTTATAGCTATCACCACAGGTAATTTGGCTATCACCACGGGTAGCATGGCTATCATCGCATATCTGCGAATTTGTTGTGAGTTGTTGTTTAGTGTTTTCTAATGGTCTGATCACCCCCTGTGGGGAAGAGAGGGCTGATTGTTCCGTTTCATAAACACTCGTATTTTTTCTTGTTTTGTGTATGTTTCCTCTTCCTGTCGTGAGTGGGCTGTGTCTTGTGACTGTGGCGCTCCCTGGGTCTTTCTTTTAAATTTTCACAGCTGTCGCTAAAGATAGTATTTAGCACCCAATTTCGTAAAATCATTCTTCGATATAAAAAGATTGGGTACAACATGGATATTATACGACAGACTGCATGCATGGTAGTTAACCCAATCACGGTTGGCAACTTTGCTTCCCTCTTTAATGGCACGCCGGTGGATCAGGCCTCAGATTCTATGACGGTTCCAACGTAAAGGCTTATTGAGAGTTAGAGAGATCTAATTCAAGGTAATGTTGGTTGGTGCCTGATGCTCTGTCTCTGGTCGGGCCCATCGAAGTATAATTGTTGGTTTTCTTTTGCTCCAGCATTTCAGTGGTTTCTTGCTGTCTAGTCCTCACCGTTGTCTCACCTCTGTGTTTCTTTGTTTATTTGTGTTCACGGAGATGTTGCACTGATTAGTTAGGCGGCTTTCATGTGGACTGAACAAATTATTTGTCTAAATCGCGACGGAAGTAAGGGCGAGGATTGTGGCCACGTAAAATCGATTTAAGCCCCCAGTGGAAATCTTTCCACTGACCGTTCCAAGGCGGTTCTTCTGTGGCGATTTATTTATGTTGTTGTTTGTTACTTACTGTGTGTATCACTTGTGTCTTTTTATTTTGGATGCCCATATGGCCATTTTGCGGGAAAGTAACTGTCCTTATGGCCTTCCTTTGTTTAGGTTTCCATTATGGTCTGGTCGCTTAATGTTTGTGTTTCTTTCCCTTTGGTGTCTTTGATGGGTGGAGTAAGTTAATTGTATCGATTCCTAATCTTTGTTATACTTCTACTTTGCTGTCACCCCAGTTTCACACACAAAACCTATCATCTCAGTTTTCACAACTGTCGTAAAAGAAAGGTAATACAGTAAACACCTCTTATTTACAGCTGTCACCAGAGGTAGTCACAGCTATCACCACAGGTAATATGGCTGCCACCTGAGGTGCACAGCTGTCATCACAGGTTATATAACAATCACCTCAGTTTCACAGCTGGCAATATAGGTAGTATGGCTATCACATGATTTTCACAGCAATCAAATCAGGTAACATGGCTGTCGCCTTAGTTTTTTCATCTTCTACCACAGATTACACCATTTTAGCTGAGTTTCTCAGCTTTCTTAATTGATAGTTTGATATTCACAGGTAATATGGCTATCACATTACTTTCTCAGCTGTCACCAAAGATGGTATACATATGACATCAGACTTACAGCTGTTACTATAAGATATATAGCTATCAACTGTGTTTCACATCTGTCGTCCATAGGTAATATAGCAATCACCTGTGTTTCATAATTGTCACCAGAGGTAGTATGGCTATTACTTGAGTTTCACAGCTATCACTTCAGCATCACACTTATTACCACAGGTAGTATGGCTATAGCCTCAGTTTCACAGACGTCACCACAGGTAATCTTGCTATAATCCGACATTTACAGTTGTCACCTCGGGTGATATGCTATCACCTCGTATTCACAGCTATCACCACAGGAAAACAGCTTTCACCACATGTAATATAGCATTCACCTGTGTTTCAAAATTGTCACCACCTGCAGAATGGTTATCACCTGGGTTTCACAGCTACCACCACAGGGAATAAAGCTATCACATTAGTTTCACAGCTGGATTTTACACCAGAGTTACAGCTGTCACCACAGAAATATGTCTATCACCTCAGTTTCACAGCTTTCGCCAGAGACAGAATAGAAATCACCTGTGTTTCACATTTTTCACCAGAGGTAGTATGGCTATCATTTGAGTTTCACAGCTATCACCTCAGCATTACATTTATCACCAAATGTAGAATGGCTATCGCATTGTTTCACGGCTTTCAACATTGGTAATATGACTACAATCTGAGTTTTACTTTATCACCGCAGGTAAGATGCTATCACCTCGGTGTCACAGCTATCACCATAGGAAGTTTAGCTATCACATCAGTTTCACAGCTGTCATCAATGTTATAAAGCAGTGACCTTTGTATCTCCATTATCGCAACAGGTAGAATGTCCATCAACTGTGTGAGTGGGTGTTTGAGTTATACATCCCACCAAAGCTAAGGTCATACGGAGACGAGACCTCGGTTTAAGACACATCCGAAAGTCTGGGGAAGTCCGGGATCGATCCTGCGATCCCTGGTTTACAAGGCGACTATCGTAATCACTACACCACGGAGGCTTCTATCCATCACCCGAGTCTCACAGCTAACAGCACATATGACATGACAATCACTTCACTTTCAAATCTGTTAGCACGATAAATAAACAATCCTCAGACAATAAGGCTATAACGTGAGTTTCTCATCTATAACCACAGGTAGTATAGCTATCACATCCGTTTTATAGATATCACCACGGGTAATATGGCTATCCCCTAAGATTTTAAAGTGGTCACCACAGATTATGTAGCAGTAATATTAGTTTCACAGCTGTCACCATAGGTGGTATGGCTATCACATGGGTTTCGCAGCAAACAAAACAGGTAAAACAGGTAAAATGGCTTTCACATTAGTTTCGCAGCTATCACCATAGCTAATATGGCTATCGTATGGCTTTCAGAGCTTTCCCTACTGGTAGTATGGCTATCTCCTCGGTGTCACAGCGGTCACCACAGGTGTTATGGCCATCGTGTGAATTTCACAGCGTTCACCACAGATTATATAGCGTGAGTTAAACAGCAATCATAACATGTTATATTGTTTCTCCTCAGTTTAGCTGTCACCACAAATAATATGGTTATCACCTGGGTTATATACTATAGGAAATATGGCTATGACATTAGTTTCACATTTGTAATCACAGGAAGTGCGGATATCACATCAGACTTGCAGTTGTCGCAACAGGTCTTTTGGCTTTCACCCCAGTCTAACAGCTTTCAACACAGGAAGTATAGATACACCTTACTTCTGCAGCCTTTCACCAAAGGGCATACGGCTATCCACTCATTTTCACAGCTGTCCCAACAGGTTATATAGCAAACATCTCTGTTTCATAACTATCACCTGAATTTCTCAGCTATCATCAAAGGTTATATCGCTATCACCTCAGTTTCACAGCTGGCGGTTAACATTAAAATTGATCTTTAGTTTAACGCTGCAGCATATATCCAAGCGAAAGTTACCTGACGTCCCTTCTGACGTTTTGAAAACGTTTATAAAACACAACTGTTAGCTGGGTATCACCACAGTTGCACAGCTGTCACCACAAAATAGAAGTGAAGGCAATCACCAGGAATCGATACAATTATCTCACAACCCCCATCCAAGACACCAAAGAGAAAGAAACATAATCATAACATTCACCACAATGAAAACGCCACAATCGGAAAGACCAAAGGACAATTACTTTCCCACAAAATGACTGTCCAAAATAAAAAGATACTGTAACAATAATAAACCACAACAGAAGAATCGTCTTGGTACGGTCAGTATTTTTACTGGAGGGTGAAATCGAGTCTAACTGTTGCTTTTCTTTTTGCTGTCGAGTCATCAGCGTTGTTTCATCTCTGTGCTTGTTTGATTATTTGTGTTCACGGAGATGTTGCACTGATGAGTTAGGAGGCCTTCATGCGGACTGAACAAATTATTTGTCTAAATCGCGACGGAAGTAATGGCGAGGAGTGTAGCCACGTAAAATTGATTTAAGCCCCCTAAATGGAATTCGTTTCCCCTGACCGTTCCAAGGCGGATCTTCTGTCGCGGTTTATTTTTGCTATGGTTTGTCTTTGGGTGTTTGTGTCGCTTATGTTATTTATTTTGGATAGCCTATTGGCCATTTTGTGGGAAAGTAACTGTCCTTTTGGCTTTCCGCTGTTGGTGTTTCCATTAGGGTCTGTTGTTTCATGTGTGTTAATCCATCCCTTTGGTGTCTCTTATGGGAGCTGTGGGTTGATTGTGTCGATTCCTGATCATTGCCTCCACTTCTATTTTACATGGCTATCGAATGTTTTACAGCTGTTTTTTTTTTCATGAATTATGGTTATCAACACAGTTTACCAATTATCACCACAGGTTATATGCCTATGTACAGTTTAACAGCTATAACCACATACTATGTGGATGCCACTACAATTTCGCTGCTATTGATTGATTGTGTTGGGTTTTAATGACATGTCAACCCTTGCGGGTCACTTTGTGTCGTCTCCCAGAAAAAAGGAGAAAAGAGAAAGAAGAAGTAGAGGAGATGAATGAGAGTGGGCAGAGACAGCGCTAAATAAATGAAAGTGAAGAAATACCAGCGTTACATTCTATCCTTAACTGCTGCTAGGCCAGCAAGCCTTGCCTAACTGTAAGCCAATATCACTTGGCGCCCAGTTGATGCAACACCTTCGCCTCACCCCCCCCCCCCCCCCATTTTGCAGCTATATGTAATCTGTCACGACAAGTTATGTGGCCACTACTACTGAAACATAACTATTACAACAGGTTATGTGACTAACACTTACTTCACAGCTGCCACCACAAGATATTTGGCTATAACACGACATGTTTACTTTACTATCACTACTATGTCCAGCGGTCACCTTAAGAGATATGGCTATTATAACAGTTTCAAGGCAGTCACATCGAGAATATAAAATTAACTCGATTACAAAACTGTTACCACATAGTTTAAGGTTATCATTACAGCTTTACAGCACAATCTCAGGTTCAAAATACCACAATTTCTAATCTGTCACTACATGTTATATTACTATCACTGCAGTTTCTCATATGCAACCACATTTTATATGACTTTCGCAACATATTCACTGCTATCACCATACACTAAATATCTATTACCACAGCTTCATAAGTGTCTCGACATAGTGTAGTGGTTTTGCTACTCGTCTCATAAACCAGGGATCGCAGCTTATAAACGTGTCGCCAACGTTTCTGTCATCGAAATATCAACATAGGCTATATAGCTATTTACACAGTTTCAGCGCTGTCGCCGCTGGTTATTTTGATAATCCGCACAGTTTCCATGACTATCACTACAGGTCACATGTGTAATATTACTTTCACAACAGTTTCACGGCTATAACCATAGGTAATAAATAACGACACTATCACAGCGCTCACGACAGATTACATGGCTGTTATAGCAGCTCACAGTTATCCCCGAAGCTATATTGCTATCACAACAGTTTTGCTCTTTCACCACCCGTTATACGGTTATCAAGCCAATATCACAGCTAAAATCACACGGTTATTTAGATTTAAACACAGTCTCATACGTGGCTTTCGCCACAGTATAACAACTATCACCGCATGTTTATTAGGTTTCAGCACCTTTTTACAGCAGCTGTCACCATGGGGTTATTTAAATTTCATTACACTTGCACCTTTACCATAGGTTGCGTCGCTATAACCCCAAATTCGAAGCTATGACCACAGGTTATATGGATTTCAGCAGAGCTTCACAGCTGCCACCAAAGGTTATGTGGCTATCAGCGCAGTTTTACAGCTATCACCACATATAATTTAGATTTTAGCACAGTTTCACAGCTATCATCACAGTTTCACAGTTATCACCGCAAAATATATAGATTTGTTTGTGTTTCTTTCCCTTAGGTGTCTCTAATGGGAGCTGTGTGTTAATTGTATCGATTCCTGGTCATTGCCTTCACTTCTATAAAGTACATTTACATGGATGTCGCAGTCCATAAGTTTATTTGACTATCACCACAGTTTCATAGCTGTCGACGTAGGTTACGTTGGTATCACCACAGTGTTACATCTATCACTACATATTATTTAGATTTCATCATAGTTTGACAGCTGTCACCATTGGTTATGTGATAATCCCTGCAGTTCCACGGTTCATTAAGGTTTTAGCACAGTTCCAAAGCTGACATCACAGGTTACATGGCCATCATCACAGTTTTACAGATATCACCACAGAATTTAAAGATTTCAGCACAGTTTTACAGCTGACACCAAATGCTTTTATAGATTTCAGCACAGTTTCAGAGCTGTTACCAAAGGTAACGCAATAATCAGCACAGAGCAAAGCTTTCCTCACACGTTGTTGAGTTTTTGGCTCAGATTCATAGCTGTCATCACACGTTACGTGGGTGTCATCACCGTTTAACAGCTATGACTACAGATTATATAGGTTTTAGCAGCACAGATTATATAGGTTTTAGCAGCACAATTTCACAGCTGTCAACACCGGTCACACCAATTCCACAGCTTTCCCCACAGATTATATAGATTTCAGCAGTTTCATAGCTGTCACGTGTGCACAGGTAATGTGTATATCGCCAAAGCTTCACAGCTATTACCACGGGTTATTTATAAATTTCAGCGCAGTTCATAGCTGTCAATGCACGTTACGTGGCTATCACCACAGTTTAACAGCTATCACCATAGGTTATCTCGATTTCAGCACAGTTTAACCTCATCATCACAGGTTATTTGGATTTCAGAACAGCTTCACGGTAGTCACCACAGTTACGTGGCTATCGCGGCAGTTTTACAGCTTTCACCACATGTAATTTATATTTCAGCACAGTTTCACAGCTCCCACCACAAATAATATTGATTTCAGCACACTTTCACAGCTGTCACCACTCGCAAAGGTTATTTGTCTATAACAATAGTTTCACAGCTGTTGTCGCCATAGATTACATGACTTTTACGACAGGGTCACAGCTATCACCACAGGTAAATTATATTTCAGCACAGATTCACAGATGTAATCACCTCACAGTTTAACAGCTCCCATCATAGATAATATAGATTTCAGTACACTTTCACAGCTTTCACAACTCTCAAAGTTTATTTGGCTATAACTATAGTTTCACAACTGTTGTCGCCACATATTATATGTTTTTTTTTGCGACAGTGTCACAGCTATCACCTGAGTGAAGAGCTTATTAGAGGAGAGCACCAAACCCCTCTATTAAATACATACGGACAGTTGTTTCCGTGGATTTGTATCTGCTTGTTTAAAAGGCAGCCAGTTTACAGTTTCTGCCAAGGGCCATAAGTGTCAGATGCTGAAACCACAAAGTGTTTTATTACCCAGTAATCTGGAGTTTATATCACAGCCACTGAATCAGACAATGTATTTGAAATGTATTGATGATCAGTTTATTTAAAAGTGCTTTAGTGTTATGCAATTAATGGTCAGTTCTTCATTTATATATATGTGTTTTGTTCTGTTTTTCAAGGAATGAATCGTATTTTATTAAATGGACTGGCGGTAAGTTTTTACCTGATGCGACTTCAGTTTGAAGTAAACATTGATATAGATAAGAGGGTATTTGATTATACGATTAAAGGATAATTAATTAAAGGATACTTTTCGCCACACTTGGATATTCATTATAAGAAGGCGATTCTAAAGAGTGCATGGGAAACAAGGACAGTTATCCCTTTCAACAAATACTCAATGGAAAAAGGAAATGTTCAAGATAAGGCCGGTTGCTTTAGTTAATTTTCAAAATGTTTTTACTCCTTAAGTTTTTTTTTTGTTGCTGTATTTTTTGGGCCAAGACATTTCAGCTTTTCCTTTATTTTTGACGACATCCTTAGCTATCAACAAGAATAAAGACTGTGTAAATTAAAGAAAGCATAGCCCATCTGCATCTCGGTTTCAAATGATAAAGCTCGTTAACAGAAATATGACTTCTGACATTAAAGTCTCATCACACTGTAATGATAACTAAAGATCATATTTGAACTTTTCTGTTTGAACCTAACCAATCAGATCAGTTTTCCGGAAATGGCAGGCTGAAGAGTTAACAGCTCTAGTATTATGTACCACTTGCCACATGCTATTTAGATTTCTGCATAGTTTCACAGCTGTCACCACAGGCAACATAATAATCACTGCAGTTTCACAGCTGTCACCACAGGTTTAGTTTCAAGCATAGTTCCATAGCTGTCATCACAGGGTACGTGGTCATCACCACATTTTCACAGCTATCACCACATATTTTGGAGATTACAGCACAGTTTCACAACTGTCATCGCAGATTACGTGGCTATCACACCAGCTGCAGAGCTATAACCACAGTTTCCCATTTATCACCACAGGTTATCTAGATTTCAGTACAGTTTCACAGCTCTAACGCCAGGTTATTTAGCACAGATCACAGCTGTCACCACTGATTACGTGACCATCACCAGTTCCACAGTTTTTATTACAATATTTCAGAATCCTGATGCGATAATTGGTCGAAACTAGAAAGTTTGGCCAAAACATGTACTTTCCATGCTTTTCAGTTCTGTTGTTTTGCTCTTCCAAATGATAAACCTTTCATAGAACATATTTGATGTGGCTATAGTAGGCGTTAATGGAGTGTGTGGCGGTCGTAAAATGTTCCCCCGCCTTTCGTCATAATGTAGTTTATATTTTCTTGTCCTTCGGGATCATTGGTTTATAGTGGAATTTTGAAGATATTTCAGGGCCTTATTGGCCGAAACTAGCTGCTCTGGCCAAGTAACCTTTTGCGCTTCATGCTTTTCGGATTTGTTGTTTATTCCTTGCTCTCACAGGATAACTCTTTTATAGAACATATTTCACAGTAGGTTATTTTGAATTCAACAGTTCCACAGCCGTCACCATAGGCTACGTGACTAGCACCACAGTTTCACAGCTATCACCACAGGGTATTTATAATTCAGCATCGTTTTAATTTCAGCACAGTTTCACAATAAATAACATAGTTGTCATCACAGTTTCACAGCTGTCACCATAAATTATACAGATTTCAGTAGATTTTCACAGCTGTCACACAGATACTTGGCTCTCACCAAACTTTCGCAGGTATCACCACAGGTTATTCCGATTTCATCACAGTTTCACATCTGTCACCACAGGTTATGTGGTTATCACCACAGTTTCGCAGGATAACCCCAGGTTATTCAGAATTCAGCACAATTTCACATCTGTTACCACAGGTTATGTGGTCCAGCTGTCACCACATATTACGTGGCTATCGCACCAGCTGTAGAGCTATAACCACAATTACCACAGGTTATTTAAATTTCTGTAGAGTTTCACAACCCTTGCGCCAGGTTATTTAGCACAGATCACAGCTGTCACCAGGGGTTACGTGACCATCGCCAGTATCACAGTTGTTATATAATATTTCTGAGTCCTGATATGATAATTGGTCGAAACTAGAAAGTTTAGCCAACACGTGTACACTCCATGCTTTTCAGTTCTAATGTGACTATAGCTGGCGTTAAGGGAATGTGTGGCGGCCGTAAATCGTCTCCCCGCCTTTCGTCATAATGTAGTTTATATTTTCTTGTTCTTCGGGATCATTGGTTTCTTGTGGAATTTTGAAAATAAATTCAGGCCTTATTGACAAAAACTAGCTGCTCTGGCACAGTAAACGTTTGTACTCAAAGCTTTTCGGATCTATTATTAATTCCTTGCTACCAAAGGATAACTCTTATAGAACATACTATTTTGAATTCAGCAGTTTCACAGCTGTCAGGGTACGTGACTATCACCACAGTTTCACAGTTATCACCACTGGTAATTTAAAGTTTAGCGCTGTTTCACAACTGTCACCATAGAGTAAATAGCCATCATCGCTGTTTCATAGATATCACCACAGGTCATTTAGTTTTCAGTATAGTTTTATAGCTGTCACGAAAGACAACTCGGCATCACAACAGGTAACTCGGCATCACCACAGTTTCACAGCTTTCTCAATATGTTATTTTGATTTCAGCACAGTTTCACAGCTTCACAACAAATAACATAGCTGTCACCACAGTTTCACAGCATCGTTTCATAGCTGCCACCATAGGTCAAATTGCCATCACCGATGTTTCACAGATATCACCACAGGTTATTTAGTCTTCAGTATAGTTTTATAGCTGTCACAACAGAAAACTCGCAGTCACAACAGGCAACTCGGCATCACAAGAGTTTCACAGCTTTCACAATAAGTTATTTTAATTTCAGCACAGTTTCACAATAAATAACATAGTTGTCATCACAGTTTCACAGCTGTCACCATAAATTATACAGATTTCAGTAGATTTTCACAGCTGTCACACAGATACTTGGCTATCACCAAACTTTCGCAGGTATCGCCACAGGTTATTCCGATTTCATCACAGTTTGATCTGTCACCACAGGTTATGTGGTTATCACCACAGTTTGCCATCAATTACTACAGGCTTTTAGATTTCAGTGCAGTTTCACAGCTGTCGCCAAGGTTATTTAGATTTTAGCACAGGTCACAGCTGTCACCACTGGTTGCCTGGCCATCGCAACAGTTTCACTGTTTGTTTTACTATATACGGATCATGATGAGGCTCATTGGACGAAACTAGTTAGTTTTGCCCAAGAAAACTTGTACACTCCATGCTTTCAGCTCTGTTGTATATTCCTTGCTTCCAAATGATAAGCCTTTCACAGAACATATTTGCTGTGACTATAGCTGGCGTTAATAGAGTGTGTGTCGGCCGTAAACTGTCTCCCCGCCTTTCGTCACAATGTAGTTTATATTTTCTTGTCCTTCGGGATCATTGATGGAATTTTGAAAATATTTCAGGGCCAATGATGAGACCTATTTGGCCAAAACTAGCTGCTCTGGCCCATAAAAATTGTGCACTCCATGCTTTACGGATCTGTTGTTTATTCCTTGCTTCCAAAGGATAACTCTTTTATGGAACATATATCACAGTAACTTATTTTGAATTCAGCAGTTTCACTGCTGTCACCACAGGCTATGTAACTAGCACCACTTTTTCACAGCTATCATCACAGGTTATTTATAATTCAGCATCGCTTCATAGCTGTCACCATAGGTTAAATGGCCATCATCGCTGTTTCACATATATCACCCCAGGTCATTTAGTTTTCAGTATAGTTCTATAGCTGTCACAGCAGACAACTCGGCATCACAACAGGTAAATCGGCATCACCACAGTTTCACAGCTTTCTCAATATGTTATTTTGATTTCAACACAGTTTTACAGCTTCACATCAGATAACATAGCTGTCACCACAGTTTCACAGCTGTCTCCACAAAGTATACAGCTTTCAGTACATTTTCACAGCTGTCACACCGATACTTGGCTATCACCAAACTTTGGCAGGTATCACCACAGGTTATTCAGATTTCAGCACAGTTTCACAGCTGTCACCACAGGTTAAGTGGCTATCCCCACAGTGTGCCATCAATCACCACGGACCTGTACATTCCATGCTTTTAGGCTCTGTTGTATATTCCTTGCTTCCAAATGATAAGCCTTTCATAGAGCATATTTGCTGTGACTATAGCTGGCGTTAATGGAGTGTGTGGCGGCCGTACACTTTCTCCCCGCCTTTCGTCAAAATGTAGTTTCTATTTTCTTGTCCTTGGGGATCATTGGTGGAATTTTTAGAATATTTCAGTGCCACTGATGAGACCTATTTGCCCGAAACTAGCATTTCTAGCACAGAAAACTTGTGCATTCCAAGCTTTACGGATTAGTGTTTATTCCTTGCTTCCAAAGGATAACTCTTTCATGGAACATATTTCACAGTAACTTATTTTGAATTCAGCAGTTTCACTGCTGTCACCACAAGCTAGCACCACTATTTCACAGCTATCATCACAGGTTATTTATAATTCAGCATCGCTTCATAGCTGTCACCATAGGTTAAATGGCCATCATCGCTGTTTCACAGATATCACCACAGGTCATTTAGTTTTCAGTATATTTTTATAGCTGTCACAACAGACAACTTGGCATCACAATAGGTAAATCGGCATCACCACGGTTTCACAGCTTTCTCAATATGTTATTTTGATTTCAACACAGTTTTACAGCTTCACATCAGATAACATAGCTTCCATCACAGTTTCATAGCTGTCACCACAAAATTATACAGATTTCAGTACATTTCCACAGCTGTCACAAAGATACTTGGCTATCACCAAACTTTCGCAGGTATCACCACAGCTTATTCCGATTTCGACACAGTTTCACAGCTGTCACCACAGGTTAAGTGGCTATCACCACAGTTTGCCATCAATCACCACGGACTTGTACATCCCATGATTTTAGGCTCTGTTGTATATTCCTTGCTTACAAACGATAAACCTTTCATAGAACATATCTGATGTGAATATAGCTGGCGTTAAGGGAGTCTTTGGCTGCCGTAAAATGTCTCTTCGCCTCTCGTCATTATGTTGTCAATAATTTCTTGTCCTTCGCGATCATTGGTTTATTTTGGAGTTTTCAAAATATTTCAGGGTCAATGATGAGGCTGAATTGGCCAAAACCAGCTGCTCTGGTCCAGAAAACTTGTGCACTCCATGCTTTTCTGATCTGTTGTTTATGCCTTGCTTCCAAAGGATAACTCCTTGATATAACATATTTCACAGTAGGCTATTTGAATTCAGCAGTTTCACAGCTGTCACCACAAGCTACGTAACTAACACCCACTATCATAGCTATCACCACAGATATTCATAATTCTGCCTCATTTCACAGCTGCCACCATAGGTTAAATGGCCATCACCGCTTATTCACAGATATCACCACAGGTTATTTAGTTTTGAGTATAGTTTTATAGCTGTCACAACAGACAACTCAGCATCACAACAGAGAAGCCTCCTTGGTGCAGTGGTTACGCTACTCGCCTTGTAAACGAGGGATTGCAGGATCGATCCCGGGCTTCTCCAGACTTTCGGATGAGTCTTTAAACCGAGGTCCCGTCTCCGTATGACCTAAGCTGTTGGTGGGACGTAAAACTCAAACACACTCACTCACTCAGCATCACAACAGGAAACTCGGCATCAGAGCTTTCTCAATGTGTTATTTTGATTTCAGCACAGTTTTACAGCTTCACAACAGATAACATAGCTGTCAAAATAGTTTCACAGCTATCACCACAAATTATACAGATTTTAGCACAGTATTACAGCTTCACAACAGATAACATAGCTGTCAACACAGTTTTACAGCTTCACATCAGATAACATAGCTGTCACCACAGTTTCACAGCTGTCACCACAATTTTATGCAGATTTAATACGTAGTATGACCCATCTTCGTTCTTATGAATGTTTTCATTGCTCTTAAAGGAACTCATTTTTGATTTTTATTTGCCTTCACTGAAGCTGGTGTTGTGCCGTGTGGCGGCCGTAAAACGTCTCCCCGTACATCAACCATAGTGCAGTTTATATTTTACTTTTGGTCCTTTTAGATCAGCGTGAATATTCTGAGAAATCAGAAATAAATTATTGGTTTAGACTCATATTCTAGACAGGTTTTTAATTATTTGGACCCCATTTTGCTTTATATCAGTCTTTGTATCGACTGCCTATTCGAAATCTGCAAAATTGCAGTATGTTTCCTCTGGATTTCTTTGCCGGATCTTTACAGGGTCACTGATGAGGCTTTATTAGCTGAAACTACGTAGCATGACCCATCTTCTTTCTTATGAATGTTTTCATTGCTCTTAAAGGAACTCATTTTTGATTTTTATTCAGTACATTTTCACAGCTGTCACACAGATACTTGGCCATCACCAAACTTTGGCAGGTATCACCACAAGTTATTCAGATGTCAGCACAGTTTCACAGCTGTCACCACAGGTTAAGTGGCTATCCCCAAAGTTTGCCATCGATCACCACGGACTTGTACATTCCATGCTTTTAGGCTCTGTTGAATATTCCCTGCTTCCAAATGATAAGCCTTTCATAGAACGTATTTGCTGTGACTATAGCTGGCGTTAATGGAGTGTGTGGCGGCCGTAAATTGTCTCCCCGCCTTTCGTCTCAATGTAGTTTAAATTTTCTTGTCCTTCGGGATCATTGCCGGAATTTTGAAAATATTGCAGGGCCACTGATGAGACCTATTTGGCCGAAACTAGCTGCTCTGGCCCAGAAAACTTGTGCACTCCATGCTTTACGGATCTGTTCTTTATTCATTGCTTCCAAACGATAACTCTTTCATGGAACATATTTCAAAGTAAGTTATTTTGAATCCAGCAGTTTCACTGCTGTCACCACAGGCTACGTGACTAGCACCACTGTTTCAAAGCTATCATCACAGGTTATTTATAATTCAGCATCAATTCATAGCTGTCACCATAGTTTAAATGGCCATCATCGCTGTTTCACAGATATCACCCCAGGTCATTTAGTTTTCAGTATAGTTTTATAGCTGTCACAACAGACAACTCGGCATCACAACAGGTAAATCGGCATCACCACAGTTTCGCAGCTTTCTCAATATGTTATTTTGATTTCAACACAGTTTTACAGCTTCACATCAGATAACATAGCTTCCACCACAGTTTCATAGCTGTCACCACAAATTATACAGATTATAGTACATTTCCACAGCTGTCACACAGATACTTGGTTATCACCAAACTTTCGCAGGTATCACCACAGGTTATTCCGATTTCAGCACAGTTTCATAGCTGTCACCACAGGTTAAAGTCTTTCGCTGCGGTAAAATGTCTCCCGCCTTTCGTCATAATGATGTCTATAATTTCTTGTCATTCGGGATCATTGGTTTATTGTGGAATTTTTAAAATATTTCACGGCCAATGATGAGGCTGAATTGGCCGAAACCAGCTGCTCTGGTCCAGAAAACTTGTGCACTCCATGCTTTTCTGATCTGTTGTTTATGCCTTGCTTCCAAAGGATAATTCCTTTATAGAACATATTTCACAGTAGGCTATTTGAATTCAGCAGTTTCACAGCTGTCACCACAAGCTACGTAACTAACACCCACTATCATAGCTATCACCACAGATATTCATAATTCTGACTCATTTCACAGCTGCCACCATAGGTTAAATGGCCATCACCGCTTATTCACAGATATCACCACAGGTTATTTAGTTTTCAGTATAGTTTTGTAGCTGTCACAACAGACAACTCAGCATCACAACAGGAAACACGGCATCAGAGCTTTCTCAATGTGTTATTTTGATTTCAGCACAGTTTTACAGCTTCACAACAGATAACATAGCTGTCAACATAGTTTCACAGCTATCACCACAAAGTATACAGATTTCAGCACAGTTTTACAGCTTCACAACAGATAACATAGCTGTCAACACAGTTTTACAGCTTCACATCAGATAACATAGCTGTCACCACAGTTTCACAGCTGTCACCACAAATTATACAGATTTCAGTACATTTTCACAGCTGTCACACAGATACTTGGCCATCACCAAACTTTGGCAGGTATCACCACAGGTTATTCAGATTTCAGCACAGTTTCACAGCTGTCACCACAGGTTAAGTGGCTATCCCAACAGTTTACCATCAATCACCACGGACTTGTACATTCCATACTTTTAGGCTCTGTTGTATATTCCCTGCTTCCAAATGATAAGCCTTTCATAGAACATATTTGCTGTGACTATAGCTGTCGTTAATGGGGTTTGTGGCGGCCGAAAACATGACCACAGGCTATTTATAATTCAGCATCGCTTCATAGCTGTCAATATAGGTTAAATGGCCATCATCGCTATTTCACAGATATCACCACAGGTCATTTAGTTTTCAGTATAGTTTTATAGCTGTTACAACAGACAACTCGGTATCACAACAGGTAAATCGGCATCACCACAGTCTCACAGCTTTCTCAATATGTTATTTTGATTTCAACACAGTTTTACAGCTTCACATCAGATAACATAGCTTCCACCACTGTTTCACAGCTGTCACCGCAAATTATACAGATTTCAGTACATTTCCACAGCTGTCACACAGATACTTGGTTATCACCAAACTTTCGCAGGTATCACCACAGGTTATTCCGATTCCAGCACAGTTTCACAGCTGTCACCACAGGTTAAGTGGCTATCTCCACAGTTTGCCATCAATCACTACGGACTTGTACATTCCATGCTTTTAGGCTCTGTTGTATATTCCTTGCTTACAAATGATAAACCTTCCATAGAACATATTTGCTGTGACTATAGCTGGCGTTAAGGGAGTCTTTGGCTGCCGGGAAATGCCTCTCCGCCTTTCGTCATAATGTTGTCTATAATTTCTTGTCCTTCGGGATCATTGGTTTATGGTGGAATTTTTAAAATATTTCAGGGCCAATGATGAGGCTGAATTGGCCGAAACCAGCTGCTCTGGTCCAGCAATCTTGTGCACTCCATGCTTTTCTGATCTGTTGTTTATGCCTTGCTTCCAAACGATAACTCCTTTATAGAATATATTTCACAGTAGGCTATTTGAATTCAGCAATTTCACAGCTGTCACCACAAGCTACGTAACTAACACCCACTATCATAGCTATCACCACAGGTATTCATAACTCTGCCTCATTTCACAACTGTCACCATAGGTTGAATGGCCATCACCGCTGTTTCACAGATATCACCACAGGTTATTTTGTTTTCAGTATAGTTTTATAGCTGTCACAACAGGCAACTCAGCATCACAACAGGAAACTCGGTATCACAGCTTTCTCGATGTGTTATTTTGATTTCAGCACAGTTTTACAACAGATAACATAGCTGTCAACATAGTTTCACAGCTGTCACCACATATTATACAGATTTCAGTACATTTTCACAGCTGTCACACAGATACTTGGCTATCACCAAACTTTGGCAGGTATCTCCACAGGTTATTCAGATTTCAGCACAGTTTCACAGCTGTCACCACAGGTTAAGTGGCTATCCCCACGGTTTGCCATCAATCACCACGGACTTGTACATTCCATGCTTTTAGGCTCTGTTGAATATTCCTTGCTTCCAAATGATAAGCCTTTCATAGAACATATTTGCTGTGACTATAGCTGGCGTTAATGGTGTTTGTGGCGGCCGTAAACTGTCTCCCCGCCTTTCGTCACAATGTAGTTTATATTTTCTTGTCCTTCGGGTTCATTGGTGGAATTTTGAAAATATTTCAGGCCCACTGATGAGACCTATTTGGCCGAAACTAGCTGCTCTGGCCCAGAAAACTTGTGCACTCCATGCTTTACGGATCTGTTGTTTATTCCTTGCTTCCAAATGATAACTGTTTTATGGAACATATTTCGCAGTAAGTTATTTTGAATTCAGCAGTTTCTCTGCTGTCACCACAGGCTACGTGACTAGCACCACTGTTTCACAGCTATCATCACAGGTTATTTATAATTCAGCATCACTTCATAGCTGTCACCATAGGTTAAATGGCCATTATCGCTGTCTCACAGATATCACCACAGGTTATTTAGTTTTCAGTATAGTTTTATAGCTGTCACAACAGACAACTCTGCATCACAATAGGTAAATCGGCACCACCACAGTTTCGCAGCTCTAATATGTTATTTTGATTTCAACACAGTTTTACAAATTCACATCAGATAACATAGCTTACGCCACAGTTTCACAGCTGTCACCACAAATTATACAGATTTCAGTACATTTCCACAGCTGTTACACAGATACTTGGTTATCACCAAACTTTCGCAGGTATCACCACAGGTTATTCCGATTTCAGCACAGTTTCACAGCTGTCAAACGATAAACCTTTCATAGAACATATTTGATGTGAATATAGCTGGTGTTAAGGGAGTCTTTGGCTGCCATAAAATGTCTCTCCGCCTTTCGTCACAATGTTGTCTATAATTTTTTGTCCTTCGGGATCATTGGTTTATTGTGGAATTTTTAAAATATTTTAGGGCCAATGATGAGGCTGAAATGGCCGAAACCAGCTGCTCTGGTCCAGAAAACTTGTGCACTCCTTGCTTTTCTGATCTGTTGTTTATGCCTTGCTTCCAAAGGATAACTCCTTTATAGAACATATTTCACAGTAGGCTATTTGAATTCAGCAATTTCACAGCTGTCACCACAAGCTACGTAACTAACACCCACTATCATAGCTATCACCACAGGTATTCATAATTCTGACTCATTTCACAGCTGTCACCACAGGTTAAATGGCCATCACCGCTGTTTCACAGATATCACCACAGGTTATTTAGTTTTCAGTATAGTTTTATAGCTGTCACAACAGACAACTCAGCATAACAACAGGAAACTCGGTATCACAGCTTTCTAAATGTGTTATTTTGATTTCAGCACAGTTTTACTGCTTCAAAACCGATAACATAGCTGTCAACATGGTTTCACAGCTATCACCACAAATTATACAGATTTCAGGACAGTTTTACATCTTCCCAACAGATAACATAGCTGTCAACACAGTTCTACAGCTTCACATCAGATAACATAGCTGTCACCGCAGTTTCACAGCTGTCACCACAAATTATACAGATTTCAGTACATTTTCACAGCTGTCACACAGATACTTGGCTACCACAAAACTTTGGCAGGTATCACCACAGGTTATTTAGATTTCAGCACAGTTTCACAGCTGTCACCACAGGTTAAATGGCTATCCCCACAGTGTGCCATCAATCACCACGGACTTGTACATTCCATGCTTTTAGGCTCTGTTGTATATTCCCTGCTTCCAAATGATAAGCCTTTCATAGAACATATTTGCTGTGACTATAGCTGGCGTTTATTGCGTGTGTGGCGGCCGTAAACTGTCTCCCCGCCTTTCGTCACAATGTAGTTTATGTTTTCTTGTCCTTCGGGATAATTGATGGAATTTTTAAAATATTTCAGGGCCACTGATGAGACCTATTTGGCCGAAACTAGCTGCTCTGGCCCAGAAAACTTGTGCACTCCATGCTTTACGGATCTGTTGTTTATTCCTTGCTTCCAAATGATAACTCTTTTATGGAACATATTTCACAGTAAGTTATTTTGAATTCAGCAGTCTTACTGCTGTCACCACAGGCTACGTGACTAGCACCACTGTTTCACAGCTATCATCACAGGTTATTTATAATTCAGCATCGCTTCATAGCTGTCACCATAGGTTTAATGGAAATCATCGCTGTTTCACAGATATCACCACAGGTCATTTAGTTTTCAGAATAGTTTTATAGCTGTCACAGCAGACAACTCGGCATCACAACAGGTAAATCGTCATCACCACAGTTTCACAGCTTTCTCAATATGTTATTTTGATTTCAACACAGTTTTACAGCTTCACATCAGATAACATAGCTTCCACCACAGTTTCATAGCTGTCACCACAAAATTATACAGATTTCAGTACATTTCCACAGCTGTCACAAAGATACTTGGCTATCACCAAACTTTCGCAGGTATCACCACAGCTTATTCCGATTTCGACACAGTTTCACAGCTGTCACCACAGGTTAAGTGGCTATCACCACAGTTTGCCATCAATCACCACGGACTTGTACATCCCATGCTTTTAGGCTCTGTTGTATATTCCTTGCTTACAAACGATAAACCTTTCATAGAACATATCTGAATATAGCTGGCGTTAAGGTAGTCTTTGGCTGTCGTAAAATGTCTCTCCGCCTTTCGTCATTATGTTGTCTATAATTTCTTGTCCTTCGGGATCATTGGTTTATTGTGGAATTTTTAAAATATTTCAGGGTCAATTGGCCGAAACCAGCTGCTCTGGTCCAGCAATCTTGTGCACTCCATGCTTTTCTGATCTGTTGTTTATGCCTTGCTTCCAAAGAGTAACTCCTTTATATGACATATTTCACAGTAGGCTATTTGAATTCAGCAGTTTCACAGCTTTCACCACAAGCTACGTAACTAACACCCACTATCATAGCTATCACCACAGTTATTCATAGTTCTGCCTCATTTCACAGCTGTCACCATAGGTTGAATTGCCATCACCGCTGTTTCACAGATATCACCACAGGTTATTTAGTTTTCAGTATAGTTTTATAACTCTCACAACAGAGAACTCAGCATCACAACAGGAAACTCGGTATCACAGCTTTCTCAATGTGTTATTTTGATTTCAGCACAGTTTTACAGCTGCACAACAGATAACATAGCTGTCAACATAGTTTCACAGCTATTACCACAAATTATACAGATTTCAGTACATTTTCACAGCTGTCATACAGATACTTGGCTATCACCAAACTTTCGCAGGTATCACCTCAGGTTATTCAGATTTCAGCACAGTTTCACAGCTGTCACCACAGGTTAATATGTGGCTATCACCACAGTTTGCCATCAATCACCACGGGCTATTTAGATTTCAATACAGTTTCACAGCTGTCACCCCAGATTATTTAGATTTTAGCACAGGTCAAAACTGTCACCACTGGTCGCCTGGCCATCGCAACTGTTTCACATTTTTTTTTTTGTTTGTTTTTTTGTACTATTTCAGGGTCCTGATGAGGGTCATTGGACGAAACAAGTTAGTTTGGCCAAGGAATACATGTATACGTTATGCATTTCATAGAACATATTTGATGTGACTATAGCTGGCATTAAGGGAGTGTGTGGCGGCTGTAAAATGTATCCCCGCATTTCGTCATAGGTAGTTTATATGTTCTTCTCCTTCGGGATCATTGGTTTATTGTGGAATTTTGAAATTATTTCAGGGCCACTGATGAGGCCTAATTGGCCGAAACTAGCTGTTCTGGGCCAGAAAACTTATGCACTCCATGCTTTTAGGATCTGTTGTTTATTCCTTGCTTCCAAAGGATAACTCTTTTATAGAACATATTTCCGGTTGGTGTTTTTGAATTCAGCAGTTCCACAGCTGCCACCACATGCTACGTGACTAGCACCACAGTTTCACAGCTTTCACCACAGGTTATTTATAATTCTGCATCGTTTAATAGCTGTCACCATAGATTAAATTGCCATCACCGCTGTTTGACAGATATCACCATAGGTTATTTAGTCTTCAGTATAGTTTTATAACTGTCACAACGGAAAACTCGCAATCACAACAGATAACTCGGCATCACCACAGGTTTACAGCTTTTTGTTTATTTCAGCACAGTTTCACCGCTTCATAACAGATAACATAGCTGTCACCACAGTTTCACAGCTGTCACCACAGATTAAAGATTTCAGCACTTTTTCACAGCTGTAACACAGATACTTGGCTCTCAACAAACTTTGGCAGGTATCACCACAGGTTAATCAGATTTCAGCACAATTTCACAGCTGTAACCGACGATTATGTGGCTATGACCACCGTCTTATAGCTACCACCACAGGTTATTTATAATTCAGCACCGTTTCACAGCTGTCCAAATGTCCATCACCGCTGTTACACAGATTATCACCGCAGGTTATAGTGTCAACTCGGCATCACAACAGGTAACTCAGCATCACCACAGTTTATCAGCTTTTCCATATGTTCTGTTGATTTCAGCACAATTTCACATTTCGTGTTGTGAAGCTCTAGTGATAGCCATTTTTCCTGAGGTGACAGTGTGAAATGGAGGTGATAGCCATATTACAAACATTAATGGCTATGGGACTCAGATGATAGCAATACAACCTGAGGTGATATCGTTGTTACCTGTAGGGACAGCTCTGAAACTCGGGTGATAACCATTCTAACTGTTGTGACAATTATTAATCATAGTTGACTGCTGTATTACCCGTGGTGACGACTGTCAAACTTAGGTGATAGCGATCTTACTTTTGTGAAGGAAAGCTGAGAAAGTCAGGTGATAGCCATATTACTTGCTGTGATAGCTGAAAACTAAAATGATAGCCATACTACCTATAGTGACAGCGGTGAAACTGAAATTATTGCTATATAATATGTGTCGACAGCTGTGAAACTAAAGTGATAGCCATATAACCTGTGGTGATGTGATGAAAGCTAAGAAATTGAGGTGATGGCGATATTACCTTTGGCGATGGCTGTTAAACTCTGGCGATAACCATACTACCTGGGGTCATAGCCATATTACCTGTGATGACAGCTGTGAAACTTGAAAAATCACGTGATAGCCATATTACTTGTGGTGATATCTGTGAGACTTATTTGAAAGCCTTACTACCTACGGCGACATTTGTGAAACTGAAACGATAGCCATAATACCGTAGTGGTAACTGCTACTCAGGTAGTGACCATATAGCCTCTGGGAATAGCTGTCAAGCTAAGGGGATAGCCAAACAAGCTATGGGAATAGCTGTGAAACAGACTTGACTGCTGTATTACCTGTGGTGGCAGCTGTCCAACTGAGGTGACAGGCATATAACCTGTAATGCTAGCTGTGCAATTCAGATGATAGTCATACGGCTTCTTGGGAAACTCAGGTGATAGCCATATTACCTGAGGTGTAAGATGCGAAACTGAGGTGACAGCCTTATAACCTGTGGTGGTAGCTGCAAAACGGAGGTTATAGCCATATTACCGGCGGTGATGCGTCTGACTGGCGATCAGAAGTACGCGGGTTCGATACTTGCCGGGGTTGGCAGTATTCTTTCGTGGAGATTGATTATGAAATCTTTTCTACGGTCATTCTTTCCAGGAAAATTCTGGATAGGTAACCTGACTGGCTCAAAAATGACAAAATAGTGTTGATTTGGCCATTAAACTCCAATGCAAACAAAAAACTGTGAACTCCTGTGATAGCATTAATTACTACCTGTTGTGACAGCGGGGAAAATCAGGTGTTAACCATCCTAGTTGAAGTGACAGTTGTGAAACAGAGGTGATTGTTGTATCACCTGTTGTGACAGATGTCAACCGAGATGATAGCCGTATTGCCTGTAACGATAGCTCTGAAATTCAGGTGATACTTATTTTTTGTGGGAAGCTCAGATGATAGTCATAGTTCCTGTCGTAAAAGCTGTGAAATGGAGGTAATATCCATATTACCTCTGATGATAGCTGTGAAACTCAGTTGGCAGCAATATAACCTGTGGTTACATCTGTCAAACTGAGGTGACAGCCATGTTACCTGTGAAACTCAGGTGATAACCATTCTACCTGTTGTGTCAAGTGTCAAACACAGTGGATTGCTATATTACCTTTGGTGATAGCTATCAGTCTGATGTGATAGCGATACGGCCAGATGATAACCATACTACCTGCGATAACCACACTACCTGTTCTGAGATTTGTGAAACGGAGGTCATTGCTTAATAATCTGTGGTGACAGCCGTAAAACTGAGGTGTTTGTCATACCACCTTTGGTGATAGCTGTGAAATTTGGTTTAAAAATAGAGGTGAAGGCAATGATCAGGAACGAATACAATTACCCAAAATCTCCTGACAGAGACACCAATGGGAAAGAAATACGAACATAAAATAGCTAAACCCTAATGAAAACACCACAAGCGGATAGCCAAAATCACAAATAGTTTCACACAAAATGGCCAAACAGCTGTAGAAAATAAAAAGACATAAGCAATACATACATGCGAAGACGCAATATAACAAAAATAAACCACAACAGAAGAACCGCATTGGAACGGTCAGCAAAAGTCTTCCACTCGGGGGCTTAAATCGATTGTACATGGCTTTGGTTCTTTTATGGTTTAGACAAATAATCGTTTAAGTCCGCATTAGGTCACATCACATTTGATGACAGCTGTGAAACTGGAAACTCAGGTGATGGCCATATTACCTGTGGTGATATCTGTAAGACTAATCTGAAAGCCTTACTACCTGGGGTGACAGCTGTGAAACTGCGGTGATAGCGATATTATATATAGTGGTAACTGTTATTCAGGTGGCGGCCATATATAGCCTGCGGTGATAGAGGTGACTGCTGCACTACCTGTGGTGACAGCTGCCAAACCGAGGTGATATGTATATTACCGTTAATGACAGGTGTAAAATTCAGGTGATAGTCCTACTACTTCTTTTGTTATACAGGTGACAGCCATATTACCCGAGGTGAAAGATATGAAACTGAGATGACAGCCATATTACCCGTGGTGGCAGCTGTTAAAGCCATATTACCTGCTCAGGTCTAATAGCCTTACTACCTGTGGTGACAGCTGGGAAACTCAGGTGATATCCATACTCAATTTAGTGACAGCTATGAACAGAGGCGATTGCTATATTACCTTTGTTGACAGCTGTAAAACACAGGCGATAACCGTATTACCTGCGATGATAGCTGTGAAAATCAGGTGTTAGTCATATTACTTGTGGTGATTGCTGTGAAACTAAGGTGATAATCATAATACCTCCAGTGACAGCGGTGAAACTGAAGTTATTGCTATAATATACAATGTGACATTGTGGAACTGAGGTGATAGCCATATTACCTTCCGTGTTGTGGTGATCCCTGAAAAACTCGGGTGATAGCGATATTGACTTTGTTGATAGTTGTGAAACTCTAGGAACCATACTACCCATTGCGACTTTTGTGAGACAGAGGCCATTGGTCAATAACATGTGGTGACATTTGAAAAACTGAAGAGTTAGCCATATAACCTGTGGTGATAGCAGTGAAACTTGGGTTCCAGTCATATCACCTGTGGTGATAGCTGTGAAACTCAGTTGATAGCCATATTTCATGCGGTGATATCTGTGAGAATAAGTTCAAAGCCATACAAGCCAAAATATTAATGGTAAAAGCTGTGTACGGCATCAGTTGTTATAGCCATTATACCTGGCCATTCAACCTGTGGTGACAGCCGTATAACTCAGGGAACAGCCTCATTACCTGTGGTGATAGCTGTGAAACTCACCCGTGTAGACATACATGTAATGACTCAGTTGACAGTCATTCTTGCTGCGATGATAGCTGTGCGCTAATATCATAGCCATATTAACTGTGGCAATAGCTGAGATTTGTTTGTCTTTGGTTTTTACGTCCAAGGCAACACCATTTAGGAGATTTAGGGGTTGCTTTCTGTTTTGAGGGATTTTTACCTGACACTGAGATAAACTGACATCTAAAGGCCTACGGCCCAAAGAAACCGCAAGGGTTTAAAAGACGGTCCATCTCGCACCACTTTTCCTGGAAAGAACTGAACAAATTATTTGTCTAAATCGCGACGGAATTTAGACAATTGTGGATTGTGGCCACGTAAAATCGATTTAAGTCCCCCGGTGGAAATCTTCCACTGACCGTTCCAAGGCAGCTCTTCTGTGGCGATTTATTTATGTTGTTGTTTGTTGCTTACTGTGTGTATCACTTGTGTCTTTTAATTTTGGATGGCCATATGGCCATTTTGTGGGAAAGTAACTGTCCTTATGGCCTTCCTTTGTTTAGGTTTCCATTATGGTCTGGTCGCTTAATCTTTGTATTTCTTTCCCTTTGGTGTCTTTTTTGGGTGGAGTAAGTTAATTGTATCAATTCCTGATCTTTGTTTTACTTCTACTTTTTAGATCTTCTAAGCGGTAAGCCGTAATTGCATCGATTCCTGATCATTGCCTTCAGTTCGATTCCATTAACGTTTCTAACACGTTTACAGACGTCATTTTATTGTGCGAATATTTCGGCAATGTTTCAAAAACGTCATTTATCAAGGGCGTCTCTTGCCTGGTGCCTCCAGTTGACCTGTCTCACGAGCTACGTTGGTCGGTGTGTGCTGGGAGGGGGATGTGCTGTGTTTGCCGGATCTTGTCCATCATCCGTTTCGGTTTCAGAACTTTGCGGTTGAGACACACTGATGAAGATTAAATACATGTATCAGAAAGGCCTCTGTGTCACTAAATTAGGTATAATTACGCCTTAATTATCAAACGTTTCTCTGCTTACATTTGCGAATGATTTCATCAATGTTATTATACCCGCTTTTTCAAGAAAAATCGGGTATATTGTTTTCGTACCAGAGTTGAGTGAGCGTCTGTCCGTCCGTCTGTCTGTCCGTCCGTCGCGTTTCTTGTAAATGGATCTCCTCTGCAACCACTGAAGTTACACTTTCGAAACTTTGCATGTGGATAGTTCATGGTATGTAGATGGCAGTGGGTTACTTTTTGTGACCTTGAACCCAACGTGGCCCCAAGGTCAAAAGTCAGAAAGTAGGACATTATCATACCTTCTAAACTGTTGGGATTGCACTTCCGAAACTTGATTATTGGATAGCCCTTGGAATGTAGAACATATTGGAATACTTTTCGTGTGACCTTGACCCAAACATGACCCCTGGGTCAAAGGTCAAAAAGTAGGACTTTATCATATCTTCTAACCTGTTGGGATTGCACTGCCGAAAATTGATTATTGGAAAGCCCTTGGAAGTAGAACATATTGGAATACTTTTCGTGTGACCTTGACGACAACATGGCCCCAGGGTCAAAGGTAAAAAATATGACATTGCCATATCTTTAGTGTTATTCACAGAAAAATCGGGTATTTGCGATGGTATACCATCGACTGCGCCATCTAGTTTTGATGCTTTAATCACAATTTTAATGACATTATAAAACATTGGAAAATGCATTAGCTCTTCAATTCAGTACTTCTGTCAATGGGGCCCATTGTGAAAACACACACATCTTACACTTCTTTCTGTCAATTTTTCTCCATCTATGGAAGTTTGTGACACTTTTCTTACTTCTGGTTCAAATTTAGATAAATTGTGTTCATTAGAACAGACTCTTCGAAGCAGTTAGAAAAAAAAACGACCAGTGGGTCACGTATACCCCAGGCCAGCGCCACCCTCTAATATAGCTTTTGAGCTGGTATGTAATATGAATGAAGAAGTCAAGAAGTTATAAGAATCTATATATGTGCTTGTAAGAGCTAAACCAAACATAAAAATTCTAAATGGACCACCGAGTGAGGGCATCAAAGTTACTGAAGGGTTGGGGGCATCAATGTTACTGAAGCAGCAGGGTGGGATATGCATCAATAAAATCTTTGGACTGCTAAGCAAACTCGATGCAAGTATAAATTGGATTTGTCTTAGAGTTAAGAACATACAGGCATCAATAAACTTTGTCATAAAACTTAAAAAAAAATGTAAAATTTCTAAGTCTGTGACCTTGAGATCACCTTGGGTGGGGGAAGGACAAACATAACGAAATCTTTGGACTGGTTTGCAACATTGATGCAAGTATCAACTGAATTTGTGTTAGAGTTTAGAACATACAGGCATCTATAAACTTTGTCATAAAACTTTGACCAAATATAATTTTTTAAGTCTTTGACCTTTACCTCAAGGTCACTGTGGGGCTAGGACATGCATCAATGATATCTTTAGACCAGTATGTAACTTCAGTGTAAGTATCAACTAAATCTATCAAAGGGTTCAGAAGATATAATCTCTTAGAAACTTTGACGCAAAACTTTAACCACAATGTTTACGGACGGAAGAAGGATGGACGGACATCGGGCGGACAGATGGACGGACGGACGTTCTCACAAATGGATAGTTATGTGGCTATTTTTGGCGGGATCGATACTTAAGTGGCTACTTTTAGCCACAGAAAAGAAGTAATTTCGGTGTCTAACGAAATAAATCCTATTGACTTACATTGATTCTGTCCATTTACATAGCCACCTAACTATCCATTTGTTGGTGCGGACAGACGGAAAGACGGACGGAAGAACGGCAGGACGAAAGCATTATACCCCATAGCATACCTCGTATACCGGGGGTATAATGAGTACATAGTACGTCTATGCTGTGGATAAGATTATGGTAAAAAAGTATGCCCTTGCCAACCCTACTTTCATCTATATGAAGTGGGGTCTAAATGGGTATGCATTTCCCGGACTTGTTAGTTTGTTTTAACAGTATAGGCCTACTTTATTTCAACAGCAGCTTTGTGACCATAAAGTATCTCAGTGGCTCAGTTGAATGCGCAAGTTGCTAATGATCAGCTCGTGCGATTGATCCTCTCTAGGCTGAGGATGTTTCTTGCAAGTGATCTTGATCACGAACTATGTTCTATAGCATCTCGACCTCTTCTGCTTATCTAAGGACCGTTGTCAGTTTCTAAAAGACGAATGTGCACTATACTTGCACTGGTTATCAGCATATTGGTGATCTATTTACATTTTTCTAATTGGTCCTGTGAACTCACTATGTCCAAATCTATAAGTTCCACTGCAAAATTATTTGTACAAAACACAGTTTTCCAAAGTATTTCGAAATAATGGTGAGTCTTGGGACTTGCAAAATTTAATTTGTAAGTCCCTCGGAGAAATTATGAGTTGTTTGTTTGATTTGAGGTTTAACGTCCCCGTCAACACTGTAAAGATAATTTTGGAGACGTTGCTTCCAATTTTGTGGGTTTATTTGTCGATTCCTGATCATTGCCTTCACATCTATTTTGTGTGCTGGTGGATGAACAAACAAATGGACAGAAAAATAGGTCCCTAAGTCGTGCCATGTTAAAAGCAGGCATGACCAAAAAAAAAACTGAAAGTAAGCAAGAAAACAACTGACTTTCGTTGCCAGACAATATTTCATTTATTTCTTAATTATAATTCATTTCAATGCTTCCAGCCTTTAGCGTCTTTTACTGTCCTTCTTCCCCTCGATGTTGATTCTGAAACACAAGGAAAATTCCATCACAATTTAAATATAAAAGACTGACAGATACTAATGGTCATTTTTGAGAGGGATGCGAGTCATGCAAACGTGCACACATGTACACATGCACATATGTATGCATGCACAAACACATGCACACAAACATGCATGCATGCACAAACACATATGCATGCACACACACGCTTGCATGCGCACACACAAATGCATGCATGTACTCTTGCATGCACACATACATACAGCATGTACATGAGTGTGCACCCACACAAGCACACATGCATGCACACATACAGTCATGCAAGCATGCATACACACACTCATGCAAGCATGCACACATACATGCATGTATGCACTCACATATGCAGGCACGCATACATGCACACATGCATGCATGCGCACGCACACACAGGTATGCATGTATAAATGCAATATCCCCACCCCTAACAGCTTGGTTGTGCGAGGGAGATGATAACTGTTTATGTGTGTTTATGAAGAAAAAAAGAAAAGAAAAGAAAAAAAAAACAAATTTCCATTCCTCCACCGGCGTTTGAACTCACGACCCTCTGTTTCATAATCGACAATCTGATTCGTAGTCCAGCACTCTATCGACTCCACTGGCACACGTTTCTTACGCTATGCTATGCATCACAAAACATACAATGTACAAATACCCAAACTGACAAAAGGCCATAACTCATGAATTATTTTTTCGGAATTTAGTCAAAAGTTCATCAGGTCATCTACTCATCACAACCAATCTATTTACCAACTTTCAAGGCTCTAGCTCTTATAGTTTTTGAGATATTTTGCTGACAAGATTTTATATAAAAAATCAAAGGGCAATAACACTTGAAAATGGCATAATCCGGATAAGGAGAAAAAAACACGTTGTCTGCTAATTTTACATGAGAAGATTATATATGAAATTTCAAAACCCTAGCATACACGGTTCTTAAGTTATGCTATGCATCACAAAATATACAAATGTCCAAAGTGACAACGGATCATAACTCATCACCACAAATCTATTCACCAACTTTCAAAGCTCTAGCTTCAATGGATTTTGAGATATTTTGCTGACAAAATTTTATCAAAATAAAAATCAAGGCAATAACTCTTGAAAGGGGCATAATCCGAATGAGAAAAAAAAATCGTGTCTCCTAATTTTCCATGAGGAATCCATATATTACATTTCAAAGCCCTAGCATACATGGTTCTTAAGTTATGCTATGTATCACAAAGCATACAATGTACAAATACCCAAAGTAACAAAGGGTCATTACTCATGAAGTATTTTTCGGAATTTAGTCAAAAGTTAATGAAGTCATCTAATCATCACCACCAAATTATTCACAAATTTTCAAGGCTCTAACTCTTCTAGGTTTTGAGATATTCTGCTGAAAAGATTTTATCAAAAAGAAAAATTCAAACTCTTGATAGGGATGAGAAAATAATACGTGTCACCTAATTTTCTATGAGGTTATGAAATTTCAAAACCCTAGCATATAGGTTCTTAGGTTATGTTATGCATAAAAAGCGTAACGGACGGACGGACAGACGGACGAACGAAGCAGAATCAATATGTCCTCCCAACTTCTTTGAAGTTGGGGGGCATAATGAACATGGACAGATCTATACATTTTACAGAAATTTTAAAATTTGTAACATTCATCACAATAGAGCTAAAGTTATACCTATATACTTGCATATTTTTATATTCTAAAAGTGACGAAAAACTACTATGTGTTTATCTATACCTCTCAAACATGCATATTTGGCTTGAAGATTGTTAGATACATGTAGTACATTAGCTGGTCATAATAATGTAGAAGTGGAGGCAATGATCAGGAATCGATACCATTAACCTACAACTCCCATCAGAGACACCAAAGGGAAAGAAACGCAAACATGAAACAACAGACCCTAATGGAAACATCAATAGCGGATAGCCAAAAGGACAGTTACTTTCCCACAAAATAGCCATTAGGCTATCCAAAATAAAATGATATAAGCGACACAATCACCTAAAGACAAACCATAACGAAAATAAACCACGACAGAAGAACCGCCTTGAAAAAGTAATGTTTACAGATTCATGGCCTTGTTGACAGTTGCATGGGCAATGCTGATATCTGTATGAGCCAAGATGGCAGCTATAAGAGTAGTTATATGATTCATGATGGTAGCGACGGTATATGAATCATGGGGACAGCTGTATGGCACACAATTACAGTAGTACGAATCATGGCGATAGCTGTATAACAAATGGTGATAGCTATAAGAGTAATTATAAGAGTAAGACTAAAATATGATTCATGGTGAAAACTGTATGAGTCATGGTGATGGCTTTTTGAGTTATAGTGAGAGTTTGAAGATTAATCATAACAGCTGCATGAGTATTTGTGGTAACTGCATGAGTCATGTTGACAGTTGTATGAGTCATGGTGATAGCGTATGTGCAAAGGTAATACAGTCGTAATCGTGATAGCAATATGATTCGTGGGGATAGCTGACTGAGTCATGATGACAGCTAAATGAATCATGATGATAGTTGTATGAGTTATGAAGGCAGCTAAGGGTGACATCTTGATAGCCATTTGATACATGGTAATAACTGTATGATGTTCTATATAATGGGCAATCCTTTGGAAGCAAGGGCTCCAATACGGAACCGAAACCCGTAGTGTACAAGTTTTTTTCTGGGACAGACTAGCTAGTTTCCACAATTAGGCCTAGCCAGTGACCCTCAACTATTCTCAAATTTTCGCAGTGGAATCAAGGATCCAAAATGACTTGAAAATATAACCCACGCTATGATCAAGGGCAGGGAGACGTTTGACGGCCGCCACACATTCCCTAAATACAAGCTGTGGTGAAGTCATATATAATAATCCTTTGGAAGCAAGGACTACAACACGGAACAGAAAATCATAGTGTACAGGGTTATCTGGGCTATGTGATTCTTGTGATAGTCGTTGCGACAACTGTATTGGTCTTGTGACAGCTTTATACGTCATAGGGACAGCTGTATGAATCATAGTGGCAGCTTTATGAGTCATGGTGATAACTTTAGGAGTCAATGTGCTAGCTGTGTGAGTTGTGGTGATGGCTGTATTAGTCATATTAATACCAGTATGAGTAATGGGAATAGCTATAGGAGTAATGTTGGAAGCTGTTTAAGTCCTGGTAATAGCTACCAGAGCCATGACAATAAATGAATGTGTCCCTGTGGTAGTGATACATACATGTACCAGTCGTAGTGATTGTTGTAGTCGTCGCGGTGGCAGCGGTTTATGTCATGGTGACAGCTCTGTGTGTGTGTGTGTGTGTGTGTGCGTGCGTGCTGGGGCATGTTTCGTCCCACCGAAGGTAAGATCATATAGAAACGGGACCTCGGTTTAAAGATTTATCCGTAAGTCTGGAGAATAAAAAGCTGAAAGGTTGCCTTTGGAAATAAAGAACACATACAAGAACGAAAATCGGAGACTCGGTTTTATTGAGTCTCTTCATACACAGCAATATAGTTTGCAAGGCTGCATACGCCTCCTACCACCGGCTTAAGCGATATTCGATTTTCAAACGCAATTATCCCAGAGGCTAAGAAAATATAATCTGCACTATGATGAAGGACGGGGAGACTTTTTACGGCCGCCACACGGCACTTAACACGAGCTGCAGTGAGGTAACGGTTGCCTTTGGAAACAAATCAAATAAAAAAACGAAAATCGGAGACTCGGTTTTATTGAGTACCTTCAGAAACAGCAATATAGTTTGCAAGGCGTATGATCCCAAAGGAAAAGGAAATATAATCTGCACTTAGAAAATATGATCTGCCCAAATCGAACCCAAGATACCTGGTTTCTTAGACGAGTAGCTTAACCGCTACACCCGCGGAGGCTTTAATGGTGGTGACAGCTGAATGAGTCATGGTGATAACATTGTAAGTCATGGGGCTAGCTGTATTAGTCATGGGGACAGTTGTGTGAGCAATGGTGAGAGCTATGCGAGTCATGCTGATAACTGTATGCGTCATGATGACAGCTGTATGTGTCATGGCGACCGCTGTGTGAGACATGATGACACCTGAAGTAGTCATGGTGACAGTTGTAGGAGTCGTGAGGACAGCAGCTGTGTGCATCATGTTGATATGGACAGCTGTATGACCAATGGTTACAGCTGCACGAATCATAGTGACAGTACATGAGATAAAATGGCTGATGAAAGTGTTATGGGTCTTGGTGATAGCTGTATTTGAAATTAAGATATCGTTATAGTCATGCTGGTAACTGTATGAATCATGGTGATGGTTGGAGAAGTCGTGGTGGTAGCTGCGTGAGTCACGGTTACAGCTGTATGAGTCATCTTAATAGCAGTATGAGTTATGGTAATAGCTACAAGAATCATGGTGATAGATGTATGCGTGATTGCGATAGCTGTATTTGTCTTTCCTTTGTTGATCTGAATAGAGGTTTACGGCGCTTGCTGTATAAGTCATGGTGATAGCTATATTGATCATGGTGGTCACAAAATGAGTCATTGTGACAGCTGTTTGATTCATGCTGATAGCTGTATGAGGCGTGAAGACAGCTTTAGGCATACTCATGTTATTCAATCATGTTATTCAATGCATCAGGCATAGTGTAAGCTTTATGGCACCTGACGAAATATAAGCGATGCTTACAGCTGTATGAGCACGGAGTGATGGCTGTATGAGTAACGGAGATAGCTGCATGAACCAAGATGACAGTTGTATTCATAATGGTGATAGCTGTAGTGATAACGGTTAGAGCTGCATGAATTATGGTGACAGTTGTAAGCGTCACGGTGAAATCTGTTGTCATGGTGATAGCTGTGTAAGCCATGCTGACAGCCGTATGAGCCATTTTGAAAGGTGTATTAATTATATTGACAGCTGTAGTAGTCATACTGAAGACAGCATTTGCCATGATGACAGATGTGTGAGTCATGGTATGATTGATGTTAACAGCTGAATTGGAAATGGTGACAGCTGTATTGGTCATGGCAATAGCTTTAAAAGTCAAGGTGACATCTAAATGTTTAATAGCGGTATATGTATGTGTCTTAGTGAAAGATTTAAAAGGCGTGCTGATAGATATCAGAGTCATGGTAAAAGCTGTATGAGTTACGGTAATAGCTGTATGAGTCATGTTGACAGCTGTATGAGTCATCGTGATGGCTGTATTAGTCATTATATGACTCGTCGTGGCAGCTGTATTAGTTATAGTGATCGCTGTATTAGACACGATCAAAGCTATATCAGTCTTGGTGAGATGGATGCGAGCAATGGTGATAGCTGTATGAGTCATGGTGACAGCTATAAGTGTCATGGGTACCATTGTAAGAGTCATGGTGACACCTGAAGTAATCATGGTGACAGCTGTAGAAGTCGTAAAGAAAGCCGTGTGAGTCATGTTGACAGGCTTATAAGCGACGTTGATTGCTACATGAACAATGGTTACAGCTGCATAATTTATGCTAATAGCTACAGGAGATATGACTGTTGAAAACGAAATAAGTTTTGATGGCAGCTATATATGAAATTAAGATATTCGAGTCATTTTGGGCGCCGTATGATTCGACTAGAAGTCGTGCTGATAGCTGTATGAGTCATGATAACAGCTGTATGTGTCATGGCGACCGCTGAATGAGACATGGTGACATCTGAAGAAGTCATGGTGGCAGCTGTAGGAGTCATGAGGAAAGCTATGTGAGTCATATTGATATGGACAGCTGTATGAGCAATGGTTCATAGTGACAATACTGGAGATATGGCTGATGAAAGCGCTATGGGTCGTGGTGACAGTTGTATGTGAATTAAGATATCTGTATGGATCGTGGTGGTAGCTGTATGATTCATGGTGATAGTTATAGATGTCGTGGTGATAGCTGTGTGAGTCCTAGGGACAGCTGTATGAGTCATCTTAATACGAGGGCAGGCTGGGAAGTTCTGAGCCTGACCAAGAAGCAGGCATCGAACAGTCATGAAATTTTGTATTCATTAAATCCAAACCTTTATTTATTGATTTGACTCAAATGAGTTCAAGTTTACCTGCAATAACGTAGAAATTCTAGACTTTGAAAATTGATACTAACACGTTTTTGAGAGAATGGACAAAATCTGGCATCGTGGTGTCATCAAGTACCTCCATAAAAAGGGGTTAGCTCCTAAGGACATTCCTACCAATATGGTTGCTACATTAGGGAATGATGCTCCTTCGTATGCAACCGTAAAAAGGTGGGCAGGAAATTTTAGGATGGGCAAGGACAGCCTTGAAGATGATGACCGGTGTGGACGACCCACGACGGCAACAACTGAGGAAACCATCAGCCAAGAGCACACGGCCGTGATGGATGACAGGCGTTTAACTGTGAATCAGTAAGCTAACACTGTTGGCATCTCCCGTGAACAAGTAGAGAACATTCTACGCAGTGAGTTAGGAATGTCGAAGGTTTCCGCCAGATGGGTGCCACGGCTTTTGACGCCTGACCAGACTGAACCTGTCACAAGCCAACTTGGCTATTTTTGAAGCAGACCAAGATGGTTTTCTTGACCGTTTTGTCACTCAGGATGAGTGTTGGGTTCATCACTTTGAGTCAAAGACCAAAAGACAATCCATGCAATGGAAGCACCCTGGCTAACCCCCTCCAAAGAAGGCAAAGGTCGTCTCCTCTGCAGGGAAGGTGATGACATCAGTGTTCTGGGATGCCAAGCGTATAATATTCATAGATTACATTCAAAAGGGCAGACCAATTAATGGGGAGTATTATGCAGATCTGCTAAAACAAATGCGAAAAGCAATTAAGGCTAAACGACCCGGAAAATTGACAAAAGGGGTCTTGTTCCATCAGGACAATGCGCCTGCTCAGAAATTGGTTGCCGCAATGGCTGCTGTGCATGACTGTGGCTTCACACTTATCGATCACCCTCCGTATTCACCTGATCTAGCTCCATCAGATTATTTCCTGTTTCCAAACATGAAAACGCACTTGGCTGGGCAGTATTATCGGTCAGACGAGGGTGATAGCTACTGTGGAGGAGTTTTTCAGGTACCAAGATGAGACCTTCTATACCACTGGGATCCAAGGACTCCAGCATCGCTGGAGGAAGTGTGTGGACAGGAAGGGAGACTATGTTGAAAAATAAGGCACTTTCAGCATGGACAAACCATTGGATCTTGGTCAGGCTCAGAACTTTTTAGCCTACCCTCGTAGCTGTATGAGTTACGGTAATAGCTACAACCCTCATGGTGATAGCTGTATGAGTGATTGAGATAGCTGTATTGGTTTTTTGTTAGTTTGTTTGAATAGAGGTTTAACGTCCCCGTCAACACTATTTAGGTCATTTTCGAGACGTTGCTTTCAATTTTGTGGGCCTTTACCCGACATTGAGATGAAATGAAATCGCATGCCCTGCCGCCATATGAAACCAAAAGGTTTATATGCATGAACGGTCCGACTCGCACCACTTTGCCTGAACAGGCTTAGACCTATGCTGTATACTAGTACTCGAGTGCGGTCGGTTTCAGCTATGCGTGGAAACACTTTGCATCTTAATTTAATTCTCCAAGTCCCGATGGGCTGGAGATTGCTGTATTGGTAATGGTGATAGCTATATGGCGCATGGTGGTCACTGAATGAGTGATTGTGACAGCTGTTCGAGTCATCCTGATGGCTGTATGAGGCATGAAGACAGCTTTAGACGTAGTCATCTGGTTCATTGTTACAGCTGTATTAGACATAGTGTTTGCAGTATGAACCCTGTCGACAGCAATATGTGCGAAGCTTTAAGCTGTATGAGCACAGAGTGATGGCTGTATGAGTCACGGAGATAGCTGTACGAGCTGTGGTGACAGCTGTATTCGTCATGGTGATAGCTGTCGGGATCACGATTAGAGCTGCATGAATTTTTGTGACAGTTGTAAGAGTCTCTGTGAAAGCTGTAAGCATTGGCGATAGCTGTATAAGCCATAATGACGGTCGTATAAGCCATTTTAAAGATGCATTAGTCATATTGATAGCTGTAGTAGTTATACTGCAACAGCAGTGGTCATGATGATAGATTAGTGAGTCATGGTGACAGCTGTATGAGTAGTGTTAACAGCTGTATTGGTCATGGTTACAGTCGCTTAGGTCATGACGATAGCTATAAAAGTCAAGGTAACACCTGAATGAGTAAAGGTGGTAGCTATATGTGTCTTGGTGAAAGCTTTAAAAGTCGTGCTGATAGATATCCGAGTCATGGGAATAGCTGCATGAGTTATGGTAATAGCTGTTTGTGTCGTGTTGACATCTGTATGAGTTATCGTGATGGCTGTATTAGTCATGATATGGATCGTCGTGGCAGCTGTATTAGTTATTGTGATCGCTGTAATAGACATGATGAAAGCTATATAAGTCCTAGTGGAAGGGATGCGAGTCATGGTGGTAGCTCTATGAGTCATGGTGACAAGGTGTCATGGTTATCTTCGTAAGATTCATGCTCACGCCTGAAGTAGTGATTGTGAGAGCTATAGAAGTCGTAAAGAAAGCTGTGTGAGTCATGTTGACAGCCTTATAGGTGATGGTGACAGCTGTATGAACAATGGTTAGAGCTGTAAAATCCATGCTGATAGTTATAGGAGATATGACTGTTGAAAAAGGAATAAGTCTTGGTGGCAGCTGTATATGAAATTAAGATATCCAAGACATTGTGGGCGCTGTATGATTCATGGTGATGGCTATAGAAGTCGTGGTGATAACTGTATGAGTTATGGTGACAGTTGTGTGAGTGTCCTAATTGCTGTATGAGTCATTGCAATGGCTACAGAAGACATAGTGTATGAGAGACTTTGTGACAGCTGTATGGGTCATTGTGATAGCTGTATGAGCTTTGGAGACAGCTGTAGGTGTCAAGTGAAGGCTCAATGACCAATGGCGGCAGCTATATGAGTCATGCATATAGCTGTATGAGACATACTTATGGCTGTAAGAGTCACGGAGACAGATGTATGTGCAAGGGTGACAGCTGCTTTCGTCACGGTGATAGCTGTAGGAATCACGCTTAGAGATACATGAATCATGATGACAGTTATATGAGCCATTGTGATAGCTTTGGGATTCATGGTGAATTCGGTAGGAATGAAGGTATTAACTGTGTGAGTCATCTTGATAATTATATTATTTATAAATGAAATACTGAATGCAATATCAGTGGTATCACACACTGCAAAGCATACATGGCATACACTATATATATGAAATAATAGCATAGTAAATTAGTGACATGTGTATGTGCAACCAGTTAGAACAGAAAGACTATTTAAACTACAATGGGCCAAAGTAGCACAAAGTTGTAAATATTATATGTAAATATTACCACAGTTATTTCTAACATTTCAATTAAAATAGTACTGTTGCTCTTCTGGGACATTTATATTTTACAAACATATACTGAGAGGCAAAAGTAAGTATACAGGTTACCGAACGCTGATTTGCGTCCCAATGTCTCCCTCTCTACATACATATGTGACATCATAAATAAGAACAACCACTTCTGCGTGATTTGCAGCAGTTTCCGTTAAAATTGATTAAAGGATAATGAAATTCCGTCACTTGAAATGGACAGGGGGCTCTCATCCAATATTTTGTCTTGAGTAGTTTCCCTTTAAACATGTGTTTCGAATAAGTGTTATTCAATAAATGATTTTTTTTCTGCAACAGATTCAAAGAAGGGGAACTGATTGGCAAGCATATATCCCATATTTAAATTAAACACAAGGTAAAATGCAACATTTTTTGTCAAAGAAAATGTCATTTTCGCCTTTTACGTTCTTCCTTTGATTAAATGCTTTATGTTACTTTGGGATTTGTTTGTACTGGTGATTAACTTTTCTTTGAGTAATTTTCGATGCATCACTATGGAGTAAGTATAAAAATGCCGAGGAAAACAAAAATTATGTGAAAGTTTCAAATGAATATCTTACACGATTTGAAAAAAGACTCATTTCATTCACTATGATTTTAATTGAAATGGAGATAATCCGGAACAGGCAGAAATTACAATTGAGTTTGAAGCTGTTTGTTTGGGTTTAATGGGAAATGGGAAAGTAATGATGGCGTCTTATCGATGAACGTTCGTACATGACTTGTGCGATGCGCATAAGTTTGAATGTCATGTACAACACGAGATTTTGTTGGAAATATTGATTATCAATTAAGGGCAATTACTCCATCATGGATGACTGCAACAGGAAAAGAATTGGACTTCTACAAACTTAGACGTTTGGGAAAAACGGACATAGGCATATTTTATGACAGACAGCAATATAAGACCCGGTATTCCAAATCAAAAACTGTTTACTTTTTATTGCCTCTGAGTATATTTAAAATAAAACCTATATGAATCCTAGTGATAGATTTATTAGTCATCGTCATACATGTATGAGTCATACTGACAGCTGTTGCAGTCATGGTGACAGTTGTAGTAGTCATGGTGGCAGCTGTAGGAGTCATGATGATAGCTGTGTGAGTCATGATGACAGGTGTAAAAGTGGTATTAACAGCTATATTGGTCATGATGACAGCTGTATAGGTCATGGCGGTAGTTATAGGTGTCATGTTAACAGCTGTACAAGTCATGACAGTAGCAATAAGAGCCTTGGTAAAAGCTACAGAAGTCGTGCTGATAGATATAGGCGTCATGGTGACAGATGTATGGTTATAGCTATGTAGGTCATGGTGACAACTGCATGAGTCAGCTGTATGAGCCATCATGATAGCTGTATAAGTAATGTTATGAGTCTTCGTTAGAGCTGTATTAGTCGATGTGATAGCTGTATTAGTCACGGTTATAGCTATATGATAAGTAATTGTGAAAGCTTTATGAGTCATTGTGTCAACTGTATAAGCCATGGTACCAGCTGAATGCATCATCGTGACAGCCGTATGAGCTAAGATGACTGCTGTTTGATTTACGGTGTTGTATAATTCATGGTAGTAGTCATTAGCTTCATGGGTTTTGCTGACAACTGTTTGAGGCGTCGTCACAGCTGTAGGAGCCATGCCGTCTGCAACTCGTGACAACATGATGAGTCATGGTTACAGAAGTACGAGTCATCGTGACAGCTGTATTGGTCAGTGTGACAGTTGTGTGAGTCATAGCATGGGTAAACGAGTCAAAGTGACAGGGAGTGGTATGTGATAGAGTCATGATGACAGGTGTATGAGTCATAATGATAGTTGTGTGTGCTAGTGATAGCCGTATGAGTCATCATGACATGTGTATGGGGCGAGGTGATACCTGTATATTTCACGGTGACAGCTAAATCAGTCATGGTGATAGCTGTATGCATCATGATAGTGGTAGTCATGGTCATGGCTGTATATGAGTCGTGATTTGTGACAGATGTATTAGCCATCATGTCATGCAGCTGTATGAATCATCGCGACAGCTGTTCGAGCCATGATACATGCCGATAGCTGTATGAAGCATGTTGATATCTGTATATGAGTCATGGTTAAAGCTGTACGGATCATGATGACTGCTGTGTGTGCCATGTTAACTGTTCTATGAATTATGGTGACAGCTGAAAGGCATCGTGACAGTCCTATGAGTCGTCGTGACAGGTATATGAACAATGGTTACAGTCGCATAATTCATGCTGAGAGCTATAGGATATACATGTATGACTGTTGCAAACGGAATATATCTTGGTGGCAGTTGTATTTGAAATTAAGATATCCGATTCATTGTGGGCGCTGTATGATTCCTGGTGATAGCTGTAGATGTCGTCCTGATAGCTGTATGAATTATGGTGACAGCTGTGTGAGTGATCAAATTGCTGTATGAGTCAATGCAATAGCTACAGGATACATGGTGGTAGATGTTTGCTGTATTCATGGTGATAGCTGAATAGGCCATGGCAATCGCTGTATTAGTAATGGTGGCAGCAATATGAGTCGTGGTGATTGCTGTAAGAACCACAGAGACAGCTGGAAGAGCCATGATAATAGCTATATGAGTTATGCTGGCAGCACTATGATAGTGTTGTCAGCATACGTCATGGTGATAGCTGTTTGAGTGATGATGACGGCTTAATCAGTCACGCTGGCAGCAGTTCGAGTCTTGATGATAGTTGTATGAGTCATGGAGACAGTTGTATGAGCCATGGTTACAACTGTATTAGTCATATTTGCAGCTCTATGGGTCATTGCGACAGCTGTATTGACCTTGGAGACAGCTGTAGGTGTCACGGTGAATGCTCAATGACCCATGACGACAGCTATATGTATGAGTCATGCTTATAGCCGTACGAGACATACTGATGGTTGTATGAATCACGGAGACAGATGTATGTGCCGTGGTGACAGCTGCTTTCCTCAAGGTGATAGTTGTAGGAATCACGCTTAGAGATGGGTGAATCATGATGACAGTTATATGAGCCATTGTGATAGCTGTGAGATTCATTGTTAAAGCTGTAGGAATGGAGGTATTAGCTGTGTGAGTCATGTTGATAGTTTTATCATTTATCAATGAAATACTGATTTACGGTGTCGTATAATTCATCTCTGTAGTTTTTTGATTTGTATGTTCTCGGAGATGTTACACTGATGAGTTAGGAAGCCTTCATGTGGACTAAACAAAATTAGTGTATACCGCGACAGAGGTAAGGGCGAGGATTATGGCCATGTAAAATCGGTTAAAGCCCCCCCCCCCCCCCCAGTGGAATTCTTTCCACTGATCGTTCCAAGGCGGTTCTTCTGTGGCGGTTTATTTATGTTGTTGTTTGTTACTTACTGTGTGTATCACTTGTGTCTTTTTATTTTAGATGGCCATTTGGCCATTTTGTGGGAAAGTAACTGTCCTTATGGCCTTCCTTTGTTTAGGTTTCCACTTTTGTCTGGTCGCTTCATGTTTGTGTTTCTTTCCATTTGTTGTCTTTGGTGGGTGGAGTAAGTTAATTGTATCGATTCCTGATCTTTGTTTTACTTCTACTTTACAATATCAGTGGTACCATACATTGCAAAGCATATATGACACACACAATATATATGAAAAATAACAGGACTCTTGCATTATCAGGGGTAGTCCTAGGAAGATAAATGAATATGGGGTGCCGAATTACTATTTAATACAATTGGGAGATATCTATAATTTTACTCTAGGTATCTATATATCAAATTATAATTAATATTATTATCAATATTTTGGTATCATAAAATGTAATCATTGATATGTAATATATATTTCTTGATGTCTATAAATTTGTTTAATGATATCCATTATTCCTTTACATATAACGATATCTAAAATCCAATTATAGATACCATTTAAAGGCTGGATAATAGATATCACAGATTTGAATAATGGATATCAAAAAATATATTATGGATATCAATAAATGTAATTATTGATATCCTGATATGTTCATCCATATTTGATATCTATATATTGAATAAAAGATATCTATAACTTGAATTATAGATATCCCTTAACTCATTATGGATAAAATGAAATAAATAATACATATCTAATATTATTTATAGATATATAATAATATTTGTTGATATCCTATATTTTTATTACAGACATCTATATATCAATTTGTAGATATTTATAAATCAAATTATAGATATCTATAAATCAAATTATAGACATTTATAATTAAAATTATTGATATTGGATATTTATCATTTATTTCATGATATTTATAATATGTAAAGGGTTATCAATAATTCCAATTGTAGATATCTTTTACTTGATATATAGATACCAAAGATTGAAGAGCATTTGAGGATAACAATATTTTCATTTATTGATGTCAATAATGTATTTTATGATATCCATTATTGAAAATTGTGATATCCATAATTCAGCCTTTTAAATGATTTCTATCATTTGATTTTAGATATTTATATATGCAAAGAAATAATTGATATCATAAAACAAATATATTAATATCAAGAAATATATATAACATATCTTGGATTTCATTTTATGATATCAAAAAATACAGATAATTATAGATATCAATAATGTTAATTGTACATATCTGTAATTTGTTTTAATGATATTTATAATTTGATTTATAGATATCTGTAATTAAATATAGGATATCAATAATTATTATTAACTATCTATAAATAATATTAGATATCTATTATTTATTTTATGATATTTGAAATATGTTTAAGGATATCTATAATTCAAATTATAGATATCTATTATTCTATATATAGATAGCAAATATAGAAGAACATTTTAGGATATCATAAATATCATTTATTGATATCCATAAAATATTTTCTGACATTCATATCTAAAAATAATGTTAGATATCTATTATATATTTTATGATATCTAAAATATGTTAAGACATATCTATAATTCAGTTATAGATATCTTTTATTCGATATATAGATATCAAATATTGAAGAACATTTTAGGATATCGATAATTACATTTATTGATATCCAAAATATATTTTCTGCTATCAATTACTGAAAATTGTGATATCTATAATTCAGCCTTTGAAATGATAACTATAATTGGATTTTTTTTGGATATCTATATATGCAATGGAATAATTGATATCATAAAATAAATTTATAGATATCAAGAAATATATTTTACATATCATTGGTTACCTTTTTTATGATATCAAAAAATATCGATAATTACAGATATAAAAAATGTTACTCTTAGTTATCTATAATTTGACTAAAAGATATCTTGGTAGGTCAGTCAGATGCAGGTCTGACTGGTGATCAGAAGGACACGTGTTCGATTCCTGTTGGAGTCGGCAACATTCCTTCCTATCTTTTCTATTTTCATTTTCTCCCTTCTGCTGATTCAAGAAGGGCAGTTGTCAGTTTCTGTGAAAGAATGTGCACTGTATTAGTTAACCGCTAACGTATAAGCTTGCCCAGGAAAAGTGTGGATAAGTTAACTGACCGATTCAAAAATGTCCTAAATGGGGATGCCTGGGCCTTTAAACTCCAATACAAGCAAATAACTAAATCTTGAAATTCAATGAAATAGTAAAACAGCACCTCATAAATGAAGGTAGGTAAGTATTTGTTGAAGGATACTTTTTTTGTTGCAAAGAGCTTATGAATGCAGCGTTGCTACACAATGGCAAGCCATTTTACTATTTATTATGGAATGTAGATATCTTATTTATTATATAAGATATCTTATTTATTATATGATATCTCATATAAGGATATAAGATACCTTATATCCTAAAGTAGATATCTTATATCCTATATATCTTATTTAATTCAGCAATGCAGATATCTGATATGATATATAAGTTATCTTATATCTTAAATAAGATATCTTATATAACATAGAAGATATCTTATATGTTAAATAAGATATCTGATTGTCTTAATTACTAAAACATATAAGATATCTTATATGCTATTTAAGATACCTAATATACTAAATAAGATATCTAATATAGCATATAAGATATCTTATATAACATATCAGATATCTTATATAACATATCAGATATCTTATTTATATTGGTATATAAGATATCTTAATTGGTATATCAGATATCTTATTCAACATATAAAATATCTTATAAAGCGTATAAGATATCTTATTTAACATATGATATATAAAGCGTATAAGATATCTTATTTAACATATGATATCTTATATACGTTTGATAAATAAGATATCTTAATCAACATATAAGACATCTATGTAAATTCGAAAGAAATAACAAATAACAGTCGCTCCCTCTCGTACCTATATGCACAAAAGACTGCTACACAGACAGAGAACTGGAGAAAATTGATTATAAATGCATTCTTGAAGTGTGTTTATAAATAAAATGGGTTTCCCAAGCAGGTGCGATACATTTTTTTTTTTTAAGGGAGAGAGAGAGAGAGAGAGAGGGGGAGAGAGATATATATAGATAATAAATCCAGCTTGCTTTTGTTTGTATAATTTAATAATCCTCCCTTACAAAAATTCTTCAGATAGAAGAAGTCTTAATTGAACTTCAAACTGAGTTATGCCAAGCGCTGCTCGCTGCATGTATTTTGAAAAAAAAAGCCTCTCACCAGACTGTGCATATATTCAGCATGGTTTCTGCCTCTACTTTTCGCATAATTAGTTCAATATTTCTTTGTCCCTTTTATCCCTTTTTACCAAATTGAATCATCCTCCTTATATATGGCAGGAGTCCATTTTGAATATTAGGTATGACAGGTTGTGTAATCTGAAAATTGTTGAACGTTTTGCAAATAGTGTAGGCCCTGATCTGATCTGGGCCTGCACTGTTTGCAAGGGGTTCTGGCACCAAATGGGTAATGGAATGTTAGGCATAAATGGGGGTAGTCATTTCCAGATATGCTTTTGGCAGTTTGGGGTAGACTTCATTATGTTTTTTGGTAAAATATATTAGATATCTTATTTGTGAAATAAGATATCTTATATATTTAGGTAAATAAGATATCTTATAGATTATATAAGATATCTTATATGTTGTATAAGATATATAATATATCAAATAAGATATCTGATATAGGATTTAAGATATCTTATTTACTGGAATATATAAGATATCTGATATGCTAAATAAGATATCTAATATACCAAATAAGATATCTAATATAACATACAAGATATTTTATATAATATATCAGATATCTTATGTATCATATAAGATATCCTATTTCCATCTTTAAATAATATATCTTGTATAATAAATAAGATCTTAAATAATAAATAAGATATCTTATACAATATATAAGATATCTGATATGCTACAAAAGATATCTCATATGCTATATTAGCTATCTTATTTAGTATATAAGCTATCTTATACATTTTGTAAATAAGATATCTTATATCCTTTATTAGATATCTCATATCCTATATAAGATATCTAATATAATAAATAAGATATCTAATAAAGCATACACAATATCTTATATGACATATCAGATATCTTATACATAAAGATATCTTATATATTATATAAGATATCTTATATGCTATATAAGATATCTTATATAATAAATAAGATATAAAGATGTCTCATATATTATATAAGATATCTTATATGCTATATAAGATATCTTATATAATAATTAAGATATCTAATATAATATATATCTTCTATGATAAATTAGATATCTACATTCCATAATAAATAGTAAAAAGGCTTGCCATACTTCCCAGTCACCACGGCAGCCCCCGCCCATACGGGCTTGAAGAAATATATGGGCTGCATGATGCTTCCAGGCAGAGCTGAATCCGGCCCGCACACTAGTACTGGTAAACCGCTTAGAGGATCTAAGCCTGTCCAGGAACTGCAGTGCGAGGCGGACTGTCCATGCTAATAAACCCTATTGGTTTCATTGGGTGACACGACTTGAGATGTCATTTCATCTCAATGTCGACTAAAAGTCCAACAAAATTGAAAGCAACGTCTCCAAAATGACCTTTACAGTGTTGACTGGGACGTTAAACCTCAAATAAAACAAAAACCAGTCACCACGGAGCTTCCCAGTCACATTTGCCGCACTAGTACCATGACGAATTTATGGACAATTTTCTCTCCAGCGGACAATTCAATTGACAGAGGATGTATGAATACAAATTATGGCCCCAATTATACCATATGCATGAATTAACATATGACACAATCTTATTCTAGTGTGTGAGGATTCTGATAATTAATTATTACCCAAATAGTCTCATGTGAACAAATTACTAGGTGTCAATAAAGGCCGTCAGTAAATCGAAAGTAGGAAATCAGGCCGGAAATGCAAAACGTGGAGCCAGCACTCCAGTCGGCGCATGCGTATTGCATGGTGACTGGCATGGTTACTGATTCCAATAACCATCTCCGTACATACCTCCATTTGGGATATTCACAACATATTCTATAAAACAATGCAATATAGCATGCAATAATTACACAATGTAACGATATTTACACCTTTAGAGAAAACTGGGTATACGTTAGACTTGTTATCTTCGCCCAAAAACACCAGCCGTGGGTACTCGTTAGAACCGCCACAATGACGCGGCCCCAACGAGCACCACTGCCCAAGTTCCAAAGGAAGAAAATCAGCGCACATTTTATCTACAAACCAGTCTTTTTGGGAGCATGAGATAATGCACTATGACGTACGGACGTGCTACCGCAATGCACTGATGACTCAATGCCTCTCTGTTGCTATGATATGAATGATTGACTAGAAATGTGAAAAGGAAAGCGATAGAAATAGCGAAAATCACTAGGACAATCTGCTGAGATTTGTGGTTTGAGATTCATAGTAGAATCGTGCTACTTCCTTTATGACCGATCCACCGGAATTTAAAAGATAAAATAATTGGTTTTGTTCATCTAATAAGTCAAATTTGGGGCAGTGTTTTCTCACTGAAGCAAGAAGCTCACTCCTTATATCTGAGTAAACAGTACACCGCAATAAAACGTGTTTCTCGTCTTCTATTTCGAAAATATTTTTTGCTTTACAGTAACCACATACCCTATCATTTCTTGGTACTTTAGAAAACCTCCCCGTTTCTATAGATAATCTATGGTTGCTTATCCTCATTTTTGTCAGTGTAACCCTGTTGGGACCTATTTTTTACCTCTGAGATATAGTTTTCCATTCGAAACTTTTGTTTTACTGAGTTATAGGTATCCAACTTGCTCAATGATTTAATAGAACCTGACCAGTATTGGACATATTTATCACATTGTCTCATCTTTAAGAGTGCAGTTGTTTCTGCAGTAACTTAAAGTGAATGACCACCTTTAAAATATAATTTCTTCATTTGCAAGAAAAAGTTACTGTAATGATTAATATCTCACTTTTATTACCAATTGAAATCTGCTAAGGTCATTAAATCAACATTTAATGGTTTCAGTGAAGCCTTCTGGCAGCGGCCATATTTTCCCCAAGGTAATGCAAATGTATCCCAGCATCCAACATGTTTGCTCAATTCCTGACCTCAAGGAGACCATTGAAGCTCTATGTCTCTCTATGTAGCTACTAAAGTAGAAGTAATTAGGCTCTCTAATCAGGTTGCATTCTCAAAAATCCTTAAATAGGCTGTCAGTTCAGGATCTTACATACTGGCTTAATTATGTTTTTGGATGAAAATAAAGATTTTGAAGACAGTTTTCCTGAGTTTGGTGCCATTGGTTTCATTGGGTGGCATTCATCTCAATGTCGGGTAAAAGTCCCACAAAATTGGAAGCAGCATCTCCAAAATGCCCTAAATAGTGGTGATGGGAATGTTAAACATCAATTCAAACAAACAAAATCTGTTCTTTCCCACAAAACAATTGTTTTCTGTAATCCTTGTCTGATCTACAGTTAATCACGTTGTACACCTGTACACTGTTTGCATAAAATCCAGGACTTTATCCAAAAATGAAAACATAAATTATGGGTACTCAAAGGATTCACCTCATTGAGTACCCACAAATTATGCTTTAATCTGGATTAGCCCATTTAGTACCCGAAACCCCAAAAGAGGTACCCTGGCAAACAGTGCAGGCCCAGATCAGACGCCGCAGCAGACGGCATCTGATTAGGGCTTATATTGTTTGCAAAATGTTCAGCCATTTTTCCTAATAAATTTTGAGGAAAACAACCCGACAGCCCTTAATTTTGAAATGGACTCCTGGTATATATAAGGAGGAAGATTCCATTTTGTGCTTTGCATAAACAAATGATTCTCTGTTCCAAGATCATGAATCCATTTTTTTTTACATAACTCTCTATTTTTCTAAGGGTCAGGGATAGAAAAACAGCTAATTCCTTGTCCAGTATTTGCCCTTACAAGGAGGCATTTTTATTATTTTAAAGTTCACTTTCTCCTCTAAAATCCTCAGCTGCTAAAGATAGCTGTCGGAACATGGACTGAACAGTTTCCTTGAGATCACTACCAGAGATATAATCTGTAAAAATGTCTGACACCCTATAAACAACTTTAATGAGCCATTACAGTTAATTAGAGCAACAGTTTAGGAGGAGAATATGATTTTATCATTCTTCAATGGTGTTATTGTAAAATGGATCTGAGAAAAAAAAATGGTGGTCATTCACTTTAAGATGCTTTTATATCTACCATTTTACATAAGCTCGTTAAGAATGAATACCAAGTAAATATATGTTCTTTATGGAGATTTTCAGATAAAACTAAAGCTTCTCTGAGTAATTTGTTACTCGATGTTTGTAAGTGAAACCAGTGTTTTACAGCATGAAGCATGCATGAAATACCAATAGGGAAACGTCCCAATTCCCATTTGACTGCTAAATTTACTGCCCTTTTGTTAACACCCAGAATGAATTTACAAAATTTTATGTGTACTTTTTCAATATCTAGTGAATCTAGAAATTTAGCAATGCCATCATTATTTTGAAAGGATTTCTTGTTGCTGTCAAATGCGCTCCACAGTTCTGACCCATAACATAAAATAGGTTTAATGATTTGATCGAAAAGTTTCGGTTTTATATTTCCAGAGCATACATAGCCTTTCAATAGGAATAACGCTTTCAAACCTCTGTTCGAAATATTTGATAATGCACTGCTCCATGACCCACATGAATTGAATTCAATTCCTAAATACTTATACTTCAGTACATTTTCTAAAGGTCTGTGTTTGTATAAGACAATTGTTTTAGATTTATGTCCATTACCACTGAATTTCATTACTTTCGTTTTATCAGTGTTGACTTCCATTCGCCATTTTCGACAATAATCTCCCAATCGATTCAAAAGAACTTGTAAATCAACTTCAGAACTTGAAAGTAAAATGAGGTAATCTGCATACATTAGGCAATTTACGTCGCTACTGACTAATTTTGGCGTATCATTATCTACTCCGAGGTAGTCTTTTAAGTTGGACACGTAAAGATTAAAAAGAAGGGGACTGATATTGTCTCCTTGGAGAAGGCCGACATTACTCTGAAAGAAACGTGTCCTCTCCCCACCGTTAATTTTAACGCACATGTAATTATTTAAATACATTGATTTTAGAATTGCAAAGAACATGCCCGACACGTTTTGTGAAAGAAGTTTTAACATCAAAGCATGTCGCCAAACACTGTCATATGCTTTTCTAAAATCAACAAAGCAAACATAAAGGGGCGATTTCAGTTTCTTCACATATTTTTCAATCGATGCCCGAACTATAAACATGATCCGTCGTTCTGCAGTTTTTAGCTCACCAGAGCCAAAGGCTCCGGGGGAGCTTATAGGATAGGCAGTTGTCCGTCGTTGTCGTCGTCGTCGTCTGGCGTTAACATTTTCAAACGACATCTCCTCTGAAGCCACTGGGCCGATTGAGTCCAAATTTCATCTGTAGCATCCTTGGGCTGGGGGATTGAAAGTTTGTGTTTTTTATGAAAATTGGCCCATTAGTTTGGTTGCTATAGCAACTTAGAGCTCCCATAGACTTATAATGGGGGAAATTGAAAAATGGCATTAACTGCCAAGCCTTTGCAGATATTGGAACAAAACTTTCATAGAAATGTTCCTTAAGCAATCTAGTATCTACCATATGATTTTAGGCCTACTGCTCAATTTTATTGGTTGCCATGGAAACCAAAATGCAAAAAAATAGAAGAAAAAATACTTAAAAATCATCTCCTCACGAACCATATGCTCTATGAGGCTGAGATTTACTGAAAAAATTCTCCATATTAGCCTCAACGGGTTTTGTGTTTTTTATGGAATTCGGCTTTTTAGATTGGTTGCTATGGCAACTTAAATGTTTCCATTGACTTTTAATGGGGAATATTGAAAAATGGCATTAACTGCCAGGCCGTTGCAGATATTTAGACAATTTTTAGCTCACCAGAGCCGAAGGCTCCGGGGAGCTTATAGGATAGGCAGTTGTCCGTCGGCGTCTGCGTCGTCTACGTCGTGTGACGTCAACACTTTTAAACGACTTCTCCTCTGAACCCGCTAGGCCCATTGGGCCCAAATTTCATCTGTAGCATCCTTGGGTTGGGGGATTGAAAATTTGTGTTTTTTATGAAATTCGGCTCATTAGTTTGGTTGCTATGGCAACTTAGAATTTCCATAGACTTATAATGGGGAAAATTGAAAAATGGCATTTACTGCCAAGCGGCTGCAGATATTTTGACAAAACTTTCATAGAAATATTCCTTAGGGAATCTACTATCTGCCATATGATTTTAGGCCTACTGCTTATTTGTTTTGGTTGCCATGGAAACCAAAATGCAAAAAATAGACAAAAAATACTTAAAAAATCATCTCCTCAGAAACCATATGCTGTAGGAGGCTGAGACTTTATGAAAATATTCACCATATTTGCCTTTACAGGTTTTGTGTTTTTTATGAAATTTGGCCTTTTAGTTTTGTTGCTATGGCAACTTAGAGTTTCCATTGACTTATAATGGGGAAAACTGAAAAATGGCATTTACTGCCAAGTCATTGCAGATATTTTTACAAAACTTACATAAACATGTTCCTTGAGTAACTTCTCTCGGCCATATGCTTTTATGTCAATCTGGGGGTCCCCTAGGTTGTGCCGGGGCCATGCCCCGCCCCCTCCACTTCATAAAATGCCTTATATCTCAGAAACCTTACAGATCCCAACCCCTAAACCATATGTATTCTTGTTCCTTATGATAAGATGCATTAAGTGACACCAACCTGGGGGTCCCCCGGGATGTGCCGGGGACATGCCCTGCCCCCTCTATTTCATAAAATGCCATTTATCTCAGAAACCATTCAGATCCCCACCCCTAAACTATATATATTCTTGTTCCTTATGCTAAGATGCATTAAGTGACACCAACCTTGGGGTCCCCCCGGGATGTGCCGGGGACATGCCCCACTCCCTCCACTTCATAAAATGCCATTTATCTCAGAAACCATTGAGATCCCCACCCCTAAACCATATATATTCTTGTTCCTTATGATAAGACACATTCAGTGATACCAACATTGGGGTCTCTCTGGGGTGCGCTGGGGCCATGCCCCATCCTTCCACTTCATAAATGCCATATATCTCAGAAACCATTAAGATCCCCACCCCTAAACTATATATATTCTTGTTTCTTATGATAAGACGCATTCAGTGACACCAATCTGAGGGTCCCCTAGGATGTGGCGGGGCTTATGCCCCGACCCCTCCACTTCGTAAAAGGCTGAATAATTCAGAAACCGTTCAGATCCCCACCCCTAAACCATTTAAATTCTTGTTCCTTATGAAAAGACACATTCAGTGATACCAACCTTAGGGTCTCCCTTGCCGCACGGGGGGCTATGCCCGACCCCTCCACTTCATAAAAGGCCCAATATCTCAGAAACCGTTCAGATCCCCACCCCTAAACCATATAAATTCTTGTTCCTTATGTTAAGATGCATTCAGTGATATCAATCTTAGGATCTCCCAGGCCGCACCAGGGCTATGCCCCAACCTTCCACTTCATAAAAGGTGATATATCTCGGAAACCCTTCAGATCCCCACCCCAAAACCATGTATATTCTTGTTTCTTATGAAAAGACGCATTCAGTGACACCAATCTGGGGGTCCCCTAGGATGTGCCAGGGCTATGCCCCACCCCCTGCACTTAGTAAAAGCCCAATATCTCAGAAACCGTTCAGATCCCCACCCATAAAGCATATAAATTCTTGTTACTTATGATAAGACGCATTCAGTGATACCAATCTAAGGGTCTCCCGGGCCGCACGGGGGCTTTGCCCCACAACTCCACTTCATAAAAGGTGATACGTCTTGAAAACCATTCAGATCCCCATCCCAAAACCATATATATTCTTGTTTCATATGATAAGAGGCATTCATTGAAACCAACCTGGGGGTCCTCTGGGATGTGCCGGGGCCATGCCCAACCCCCTCCACTTCGTAAAAGGCCCAATATCTCAGAAACCATTCAGAACCCCCACCCCTAAACCATATATATTCTTGTTCCTGATGATGAGACACATTCAGTGATACCAACCTAGGGGTCTCTGGGGGTGTGCTGGGGCTATGCCCCACCCTTCCACTTCATAAAATGCAATATATCTCAGAAACTGTTCAGATCCCCACCCCTAAAATATGTATAGTTGTGTTCCCTATAATAAGACCCATTCACTTACATCAATGCGTCTATGTGCTAGGGCAACATGCTGATGCCATGGCCCACGCCTCTACTTCATTAAAGGCCATATATCTCAGACACTATTAAGATACCCACCTCATAATCATATATATTCTTGTTTCTTATGGTTAGACACATTCAGTCACACAAACTTGGGGGTCCACAGGTGCCATTCCTCTCCTCATCATAAGAGGGCCTCATATCTTGGAAACTGTTCATATCCCCACCCCTAAACAATATATTTTCTTGGTCCTTATTATAAGACACATTCAGCGACAACAATCTTGGCTTTCCTGGGGTCTGCCAGGGCTATGCTCCAACCCCTTCGCAGCTTAAAAGGCCTTATATCTCAGGAACAGTACACATCCCAGCCCCTAAACCATATATATTCATGTGCCTTATGATAAGATGGATTCAGTGATACCATTCAGGGCTCTGTTGGGTCCATGTCTCATCCTTCCTCCTCATAAAAGGCCTAATATTTCAGATACAGAGTCCACATGGGTGCTCATTTGAAATGGGGGTTTGTTTGGGAGACTTTATAATCAATTAATTAAAACCTGAAACTATACATGGCTGCCAGTGGGCAGTGTCCGCCTGAGTTCTGGTGAGCATTGTGGCCCATGGGCCTCTTGTTTTTTTAACCCTATTTGTGTATCGTCTATTAATTTATTTGTAATTATAAATTTCTCGAGCCTGCTATTTAATATATTACTGAATACCTTCCCCAATTTATTGTTTATTGCTATACCTCTGTAGTTAGAGGGGTCGTTGTGGGGACCGGATTTATAAATCGGTGTAATGTAACTTTCATGCCACCATCTGGGATAGGTACCCTCTCTCAATATACGATTGAATAGTTTTTCATAGACATCTTGCAAAGCAGTTAAAGAAGATTTTACCATTTCTGAAGATACAGTATCAAGGCCTATTGCCTTTCCCGATTTGAGAGTGAGAATTGCACGTTTGATTTCATCTTTTGTTATTCTATAATCAAGATCAGAAAAATAATTACACGATAGCATTTCAGTTATACGTCCTTCAAGTTGCGAGCACGTGCTTTGTTTGTCCGTGAATAAAAGTTTACTAAAATGTTCAAGCCATTCCTCGGGTGTGATTGAACACATACCTTTTACCGAATTAGAAACAAGTCCTTTGAGGTCTTTTACTATTTCCCAGTACTGTTTTTGATTTTTGTCAGACATATCATTTAATTGGTCCAATATCTGTTGTCTAAACATACGTTTCTTCTGCTTAACTATCTGTCTCAGTTCTCGTTTTCTTTGAAAAAATATCATTCTTTGCTCATGAGTAACCCTATTTCTACACAATTTTCTGCCCAATTTAATAACTTCTTTTCTTAAATTAAAACAGTCTTTATCGAACCATTTTCTTTTCTTTTGCTTGTGTTTTCTTGAACATTTGCGTTGCACAAATGCCCGATTTGCAGCAATTAATAATATATTATTAGTTTCCTCTGTCATTTCACCAACGCTTATACCAATATCTGAACGCATGTTACAAATTTTATTTATTTTTTCACATATATAGTTTAATGACAATGTTGATCTGTAACCAAGTCTGACTGACTATCCCATTTAAAACTGGGCTTAATATTGTAAGTATTTTTAAAGCATCTATTTGTTCTGTTCTTTAGTTTGCACTTGAGTTCCAATGAAATAGAACAGTGGTCTGACAAATGACCTAAAAAGTCATGTACCTTAAAATAATCAATGATGTAAAATATGTCATTTTGGACTATCCCATAATCTACTACTGAGGAACCATTCCATTTATGGCAAGTTAATTTGCCGTCTAAATCCCCTAGAGTTCTACCATTTAATATTCTGAGTTCTGCTGCAATACACAGTTCAGTTAATCGGTTACCATATTCATTTGTATAAAAGCTATCCTCATTTCTGCGATTACAACAAGAATCACCCTCGTCGGCCTTGTAGACGTCTGGCACGGGGGTATATTTGTCGTCATCACTGACATTGAAATCTGGAAGGCCACCAACCCTGCTATTAAGATCCCCCATTAGCAATATTTTGCCCTTAGATTTGAATATAAAAATCAAAAATGAGTTCCTTTAAGAGCAATGAAAACATTCATAAGAAAGAAGATGGGTCATACTACGTAGTTTCGGCTAATAAAGCCTCATTAGTGACCCTGTAATGATCCGGCAAAGAAAGCCAGAGGAAACATACTGCAATTTTGCGAATTTCGAATAGGCAGTCGATTCAAAAACTGATATAAATCAAAATAGGGTCCAAATAATTAAAAACCTGTCTAGAATATGAATCTAAACCAATAATTTATTTCTGATTTCTCAGAATATTCACGCTAATCTCAATGGACCAAAAGTAAAATATAAACTGCACTATGGTTGATGTACGGGGAGACGTTTTACGGCCGCCACACGGCACAACACCAGCTACAGTGAAGGCAAATAAAAATCAAAAATGAACTTGCAAATGTCCTTTTCTAACAGTTCAAAAGACTGATATTCTTGATAGTTGTTAACACTCGAATTTACTGGCGAAATGTATATGAAACCTATAAAGATATCCTCTTCTAAGTCAAAGAAAGAATTCTTCAGACACACCCAAATAAAATCTGGTGATTCGCCGTGTATAACTGAAGTACCTTTTACAATATCGTTTTTAATGTATACTGAAATTCCTCCGCTACCATAATTATGCCTTTTACCCGGCTTTCTATAAGAGTGAAAATCTTTGAAAGTGTCAATCTGCTTCCAATTATTTGGCAACAAGTGAGTTTCGCTAACCCCAAATATGTCAAAATTCCTTACCATAGTAAATACTTCTCTGTGTTCGAGTTTTTTTCCGTATTGTTTAGACACGATACCATTTAAATTCCAGTGGCCAATCTTTTAACAGTGCTTGTTAGCAGACGTGCTACTGTCAATTTGAGAATACTGCATTCTTGTATTAATGACATACACATAAAAAGTCGACGACTGTACCTGATCATTGAAAGTGAAGACACCAGCACCAAGCGAAAACGTGACTTCGGCATTCTGTCACGTGAAACCTCACTTGCGCATGCCCAGTCCCATACAGAGACCAGTGCCACCTATTACATGAGCGAAAAATGGAGGTCACGGCGAGGCTGCAGGGTACTCAGACTCCCCTGTTCCCTCTCTGCTCGCATCCGCAAAGTCCCGTCCGCACTAGACGCGACCAATTAATAATTTAATCATTTTTACCTTAGAGTGCTATCATGAACGTAAAATTTTAAAGAAAACAGAGATGATAAAAATTGAAAATCCATCCATCACACAGCCACACAAAATGCCACGGCTTGTCGTTATCATATGATAGAACTGAATACTGCACAGATCTATACGCAAAAACCTCTTCTCGTTACATAACGTTCCTTTGACGATGTAAGGCAGTGACGTCGCGTCAAAACCTGTTATAATTAGAATTGAAAGATTTTGTTATACATGTATATACATCAAAAACATTCCTGCTCAGTCATTATTGAACCTATAAAACCCGTGAAGGAAAAGGTACAAAAGACTCGGCAAAGCCTCGCATTTTATCTTTTTCCTCAACTAGCGTTTAGATCCCCACCCCAAAACCATATATATTCTTGTTTCTTGTGATAAGACGTATTCAGTGATACCAACCTAGGGGTCTCCCAGGGTGCGCCGGTGCCATGCCCCACCCATCCACTTCATAAAAGGCGATATATCTCGGACACCATCCAGATCCCCACTCCAAAGTCATATATATTCTTGTTTCTTATGATAAGACACATTCAGTGACACCAACGTTGGGATCCCCTGGGATGTGCCTGGGCCTAACCCCATCCCCTCCACTTCGTAAAATGTCCAATATCTCAGAAACCGTTCATATCCCCACCCCTAAACCATACATATTCTTGTATAAGACGCATTCAGTGATTTCAACCTAGGGTGCGCCTGGGCCATGCCCCATCACTCCACTTCATATATCTCAGAAGCCATTCAGATCCCCACCCCTAAACCAAATATATTCTTTTTTTTTTCTTATGATAAGACGCATTCAGTGACACCAAACTGGTGGTCCCCTGGGATTTGCCGGGCCCATGCCCCAACCCCTTCACTTCTTAAAAGGCCCAATATCTCAGCTACCGTTTATATCCCACCCCTAAACCATACATATTCTTGTACTTTATGATAAGTCGCATTCAGTGATTTCAACATAGGGTGCGCCGGGGCCATGCCCCACCCCTCCACATCATATATCTCAGAAGCCATTCAGATCCCCACCCCTAAACCATATATATTCTTTTTTTCTTATGATAAGACGCATTCAGTGACACCAAACTAGGGGTCCCCTTGGATGTGCCGGGCCCATGCCCCACCCCGTCCGGGGCCATGCCCCACCCCTCATCTTTTTTATATGAAGGCGATATATCTCGGAAACCATCCAGATCCCCACCCCAAGCCATACATATTCTTGTTTCTTATGATAAGACAAATTCAGTAACACCAACCTGTGGATCCCCTGCGATGTGCCTGGGCCTTGCCCCAACCCCCTCCACTTCGTAAAAGTCACAATATCTCAGAAATCGTTTAGATCCCCACCCCTAAACCATACATATTCTTGTACCTTATGATAAGACGCATTCAGTGATTTCAACCTAGGGTGCGCCGGGTCCATGCCCCACCCATCCACTTCATATATCAGATCCCCATCCCTAAACCATATATATTCTTTTTTTATCTTATGATAAGACGCATTCAGTGACACCAAACTAAGGGTCCCCTGGGATGTGCGGGCCCATGCCCCACCCCGTCCGGGGCAATGCCCCACCCCTAATCTTTTTAGCTCACCTGTCACGTAGTGACAAGGAGAGCTTTTGTGATCACTTTTCGTCCGTCGTCCGTCGTCAGTGCGTGCGTGCGTGTGTGCGTGTGTGCGTAAACTTTTTCTTCAAATGACATCTCCTCCTGATCAGATTTTGACCAAACTTCACAGGAATGATCGTTAGGTGGTCCCCTTTCAAAGTTGTTCAAATGGTTCCGGTCCATTGCACATCTAGGTCACAGGAGCTAAAAATAGATTTTTTAAAAGAAAACTTTAAAAATCTTTTTCTCTGAAACCGCAAGGCCCAGGTCATCGATATTTGATATTTAGCTTCATCTAGTGGACCTCTACCAAGATGTTCAAATTATGGCCCTGGGGGCCAAAATGCCCCCGCCCCGGGGGCCTTTGGTTTTACATAGGCTTATATAGGGAAAATCATTAAAAAATCTTCTCTGAAACCACAAGGCCCAGGTCTTTAATATTTGGTGTGAAGCTTTACCTGGTGGACCAATACTAAAATTGTTCAAATTATAGCCTTTGGACCAAAAATGCCCCCGCCCCGGAGGCCTTTGGTTTTACATAGGCTTATACTGGGAAAATCTTTAAAAATCTTCTTCTCTGAAACCGCAAGGCACAGATCTTTGATATTTGGTCTGAAGCTTCATCTAGTGGACCTCTTTCAAGATTGTTCAAATTATAGCCCTGGGGGCCAAAATGCCCCCGCCCCGGGGCCTATGGTTTTACATAGGCTTATATAGGGAAAATCATTAAAAAATCTTCTTCTCTGAAACCACAAGGCCCAGGTCTTTAATATTTGGTGTGAAGCTTTACCTGGTGGACCTCTACTAAGATTGTTCATATTATAGCCTTTGGGCCAAAAATGCCCCCGCCCCGGGGGCCTATGGTTTTACATAGGCTTATACAGGGAAAATCTTTAAAATTCTTCTTCTCTGAAACCGCAATGACCAGATCTTTGATATTTGGTGTGAAGCTTCATCTAGTGGACCTCTAACAAGATTGTTCAAATTATAGCCCTGGGGGCCAAAATGCCCCCGCCCCGGGGGCCTATGGTTTTACATACATGTAGGCTTATATAGGGAAAATCATTAACAAAATCTTCTTCTTCACAAGGCCCAGGTCTTTAATATTTGGTGTGAAGCTTTACCTGGTGGACCTTTACTAAGATTGTTCAAATTATAGCCTTGGGGCCAAAAATGCCCCCGCCCCTGGGGCCTTTGGTTTTACATAGGCTTATACAGGGAAAATCTTTAAAAATCTTCTTCTCTGAAACCGCAAGGCCCAGATCTTTGGAATTAAGTGTGAAGCTTCATCTAGTGGACCTCTTTCAAGATTGTTCAAATTATAGCCCTGGGGCCAAAAATGCCCCCACCCCGGGACCCTTTGGTTTTTCATAGGCTTGGGGCTTGAAGAAATATATGGGCTGCATGATGCTTCCACGCAGAGCTGAATCCGGCCCGCACACTAGTACTGGTAAACCGCTTAGAGGATCTAAGCCTGTCCTTGAACCGCGGTGCGAGGCGGACCGTCCATGCTAATAAACCCTATTGGTTTCATTGGGCGACAGGGCTTGAGATGTCATTTCATCTCAATGTCGGGTAAAAGTCCCACAAAAATGGAAGCAACGTCTCCAAAATGACCTTTACAGTGTTGACGGGGACGTTAAACCTCAAATCAAACAAACAAACAATTTTCATAGGCTTATATAGGGAAAACCTTTAAAAATCTTCTTGTCTGAAACCAGAAGGTCCAGGTCTTTGATATTTGGTATGAAGCTTCATCTAGTGGACCATTTCCAAGTTTGTTCAAATTATAGCCCTCGGGCCTAGAATATACTGGAGACAAAAATCTCAGGTGAGCGACTCAGGGCCCTCTGGGCCCTCTTGTTTATATGAAGGCGATATATCTCGTGAACCCTCCAGATCCCCATCCCAAAGCCATATACATTCTTGTTTCTTATGATAAGGCACATTCAGTGACACCAACCTGGGGATCCCCTAGGATGTGCCTGGGCCTTGCCCCACCCGCTGAACTTCGTAAAAGGCCCAACATCTCAGAAACCGTTCATATCCCCACCCCTAAGCCATACATATTCTTGTACCTTATGATAAGACGCATTGAGTGACACCAAACTAGGGGTTCCCTGTGATGTGCCTTTGCCCATGCCCCAACTCCTCCACTTCGTAAAAGGCCCAATATCTCAGAAACCGTTTAGATCCTCACCCCAAAACCATATGTATTCTTGTTTCTTATGATAAGACGCATTCACTGATACCAAACTAGGGGTCTCCCAGGGTGCGCCGGGGCCATGCCCCACCCCTCCACTTCATAAAAGGCGATATATCTCGGAAACCATCCAGATCCCCATCCGAAAGCCATATATATTCTTGTTTCTTATAATAAGACACATTCAGTGGCACCAACCTGGGGATCTCCTAGGATGTGCCTGGGCCTTACCCCAACACCACCACTCTATAAAAGGCCCAATATCTCAGAAACCGTTCAGATTCCCCCACCTAAACCATACATATTCTTGTACCATATGATAAGACGCATTCAGTGATTTCAACCTAGGGTGCGCCGGGGCCCCTCCACTTCATATATCTCAGAAGCCCTTCAGATCCCCACCCCTAAACCATATATATTCTTTTTTTCTTATGATAAGACGCATTTAGTGACACCAAACTGGGGGACCCTGGGATGTGCCGGGCCCATGCCCCACCCCCTCCACTTCGTAAAAGGCCCAATATCTCAGAAATCGTATAGATCCCCACCCCTAAACCATACATATTCTTGTACCTTATAATAAGACGCATTCAGTGATTTCAACCTAGGGTGCGCCGGGTCCATGCCCCACCCCTCCACTTCATATATCAGATCCCCACCCCTAAACCATATATATTCTTTTTTTTTCTTATGATAAGACGCATTTAGTGACATCAAACTGGGGGTCCCCTGGGATGTGCCGGGCCCATGCCACACCCCCTCCACTTCGTAAAAGGCCAAATATCTCAGAAATCGTTTAGATCCCCACCCCAAAACCATATGTATTCTTGTTTCTTATGATAAGACGCATTCAGTGATACCAACCTGGGGGTCTCCCAGGGTGCGCCGGGGCCATGCCCCACCCCACCACTTAATAAAAGGTGATATATCTCGGAAACCATCCAGATCCCCATCCGAAAGACATATATGTTCTTGATTCTTATGATAAGACATATTCAGTGACTCCAACCTGGGGATCCCCTGGGATGTGCCTGGGCCATGCCCACACCCTCCACTTCGTAAAAGGTCCAATATCTCAGAAACCGTTCAGATCCCCACCCCTGAACCATACATATTCTTGTACCTTATGATAAGACGCATGCAGTGATTTAAATCTAAGGTGCGCCGGGACCAAGAACCCCAACCCTCCAATTCATATAACTCAGAAGCCATTCAGATCCCCACCCCTAAACCAACCATATATATTCTTTTTTCTTATGATGAGACGCATTCAGTGACACCAACCTGGGGGTTCCCGCGGATGTTCAGGGCCCATGCCCCACCCCCTCCACTTCGTAAAAGGCCCAATATCTCAGAAAGCGTTTAGACCCCACCCCAAAAACATATATATTCTTGTTTCTTATGCTAAGACGCATTCAGTGATTCCAACCTAGGGGTCTCCCAGTGTGCGCCGTGGCCATGCCCAACCCCTCCACTTTTTATATGAAGGCGATATATCTCGGAAACCATCAAGATCCCCACCCCAAAACCATATATATATTCTTGTTTCTTATGATAAGACACAACCTGAGGGTCCCCTGGGATGTGCAGGGCCCATGCCCCACCCCTCCACTTTTTTATATGAAGGCGATATATCTCGGAAACCATCCAGATCCCCATCCCAAAGCCATACATACATGTATTCTTGTTTCTTATGATAAGTCACATTCAGTGACACCAACCTGGGGATCCCCTATGATGTGCCTGGGCCTTGCCCCTATCCCTCCACTTCGTAAAAGGCCCAATATCTCAGAAACCGTTCAGATCCCCACCCCTAAACCATACATATTCTTGTACCTTATGATAAGACGCATTCGGTGATTTAAATCCCCTCCACTTCAAGTATCTCAGAAGCCATTCAGATTCCTACCCCTAAACCATATATATTATTTTTTTCTTATGATAAGATGCATTCAGTGACCCCAAACTAGGGTTCCCCTGGGATGTGCCGGGCCCATGCCCCACCCCGCCACTTCGTAAAAGGCCCGATATCTCAGAAACCGTTTAGATTCCCACCCCAAAACCATATATATTCTTGTTTCTTATGATAAGACGCATTCAGTGATACCAACCCAGGGGTCTCCCAGGGTGCGACGGGGCCATGCCCCACCCATCCACTTCATAAAAGGCGATATATCTCGGAAGCCATCCAGATCCCCATCCCAAAGCCATATATATATTCTTGTTTCTTATGATAAGACACATTCAGTGACACCAACCTGGGGATCTCCTAGGATGTGCTTGGGACTTGCCACACCCCTCCACTTCGTAAAAGGCCCAATATCTGAGAAAACGTTCAGATCCCCACCCCTAAACCATACATATTCTTGTACCTTATGATAAGACGCATTCAGTGATTTCAACCTAGGGTGCGCCGGGGCCATGCCCCGCCCCTCTATTTCATATATCTCAGAAGCCATTCAGATCCCCACCCCTAAACCATATATATTATTTTTTTCTAAGACGCATTCAGTCACACAAAACTAGGGGTCCCCTGGGATGTGTCGGGCCCATGTCCCATCCCTCCACTTCATAAAAGGCGATATATCTCGGAAACCATCCAGATCCCCACCACAAACCATATATATTCTTGTTTCTTATGATAAGACACATTCAGTGACACCAACCTGTGGACCCCCTGGGATGTGCCTGTGCCTTGCCCAACCCCTCCTCTTCGTAAAAGGTCCAATATCTCATAAACCGTTAAGATCCCAGCCCCTAAACCATACATATTCTTGTATCTTATGATAGGCGCATTCAGTGATTTCAACCTAGGGTGTGCCGGGGCCATGCCCCATCCCTCCACTTCATATGTCTCAGAAGCCATTCAGATCCCCACCCCTAAACCATATATACTCTTTTTTTCTTTTGATAAGACGCATTTAGTGACACCAAACTGGTGGTCCCCTGGGATGTGCCGGTTCCATGCCCCAACCCCTCCACTTCGTAAAAGGCCCAATATCTCAAAAACCGTTTAGATCCCCACCCCAAAACCATATGTATTCTTGTTTCTCATGATAAGACGCATTCAGTGATACCAACCTAGGGGTCTCCCAGGGTGCGCCGGGGCCATGCCCTACCCCTCAACTTCATAAAAGGCGATACATCTCGGAAACCATCCTGATCCCCATCCCAAAGCCACATATATTCTTGTTTCTTATGATAAGACACATTCAGTGACACCAACCTGGGGATCCCCTGGGATGTGCATGGGCCTTGCCCCATCCCCTCCACTTCGTAAAAGGAATCAGAAACCGTTCAGATCCCCACCCCTAAACTATACATATTCTTGTACCTTATGATAAGACATTCAGTGATTTCAACCTAGGGTGCGCCGGGGCCATGCCCCATCCCTCCACTTCATATATCTCAGAAGCCATTCAGATCCCCACCCCTAAACCATATATATTCTTTTTTTTTCTTTTGATAAGACGCATTTAGTGACACCAAACTGGTGGTCCCCTGGAATGTGCCGGTTCCATGCCCCAACCCCTCCACTTCGTAAAAAGGCCCAATATCTCAGAAACCGTTTAGATCCCCACCCCAAAACCATATGTATTCTTGTTTCTCATGATAAGACGCATTCAGTGATACCAACCTAGGGGTCTCCCAGGGTGCGCCGGGGCCATGCCCTACCCCTCAACTTCATAAAAGGCGATACATCTCGGAAACCATCCTGATCCCCATCCCAAAGCCACATATATTCTTGTTTCTTATGATAAGACACATTCAGTGACACCAACCTGGGGATCCCCTGGGATGTGCATGGGCCTTGCCCCACCCCCTCCACTTCGTAAAAGGAATCAGAAACCGTTCAGATCCCCACCCCTAAACCAGGTCATCGATATTTGATATTTAGCTTCATCTAGTGGACCTCTACCAAGATGTTCAAATTATGGCCCTGGGGCCAAAATGCCCCCGCCCCGGGGGCCTTTGGTTTTACATAGGCTTATATAGGGAAAATCATTAAAAAATCTTCTCTGAAACCACAAGGCCCAGGTCTTTAATATTTGGTGTGAAGCTTTACCTGGTGGACCAATACTAAAATTGTTCAAATTATAGCCTTTGGACCAAAAATGCCCCCGCCCCGGGGGCCTTTGGTTTTACATAGGCTTATACTGGGAAAATCTTTAAAAATCTTCTTCTCTGAAACCGCAAGGCACAGATCTTTGATATTTGGTCTGAAGCTTCATCTAGTGGACCTCTTTCAAGATTGTTCAAATTATAGCCCTGGGGGCCAAAATGCCCCCGCCCCGGGGCCTATGGTTTTACATAGGCTTATATAGGGAAAATCATTAAAAAATCTTCTTCTCTGAAACCACAAGGCCCAGGTCTTTAATATTTGGTGTGAAGCTTTACCTGGTGGACCTCTACTAAGATTGTTCATATTATAGCCTTTGGGCCAAAAATGCCCCCGCCCCGGGGGGCTATGGTTTTACATAGGCTTATACAGGGAAAATCTTTAAAATTCTTCTTCTCTGAAACCGCAATGACCAGATCTTTGATATTTGGTGTGAAGCTTCATCTAGTAGACCTCTAACAAGATTGTTCAAATTATAGCCCTGGGGGCCAAAATGCCCCCGCCCCGGGGGCCTATGGTTTTACATACATGTAGGCTTATATAGGGAAAATCATTAACAAAATCTTCTTCTTCACAAGGCCCAGGTCTTTAATATTTGGTGTGAAGCTTTACCTGGTGGACCTTTACTAAGATTGTTCAAATTATAGCCTTGGGGCCAAAAATGCCCCCGCCCCTGGGGCCTTTGGTTTTACATAGGCTTATACAGGGAAAATCTTTAAAAATCTTCTTCTCTGAAACCGCAAGGCCCAGATCTTTGGAATTAAGTGTGAAGCTTCATCTAGTGGACCTCTTTCAAGATTGTTCAAATTATAGCCCTGGGGCCAAAAATGCCCCCACCCCGGGACCCTTTGGTTTTTCATAGGCTTGGGGCTTGAAGAAATATATGGGCTGCATGATGCTTCCACGCAGAGCTGAATCCGGCCCGCACACTAGTACTGGTAAACCGCTTAGAGGATCTAAGCCTGTCCTTGAACCGCGGTGCGAGGCGGACCGTCCATGCTAATAAACCCTATTGGTTTCATTGGGCGACAGGGCTTGAGATGTCATTTCATCTCAATGTCGGGTAAAAGTCCCACAAAAATGGAAGCAACGTCTCCAAAATGACCTTTACAGTGTTGACGGGGACGTTAAACCTCAAATCAAACAAACAAACAATTTTCATAGGCTTATATAGGGAAAACCTTTAAAAATCTTCTTGTCTGAAACCAGAAGGTCCAGGTCTTTGATATTCGGTATGAAGCTTCATCTAGTGGACCATTTCCAAGTTTGTTCAAATTATAGCCCTCGGGCCTAGAATATACTGGAGACACAAATCTCAGGTGAGCGACTCAGGGCCCTCTGGGACCTCTTGTTTATATGAAGGCGATATATCTCGTGAACCCTCCAGATCCCCATCCCAAAGCCATATACATTCTTGTTTCTTATGATAAGGCACATTCAGTGACACCAACCTGGGGATCCCCTAGGATGTGCCTGGGCCTTGCCCCACCCGCTGAACTTCGTAAAAGGCCCAACATCTCAGAAACCGTTCATATCCCCACCCCTAAGCCATACATATTCTTGTACCTTATGATAAGACGCATTGAGTGACACCAAACTAGGGGTTCCCTGTGATGTGCCTTTGCCCATGCCCCAACTCCTCCACTACGTAAAAGGCCCAATATCTCAGAAACCGTTTAGATCCTCACCCCAAAACCATATGTATTCTTGTTTCTTATGATAAGACGCATTCACTGATACCAAACTAGGGGTCTCCCAGGGTGCGCCGGGGCCATGCCCCACCCCTCCACTTCATAAAAGGCGATATATCTCGGAAACCATCCAGATCCCCATCCGAAAGCCATATATATTCTTGTTTCTTATAATAAGACACATTCAGTGGCACCAACCTGGGGATCTCCTAGGATGTGCCTGGGCCTTACCCCACCACCACCACTCTATAAAAGGCCCAATATCTCAGAAACCGTTCAGATTCCCCCACCTAAACCATACATATTCTTGTACCATATGATAAGACGCATTCAGTGATTTCAACCTAGGGTGCGCCGGGGCCCCTGCACTTCATATATCTCAGAAGCCCTTCAGATCCCCACCCCTAAACCATATATATTCTTTTTTTCTTATGATAAGACGCATTTAGTGACACCAAACTGGGGGACCCTGGGATGTGCCGGGCCCATGCCCCACCCCCTCCACTTCGTAAAAGGCCCAATATCTCAGAAATCGTATAGATCCCCACCCCTAAACCATACGTATTCTTGTACCTTATAATAAGACGCATTCAGTGATTTCAACCTAGGGTGCGCCGAGTCCATGCCCCACCCCTCCACTTCATATATCAGATCCCCACCCCTAAACCATATATATTCTTTTTTTTTTTCTTATGATAAGACGCATTTAGTGACATCAAACTGGGGGTCCCCTGGGATGTGCCGGGCCCATGCCCCACCCCCTCCACTTCGTAAAAGGCCAAATATCTCAGAAATCGTTTAGATCCCCACCCCAAAACCATATGTATTCTTGTTTCTTATGATAAGACGCATTCAGTGATACCAACCTGGGGGTCTCCCAGGGTGCGCCGGGGCCATGCCCCACCCCACCACTTAATAAAAGGTGATATATCTCGGAAACCATCCAGATCCCCATCCGAAAGACATATATGTTCTTGATTCTTATGATAAGACATATTCAGTGACACCAACCTGGGGATCCCCTGGGATGTGCCTGGGCCATGCCCACACCCTCCACTTCGTAAAAGGTCCAATATCTCAGAAACCGTTCAGATCCCCACCCCTGAACCATACATATTCTTGTACCTTATGATAAGACGCATGCAGTGATTTAAATCTAAGGTGCGCCGGGACCTAGAACCCCAACCCTCCAATTCATATAACTCAGAAGCCATTCAGATACCAACCCCTAAACCATATATATTCTTTTTTCTTATGATGAGACGCATTCAGTGACACCAACCTGGGGGTTCCCGCGGATGTTCAGGGCCCATGCCCCACCCCCTCCACTTCGTAAAAGGCCCAATATCTCAGAAAGCGTTTAGACCCCACCCCAAAAACATATATATTCTTGTTTCTTATGCTAAGACGCATTCAGTGATTCCAACCTAGGGGTCTCCCAGTGTGCGCCGGGGCCATGCCCAACCCCTCCACTTTTTATATGAAGGCGATATATCTCGGAAACCATCAAGATCCCCACCCCAAAACCATATATATATTCTTGTTTCTTATGATAAGACACAACCTGAGGGTCCCCTGGGATGTGCAGGGCCCATGCCCCACCCCTCCACTTTTTTATATGAAGGCGATATATCTCGGAAACCATCCAGATCCCCATCCCAAAGCCATACATACATGTATTCTTGTTTCTTATGATAAGTCACATTCAGTGACACCAACCTGGGGATCCCCTATGATGTGCCTGGGCCTTGCCCCTATCCCTCCACTTCGTAAAAGGCCCAATATCTCAGAAACCGTTCAGATCCCCACCCCTAAACCATACATATTCTTGTACCTTATGATAAGACGCATTCGGTGATTTAAATCCCCTCCACTTCAAGTATCTCAGAAGCCATTCAGATTCCTACCCCTAAACCATATATATTATTTTTTTCTTATGATAAGATGCATTCAGTGACCCCAAACTAGGGTTCCCCTGGGATGTGCCGGGCCCATGCCCCACCCCGCCACTTCGTAAAAGGCCCGATATCTCAGAAACCGTTTAGATTCCCACCCCAAAACCATATATATTCTTGTTTCTTATGATAAGACGCATTCAGTGATACCAACCCAGGGGTCTCCCAGGGTGCGACGGGGCCATGCCCCACCCATCCACTTCATAAAAGGCGATATATCTCGGAAGCCATCCAGATCCCCATCCCAAAGCCATATATATATTCTTGTTTCTTATGATAAGACACATTCAGTGACACCAACCTGGGGATCTCCTAGGATGTGCTTGGGACTTGCCACACCCCTCCACTTCGTAAAAGGCCCAATATCTGAGAAAACGTTCAGATCCCCACCCCTAAACCATACATATTCTTGTACCTTATGATAAGACGCATTCAGTGATTTCAACCTAGGGTGCGCCGGGGCCATGCCCCGCCCCTCTATTTCATATATCTCAGAAGCCATTCAGATCCCCACCCCTAAACCATATATATTATTTTTTTCTTATAATAATAAAAATAAAAAAAGAGTTCCTTTAAGAGCAATGAAAACATTCATAAGAAAGAAGATGGGTCATTCAGTCACACAAAACTAGGGGTCCCCTGGGATGTGTCGGGCCCATGTCCCATCCCTCCACTTCATAAAAGGCGATATATCTCGGAAACCATCCAGATCCCCACCACAAACCATATATATTCTTGTTTCTTATGATAAGACACATTCAGTGACACCAACCTGTGGACCCCCCTGGGATGTGCCTGTGCCATGCCCAACCCCTCCTCTTCGTAAAAGGTCCAATATCTCATAAACCGTTCAGATCCTAGCCCCTAAACCATACATATTCTTGTATCTTATGATAGGCGCATTCAGTGATTTCAACCTAGGGTGCGCCGGGGCCATGCCCCAACCCTCCACTTCATATATCTCAGAAGCCATTCAGATCCCCACCCCTAAACTATATATATTTCTTTTTTCTTATGATAAGACGCATTTAGTGACACCAAACTGGGGGTACCCTGGGATGTGCCGGGCCCATGCCCCACCCCCTCCACTACGTAAAAGGCCCAATATCTCAGAAACCGTTTAGATCCCGACCCCAAAACCATATGTATTCTTGTGTCTCATGCTACGACGCATTCAGTGATACCAACCTAGGGGTCTCGCAGGGTGCGCCGGGGCCATGTCCCACCCCTCCACTTCATAAAAGGCGATATATCTCGGAAACCATCCAGATCCCCACCACAAACCATATATATTTTTGTTTCTTATGATAAGACACATTCAGTGACACCAACCTGTGGACCCCCTGGGATGTACCTGTGCCTTGCCCCACCCGTCCTCTTCGTAAAAGGTCCAATATCTCAGAAACCGTTCAGATCCCAGCCCCTAAACCATACATATTCTTGAACATTATGATAAGACGCATTCGGTGATTTCAACCTAGGGTGCGCCGGGGCCATGCCCCACCCCTCCACTTCAAGTATCTCAGAAGCCATTCAGATCCCTACCCCTAAACCATATATATTCTTTTTTTCTTATGATAAGATGCATTCAGTGACCCCAAACTAGGGTTCCCCTGGGATGTGCCGGGCCCATGCCCCACACCCTCCACTTCGTAAAAGGCCCAATATCTCAGAAACCGTTTAGATTCCCACCCCAAAACCATATATATTCTTGTTTCTTATGATAAGACGCATTCAGTGATACCAACCCAGGGGTCTCCCAGGGTGCGACGGGGCCATGCTCCACCCCTCCACTTCATAAAAGGCGATATATCTCGGAAACCATCCAGATCCCCATCCCAAAGCCATATATATTCTTGTTTCTTATGATAAGACACATTCAGTGACACCAACCTGGGGATCTCCTAGGATGTGCTTGGGACTTGCCACACCCCTCCACTTCGTAAAAGGCCCAATATCTGAGAAAACGTTCAGATCCCCACCCCTAAACCATACATATTCTTGTACCTTATGATAAGACGCATTCAGTGATTTCAACCTAGGGTGCGCCGGGGCCATGCCCCGCCCCTCTACTTCATATATCTCAGAAGCCATTCAGATCCCCACCCCTAAACCATATATATTATTTTTTTCTTATAATAAGACGCATTCAGTGACACAAAACTAGGGGTCCCCTGGGATGTGTTGGGCCCATGCCCCACCCCTCCACTTCATAAAAGGCGATATATCTCGGAAACCATCCAGATCCCCACCACAAACCATATATATTCTTGTTTCTTATGATAAGACACATTCAGTGACACCAACCTGTGGACCCCCTGGGATGTGCCTGTGCCTTGCCCCACCCCCTCCTCTTCGTGAAAGGTCCAATATCTCAGAAACCGTTCAGATCCCAGCCCCTAAACCATACATATTCTTGCATCTTATGATAGGCGCATTCAGTGATTTCAACCTAGGGTGCGCCGGGGCCATGCCCCAACCCTCCACTTCATATATCTCAGAAGCCATTCAGATCCCCACCCCTAAACTATATATATTCTTTTTTTCTTATGATAAGACGCATTCAGTGACACCAAACTGGGGGTACCCTGGGATGTGCCGGGCCCATGCCCCACCCCCTCCACTTCGTAAAAGGCCCAATATCTCAGAAACCGTTTAGATCCCCACACCAAAACCATATGTATTCTTATGTCTTATGCTACGACGCATTCAGTGATACCAACCTAGGGGTCTCGCAGGGTGCGCCGGGGCCATGTCCCACCCATCCACTTCATATATCTCGGAAACCATCCAGATCCCCACCACAAACCATATATATTCTTGTTTCTTATGATAAGACACATTCAGTGACACCAACCTGTGGACCCCCTGGGATGTGCCTGTGCCTTGCCCCACCCCCTCCTCTTCGTAAAAGGTCCAATATCTCAGAAACCGTTCAGATCCCAGCCCCTAAACCATACATATTCTTGTATCTTATGATAGGCGCATTCAGTGATTTCAACCTAGGGTGCGCCGGGGCCATGCCCCAACCCTCCACTTCATATATCTCAGAAGCCATTCAGATCCCCACCCCTAAACTATATATATATTTTTTTTTCTTATGATAAGACGCATTCAGTGACACCAAACTGGGGGTACCCTGGGATGTGCCGGGCCCATGCCCCACCCCCTCCACTTCGTAAAAGGCCAAATATCTCAGAAACCGTTTAGATCCCCACCCCAAAACCATATGTATTTTTGTGTCTTATGCTACGACGCATTCAGTGATACCAACCTAGGGGTCTCGCAGGGTGCGCCGGGGCCATGCCCCACCCCTCCACTTCATAAAAGGCCATATATCTTGGAAACCATCCAGATCCCCATCCCAAAGCCATATATATTCTTGTTTCTTATGATAAGACACATTATGTGACACCAACCTGGGGATCCCCTCTCCCTCCACTTCGTAAAAGGCCCAATATCTCAGAAACCGTTCAGATCCCAGCCCCTAAACCATACATATTCTTGTATCTTATGATAGGCGCATTCAGTGATTTCAACCTAGGGTGCGCCGGGGCCATGCCCCAACCCTCCACTTCATATATCTCAGAAGCCATTCAGATCCCCACCCCTAAACTATATATATATTTTTTTTCTTATGATAAGACGCATTCAGTGACACCAAACTGGGGGTACCCTGGGATGTGCCGGGCCGATACCCACCCCCATCCACTTCGTAAAAGGCCCAATATCTCAGAAACCGTTTAGATCCCCACCCCAAAACCATATATATACTCAAAGCCAAAAGTAACTTCACAGTTTTTAATTTTGAATATTTTCAAATCTAATATCTCTACAAATCCAAAATTTTCAGCATGGCCCCCAACTCTTTTTCTTTCGATCAAATCCAAAATCATTCGGCTATTACCTATAGATTTATGCATCAGTGCTTACATGTACAAAATGTCAAAATTGCGCGTGCGCCTACACGGTTGGATAGATTTTAATGTCCATTGATGTAGACAGTCGTGGACTTTAGACAAACACATTCTCTGCATAAAGTTTCGTTAGAGTAAAATGGGAAGGCTGTCATTAGCGAACAGAAACCGAGGCATAGGCCTTTTGCAGGCCGGGACATCGAACCGTCAAGTTGCAAGGATTATGAACTGTAGCAAATGGACAAAACACAATCTCTGGAACCGCTTTCAACAGGGACAAGGGTTGGAGGAACCTTCCCAGATCAGGCCACCCATCGGTGACAACGCCCAACAAGGACCGGTACATCCATTTGAAGCATGTACGTCGGTTTTTGCCAGCGACGGAGACAGCCAGGAACACCGTGGGGACTCAAAACCGTCGCATTAGCGCACAAACGGTTCGCAGCCGACTAGCAGCCAGCGGACTGTTCTCCAGGAGGCCCATTCTTACAGGGCGTCATCGTCACAATCGGCTAGTCTGGGCCAACAGTCATAGGGGATGGTGCAGACAGCAATGGAGGCAATTTCTCTTTTCCGACGAAAGAAAGTTTAACTTGTCATTCGCTGACGGCAACAAGCGAGTCTACCGACGAGTGGGTGAGTGGTTTGCCCAGTGTTGCGTTTTGGAGCACAACCGATGGGGCGGTGGTGGAAATATGGTGTGGGCCGGTATCAGCGCCGGTCAAAAGACGCCACTTCACGTTGTTCGTGTTCGCCTGAATGCAGTCCCATACCGCAATACAATCTTGGCCCCGCTGGTTGTTCCTTTCATGACACAACACGGTTTGCGGCTGTTCCATCAGGACAACGCCCGGCCACATCTTGCAAGAATTTCCATCGACTTCTTACGGCAGCAGAACGTCAACCTGTAACCGTGGCCGTCACTGAGTCCTGATCTTAACCCGTTAGAACATTTGTGGGCAGAACTTGGCAGACGAGTACGATCGAGGGCTATGCAACCAGCGACTTTTACACAACTGGAAGTGGCGCTGATTCAAGAATGGCAGGCTATCCCTCAGTGCATTGTCTGACGTTATGTTTATTCCATGGGTAGGCTGAGTCGCGCTGTGATTCGGGCTCAAGGAGGACACAACCGATACTGACATTTGAAGAAGTGTGTTTTCTGAAAACAATTTGATCGGAAACTTTACTTTACACTAGAGTATGACTTTGAAAAACAAATTTGTGCACCCCACCTGTACGTTAACGTGGTTATGATTCAATACGTTCACGCTGAATAAATTTTGATTTAAAATTTAATGGGTAAATGAATTGTCTTAATACCGGTATGTAAATTTTATTGATATTTCATTGTAGTCCTGAAAAATTAAACTTCAAACATTGTGTGTTTTGTGTATACTAAAGCCATTAAAAACGCAACTTTTTTAAGGGTGTCCCATTTTTACATTAAAATGATAACCTTATAATGCTGTCCAGAAAATAACGGACCGTCCAGCTATTGTGTGTAAAGTGTAAATGTAACTTTTACACCCTAATAAACCCGTTTTCCCACACAGAGTGGTTTTGGTGTCCAGCACGTGCAACTCTAGACCTGGTATGTATTGATGTGTATCAAGTTGCTTACAATATCGAGGTTTATGCATGAACACATTATCCGGTCTGACATTCATAAAAAGCCATTGGATTTACTGGAAATGAGGCTTTCTAAAATTGATCGGGCACGTACAATTGGGCAAATTGAGGCTGGTCGACAACTGAAGGATATTGTCGCAGCCTTTGGCGTCAACAAATCGACAATAACTCGGCTTCATCAACGCTACGTCCAGACGGGGTCCGTTGATGATCGTCCACGCCCTGGTCCACCACGCGTAACGACCCACCGCACAGACAGCCATCTCCGTCAACGCTTTAGTCCGGCAACGGAAACTACAAACCAAACACCGGGGCGAAACCGACCAAGTATAAAAAGTAGAAGTAAAACAAAGATCAGGAATCGATACAATTAATTTACTACACCCATCAAAGACACAAAAGGGAAAGAAACACTTACATTAAGCGACCAGACCATAATGGAAACCTAGACAAAGGAAGGCCATAAGGACAGTTACTTTCCCACAAAATAGCCATATGGCCATCCAAAATAACAAGACACAAATGATACACACAGTAAGAAACAAACAACAACATAAACAAATCGCCACAGAAGAGCCGCCTTGGAACGGTCAGTGGAAAGATTTCCACTGGGGGGCTTAAATCGATTTTACGTGGCCACAATCCTCGCCCTTACTTCCGTAGCGATTTAGACAAATAATTTGTTCAGTCCGCATGAAGGTCTCCTAACTCATCAGTGCAACATCTCCGTGAACACAAATAATCAAAGAACCACAGAGGTGAGACAACGGTGAGGATTCGAAAGCAAGAAACCACTGAAATGCTGGAGCAAAAGAAAACCAACAGTTAGACTCCGATGGGCCCGACCAGAGACAGAGCATCAGGCACCAACCAACATTACCTTGAATTAGATCTCTCTAATTCTCAATAAGCCTTTACGCTGGAACCGTCATAGAATCTGAGGCCTGACCCACCGGCTTGCAATGAAAGAAGGAAGCAAAGTTGCCAACCGTGATTGGGTTAACTACCATGCATGCAGTCTGAAGTATAATATCCATGCTGTACCCAATCTTTTTATATCGAAGAATGATTTTACGAAATTGGGTGCTAAAGTCAAATTTCGGTTATATAGACCTTGTATATAGACCGATAGACCTTGTTGCAGAAGAGATTTAAGTACAATATTGAATTTTGAAATTAAATCAGAATGTCTATAAAATTTTTAAAAAGCTTTGCGTAGTTTATGGTACCGATAACCCTGATTAAGAAGTGAAGCCGTTAATAATAAATCACGAGTGTTGAAGTCAGTTACATGACTACACACTCTAGTAAATCGAATTAATTGCGAAATATAAAGGCCATAGGATGGCGCACGAGGAACATCATCCAAAAAAGGAAAATTTACAATCTCAAAATCAAAGTCATTGCGTTTATCATAAATTTTGCACGAAACAAACCCATGTACAATAGAAAGATGTAAATCCAAAATCCTTGGTATCAGAATAATTTGCTTTATTTAACTGAAGTTCTAGGGTGGAAATCTGACTGATCAAACCATCGAAATAGGTGTTATCAATATTTAATAAATCATCTAAATATCTAGAAGTGGAGCTAAAAGCTTCAATAATTTCAGATTGGTTATCAATGGATAGCGACAACATGAAATCTCTTTCATAACAATACAAGAATAGATCAGCCACAAGAGGTGCACAATTCGTACCCATCGGAATGCCCAAAATTTGTCTAAATAACTTAGTACCGAATCTAATATAAATATTGTCAAGTAGAAAGGTGAGGGCATCACACACTTTCTGACAAGGTAGCAGCCTTATAGATTATTGTATAGTTAATATAGAATTACTTTCCCACTTTACCAATGAAAATTCAATTAAGCAATGATCGGAAAAGATATTCGGGTCATGCACATAAAAGGAGGTAATTATCCTCAATATTTAGACATCACACACTAGATGATGATAATTATGACGATGATAATACGGCTTTTAGTTATTTTAAATGGGATAATAAAAATAAAGAAAAATATCAGTCACGTATATCATCGGACAGTTTTAAAGAGAGCATTGCTGTATTGACAAATGAAGTTCAAAATGCTTCATGTGATGATGATATTAATGCCTCTGTTTTGTCCTTCACTGATTTAATGCACTCGGAGTGTACACCTTTATTTGGTAGATCTTCATCTGCAAATACAGCAAACAAACCTTGTCAAAAAGAAAATAATTATGCGTTCAATAATGCATGCTCAGAAAAAAAGAAGTATTTTTCATAGTTGTTTGAATGAACTCATTTTTTATTTTTAATTGCCTTCACTGCAGCTGGTATTGTGCCGTGTGGCGGCCGTAAAACGTCTCCCCGTACATCAACCATAGTGCAGTTTATATTTTACTTTTGGTCCTTTGAGATCAGCGTGAATATTCTGAGAAATCGGAAATAAATTATTGGTTTAGACTCATATTCTAGACAGGTTTTTAATTATTTGGACCCCATTTTGATTTATATCAGTCTTTGAATCGACTGCCTATTCGAAATTCATAAACTTGCAGTATGTTTATTCTGGCTTTCTTTGCCGGATCATTACAGGGTCACTGATGAGGCTTTATTAGCCGAAACTACGTAGTATGACCCATCTTCTTTCTTATGATTGTTTTCATTGCTCTTAAAGGAACTCATTTCTTATTTTTAATTTAGAAAAATTGGACTGTCGATAATCGACAAAAAAGGGTTAAAGATCGTACGGAATATAAAAATGCAGTAAGAAAGTTTAACTTTGAACAAGATAAGAAAAAAAAAGCTTGAAACTTATTAAAGCAAAATTTAATAATGCAAAAGAGTATTGGAAACTATTAAAAGACTCTTTTGTGTTACCAAAATAAAAAAACTTTCTTCAATAGATTTTGAAAACTATTTCAAAGCCATAAATAATCCCGATGAACCCTTTTTTCAACCCGACGAAGACATTATACATTTAATGAATATTTTTTAAAATCGGAAATTCAGATCATGTTCGACGAATTAAATTGTCCAATTACAGCAGAAGAAATAACCAAAGCAATAAGGCAGCTGAAAAATGGGAAAAGCGGGGGACCAGACAAATTTCTTAATGAATTCTTTGTCTATGGTAGTAATGAGTTAGTATCATATTTGCATACGCTTTTTAATAAGATATTTGATCTAGAATACTTTCCTGAGTCGTGGACCGAAGGATACATAGTTCCGCTACACAAAAAGGGTCTTTAGATGATGTTAGCAATTTCAGAGGGATTACACTTCTAAGTACACTGGGAAAGTTTTTACCAGAATACTTAATAATCGCCTCACAGATTGGGCTGAAGAATATTCTGTATATATTGAAGCGCAGGCAGGGTTTAGGGCATCCATGAGCACAACTGATAATGTTTTCGTGTTACATGGAATAATTAATCATTTGTTAAATAAAGGAGAAAAACTTTATTGTGCCTTTGTAGACTTTACAAATGCATTCGACTATGTGGTCCGCGATATAATGTGGTATAAATTAATTAAACTTGGAGTAAGAGGTAAAATATTAAATATAATAATTTTAATGTATCAACATGTGAAGTTAAATAATATCATTAGTAAGGGTTTCGAGTGTAATTTAGGTGTTCGACAAGGTGAATGCCTCTCTCCCTTCCTCTTTGCTATATATGTAAATGATCTCGAAGCAGAATTCCAGCTTAAAGGATGTGACGGTATAGATGTAGGTTTTCTAAAGATATTTCTTTTATTATACGCTGACGATATTATACTTTTTGCAAAATCAGCCGCCGAACTTCAAAATGAGTTAAACGTATTATCAGAATACTGTAATCGGTATCGTTTAGTGGTTAACACGCTCAAAACAAAAGTCATGGTTTTCAGACGAGGGGGCATTCTACCAAGAGATCTCAAATTTTATTATAATCAAAGCGAATTATCTATTGTAAGAACAATTTCCTATTTAGGTATTGTCTTTTTAACTAGCGGGTCTTTTGCAGACTGTCAGAAGACCTTATCCGGACAGGCACTTAAAGCAATTTTCAAGTTAAACAGTTATCTTTACAGATTTACAAGCATTACAGTTAGGCATAGGATTGAACTCTTTGACAAACTAGTGACTCCTATTTTTAATTATGGGTCCGAGGTTTGGGGGTTTTGTCAAGCAAACGCATATGTTTTTTTTGTAAACAATTATTAGGTGTTAAAACATCGACACAAAATGATTTTATATACGGCGAACTTGGCAGGACGAATTATTATACACAGAGGATATATAGCATAGTTAAATACTGGTTGAAAATTATTTGTGCAAACTTACAAAATTGGGCAGCATTAATTAAAAACACATTGTCTAATCTTGGTTTTCTTGAAGTTTGGTTATCCCAGGGGGTAGGAAATATTAAAACATTTTTATCTATTTTAAGACAAAGACTTAAAGATAATTTCATACAAAACTGGCATGACATTTCTGTACTTTTCAATATCAGCCTTATTAACAATAAAGAAGTTTAGAGTAGCAATGTCAAAATAAAAGTTATCTTCTCATAGACTCGCTATTGAAGCAGGTAGATTGAACAGACCACAACCAACACCCAGAGAAGATCGAAAATGTATGATATGTAAGAAGTTAGAAGATGAATACCATTTTTTATTTGAGTGCTTGCTGTATAGCAACGAAAAAAAAAAGTTAATTAAACCTTTTTTTCTGAGAAGAATAAGTATGCAAAAGACAGTTGAATTATTACGGTCAAATAATAAAAAAGAATTACAAAATCTCGCAGTATATATTTTTAAGTGTTTTGAAAAACGTAACGATTTTACACTAATTAAGTTTTTCCCTACTCTACCCTATCCTTTGCATCATGCTCTCAGTCTCATTATTATTATAGTTTAGTGTCTGTGTTAACAGTCAGATAGTTCGATCTTTTATGAAACAGGAGCATGGTAACATTACATTACATTACACATGTGCAAAAATGGCGTCCATCATATCACCAGAAGTTGTTTTTTTTTTTTTTTTTTGTAGTGGATTTGTGATATTTTGCTTATTGCCGCTCGTGGCGTGGGTTGTGGGTGCTCGTTATAACCCCAGCACCGACGTGGTTCTAGCGGGTACCCGCGACCTGTGTTTTGGGGCGGCTATTTGGAGAAATAATGTGGAGTTTGCGGGAGTTTCCAATTCTCGGTCTTTTTAACATGATGAATTAGTATGTATAGTACAAAAGCAGCAAAAGAATAAACAGTTGTGTAAGGACATTAAAGTACAAAAAATCTTCGTTATATCGACGATATTTGTTCCCTATTACTGTGCCGTTATAAAGATTCGGTCGTTATAAAGAATCCCAATTAGGAGTATGAAAAGATTACGAAGGGCTTTTTATTATTTCATTGCGAGTTTTGTTGCTGTGACGAATGTTAGCATAAAGAGGGTTGTCTGTAGCATGTCCGTTAGACGTCATTAGGGACAGGAGAATTCTTCTTAAAAGGCTAGTTCTCTATTATGTCAGAACATTTCTGTATGTATAGTCTGTCGTGAGTAGCATATTTGTAAAGAAATATATACTGAGAGGCAAAAGTAAGTATACAGGTTACAGAATGCCTATTTGCGTCCCAATGTCTCCCGTTCTACATACATATGAGGCATGATAAATAAGATCAACCTCTTCCGCATACTATACGGCATTTTCCGTTAAAATTGATCAAAGGATAATGAAATTGCGTCACTTGAAAGGGACAAGGGGTCTGATCCAATATTTTGTCTTGAGTAGCTTCCCTTTAAACATGTGTTACGAATATGTGTTATTCAATAAATGATTTTTCATGCAACAGATTCAAAAACGAGCAAGAATATATCGCATATTGAAATTAAACACAAGGTAAAGTGCAACATCTTTTGTCCAACAAAATGGGATTTTCGCCTTTTACGTTCTTCCTTTGATTAAATGCCTTATGTTTCTATGGGATTTGAATTGGTGATTAACTTTTCATTGAGCAATTTTAGAGGGTTTACTCTGGAGTAAGCACAAAGATGCCGAGCAAGACAAAATTATGCGAAAGTTTCAAATGAATATCTCTTACAAGATTTGAGAATAAGATTAATTTAATTCACTATGATTTTAATTGAAGGGGAGATAATCCGGAACAGGCAGAAATTCAAATTGAGTTTGAAGCTGTTTGCTTGTGTTAGATGGCTAAGTAATGATGTGGTCTTATCGAGGAACATTCATGCATGACTTTTGCAGTGTGCCTAGATTTGAATGTCATATACAACACGAGATTTTATTGGAAATATTGATTTTCAATTAAGGGCGATAACTCCATCATAGATGACTGCAACAGGAAAAGAATTGGAGTTTTACAAACTCAGACGTTTGGGAAAAATGGACATAGGCATATTTTATTACAGACAGCATTTCAAGATCCGGTGTTCCAAATCAAAAACTGTATAATTTTTATTGCCTCTGAGTATATAAGTGACTTAGTGTCAAGCATATGCAAACACACTGCCAGATATGATTGTGTAACTTTCAGATTCATTTTACACTGTCCGCCATGCTTATGTTGCTTTATAAATGTTTGTATATATGATTATTTGCTCAAGGGTCATACTTGACCTATTGCATGTAATACTCGACTATGTTGTAAGGTCAATGGCCTCGACCTCCACACGACAACGCTAGACCGCACGTCAGACAACTCGGTTCTTACTTCTTGCTAACGTTAGAATGCTTGACAATTGGCCATCTTTATCGGCTGATCTTAATCCAATAGAGCACTGTCGGGGCTTCTCAAACAGCGGATAAGGAAAATGCAACTTCCTAAGGTCGTCGCCGCATCCGGTCCATGAGGGATCGTTGTAATGCTGTAGTTGCTGCTAATGGGGGACACACACAGTATTAGTGCAAGCGGGTGCAAATGAAATGAAGTTAAATTTCATAGTGTGTTATGCATCAAATGCACACAACGATCAATTTTTTCAATCAATTTATACTTCAAATTGGCAAGATTTTTGGAATAATGTTGTAATAAGGTATGTGTATTGAGCTTTGATTTTGTCTCTTGTTTGATGCCCCAAATGCAGCCAAACCTCTCAGTTGCGTTTGTAATGGCTTAACACACTAATATGTAACAGGGGAACAACAAAATTTTTTTCCTACAGAAGTCCATAGGCATCCAGCAGAGACTCAAATCAGTCAAGGCCTTCTTAACATTGTGTACAGTTGAACCAAGTACCATCTATATATCTCAAAGGATATTTGAAAGCCATTACAAGATTATATTGTCAGGGGAGATAACTAAAAATCAGGGCAACAAGAGTTGTGGGACTTGTGCATTTTACGCCCGCTTAACTTCATGTGTACAATTGTACTGAATACGATCAGTATGCCTCAAAGGGTATTTGGTGATATGGTGATCACAAGGTAGTCATACTCTTTTATTGTATGGGGAGAAAACTCAAATACCATGGCATCGAGAGTTCTGGTTCTTGCGCATGACACACCTTCTCAACCTTATGTTCAATAAATATTGGAGATATGGCAATCACAATGTCGTCATACTATATATGATAATGGAAGGGGATATGACTCAAATACCATGGCACCCAGAGTTGTGATTCTTGCGCATCAAACACCTTCTCAAATGTGTGTACAATTGTGCCAAGTACCATCATATCTCAAAGGGTATTGGAATAAAGGCCACCACAAGGTTTTGTCTACAGACGGACGGACATTCGGACGGACATACAGACTGATGGGTGCCAGGCTGATTGCAATATCCCCCGAACCTAATTGGTCGAGGGATAAAATGATGTATACGCCGGTAAAACCCAGTTTTACTACACGGAAGTGGGGTTTAAGGGGGTCAAGATTATTTAGGTGTGTTTTCATGATGAATGGTCAATGTTTCATATTTGATACACAAAACAAACGGCAGCATGCGCATGTTTGCTAGCAAGTATCGAAATATAATGTATGAGGTCTCTTAATTTCATGTCAATAATATTAGACAAAATAAAAGATTGTGATAGATGTAGTTGAAACAAGACACAGTAACCTTCTAAATTTTAATTCTCATGTATCATATATGATACTGTAGATTTAATGCCCGATGTATCATATCTGATACATTTTTTTGTGACACTAAGTTTCACAACTAATGATTATAAAATCACTGTGTGTCTTAGTTAAGGTTTTTTTTTATTATTATTTATTTCTATTTATTTTCATTTATTGTTCGTATCTAATTAATGTAACTCTAATCATCCAAAGTGGAACAAGCATAAGCCTGACCACCCAGGAGGTAATGAGTTTGTGTTAGTTTACATGCTTTTTTTGTTCTAGTTTTTTAATTATTTGGACCCAATTTTGATTTATATCAGTTTTTGAATCGACTGCCTATTCGAAATTCGCAAAATTGCAGTATGTTTCCTCTGGCTTTCTTTGTCGGATCATTACAGGGTCACTGATGAGGCTTTATTAGCCGAAACTACGTAGTATGACCCATCTTCTTTCTTATGAATGTTTTCATTGCTCTTAAAGGATCTCATTTTAGATTTTTATTTGCCTTCACTGCAGCTGGTGTTGTGCCGTGTGGCGGCCGTAAAACGTCTCCCCGTACATCAACCATAGTGCAGTTTATATTTTACTTTTGGTCCTTTGAGATCAGCGTGAATATTCTGAGAAATCAGAAATAAATTATACGTTTAGACTCATATTCTAGACAGGTTTTTAATTATTTGGACCCAATTTTGATTTATATCAGTTTTTGAATCGACTGCCTATTCGAAATTCGCAAAATTGCAGTATGTTTCCTCTGGCTTTCTTTGTCGGATCATTACAGGGTCACTGATGAGGCTTTATTAGCCGAAACTACGTAGTATGGCCCATCTTCTTTCTTATGAATGTTTTCATTGCTCTTAAAGGATCTCATTTTAGATTTTTATTTATTAGCCGAAACTACGTAGTATGACTCATCTTCTTTCTTATGAATGTTTTCATTGCTCTTAAAGGAACTCATTTTTTATTTTTATTCAGTCGTTTTAGCATCTTCAAGCTGGGTCTTAAATATTGATAAAAACAAAAAAACGCAATCAGAAATGCTATACTTTTCGCTCACTTCCGGTGATTTGGTCCAATATTTAAAGGTCGATAACATATCAACCATTGGGAAAATTTTCATTTTGTAAACAACATTCCAAACGTTAGATAATGAGTAATAGCTGGGAATCACATTCGCGACACAAAATGTTTGACTAAATGGAAACTTGAACAGCAAGATTTGGACCCTTGCTTTGAACCTGTGGCTTTCCCCCGTTAAATCGTTGCTATCATTAAACATTTTTTTTTTTCGATAAATCACCCATGCCACTGATGGTATTTATATAATTAGAATTCAAATTTTTATTAAAGTATTTTGCCCGTGACAATTTAAAAATGAGTGTATAGTTTCTATTCCCGGTGAGTATATCTTATAAGATACTCGCCAGTAGGTAAAGTACTATACAGATATCTATATATAATTGTTTTATCTGTAGTTTTTTTAATAAGATAGAAGTGCTTTCCATATCATATCCCAATTTAGATTTGGATAATAACGATCTACTTTTGAAACAATATTATAAGATTCTATTATATATACCCGACAAAATAAAAAACGCACACAGTCGGTTTTGTCGTTTTTCAGAATTATAACAAATACTTCAGAATTTTTATTTAAACAGATCTGTGGTACAATAATCCAACAGTCTATGCCCAAAATTTCATTTGATTTGGTCTTAACTGGAGTAAGTTATCAGTCTTGAAGTAGGGATGGGTCAAAATTAAAAGGCACAAACTTCAATAGGAAGTATGTCCACCTTCAGCACGCTGTACATCGCTGACGCATTGACCCAATGATGTTTCTGATGTCATTCTGAGGAATTGCATTCCATTCGCGATGTAAAGCCGCAAATCATCTGCTGACTTGTCCCAACCTGGTGGCGTTTTCTTACGTTACGTCCAAGAATGTCCCAAAAATGCTCTATGGGGGACATATTGAGGCTTCTAGATGGCTAAGGTAGAGTTGCGATGTTTTGGGTATTTAGGAAGTCTTGTGATATTCTGGCTGTGTGCGCTCGTGCAAAGAAACGATATCCATACACATATAAACAGTGGAAACTCCATGTACACAGCATGTTTAGATATGATCATGGAAAACTTATTCAATGGTGACAAAGAATCAAAATTTCGTGCATGTGAAATGTACGGATGTCAATGTATGCCATGCTGAAATTTCAATCGATTTCGACCACTTATAAGGAATTTATCGATGGTTAAAGTTGAACCTAAAAAGGTAAACTTAATGGGAAAATCCTACTGTGTGCGTTTTTTATTTTGTCGGGTATATTTATATTAAGGGTTGGTTTTTAATTTCCAAATAACTTTGTGGTCTGAGCATCATCAAACTTGCTAAAAATGATCATTTGACAATATCTCAGTTAATATGGGTCATATCTGGCCAGTAAGTAGGTCAGTAGGTCAGATTGTTGAAAAACCTTGTGGACACACTTGAGACCCAGTTTTTGTCCGACCATCATCAAACTTGCTCAGAATGATCATCTTGACAATATCTGGGTCAAGTTTGAGTATCGGTCATGTCGGGTCAAAAAGTAGGTCAGCAGGTCAAACCATAGGAAAGGGGCCACAGTTTTAGTCAAATCATTATAAAACTTGCTCAGAATGATCATCGGGACAATATCTCAGTTAAGTTCGAATATAGGTCATATCAAATCAAAAAGTAGATCAGTAGGTTATTTTGTCATAACTTTTGAACTGTTTGAGATAGAGCCTTCATATTTGGCATGTAGGTTCCTTGTGACAAGGGCTTCCCGCCCATATAAAGATTTGACCTGTGACTTTGACCTGTGACCTACTTTATCATAACTTTTGAACCATATGAGATAGAGCCTTTATATTTGGCATGTATGTTCCTTGTGACAAGGTTTTCTCAGCCATTCAAAACTTTTGAGCCATAACCGTGACCTTTGACCTACTTTGTCATAACTTTTGGAGCATTTAAGATACAGCCTTCAAATTTGGCATATAGGTTCCTTCATAGGAGTGAGTGTTTGAGTTGAAGTCTCACCAACAGCTAAGGTCATACAGTGATGGGACCTCTGTTTAAAGACTAATCTGAAAGTCTGGAGACGCCTGGGATCAATCCTGCTACCCCTGGTCTACAAGGCAAGTAGCATGACCACTTCACAATGAAGGCATCTAAACTTCAATGGAATGTTGTGTAGATGACCCTCTAGGAAAATAGCATAACGATTAACAAATGGTCACAAGAGCTAAAAATAGAAAAACATTGTAAATTTGCTTCAAATGCGAACTCCTTCTAAACCTTTTGGCCAATTGGATTTAAAACTTCACAGGTCAATGTTGCCTAGGTGACTCCCTACCAAAATAGTTAAAACTCATTCCACTCCAATGCTGCCAGAGCTAAAAATAAAAAAAAATCTTCAAACGACAATTCCTTCTGTACCCTTGGGCCAATTTCATTCAAACTTCGAAGTATTGTTGCTTAGATGATCCTCTACCAAAAAGGCTAAAACAATCCCACTCTGATGAAAAAAATGGCCACCGGAGCTAAAAATAGAAAAATATTGTAAATCTGATTCAAACGTGAACCCCTCCTAAACCCTAAGGCCAATTTGATTCAAACTTCACAGGAATGTTGCCTAGGTTACTCCCTACCAAATAAGTTAAGCTAAAATCTATCTGCTGATGAACAAGATGGCCACCATAGCTAAAAATAGAATATACTCGAGACAGTGACACACAGGTGAGCGAGCCAGGGCCCTGTGGGCCCTCTTGTTATTGGTTGTCATGGAAACCAAAATGCAAAAACAAAATAGGAAAAAAATAATACTTAAAAAAATCATCTCCACAAAAACCATATGCTCTAGAGACTTTATGAAAATATTCACCATATTTGCCTTTACAGGTTTTTTGTTGTTGTTTTTTTTTTGTGAAATTTGGCCTTTTAGTTATGTTGTTATGGCAACTTAGAGTTTCCATTGACTTATAATGTGGAAAACTGAAAAAAAATGGCATTTACTGCCAAGTCATTGCAGATTTTTTGACAAAACTTACATAGAAATGTTCTTTGAGTAAACTTCTCTTAGCCATATGCTTTTTTGTCAACATGGGGGTCTCCTAGGTTGTGCCGGGGCCATGCCCCGCCCCCCACCCCACTTAATAAGATGCCTTGTATCTCAAAAACCTTACAGATCCCCACCCCTAAACCATATATCTTCTTGTTTCTTATGATAAGATGCATTAAGTGGCACCAACTTGGGAGTCCCCCGGGATGTGCCGGGGACATGCTCCTGCCCCGACCACTCAACTTCATAAAAGGCCATTTATCTCAGAAACCATTCAGACCCCCCCCCCACCTAAACCAAATATATTCGTTTCCTTATGATAAGACGTATTAAGTGATACCAACCTATGGGTCCCCCGGGATGTGCCGGGGACATGCCCCACCCCCTCCACTTCATAAAATGCCATTTATCCCAGAAACCATTTAAATCCCCACCCCTTAACCATATATATTCTCATTCCTTATGATAAGTTGCATTCAGTGACACCAACTTGGAGGCCCCCGGGATGTGCCGGGGGCATGCCCAACCCCATCCACTTCATAAAAGGCCAAATATTCCAGAAACCTTACAGATCCCCACTCCTAAACCATATATAGTCTTGTTCCTTATGATACGTCACATTCAGTGACACCAACCTAGGGGTCACCCAGGGCGCCCCCGGGCCATGCTCCATCCCTCGACTTCACAAAAGACCATATATCTGAGAAACTGTTCAGAGCCCCATCCCTAAACCCTATATATTCTTGTTCCTTATGATAAAACGCAATCAGTGACACCAGCAAGCGGGTCCCCCGGGGTGCCACTGGCCATGCCCCACCCCTTTACTTCATTAAAATCCATATATCTCAGAAACCGTTCAGATCCCCACCCCATAACCATTTATATTCTTGTTCCTTATGATAAGACTCCACTTCATAATAGGCCACATATCTCAGAAACCATTCAAATCCCCATCCTATAATCACATATATTCTTGTTCATTGTTATTAGACACATTCAGTCACTCCGTCTTGGGGGTCCGCAGGGGCCATTTCTCTCCCTGCCACTTCATAAAAGGGCCTCATATTTCAGAAACCATTCAGATCCCCACCGTTTAACCATATATATTCTTGGTCCTTATGATAAGACATATTCAGTGACAACAATCTTGGGCTTTTCTGGGATCTGCCATGCGCGAATCCCTCCATTGCTTAAAAGGCCTTACATCTCAGAACCATACATATCCCCACTGCTAAACCGAAAACTTAAAAAACCTTCTCTGAAACCACAAGGCCCAGGTCTTTGATATTTGGTATGAAGCTTCATCTAGTGGACCCCTACCAAGATTGTTCAAATTATAGTGATGGGGCCAAAAATGCCCCCGCATCGAGACCGTTTGGTTTTACATAGGAAAATCTTTAAAAATCTTCTTCTCTGAAACCGCAAGGCCTAGGTCTTTGATATTTGGTATGAAGCTTCATCTAGTTAACAAGATTGTTCAAATTATAGTGCTGGGGCCAAAACTGCCCCCGCCCCGGGGCCCTTTGGTTTTACATGGGCTTATATAGAGAAACTCTTTAAAAAATCTTCTTCTCTGGAACCGCATGGCCCAGTTCTTTGATATTTTGTATGAAGCTTCACCTAGTGGACCCCTACCAAGATTGTTCAAATTATAGTGCTGTGGCCAAAAATGCCCCCACCCCGGGCCCTTTGGTTTTACATGGGCTTATATAGGGAAAATCTTTAAAAATCGTCTTCTCTGAAACCGCAAAGCCCAGGTCTTTGCTATTTTGTATGAAGCTTCACCTAGTGGACCCCTATCAAGATTGTTCAAATTATAGTGCTGGGGCCAAAAATGCCCCCAACCCGGGGCCTTTTGGTTTTACATAAACTTATATAGGGAAAATCTTTAAAAATCTTCTTCTCTGAAACCGCAAGGCCCAGGTCTTTGATATTTGGTATGAAGCTTTATCTTGTGGACCTCTACCAAGATTGTTCAAATTGTAGCCCTGAGCCAAAAATGCACCCCCCCCCCCCCTTCCCCTCCGGGGCCCTTTGGTTTTACATAGACTTATATAGGGAAAATCCTGAAAAATCTTTTTCTCTAAAACTGTCAGGCCGATGTCTTTGATATTTGGTATGGAGTTTCATCTAGTGGACCTCTACTAAGATTGTTCAAATTATAGCCCTCGGGCCACAAATGCCCCCGCCCCGGGGCCCTTTGGTTTTACATAGACTTATAAAGAGATAATCTTTGAAAATCTTTTTCTCTGAAACAGCAAGGCTCAGGTCTTTGATATTTGGTGTGAAGCTTCATCTAGTGGACCTCTATCAAGATTGTTTAAATTATAGCCCTGAGGCCAAAAACACGCTAGCCCCGGGCCATTTGGTTTTACATAGGCTTTTGTAGGGAATATCTTTAAAAAATCTTCTTCTCGGAAACCGCAAGGCCCATATCTTTGATATTTGGCGTTTAGTTTCATCTAGTGGACCTTTGTCAGGATTGTTCAAATTATAGCCTTTGTTGATATTTGGTATGAAGCTTCACCTATTTAGACCTCCCCCAACATTATGCACATTATAGCCCTGGGTCAATACTGGCCCTCCCCGGGGCCCCCTTGTTACTCTATGGATCAGGTGGGCGATCCAGGGCCATCATGGCCCTCTTGTTTCTCTCTCCAGCAGTCTGTAAAGCAATGGAGCTTCCAAGATTGCATGAAAAGCATTGATAATGAAGGAATGAAGGAAGCCAAAGCTCTTTAAATTACTTTTTGTGAAATAATTAATAATTTTGCCGTATTTGGACTTTTTCTATTGAAGAAAAACTTTGAATAATACCGAATCCAAATATTTCTGAAATAAACTTCTTTTTGACATGGCTCTAAAAGAGACTTTTTGTCTTTTTAACTGCATTGTTTCAGCCATCAAAAGGGTATGATTCTGACAGATAGCCTTGTCCTTATCCATATTTATACAATCATCCATATAATATATGAGCAACGAAAAGTGTTATATCTTAACCAGGCAAATATCGGCTGAAGGGTTTTAGTGAACAACCGGAGCGCCATTGAATAGCCAAATGGGGTGCAAACAAATTTGAACATATTTTCTTGCCAAATAAACCTAAAAAAAACCCTGAAAATCCTATGAACCGGAATACTAAAGTAGGCATCGCACAGATCATGGGACGTGAAGTAATCATTTCCAATACCACAAGAAATGTTTCTTGTTTAAAATGTTCATAAAATACAAACTGATTCATATATTTTAAATTGATAACTGGTCTAAATTTTTCATTTGGTTTTGGCACAATACACAAAGTAGAAATAAATTATTCTGGTTCATTCTAAGCTGGAACAATGGTTCCCTTTGATAAAAATTTTCTACTTCATAAGCAATGATTGTTCCTCAGGACTAAAAGGAATATCCTTTGGAACTTGTAACTGTACAGGAGTACAGTCAAACTCCAATGTATAGCGCGAAATAGCGCTTAAAATAAAGGGATCATTTGTAAATTTTTTCCATCAACCTTGCACTCACCTGTGTAGACTCGCCTAATTTGACTGGTCGCTGACTTTGTCTTTCTTTTTGAACTCTGAAACTGTGTGTGTCCGAGCTTATCGATAGACGGATGCCGATAATATGGATGTTACCTTTTATAACCACGGCCAGCATACTTGTTTCCAAATCTCTGATTAGCATTACCGGCATGATATCTTCTACAAGGAAAACCTCTACCTTTCGCTCGACCTTGATTACGACCTCTACAATTTCCAAACTAACCATAATATTCTCTAGCCACAGATCTATGCTAGTGTCACATTTTTAGCTCACCAGAGCCGAAAGGAGCTTATAGGATAGGCAGTTGTCCGTTATCGTCTGGCGGTCTGGAGTCTAAAGAGTTTAGTGAAAGTTTGATGTATCTTTCTGGTACACTGACCTCTGAAATTACAATTACTGATTTCAATTAAGAAATAGATCAGCTCTAACTGTGATTTGTTGTGTAATAAATCACAGTTTGGAGGTCAGTTGTAAAGTAGACAAATCACGAGCGCGTAGCGCGCGTGTTTTGTCTACTTACAACTGACCGACAAACTGTGATTTATTACACAACAAATCACTGGCCTTACAACTGACCGACAAACTGTGATTTATTACACAACAAATCACTGGCTAGAGCTGATCTATTTCGATTCTAACACGCTGAAAATCGGCAATAATGTTGTTCTTCCCTTCAAAATCTCACAACTTTTCGCCATTGTTAGAGGAAATCCCGCTAAAATTATCGACTGAAACACATGCATTTATATCCTTTTCTAATGTTTTTGATGCGAGAAAATGACGTTACACCGTCTAACGTCAAGTAAATCGACTAGTGACGTCATAAATTTGCAGTTTTTAATGACTTCACACGTCACGCTCTTGCGAGCTGTGATTTGTTGCAGAATAAAACACAGTTATTTTGCATTGCCTATATAGGCGCGCTGTGTTAGAATATTCACTAGACTTCTGGAGTGGACATGATACTCAATAACTGTCCTTTCAAAGCTGCTGCTGTATCCTTTGAACTTTAGGTTATAATGTCACAAACTGACAAGGCTAGAAAAGTATTAGACAGATTAGACACAACAAGTGTGCGATACAATTTCGACTTTCGTTTTTAGCACATGCCCAATAAGAGATAGCCTACCACACGTCAATCACCTGTGACAAGTCTGGGGTAGAAAGAGTTTAGTGAAAGTTTGATGTTTTTTCTGGTGCACTGACCTCTGAAATTTCATCAGAATGCACCCCTTTGATTTCCTGCATTTGATTGAAAGTCTAATAGATATTGAAATCAATAGTATGTGAATTCCAAATGAGGGCCATAGATCTGGTCGTATGAAGGGGAACTGAAACTCTTTCAGGGGTGCTAACGTATAAAAAGTATTACTGTCCCAAATATTGTGTCTGCTCCTAAGAAGCCCCTTAATTTTGAAAGCGCTAAATTTTTAAGCAAAGGAACCTGAAAATATGTCAGTTGTGTCCATTCCCCTTGCTTTATAACTTTCCATATAAACTGGCTTATGAAACACTACGTGCAATGAATTTCTTGCAATCTCAGTTATTGTTATTAGATATATCTGTTTAAATTTGACTATGTCAAAGTCGCGACAAAGGCATATAGTTTATAATAAATATGTCATAAATTACACTGTGTCTTGTGTATTAATTTTTAGCTCACAAGAGCCGAAGGCTCCGGGGGAGCTTACAGGATAGGCAGTTGTCCGTCGTCGTCGTCGGCATCGTCGTCTGGCGTCAACACTTTCAAACGACATCTCCTCTGAAGCCACTGGGCTGATTCAGCCCAAATTTCATCTGTAGCATCCTTGGGGTGGGGGATTAAAAGTTTGTGTTTTTAATGAAAATCAGCTCATTATTTTGGTTGCTGTGGCAACTTAGAGTTTCCATAGACTTCTAATGGAGAAAATAGAAAAATGGCATTTACTGCCAAACCTTTGCAGATATTTTGACAAAACTTTTATTGAAATATTCCTGGACGGAAATTCTTTTAGCCACATGCTTTTATGCCAACCTGGGGGTCCCAAGGGTGTGCCGGGACATGCCCCAACCCCTCCAAGGCATAAAAGGCCATATATCTCAGAAGCCATTCAGATCCCCACCCCTAAACCATATATATTCATTTTTTCTTATGATAAGACGCATTCAGTGACGCGTAAATAGGGGTCCCCTGGGATGTGCCGGGCCCATGCCCCACCCCCTCCACTTCGTAAAAGGCCCAATATCTCAGAAACCGTTTAGATCCCCACCCCAAAACCATATATATTCTTGTTTCTTATGATAAGACCCATTCAGTGATACCAACCTAGAGGTCTCACAGGGTGCGCCGGGGCCATGCCCCACCACTCCACTTCATAAAGAGGAATATATCTCGGAAACCATCCAGATCCCCAACCCAAAGCCATATATATTCTTGTTTCTTATGATAAGACACATTCAGTGACTAGCCCCCGCCCATAGGGGCTTGAAGAAATATATGGGCTGCATGATGCTTCCATGCAGAGCTGAATCCGGCCCGCACACCAGTACTGGTACCGCTTAGAGGATCTAAGCCTGTCCAGGAACCGCGGTGCGTGGCGGACCGTCCATGCTAATAAACCCTATTGGTTTCATTGGGTTACAGGGCTTGAGATGTCATTTCATCTCAATATCGTGTATAAGTCCCACAAAATTGGAAGCAACGTCTCCAAAATGACCTTTACAGTGTTAACACGGGGACGTTACACCTCAAATCAACAAACAAACACATTCAGTGACACCAACCTGGTGATCCCCTGAGATGTGCCTGGGCCTTGCCCCATCCCCTCCACTTCGTAAAAGGCCCAATATCTCAGAAACCGTTCAGATCCCCACCCACATATTCTTGTACCTTCTGATAAGACGCATTCGGTGATTTCAACCTAGGGTGCGCCGGGGCAATGCCCCACCCCGCCACTTCATAAAAGGCGATATATTTCGGAAACCATCCAGATCCCCACCCCAAAGCCACATATATTCTTGTTTCTTATGATAAGACACATTCAGTGACACCAACCTAGGGATCCCCTGGAATGTGCCTGGGCCTTGCCCCACCCCCTCCACTTCGTAAAAGGCCCAATATCTCAGAAACCGTTCAGTTCCCCACCCCTAAACCATACATATTTTTGTACCTTATGATAAGACGCATTCAGTGATTTCAACATAGGGTGCGCCGGGGCCATGCCCCGCCCCTCCACTTCATATATCTCAGAATCCATTCAGATCCCCACCCCTAAACCATATATATTCTTTTTTTTTCTGATGATAAGACGCATTCAGTGACACCAAACTGGTGGTCCCCTGGGATGTGCCGGTTCCATGCCCCAACCCCTCCACTTCGTAAAAGGCCCAATATCTCAGAAACCGTTTAGATCCCCACCCCAAAACCATATGTATTCTTGTTTCTCATGATAAGACGCATTCAGTGATACCAACCTAGGGGTCTCCCAGGGTGCGCCGGGGCCATGCCCCACCCCTCCACTTCATAAAAGGCGATATTTCTCGGAAACCATCCAGATCCCCACCCAAAAGCCACATATTCTTGTTTCTTATTATAAGACACATTCAGTGACGCCAACCTAGGGATCCCCTGGGATGTGCCTGGGCCTTGCCCCAACCCCTCCACTTCGTAAAAAGTCCAATATCTCAGAAACCGTTTAGATCCCCAACCCTAAACAATACATATTCTTGTACCTTATGATAAGACGCATTCAGTGATTTCAACCTAGGTTGCGCCGGGGCCATGCCCCACCCCTCCACTTCATATATCTCAGAAGCCATTCAGATCACCGCCCCTAAACAATATATATTCTTTTTTTCTTATGATAAGACGCATTCAGTGACTCCAAACTAGGGGTCCCCTGGGATGTGCCTGGCCCATGCCCCACCCCCTCCACTTCGTAAAAGGTCCAATATCTCAGAAACCGTTCAGATCCCCACCCCTAAACCATACATATTCTTGTACCTTATGATAAGACACATTCAGTGATTTCAACCTAGGGTGCGCCAGGGCCATGCCCCACCCCTCCACTTCATATATCTCAGAAGCCATTCAGATCCCCACCCCTAAACCATATATATTCTTTTTTTCTTTTGATAAGACGCATTTAGTGACACCAAACTGGTGGTCCCCTGGGATGTGCCGGTTCCATGCCCCAACCACTCCACTTCGTAAAAGGCCCAATATCTCAGAAACCTTTTTGATCCCCACCCCAAAACCATATGTATTATTGTTTCTTATGATAAGACGCATTCAGTGATACCAACCTAGGGGTCTCCCAGGGTGCGCCGGGGCCATCCAGATCCCCACCCAAAAGCCACATTTATTCTTGTTTCTTATGATAAGACACTTTCAGTGACACCAACCTGGGGATCCCCTGGGATGTCCATGGGCCTTGCCCCTCCACTTCGTAAAAGGAATCAGAAACCGTTCAAATCCCCACCCCTAAACCATACATATTCTTGTACCTTATGATAAGACGCATTCAGTGAGTTCAATCCTAGGGTGCGCCGGGGCCATGCCCCACCCCTCCACTTCATATATCTCAGAAGCCATTCAGATCCCCACCCCTAAACCATATATATTCTTTTTTTCTTATGATAAGACGCATTCAGTGACACCAAACTGGTGGTCCCCTGGGATGTACCGGGACCATGCCCCACCCCCTCCACTTCGTAAATGGCCCAATATCTCAGAAAGTGTTTAGATCCCCACCCCAAAACAATATATATTCGTGTTTCTTTAGTATAAAGTAGAAGTAAAACAAAGATCAGGAATCGATACAATTAACTTACTCCACCCATCAAAGACACCAAAGGGAAAGAAATATAAACATTAAGCGACCAGACCATGATGGAAACCTGAACAAAGGAAGGCCATAAGGACAGTTACTTTCCCACAAAATGGCCATATGGCCATCCAAAATAATAAGACACAAGTGATACACACAGTAAGTAACAAACAAAACCATAAATAAACCGCCACAGAAGAACCCCATGGAAGATTAAGATTAAACATATTTTATTGCATGAAACACAATGGGATTGGATACAAGTTATACAACATTAGTAAATCCTCTCCCTAAACATTAACAGATAACAGCACATATGGTACAACGGTGTGACAGGAATGTTTTGAAAATAATAAAAATGAGATACAAAACCAACAGTAGGACAAGTGGTAACGGCACAAAAACCTATGTAAACATATGGATGTGATTCATTTAAATCTTCCCGTTTCCTTTACAAATTGTAGCACAGACTTACGTATTTGACGATTTGTTTCTGGATTTAAGAATTCATTACCATTAATAAGCAATTCAATGTTGATATCCACCTGGGGTAGCGACGTTATTAATCGGTTTCTGGGAATCAGGTACAATGGACAGTTAAGAAAGTAATGATAAGCATTTTCAATGTTTGGTCCACAGGTACAAAATGGACTCGGGACAATATTAACTCGGTTTAGATCGGCATTTAAGCTGCTGCAGTTGTGTTTGATTCGTACTAGGGATATTTCGTGTGTTCTTTGTCCGACAAAAACGTAGCTTGTGGGTTTTTCTTGTATGGTTTTTAAACTCCATCAGCGAAGATGAATTTCTTGTTTCTAGGTCTAGACCATTCCATAGTCGTAAAGTGGATGGAAAGAAGGAATTTTCAAATGAACATAATCGAGAAAAGGGGACATCGAAGTTTTGATTATTTCTTAACTGGTATGGTGTTTGTTCATTTACTCGATTAGGCATGAGATTAATGAGATAACTTGGAGCCTCATGATTTACTATTTTGTACATTAATGAAAGTTTCTTATTTACTCTTCTCACTGATAAGGTTTCCCATCCAGTTTCTGCGTAAAGTGAGTTAAGAGAAGCAAAAATTGGTAGGCCGGTAACTATTCTGGCTGCATTTAATTGGACCTGTTCCAGTCTATTTGCATCCGTTTTGGTACAGCCATCCCAAACTTCACTGGCATACTCTAAAAGCGGCCGTATGTACGAGCAATATAGGGTATTAAGAGTGTCTTTAGAAAAACGATATTTAATTTTCCTTAAAAATGATACTTGCTTAGATGATGATTCTATTATTATGTCGATGTGTTTGGACCATTTATTTGTTGATGATAGGTTTACTCCTAAGTGTTTATGAATTTCAACAATTTTCAAGATTGTGCCATCCATGGTCAATTCAAAGTTATCATCATGGAAAATGTTCGAAATTAACATGACTTCTGTTTTAAGCGGGTTGAAGAGTATCTGCCATTTCTTTGCCCACTCACTAAGTTTGCGTAAATCTTCATTCAATACAATTTCGATCTGCTGTAGGTTTGCGGACGAGTAACTCAAGGAAGTATCATCTGCAAACAGTCTGGCTAAGCCATTTAAATCATCTGAAATGTCATTAATATAAATTAAAAATAACAGTGGACCGAGAACGGATCCTTGCGGGACACCTGCCGATAAAAGTTTCTCAGATGAACATATTTCATTAACTAAAACTTTTTGTCGTCTGTTGTTTAGATAATCTTCAAACCAGTGTAACATGTGCCCATCAATTCCATAACTTTCCAATTTCAGTAATAAACCTCGGTGCCAGACCCGATCGAACGCTTTAGAAATATCGCAAAAAATTTGGCAATTGGTTTCATATTTTTCTAGCGCTAAACATGTTTGGTGAGTCAGTTCAATCAGGTGATGTACAGTAGAGTGACCGGGTAGAAATCCTGACTGGTATTGATATATAAGTGAATTAGTGATAAGGTGATTATATACATATTTAAATACAACTCTTTCGAATGCTTTACCAACGCAGCTTACAAGTGATATTGGTCTATAATTGCTCACAACCGACCGATCTCCTTTTTTAAAAATGGGCATGACATGTGCAAGTTTCCATAAAGCTGGAAACGATTTTGAACGAAGTGATATATTAAATAGTTTGCATAAAGGTACTGCAATTGTTTTAGATGTATATTTTAGCATACGGTGACTGATGCCGTCAGGGCCCGATGCTTTGTTTAGCTTAAGACTACTTAAAACATCTATAATTTCGGACGTGTTAATAGTTATGCTAGTTAGACTTGAGTCTGTTCTTTTATTAAAATCTGGGAGTTCGATATTTGAGTCGTCAAGCGAAGATATTGTGCAAAAATAATCGTTGAGTAAAGTAGCCTTTTCATCATCAGTAAATGCAAAAATATCATTCGAGTTGTGTAATGGAGGAAGAGTACTAGTTTTTGGTTGTTTATCTACTAATCTGCCCATAAGCTGCCAAAATGTTTTACTACCACAATTTTTGTTTAATATCATATCTTCGTAATTGTTCATATAATTTTCCTTAGCATACTTCTTCATATTATTAACCTTATTTCTTTGTTTCTTGTAGCAATCCTTGTCTCTTGTATTGCTTGACTTTAATGCTTTTTGGCGCAATCTGTCTCTTACTCGTATATTGTATCTGAGTTCTGACGTGAACCATGGTTTATCTGTCGGTCGGATTAAAACTTTTTTACGTGGTATACATGATTTACATAAATTGATGTATGTTTCGGTAAAATTAAAACATGCTTCGTCAACAGTAGTTTCATGGTTAATTATATTATCCCAATTAAACTGAATAATTTTATGGTTTAATTGTTCAAAATCAGCATTCTTATAGTTCCATATATTTCTGTAATAGGGGCGGCCAAAGGATAGTTCGGTTTTAATACTAACATACGTAGCCTTATGATCACTGATATTGTGATCGACATCAAATGTGCCAGAATCGAGTATCTGACATCCGTCACTTACGATGATAGGATCAATTAAAGTTCTGGAATTACCTACAATTCGAGTCGGTTCCTTGATTATGTTACTAAGATTGTAGATTGTTAAGCAGTCATGCAGTTCATGGTTTGTAAGGTTTATAAAATCTATATTTAAGTCGCCCAATAGAATGACGTTTGGAGTATAATCTAACGCTTGTTCAATGGAAGGTTGTATTTCGTTTATGAAAACAGACTGCGAGACACTGAAATCGCTGCGATAAAAACAGCAAATAAGTAAAATTTGGGATTTTAATTTCACTTCAGTCCAAATGATTTCTAAACGTTGGTTTTCTAAGTCGGGGCGTCGTTTGTAACTCAACATACTTGATAAATAAATCATGACACCACCACCATTATGCGTTCTGTCTCTCCTAACAGGCACATCAAAACCATCTAACTGCAGTGAGCTAGTGTCAACAGAATCGTCCAAATGTGTTTCAGAGAAACATAAAATTTGGTATGAGTCAGACAAATTAGAGATATAATTTATTTTGTTACGTATGCTCCGAGTATTAAGATGCATGATGTCTAATGTGCATATTGTACTGGTACTGTTCGGGCCTGGGTTTGGGTGTACATCCATACAAATCATCAGCAAAATTATTTTATAAAATGTAAACTTGTCGTTTTTTAAATAACAGCCTAATAACAATATGGCAAATATACCCAGAGTACAGTAAAAATGAAAACGAAGGTTAAAATTATTCGCCTTCTTAGGTAAATTCAATGATTTGTGGGAAGAAGTATAGAATATCCCAATAGCTGCCCTATAAGTTTCAATGTCAATCCCCATTCGGAGAGATAGTGTACAAAGATTTTAGTAAATAGGGCAGCTTGGCTGAACACAAGGATATTTGATGATTAAACATTAATATGTAAATACTAGGTTTGAGTACCGTTACCATGAATACATAAAAGAAAGAAAAATAAAGAGAATAACAAAACAACAAATACATGTACAATGACAAGTAAAAGTCCATATCGTTGGTTAGTAAGTTGGTACATCATGAGCATCAGAAATCTATATATGTTTAAATTTGATCAAACTTATAACCTTAAAATGGCAGCAAGAAATGAGGTTTTTAAGCAGGAGTTTGAGATCAGCTAGAGTTGAATGTAGTGTTGAAATGATGACCCAAGCAGGCCCAACACCCATAACTTGGGCTTAGACATCAAGGATGCAAACAATGGACATATCTGTTATTTTCTGATCAGGATCCTCATTGTCTAGCGGTCATCTGCTGAACAATGCACAAAGACTTAACGAATAAAATATGGTACAAAAGTCCATTTAAAATATCTAGAGGAAATAATAATAATAATAATAATAATAATAATAATAATAACGAGAAAGAAAACATAAAGGTATAGGCAAACAGTGCACGCCAGGACCAGATGTCGCAATACGTGACATCTTATAATGATTTATAGTGCGCGCAAATTGACCTGATACTCGTGACCTCTATCAGCATAATTCAACACCCGACCGAACACACATATTCATCTTCGCAGTTTTCCGAAGAGGTCGAAATTGTCTTTATCATATCAGTCAGCGCATAACAAATCCTGCAGTTAGACCGGTGCTACCAGACCAGACTCAAATAAAGCTCGGCACCCGACCCCCCGCCAATGTCTCTCCTCATATACTGTAACCTATAGTATGCTCATGCGATCAGCGAAGACCCTGATCAGACTGCGCGAATGCGCAGGCTTATCTGAGTGTTCGCTGATCGCCCAAGCCCTCTTGTAGGCCTTGGCATGCACTTGGTCATTTAATACCATGAGGACAGCAAATGGATCGCGACCCACGAGCCGCCGAAGACTCAGGAGAAGCCTTCGCAACCCGACGTATTCGGTCACAGCATTGAATAATTTATTCTTTGCATAAAGGTAAGTATTAGGTCAATTTGTTCGCACTAAACATTGTTGCTAACATTATAGAATGAACAAAAGAAAAAAAGACATATTTAAACGGGTTTGGACAACATATGAGCCCGCGCATTACAAAATCTACGACCGGATTTATGTAACCAGTGAAGACCGAGACCGAGATCAACCGGTGCATACAATCAGTACCACCAGTTCCCATTGCTCCCGTGACAATCCGAAGTCCCCAGAAGACCCATGCGAACAGCAGAAACTCCGATCAGACCTTGCGGATGCCCAGGCCGGTCCGAGTCTTCGCTGGTCGCATAGGTCCAAGTGCAGGCTCCGTTTACTGCAGACGCACACAAAATATAAAAAAAAAAAAAAACGGGTTAGTGGAAGGTAAGTAACTTAATATACACTGGATTGATATACACTGAATAAGTTGTCTCCCTTGGTTAGTCGGCCCATTAATTCACTGAACTGTGAAATTGCACGTGCTGCGTACAAGGTCGCTCTTATTTGTACGCGACTCAGTATTTTTATGAATGGTAATTTTAAATGTTGCTAATATGTGACTATCACTATGCTATATATGGATTAAAAATTCTAGACTTGACAGTTGGGTAAGTTAAAGTCACCGGCACCGACCCGCCGATTTGCCCGATAAGCCAGCTGAATGTGCAAACCAGTCAAAACGAGACAGAGAAAGATATAACTCGCACTACCGCATGAGAAATGAAAAAAAAAAGTCCGAGATGCTTGTCCTACACCTGCTCCGATCCAGGACACACACAACACGCTCATCGGGCAAAACAACGGGCCAGGATCCCACCGATAAGGAAGATAAAGCGTGCAGTCATTTGTGAGATCACAATTGACACAGAAAGGTCACCAACACCCAGACGGGGCTCATTGGTTAAGCTATGTAAACAGGGTAGACCAACATTAACTCGCATTAAAACTAAACGAGACAATTTTGTCGCAGTTAGGTACTGTTTTCCAGCCCACACTCAGAGGCACTTGACTCACTAGTACTCAGTAAAATTCCTTTATTAAGACCATCATTGAGACCGCTCAAAAGTGGTCTTTAGGCCACCTTGGAACACTCCCAGAGGTAGTCACTGACCAAAAGACGCTTCTTCCAGAATTAAAAAATAATAAAAAAGAAGAAGAAAATTTCTGCACACTTCCCTTGCGAAAACACGCCTATAGGGTTTGTACCCCCCTTGAAACTGAGTTTCACAGCGGTATGGACTATTTGTCTCATTCCCGTCAAAAGACACCGACGGTGGCCACCCGCTAGAACCGCCTCACTGAGGCTCTAGCGAGTACCCACAGTCAATGTCTCGGGGCCAAATAGAAAAACTATCTGGATTTTTTGAGAAAAAAAAAAAATCCAGCTTTTAATCGTAATCTTTTGGATTGGCGTTTTCAATAACTACATTTTACTACATCGTGTCTATTGGAAACAGAGTAATGATTTGGTCCAGACATGCGGGTCGTCAGAGTAAAGGATTAATGCACAGCATTGGCACAGCATTGGCAATGTAATTAATCATTTGATTTGTTTTCTCCAAAAAGGAGAGTAATACATGTAATGGTAAAATTGGAAACAATACATACATGTGAAAATAGAAGAACAGTAGAGAGCACAGGCATGAAGTATAAAACACGATCTTGATCGAACATGTGAATTTTATAGATATGGTAACCGAGCATTCTCATTCCATCCATCCTTACCGAAACGAAACATAAGAATGGGGGAGGTAGAGAATTACGGTACCATATATAAATGCATATATTGTGTATTTTTATATGTATGTGCAATAAAAATCATTGACTCTGACAACTCGCAGTTCAGACCAATTCGCTTATTTGTTCAGTCCGCATGAAGGCCTCCGTGAACACAAAAAAATCAAAGAACCACAGAGGTGAGACAACGGTGAGGACTCGACAGCAAGAAACCACTGAAATGTTGGAGCAAAAGAAAACCAACAGTTAGACTCCGATGGGCCCGACCAGAGACAGAGCATCAGGCACCAACCAACATTTCCTTGAATTAGATCTCTCTAATTCTCAATAAGCCTTTACGTTGGAGCCGTCATAGAATCTGAGGCCTGACCCACCGGCATGCAATTAAAGAGGGAAGTAATGTTGCCAACCGTGATTGGGTTAACTACCATGCATGAAGTCTGTCGTATAACATCCATGTTGTACCCAATCTTTTTATATCGAAGAATGATTTTACGAAATTGGGAGCTGAAGTCATTGCGGTTTTATATTTTTCTGAATTTATATACTAAGTCACCATAAAATTCGGGTTCCGATAGACCTTGTTGCAGAAGAGATTTAAGTCCATTACTGAATTTTGAAATTAAATCAGAATGGCGTCTATAAAATTTTGAAAAGGCTTTGCGTAGTTTATGGTGCCGATAACCCTGATTAAGGAGTTTAGCCGTTAATAATTTATTACGAGTGTTGAAGTCAGTTACATGACTACACACTCTAGCAAATCGAATTAATTGCGAAATATAAACTCCATAGGATGGCGCACGAGGAACATCACCATCCAAAAAAGGAAAATTTACAATCTCAAAATCAAAGTCATCGCGTTTATCATAAATTTTGCACGAAACAAACCCATCTACAATAGATAGATGTAAATCCAAAAACGGGGCCTCGGTATCAGAAGAATTTGCTTTATTTAACTGAAGTGCTGGGGGGTAAATCTGACTGATCAAACCATCGAAATAGGTTTTATCAATATTTAATAAATCATCTAAATATCTAGAAGTGGAGCTAAAAGCTTCAATAATTTCAGATTGGTTATCAATGGAAAGCGACAACATGAAGTCTCTTTCATAACAATACAAGAACAGATCAGCCACAAGAGGTGCGCAATTCATATCCATCGGAATACCCACAATTTGTCTAAATAACTTAGTACCGAATCTAATATAAATATTGTCAAGTAGAAAGGTGAGGTCATCACACACTTTCTGACATGACCAAAGTGTATAATTCTTATGCTCTTTAGAAGTGAAAAATGCATTTCTGACATTTCATGCAAGAGAGAGAGACTCTTCTCTGTGAAAAGCCCATTCAATTAAATCATTAAGCTTTTCTTTTATAAGATTATGAGGAAGTGTAGTGTAAAGAGTGGAAAAATCGTAAGTAGACAGACTTGAAGCACGAAAATGTCTGGATTTCAATTTATTTAAAACCTCATTCGAATTTTTTATAGACCAAAACATATTTCTTCCTGATTTTTCAAAGACTTTATCAAAATATTTAATCACATGCGTTTTAATAGCAGTAAGACAGGAAGTTAATAATGTAGAAAGTTCAGTGGTAGTGCAAGAGCTAGAATTTGCAATAAACCGTGCTTTGTATGGTCTTTTATGAAGTTTTGGTAACCAGTATAGCGTAGGAAACTTGTCTTGGCCTTCGGTAACACACACAGCAAACTTGGGGGCTGAATGACAAACATGTTTATCTACTATAGCTCTCTCTTCAGCTAAAGGCTGAAGTTCATAGACCTTAGTACCAACAAGCTCCTGCTTAAGCGTGTTAACATAGTGGAGCCGTCACACAACGACGACGTTGTTAGCGGCCTTGTCTGCAGGGGCCAAAATAAACTTCTTATGAAATTCTTGAATACCTAGTTTAAGATGACGTAAAGGTGTCTTGGGCTTAGGAGGTAATAAGTTAGTATTTTGAGAATAGAAAGAAATGCGTTTATTCACTAGTTTTAAAATCCTAAGTTTCCAGTCCTTAAGGGCTTTATGCTCAACATACTCTCGCTTACACCATCGATTACCGAATTCATTCAAGGATGCAGCGATATCATCTCTACATTTACTGAAATCAATTTTAGAAGGAAACCGATATTTCGGTCCTTTAGAAATTATATTCCTTAACCTAGAATCAGGAATAATTTTCAAATTGCCAGTAATTACATGACCAGCAGCAGGATAGCAATACACTGAGTTTTTAGAATCACATGAATCAGGAGTATTAGTATCAATATCAAGATCTGAAATAAGTTTATTGTAATTAAAAACGATAGATCTAACAGGTTTGTTATATTTATAGCAAAATGACGCATTCAGTGATACCAACCTAGGGGTCTTCCAGGGTGCGCCGGGGCCATGCCCCGACCCTCCACTTCATAAAAGGTGATATATCTCGGAAACCATCCAGATCCCCACCCAAACCACATATATTCTTGTTTCTTATGATAAGACAGACTCAGTGACACAAACCTGGAGACCCCCTGGGATATGCCTGGGCCTTGCCCCACCCCCTCCACTTCGTAAAAGGTCCAGTATCTCAGAAACCGTTCAGATCCCCACCCCTAAACCATACATATTCTGGTACCTTATGATAAGACACATTCAGTGATTTCAACCTAGGGTGCGCCGGGGCCATGCCCCACCCCTCCATTTCATATATCTCAGAAGCCATTCAGATCCCCACCCTTAAACCATATATACTCTTTTTTTCTTTTGATAAGACGCATTTAGTGACACCAAACTGGTGGTCCCCTGGGATGTGCCGGTTCCATGCCCCAACCCCTCCACTTCGTAAAAGGCCCAATATCTCAGAAACCGTTTAGATCCCCACCCCAAAACCATATGTATTCTTGTTTCTTATGATAAGACGCATTCAGTGATACCAACCTAGGGGTCTCCCAGGGTGCGCCGGGGCCATGCCCTACCTCTCAACTTCATAAAAGTCGATACATGTCGGAAACCATCCAGATCCCCATCCCAAAGCCACATATATTCTTGTTCTTATGATAAGACACATTCAGTGACACCAACCCGGGGATCCCCTGGGATGTGCATGGGCCTTGCCCCCCCCCCCACACTTCATAAAAGGCGATATTTCTCGGAAACCATCCAGATCCCCACCCCAAAGCCACATATATTCTTGTTTCTTATGATAAGACACATTCAGTGACTCCAACCTAGGGATCCCCTGGGATGTGCCTGGGCCTTGCCCCACCCCCTCCACTTCGTAAAAGGTCCAATATCTCAGAAACCGTTCAGATCCCCACCCCTAAACCATACATATTCCTGTACCTTATGATAAGACGCATTCAGTGATTTCAACCTAGGGTGCGCCGGGGCCATGCCCCTCCACTTCATATAGAAGCCTCCGTGGTGCAGTGGTTATGCTACTCGCCTTGTAATCCAGGGATCGCAGGATCGATCCCGGGCTTCTCCAGACTTTCGGATGAGTCTTAAAACGAGGTCCCGTCTCCATATGACCTTAGCTGTTGGTGGGACGTAAAACTAAAACTCACTCACTCACTCCACTTCATATATCTCAGAAGCCATTCAGATCATCGCCCCTAAACAATATATATTATTTTTTTCTTATGATAAGACGCATTCAGAAACTCCAAACGAGGGTTCCCCTGGGATTTGCCTGGCCCATGCCCAACCCCCTCCACTTCGTAAAAGGCCCAATATCTCAGAAACCGTTTAGATCCCCACCCCAAAACCATATATATTCTTGTTTCTTTAGTATAAGACTCATTCAGGCCATGACCCACCCCTCCACTTCATAAAAGGCGATATATCTCGGAAACCATCCAGATCCCCATCCCAAAGCCATATATATTCTTGTTTCTAATAATAAGACACATTCAGTGACACCAACCTGGGGATCCCCTAGGATATGCCTGGGCCTTGCCCCACCCCATCCACTTCGTAAAAGGCCCAATATCTCAGAAACCGTTCAGATCCCCAACCCTAAACCATACATATTCTTGTACGTTATGATAAGACGCATTCAGTGATTTCAACCTAGGGTGCGTCGGGGCCATGCCCAACCCCTCCACTTCATATATCTCAGAAGCCATTCAGATCCCCACCCCTAAACCATATATATTCTTTTTTTCTTATGATAAGACGCATTCAGTGACACATAACTGGTGGTCCCCTGGGATGTGCCGGGACCATGCCCCACCCCCCTCCACTTCGTAAAAGGCCCAATATCTCAGAAATTATTTAGATTCCCATCCCAAAACAATATATATTCGTGTTTCTTTAGTATAAGACGCATTCAGTGATACCAACCTAGGGGTATCCCTGGGTGCGCCGGGGCCATGCCCCGACCCTCCACTTCATAAAAGGCGATATATCTCGGAAACCATCCAGATCCCCACCCAAAGCCATATATATTCTTGTTTCTTATGATAAAACACATTCAGTGACACAAACCTGGAGACCCCATGGGATGTGCCTGGGCCATTCAGATCCCCACCCCTAAACCATATATATTCTTTTTTTCTTATGATAAGACGCATTTAGTGACACCAAACTGGTGGTCCCCTGGGATGTGCCGGTTCCATGCCCCAACCCCTCCACTTCGTAAAAGGCCCAATATCTCAGAAACCGTTTAGATCCCCACCCCAAAACCATATGTATTCTTGTTTCTCATGATAAGACGCATTCAGTGATACCAACCTAGGGGTCTCCCAGGGTGCGCCGGGGCCATGCCCTACCCCTCAACTTCATAAAAGGCGATACATCTCGGAAACCATCCTGATCCCCATCCCAAAGCCACATATATTCTTGTTTCTTATGATAAGACACATTCAGTGACACCAACCTGGGGATCCCCTGGGATGTGCATGGGCCTTGCCCCATCCCCTCCACTTCGTAAAAGGAATCAGAAACCGTTCAGATCCCCACCCCTAAACCATACATATTCTTGTACCTTATGATAAGACATTCAGTGATTTCAACCTAGGGTGCGCCGGGGCCATGCCCCATCCCTCCACTTCATATATCTCAGAAGCCATTCAGATCCCCACCCCTAAACCATATATATTCTTTTTTTTTTTCTTTTGATAAGACGCATTTAGTGACACCAAACTGGTGGTCCCCTGGAATGTGCCGGTTCCATGCCCCAACCCCCCCACTTCGTAAAAAGGCCCAATATCTCAGAAACCGTTTAGATCCCCACCCCAAAACCATATGTATTCTTGTTTCTCATGATAAGACGCATTCAGTGATACCAACCTAGGGGTCTCCCAGGGTGCGCCGGCGCCATGCCCTACCCCTCAACTTCATAAAAGGCGATACATCTCGGAAACCATCCTGATCCCCATCCCAAAGCCACATATATTCTTGTTTCTTATGATAAGACACATTCAGTGACACCAACCTGGGGATCCCCTGGGATGTGCATGGGGCTTGCCCCACCCCCTCCACTTCGTAAAAGGAATCAGAAACCGTTCAGATCCCCACCCCTAAACCATACATATTCGTGTACCTTATGATAAGACGCATTCAGTGATTTCAACCCTAGGGTGCGCCGGGGCCATGCCCCACCCCTCCACTTCATATGTCTCAGAAGCCATTCAGATCCCCACCCCTAAACTATATATATATATATAAAGAAAAATCGGAAACACTACAACACGTTACATTTTGTTTTATTCCTCAAGCGCTTTCAGTAGTGAAACATCAAAACCTCTTGATAATGTTTAACTACTGAAAGCGCTTGAGGAATAAAACAAAATGTAACGTGTTGTGGTGTTTCCGATTTCTCTTTTTATATTTCCACCTGTATTGTGGAGCCCTTCCTTAGGATCTCCAGCTATATATATATATATTTTTTTTTTTTTTTTTTTTTTTTTTTTTGATAAGACGCATTCAGTGACACCAAACTGGTGGTCCCCTGGGATGTGCCGGGCCCATGCCCCACCCCCTCCACTTCGTAAAAGGCCCAATATCTCAGAAACCGTTTAGATCCCCACCCAAAAACCATATATATTCTTGTTTCTTTAGTATAAAACGCATTCAGTGATACCAACCTAGGGGTCTCCCAGGGTGCGCCGGGGCCATGCCCCACCCCTCCACTTCATAAAAGACGATATTTCTCGGAAACCATCCAGATCCCCACCCCAAAGCCACATATATTCTTGTTTCTTATGATAAGACACATTCAGTGACTCCAACCTAGGGATCCCCTGGGATGTGCCTGGGCCTTGCCCCACCCCCTCCATTCCGTAAAAGGTCCAATATCTCAGAAACCGTTCAGATCCCCACCCCTAAACCATACATATTCTTGTACCTTATGATAAGACGCATTCAGTGATTTCAACCTAGGGTGCGCCGGGAACATGCCCCTCCACTTCATATATATCAGAAGCCATTCAGATCACCGCCCCTAAACAATATATATTCTTTTTTTTCTTATGATAAAAGGCATTCAGTGACTCCAAACCAGGGGTCCCCTGGGATGTGCCTGGCCTATGCCCCACCCCTTCCACTTCGTAAAAGGCCCAATATCTCAGAAACCGTTAAGATCCCCACCCCAAAACCATATATATTCTTGTTTCTTTAGTATAAGACGCATTCAGGCAATGACCCACCCCTCCACTTCATAAAAGGCGATATATCTCGGCAACCATCCAGATCCCCATCCCAAAGCCATATATATTCTTGTTTCTAATGATAAGACACATTCAGTGACACCAACCTGGGGATCCCCTCGGATATGCCTCGGCCTTGCCCCACCCCATCCACTTTGTAAAAGGCCCAATATCTCAGAAACCGTTCAGATCCCCACCCCTAAACCATACATATTCTTGTACCTTATGATAAGACGCATTCAGTGATTTCAACCTAGGGTGCGTCGGGGCCATGCCCCACCCCTCCACTTCATATATCTCAGAAGCCATTCAGATCCCCACCCCTAAACCATATATATTCTTTTTTTCTTATGATAAGACGCATTCAGTGACACCAAACTGGTGATCCCTTGGGATGTGCCGGGACCATGCCCCACCCCCCTCCACTTTGTAAAAGGCCCAATATCTCAGAATTTGTTTATATCCCCACCTCAAAACAATATATATTCGTGTTTCTTTAGTATAAGACGCATTCAGTGATACCAACCTAGGGGTCTTCCAGGGTGCGCCGGGGCCATGCCCCGACCCTCCACTTCATAAAAGGCGATATATCTCGGAAACCATCCAGATCCCCACCCAAAGCCATATATATTCTTGTTTCTTATGATAAGACACATTCAGTGACACAAACCTGGAGACCCCCTGGGATGTGCCTGGGCCTTGCCCCGTCTCCTCCACTTCGTTAAAGGTCCAATATCTCAGAAACCGTTCAGATCCCCACCCCTAAACCATACATATTCTTGTACCTTATGATAAGACACATTCAGTGATTTCAACCTAGGGTGCGCCGGGGCCATGCCCCACCCCTCCACTTCATATATCTCAGAAGCCATTCAGATCCCCACCCCTAAACCATATATATTCTTTTTTTCTTTTGATAAGACGCATTTAGTGACACCAAACTGGTGGTCCCCTGGGATGTGCCGGTTCCATGCCCCAACCCCTCCACTTCGTAAAAGGCCCAATATCTCAGAAACCGTTTAGATCCCCATCCCAAAACCATATTTATTCTTGTTTCTTATGATAAGACACATTCAGTGATACCAACCTAGGGTTCTCCCAGGGTGCGCCGGGGCCATGCCCTACCCCTTCCACTTCTTAAAAGGCGATATATCTCGGAAACCATCAAGATCCCCATCCCAAAGCCACATATATTCTTGTTTCTTATGATAAGACACATTCAGGGACTCCAACCAGGGGATCCCCTTGGATGTGCATGGGCCTTGCCCCACCCCCTCCACTTTGTAAAAGGAATCAGAATCCGTTCAGATCCCCACCCCTAAACCATACATATTCTTGCACCTTATGATACGACGCATTCAGTGATTTCAACCCTAGGGTGCGCCGGGGCCATGCCCCACCCCTCCACTTCATATATCTCAGAAGCCATTCAGATCCCCACCCCTAAACCATATAATTATATTCTTTTTTTCTTATGATAAGACGCATTCAGTGACACCAAACTGGTGGTCCCCTGGGATGTGCCGGGCCCATACCCCACTCATCCACTTCGTAAAAGGCCCGATATCTCAGAAACCGTTTAGATCCCCACCCCAAAACCATATATATTCTTGTTTCTTATGATAATACGCATTCAGGGATACCAACTAGGGTGCGCCGGGGCCACGCCCTACCCATCCACTTCATAAAAGGCGACATTTCTCGGAAACCATCCAGATCCCCACCCCAAAGCCATATATATTCTTGTTTCTTATGATAATACAATACAATACAATACAATACAATATCTTTATTGTTTCATCCCTACATTTGGGATATTCACAACATATTCTATAAAACAATGCAATATAGCATGCAATAATTACACAATGTAACGATATTTACACCTTTAGAGAAAACTGGGTATACGTTAGACTTGTTATCTTCGCCCAAAAACACCAGCCGTGGGTACTCGTTAGAACCGCCACAATGACGCGGCCCCAACGAGCACCACTGCCCAAGTTCCAAAGGAAGAAAATCAGCGCACATTTTATCTACAAACCAGTCTTTTTGGGAGCATGAGATAATGCACTATGACGTACGGACGTGCTACCGCAATGCACTGATGACTCAATGCCTCTCTGTTGCTATGATATGAATGATTGACTAGAAATGTGAAAAGGAAAGCGATAGAAATAGCGAAAATCACTAGGACAATCTGCTGAGATTTGTGGTTTGAGATTCATAGTAGAATCGTGCTACTTCCTTTATGACCGATCCACCGGAATTTAAAAGATAAAATAATTGGTTTTGTTCATCTAATAAGTCAAATTTGGGGCAGTGTTTTCTCACTGAAGCAAGAAGCTCACTCCTTATATCTGAGTAAACAGTACACCGCAATAAAACGTGTTTCTCGTCTTCTATTTCGAAAATATTTTTTGCTTTACAGTAACCACATACCCTATCATTTCTTGGTACTTTAGAAAACCTCCCCGTTTCTATAGATAATCTATGGTTGCTTATCCTCATTTTTGTCAGTGTAACCCTGTTGGGACCTATTTTTTACCTCTGAGATATAGTTTTCCATTCGAAACTTTTGTTTTACTGAGTTATAGGTATCCAACTTGCTCAATGATTTAATAGAACCTGACCAGTATTGGACATATTTATCACATTGTCTCATCTTTAAGAGTGCAGTTGTTTCTGCAGTAACTTAAGATGCTTTTATATCTACCATTTTACATAAGCTCGTTAAGAATGAATACCAAGTAAATATATGTTCTTTATGGAGATTTTCAGATAAAACTAAAGCTTCTCTGAGTAATTTGTTACTCGATGTTTGTAAGTGAAACCAGTGTTTTACAGCATGAAGCATGCATGAAATACCAATAGGGAAACGTCCCAATTCCCATTTGACTGCTAAATTTACTGCCCTTTTGTTAACACCCAGAATGAATTTACAAAATTTTATGTGTACTTTTTCAATATCTAGTGAATCTAGAAATTTAGCAATGCCATCATTATTTTGAAAGGATTTCTTGTTGCTGTCAAATGCGCTCCACAGTTCTGACCCATAACATAAAATAGGTTTAATGATTTGATCGAAAAGTTTCGGTTTTATATTTCCAGAGCATACATAGCCTTTCAATAGGAATAACGCTTTCAAACCTCTGTTCGAAATATTTGATAATGCACTGCTCCATGACCCACATGAATTGAATTCAATTCCTAAATACTTATACTTCAGTACATTTTCTAAAGGTCTGTGTTTGTATAAGACAATTGTTTTAGATTTATGTCCATTACCACTGAATTTCATTACTTTCGTTTTATCAGTGTTGACTTCCATTCGCCATTTTCGACAAAAATCTCCCAATCGATTCAAAAGAACTTGTAAATCAACTTCAGAACTTGAAAGTAAAATGAGGTAATCTGCATACATTAGGCAATTTACGTCGCTACTGACTAATTTTGGCGTATCATTATCTACTCCGAGGTAGTCTTTTAAGTTGGACACGTAAAGATTAAAAAGAAGGGGACTGATATTGTCTCCTTGGAGAAGGCCGACATTACTCTGAAAGAAACGTGTCCTCTCCCCACCGTTAATTTTAACGCACATGTAATTATTTAAATACATTGATTTTAGAATTGCAAAGAACATGCCCGACACGTTTTGTGAAAGAAGTTTTAACATCAAAGCATGTCGCCAAACACTGTCATATGCTTTTCTAAAATCAACAAAGCAAACATAAAGGGGCGATTTCAGTTTCTTCACATATTTTTCAATCGATGCCCGAACTATAAACATGATCCGTCGTTCTGCAGTTTTTAGCTCACCAGAGCCAAAGGCTCCGGGGGAGCTTATAGGATAGGCAGTTGTCCGTCGTTGTCGTCGTCGTCGTCTGGCGTTAACATTTTCAAACGACATCTCCTCTGAAGCCACTGGGCCGATTGAGTCCAAATTTCATCTGTAGCATCCTTGGGCTGGGGGATTGAAAGTTTGTGTTTTTTATGAAAATTGGCCCATTAGTTTGGTTGCTATAGCAACTTAGAGCTCCCATAGACTTATAATGGGGGAAATTGAAAAATGGCATTAACTGCCAAGCCTTTGCAGATATTGGAACAAAACTTTCATAGAAATGTTCCTTAAGCAATCTAGTATCTACCATATGATTTTAGGCCTACTGCTCAATTTTATTGGTTGCCATGGAAACCAAAATGCAAAAAAATAGAAGAAAAAATACTTAAAAATCATCTCCTCACGAACCATATGCTCTATGAGGCTGAGATTTACTGAAAAAATTCTCCATATTAGCCTCAACGGGTTTTGTGTTTTTTATGGAATTCGGCTTTTTAGATTGGTTGCTATGGCAACTTAAATGTTTCCATTGACTTTTAATGGGGAATATTGAAAAATGGCATTAACTGCCAGGCCGTTGCAGATATTTAGACAATTTTTAGCTCACCAGAGCCGAAGGCTCCGGGGAGCTTATAGGATAGGCAGTTGTCCGTCGGCGTCTGCGTCGTCTACGTCGTGTGACGTCAACACTTTTAAACGACTTCTCCTCTGAACCCGCTAGGCCCATTGGGCCCAAATTTCATCTGTAGCATCCTTGGGTTGGGGGATTGAAAATTTGTGTTTTTTATGAAATTCGGCTCATTAGTTTGGTTGCTATGGCAACTTAGAATTTCCATAGACTTATAATGGGGAAAATTGAAAAATGGCATTTACTGCCAAGCGGCTGCAGATATTTTGACAAAACTTTCATAGAAATATTCCTTAGGGAATCTACTATCTGCCATATGATTTTAGGCCTACTGCTTATTTGTTTTGGTTGCCATGGAAACCAAAATGCAAAAAATAGACAAAAAATACTTAAAAAATCATCTCCTCAGAAACCATATGCTGTAGGAGGCTGAGACTTTATGAAAATATTCACCATATTTGCCTTTACAGGTTTTGTGTTTTTTATGAAATTTGGCCTTTTAGTTTTGTTGCTATGGCAACTTAGAGTTTCCATTGACTTATAATGGGGAAAACTGAAAAATGGCATTTACTGCCAAGTCATTGCAGATATTTTTACAAAACTTACATAAACATGTTCCTTGAGTAACTTCTCTCGGCCATATGCTTTTATGTCAATCTGGGGGTCCCCTAGGTTGTGCCGGGGCCATGCCCCGCCCCCTCCACTTCATAAAATGCCTTATATCTCAGAAACCTTACAGATCCCAACCCCTAAACCATATGTATTCTTGTTCCTTATGATAAGATGCATTAAGTGACACCAACCTGGGGGTCCCCCGGGATGTGCCGGGGACATGCCCTGCCCCCTCTATTTCATAAAATGCCATTTATCTCAGAAACCATTCAGATCCCCACCCCTAAACTATATATATTCTTGTTCCTTATGCTAAGATGCATTAAGTGACACCAACCTTGGGGTCCCCCCGGGATGTGCCGGGGACATGCCCCACTCCCTCCACTTCATAAAATGCCATTTATCTCAGAAACCATTGAGATCCCCACCCCTAAACCATATATATTCTTGTTCCTTATGATAAGACACATTCAGTGATACCAACATTGGGGTCTCTCTGGGGTGCGCTGGGGCCATGCCCCATCCTTCCACTTCATAAATGCCATATATCTCAGAAACCATTAAGATCCCCACCCCTAAACTATATATATTCTTGTTTCTTATGATAAGACGCATTCAGTGACACCAATCTGAGGGTCCCCTAGGATGTGGCGGGGCTTATGCCCCGACCCCTCCACTTCGTAAAAGGCTGAATAATTCAGAAACCGTTCAGATCCCCACCCCTAAACCATTTAAATTCTTGTTCCTTATGAAAAGACACATTCAGTGATACCAACCTTAGGGTCTCCCTTGCCGCACGGGGGGCTATGCCCGACCCCTCCACTTCATAAAAGGCCCAATATCTCAGAAACCGTTCAGATCCCCACCCCTAAACCATATAAATTCTTGTTCCTTATGTTAAGATGCATTCAGTGATATCAATCTTAGGATCTCCCAGGCCGCACCAGGGCTATGCCCCAACCTTCCACTTCATAAAAGGTGATATATCTCGGAAACCCTTCAGATCCCCACCCCAAAACCATGTATATTCTTGTTTCTTATGAAAAGACGCATTCAGTGACACCAATCTGGGGGTCCCCTAGGATGTGCCAGGGCTATGCCCCACCCCCTGCACTTAGTAAAAGCCCAATATCTCAGAAACCGTTCAGATCCCCACCCATAAAGCATATAAATTCTTGTTACTTATGATAAGACGCATTCAGTGATACCAACCTAAGGGTCTCCCGGGCCGCACGGGGGCTTTGCCCCACAACTCCACTTCATAAAAGGTGATACGTCTTGAAAACCATTCAGATCCCCATCCCAAAACCATATATATTCTTGTTTCATATGATAAGAGGCATTCATTGAAACCAACCTGGGGGTCCTCTGGGATGTGCCGGGGCCATGCCCAACCCCCTCCACTTCGTAAAAGGCCCAATATCTCAGAAACCATTCAGAACCCCCACCCCTAAACCATATATATTCTTGTTCCTGATGATGAGACACATTCAGTGATACCAACCTAGGGGTCTCTGGGGGTGTGCTGGGGCTATGCCCCACCCTTCCACTTCATAAAATGCAATATATCTCAGAAACTGTTCAGATCCCCACCCCTAAAATATGTATAGTTGTGTTCCCTATAATAAGACCCATTCACTTACATCAATGCGTCTATGTGCTAGGGCAACATGCTGATGCCATGGCCCACGCCTCTACTTCATTAAAGGCCATATATCTCAGACACTATTAAGATACCCACCTCATAATCATATATATTCTTGTTTCTTATGGTTAGACACATTCAGTCACACAAACTTGGGGGTCCACAGGTGCCATTCCTCTCCTCATCATAAGAGGGCCTCATATCTTGGAAACTGTTCATATCCCCACCCCTAAACAATATATTTTCTTGGTCCTTATTATAAGACACATTCAGCGACAACAATCTTGGCTTTCCTGGGGTCTGCCAGGGCTATGCTCCAACCCCTTCGCAGCTTAAAAGGCCTTATATCTCAGGAACAGTACACATCCCAGCCCCTAAACCATATATATTCATGTGCCTTATGATAAGATGGATTCAGTGATACCATTCAGGGCTCTGTTGGGTCCATGTCTCATCCTTCCTCCTCATAAAAGGCCTAATATTTCAGATACAGAGTCCACATGGGTGCTCATTTGAAATGGGGGTTTGTTTGGGAGACTTTATAATCAATTAATTAAAACCTGAAACTATACATGGCTGCCAGTGGGCAGTGTCCGCCTGAGTTCTGGTGAGCATTGTGGCCCATGGGCCTCTTGTTTTTTTAACCCTATTTGTGTATCGTCTATTAATTTATTTGTAATTATAAATTTCTCGAGCCTGCTATTTAATATATTACTGAATACCTTCCCCAATTTATTGTTTATTGCTATACCTCTGTAGTTAGAGGGGTCGTTGTGGGGACCGGATTTATAAATCGGTGTAATGTAACTTTCATGCCACCATCTGGGATAGGTACCCTCTCTCAATATACGATTGAATAGTTTTTCATAGACATCTTGCAAAGCAGTTAAAGAAGATTTTACCATTTCTGAAGATACAGTATCAAGGCCTATTGCCTTTCCCGATTTGAGAGTGAGAATTGCACGTTTGATTTCATCTTTTGTTATTTTGTTAATCTTTTGTTAATCAAGATCAGAAAAATAATTACACGATAGCATTTCAGTTATACGTCCTTCAAGTTGCGAGCACGTGCTTTGTTTGTCCGTGAATAAAAGTTTACTAAAATGTTCAAGCCATTCCTCGGGTGTGATTGAACACATACCTTTTACCGAATTAGAAACAAGTCCTTTGAGGTCTTTTACTATTTCCCAGTACTGTTTTTGATTTTTGTCAGACATATCATTTAATTGGTCCAATATCTGTTGTCTAAACATACGTTTCTTCTGCTTAACTATCTGTCTCAGTTCTCGTTTTCTTTGAAAAAATATCATTCTTTGCTCATGAGTAAAGTAGAAGTAAAACAAAGATCAGGAATTGATACAATTAACTTACTCCATCCATAAAAGACATCAAAGGGAAAGAAATACAAACATTAAGCGACCAGACCATAATGGAAACCTAAACAAAGGAAGGCCATATGGACAGTTACTTTCCCACAAAATGGCCATATGGCCATCCAAAATTAAAAGACACAAGTGATACACACAGTAAGTAACAAACAACAACATAAATAAATCGCCACGGAAGAGCCGCCTTGGAACGGTCAGTGGAAGATTTCCACCCTATTTCTACACAATTTTCTGCCCAATTTAATAACTTCTTTTCTTAAATTAAAACAGTCTTTATCGAACCATTTTCTTTTCTTTTGCTTGTGTTTTCTTGAACATTTGCGTTGCACAAATGCCCGATTTGCAGCAATTAATAATATATTATTAGTTTCCTCTGTCATTTCACCAACGCTTATACCAATATCTGAACGCATGTTACAAATTTTATTTATTTTTTCACATATATAGTTTAATGACAATGTTGATCTGTAACCAAGTCTGACTGACTATCCCATTTAAAACTGGGCTTATTTAAAGCATCTATTTGTTCTGTTCTTTAGTTTGCACTTGAGTTCCAATGAAATAGAACAGTGGTCTGACAAATGACCTAAAAAGTCATGTACCTTAAAATAATCAATGATGTAAAATATGTCATTTTGGACTATCCCATAATCTACTACTGAGGAACCATTCCATTTATGGCAAGTTAATTTGCCGTCTAAATCCCCTAGAGTTCTACCATTTAATATTCTGAGTTCTGCTGCAATACACAGTTCAGTTAATCGGTTACCATATTCATTTGTATAAAAGCTATCCTTATTTCTGCGATTACAACAAGAATCACCCTCGTCGGCCTTGTAGACGTCTGGCACGGGGGTATATTTGTCGTCATCACTGACATTGAAATCTGGAAGGCCACCAACCCTGCTATTAAGATCCCCCATTAGCAATATTTTGCCCTTAGATTTGAATATAAAAATCAAAAATGAGTTCCTTTAAGAGCAATGAAAACATTCATAAGAAAGAAGATGGGTCATACTACGTAGTTTCGGCTAATAAAGCCTCATTAGTGACCCTGTAATGATCCGGCAAAGAAAGCCAGAGGAAACATACTGCAATTTTGCGAATTTCGAATAGGCAGTCGATTCAAAAACTGATATAAATCAAAATAGGGTCCAAATAATTAAAAACCTGTCTAGAATATGAATCTAAACCAATAATTTATTTCTGATTTCTCAGAATATTCACGCTAATCTCAATGGACCAAAAGTAAAATATAAACTGCACTATGGTTGATGTACGGGGAGACGTTTTACGGCCGCCACACGGCACAACACCAGCTACAGTGAAGGCAAATAAAAATCAAAAATGAACTTGCAAATGTCCTTTTCTAACAGTTCAAAAGACTGATATTCTTGATAGTTGTTAACACTCGAATTTACTGGCGAAATGTATATGAAACCTATAAAGATATCCTCTTCTAAATCAAAGAAAGAATTCTTCAGACACACCCAAATAAAATCTGGTGATTCGCCGTGTATAACTGAAGTACCTTTTACAATATCGTTTTTAATGTATACTGAAATTCCTCCGCTACCATAATTATGCCTTTTACCCGGCTTTCTATAAGAGTGAAAATCTTTGAAAGTGTCAATCTGCTTCCAATTATTTGGCAACAAGTGAGTTTCGCTAACCCCAAATATGTCAAAATTCCTTACCATAGTAAATACTTCTCTGTGTTCGAGTTTTTTTCCGTATTGTTTAGACACGATACCATTTAAATTCCAGTGGCCAATCTTTTAACAGTGCTTGTTAGCAGACGTGCTACTGTCAATTTGAGAATACTGCATTCTTGTATTAATGACATACACATAAAAAGTCGACGACTGTACCTGATCATTGAAAGTGAAGACACCAGCACCAAGCGAAAACGTGACTTCGGCATTCTGTCACGTGAAACCTCACTTGCGCATGCCCAGTCCCATACAGAGACCAGTGCCACCTATTACATGAGCGAAAAATGGAGGTCACGGCGAGGCTGCAGGGTACTCAGACTCCCCTGTTCCCTCTCTGCTCGCATCCGCAAAGTCCCGTCCGCACTAGACGCGACCAATTAATAATTTAATCATTTTTACCTTAGAGTGCTATCATGAACGTAAAATTTTAAAGAAAACAGAGATGATAAAAATTGAAAATCCATCCATCACACAGCCACACAAAATGCCACGGCTTGTCGTTATCATATGATAGAACTGAATACTGCACAGATCTATACGCAAAAACCTCTTCTCGTTACATAACGTTCCTTTGACGATGTAAGGCAGTGACGTCGCGTCAAAACCTGTTATAATTAGAATTGAAAGATTTTGTTATACATGTATATACATCAAAAACATTCCTGCTCAGTCATTATTGAACCTATAAAACCCGTGAAGGAAAAGGTACAAAAGACTCGGCAAAGCCTCGCATTTTATCTTTTTCCTCAACTAGCGTTTAGATCCCCACCCCAAAACCATATATATTCTTGTTTCTTGTGATAAGACGTATTCAGTGATACCAACCTAGGGGTCTCCCAGGGTGCGCCGGTGCCATGCCCCACCCATCCACTTCATAAAAGGCGATATATCTCGGACACCATCCAGATCCCCACTCCAAAGTCATATATATTCTTGTTTCTTATGATAAGACACATTCAGTGACACCAACGTTGGGATCCCCTGGGATGTGCCTGGGCCTAACCCCATCCCCTCCACTTCGTAAAATGTCCAATATCTCAGAAACCGTTCATATCCCCACCCCTAAACCATACATATTCTTGTATAAGACGCATTCAGTGATTTCAACCTAGGGTGCGCCTGGGCCATGCCCCATCACTCCACTTCATATATCTCAGAAGCCATTCAGATCCCCACCCCTAAACCAAATATATTCTTTTTTTTTTCTTATGATAAGACGCATTCAGTGACACCAAACTGGTGGTCCCCTGGGATTTGCCGGGCCCATGCCCCAACCCCTTCACTTCTTAAAAGGCCCAATATCTCAGCTACCGTTTATATCCCACCCCTAAACCATACATATTCTTGTACTTTATGATAAGTCGCATTCAGTGATTTCAACATAGGGTGCGCCGGGGTCATGCCCCACCCCTCCACATCATATATCTCAGAAGCCATTCAGATCCCCACCCCTAAACCATATATATTCTTTTTTTCTTATGATAAGACGCATTCAGTGACACCAAACTAGGGGTCCCCTTGGATGTGCCGGGCCCATGCCCCACCCCGTCCGGGGCCATGCCCCACCCCTCATCTTTTTTATATGAAGGCGATATATCTCGGAAACCATCCAGATCCCCACCCCAAGCCATACATATTCTTGTTTCTTATGATAAGACAAATTCAGTAACACCAACCTGTGGATCCCCTGCGATGTGCCTGGGCCTTGCCCCAACCCCCTCCACTTCGTAAAAGTCACAATATCTCAGAAATCGTTTAGATCCCCACCCCTAAACCATACATATTCTTGTACCTTATGATAAGACGCATTCAGTGATTTCAACCTAGGGTGCGCCGGGTCCATGCCCCACCCATCCACTTCATATATCAGATCCCCATCCCTAAACCATATATATTCTTTTTTTATCTTATGATAAGACGCATTCAGTGACACCAAACTAGGGGTCCCCTGGGATGTGCGGGCCCATGCCCCACCCCGTCCGGGGCAATGCCCCACCCCTAATCTTTTTAGCTCACCTGTCACGTAGTGACAAGGAGAGCTTTTGTGATCACTTTTCGTCCGTCGTCCGTCGTCAGTGCGTGCGTGCGTGTGTGCGTGTGTGCGTAAACTTTTTCTTCAAATGACATCTCCTCCTGATCAGATTTTGACCAAACTTCACAGGAATGATCGTTAGGTGGTCCCCTTTCAAAGTTGTTCAAATGGTTCCGGTCCATTGCACATCTAGGTCACAGGAGCTAAAAATAGATTTTTTAAAAGAAAACTTTAAAAATCTTTTTCTCTGAAACCGCAAGGCCCAGGTCATCGATATTTGATATTTAGCTTCATCTAGTGGACCTCTACCAAGATGTTCAAATTATGGCCCTGGGGGCCAAAATGCCCCCGCCCCGGGGGCCTTTGGTTTTACATAGGCTTATATAGGGAAAATCATTAAAAAATCTTCTCTGAAACCACAAGGCCCAGGTCTTTAATATTTGGTGTGAAGCTTTACCTGGTGGACCAATACTAAAATTGTTCAAATTATAGCCTTTGGACCAAAAATGCCCCCGCCCCGGAGGCCTTTGGTTTTACATAGGCTTATACTGGGAAAATCTTTAAAAATCTTCTTCTCTGAAACCGCAAGGCACAGATCTTTGATATTTGGTCTGAAGCTTCATCTAGTGGACCTCTTTCAAGATTGTTCAAATTATAGCCCTGGGGGCCAAAATGCCCCCGCCCCGGGGCCTATGGTTTTACATAGGCTTATATAGGGAAAATCATTAAAAAATCTTCTTCTCTGAAACCACAAGGCCCAGGTCTTTAATATTTGGTGTGAAGCTTTACCTGGTGGACCTCTACTAAGATTGTTCATATTATAGCCTTTGGGCCAAAAATGCCCCCGCCCCGGGGGCCTATGGTTTTACATAGGCTTATACAGGGAAAATCTTTAAAATTCTTCTTCTCTGAAACCGCAATGACCAGATCTTTGATATTTGGTGTGAAGCTTCATCTAGTGGACCTCTAACAAGATTGTTCAAATTATAGCCCTGGGGGCCAAAATGCCCCCGCCCCGGGGGCCTATGGTTTTACATACATGTAGGCTTATATAGGGAAAATCATTAACAAAATCTTCTTCTTCACAAGGCCCAGGTCTTTAATATTTGGTGTGAAGCTTTACCTGGTGGACCTTTACTAAGATTGTTCAAATTATAGCCTTGGGGCCAAAAATGCCCCCGCCCCTGGGGCCTTTGGTTTTACATAGGCTTATACAGGGAAAATCTTTAAAAATCTTCTTCTCTGAAACCGCAAGGCCCAGATCTTTGGAATTAAGTGTGAAGCTTCATCTAGTGGACCTCTTTCAAGATTGTTCAAATTATAGCCCTGGGGCCAAAAATGCCCCCACCCGGGACCCTTTGGTTTTTCATAGGCTTGGGGCTTGAAGAAATATATGGGCTGCATGATGCTTCCACGCAGAGCTGAATCCGGCCCGCACACTAGTACTGGTAAACCGCTTAGAGGATCTAAGCCTGTCCTTGAACCGCGGTGCGAGGCGGACCGTCCATGCTAATAAACCCTATTGGTTTCATTGGGCGACAGGGCTTGAGATGTCATTTCATCTCAATGTCGGGTAAAAGTCCCACAAAAATGGAAGCAACGTCTCCAAAATGACCTTTACAGTGTTGACGGGGACGTTAAACCTCAAATCAAACAAACAAACAATTTTCATAGGCTTATATAGGGAAAACCTTTAAAAATCTTCTTGTCTGAAACCAGAAGGTCCAGGTCTTTGATATTTGGTATGAAGCTTCATCTAGTGGACCATTTCCAAGTTTGTTCAAATTATAGCCCTCGGGCCTAGAATATACTGGAGACACAAATCTCAGGTGAGCGACTCAGGGCCCTCTGGGCCCTCTTGTTTATATGAAGGCGATATATCTCGTGAACCCTCCAGATCCCCATCCCAAAGCCATATACATTCTTGTTTCTTATGATAAGGCACATTCAGTGACACCAACCTGGGGATCCCCTAGGATGTGCCTGGGCCTTGCCCCACCCGCTGAACTTCGTAAAAGGCCCAACATCTCAGAAACCGTTCATATCCCCACCCCTAAGCCATACATATTCTTGTACCTTATGATAAGACGCATTGAGTGACACCAAACTAGGGGTTCCCTGTGATGTGCCTTTGCCCATGCCCCAACTCCTCCACTTCGTAAAAGGCCCAATATCTCAGAAACCGTTTAGATCCTCACCCCAAAACCATATGTATTCTTGTTTCTTATGATAAGACGCATTCACTGATACCAAACTAGGGGTCTCCCAGGGTGCGCCGGGGCCATGCCCCACCCCTCCACTTCATAAAAGGCGATATATCTCGGAAACCATCCAGATCCCCATCCGAAAGCCATATATATTCTTGTTTCTTATAATAAGACACATTCAGTGGCACCAACCTGGGGATCTCCTAGGATGTGCCTGGGCCTTACCCCAACACCACCACTCTATAAAAGGCCCAATATCTCAGAAACCGTTCAGATTCCCCCACCTATACCATACATATTCTTGTACCATATGATAAGACGCATTCAGTGATTTCAACCTAGGGTGCGCCGGGGCCCCTCCACTTCATATATCTCAGAAGCCCTTCAGATCCCCACCCCTAAACCATATATATTCTTTTTTTCTTATGATAAGACGCATTTAGTGACACCAAACTGGGGGACCCTGGGATGTGCCGGGCCCATGCCCCACCCCCTCCACTTCGTAAAAGGCCCAATATCTCAGAAATCGTATAGATCCCCACCCCTAAACCATACATATTCTTGTACCTTATAATAAGACGCATTCAGTGATTTCAACCTAGGGTGCGCCGGGTCCATGCCCCACCCCTCCACTTCATATATCAGATCCCCACCCCTAAACCATATATATTCTTTTTTTTTCTTATGATAAGACGCATTTAGTGACATCAAACTGGGGGTCCCCTGGGATGTGCCGGGCCCATGCCACACCCCATCCACTTCGTAAAAGGCCAAATATCTCAGAAATCGTTTAGATCCCCACCCCAAAACCATATGTATTCTTGTTTCTTATGATAAGACGCATTCAGTGATACCAACCTGGGGGTCTCCCAGGGTGCGCCGGGGCCATGCCCCACCCCACCACTTAATAAAAGGTGATATATCTCGGAAACCATCCAGATCCCCATCCGAAAGACATATATGTTCTTGATTCTTATGATAAGACATATTCAGTGACTCCAACCTGGGGATCCCCTGGGATGTGCCTGGGCCATGCCCACACCCTCCACTTCGTAAAAGGTCCAATATCTCAGAAACCGTTCAGATCCCCACCCCTGAACCATACATATTCTTGTACCTTATGATAAGACGCATGCAGTGATTTAAATCTAAGGTGCGCCGGGACCAAGAACCCCAACCCTCCAATTCATATAACTCATAATTCAGATCCCCACCCCTAAACCAACCATATATATTCTTTTTTCATATGATGAGACGCATTCAGTGACACCAACCTTGGGGTTCCCGCGGATGTTCAGGGCCCATGCCCCACCCCCTCCACTTCGTAAAAGGCCCAATATCTCAGAAAGCGTTTAGACCCCACCCCAAAAACATATATATTCTTGTTTCTTATGCTAAGACGCATTCAGTGATTCCAACCTAGGGGTCTCCCAGTGTGCGCCGGGGCCATGCCCAACCCCTCCACTTTTTATATGAAGGCGATATATCTCGGAAACCATCAAGATCCCCACCCCAAAACCATATATATATTCTTGTTTCTTATGATAAGACACAACCTGAGGGTCCCCTGGGATGTGCAGGGCCCATGCCCCACCCCTCCACTTTTTTATATGAAGGCGATATATCTCGGAAACCATCCAGATCCCCATCCCAAAGCCATACATACATGTATTCTTGTTTCTTATGATAAGTCACATTCAGTGACAGCAACCTGGGGATCCCCTATGATGTGCCTGGGCCTTGCCCCTATCCCTCCACTTCGTAAAAGGCCCAATATCTCAGAAACCGTTCAGATCCCCACCCCTAAACCATACATATTCTTGTACCTTATGATAAGACGCATTCGGTGATTTAAATCCCCTCCACTTCAAGTATCTCAGAAGCCATTCAGATTCCTACCCCTAAACCATATATATTATTTTTTTCTTATGATAAGATGCATTCAGTGACCCCAAACTAGGGTTCCCCTGGGATGTGCCGGGCCCATGCCCCACCCCGCCACTTCGTAAAAGGCCCGATATCTCAGAAACCGTTTAGATTCCCACCCCAAAACCATATATATTCTTGTTTCTTATGATAAGACGCATTCAGTGATACCAACCCAGGGGTCTCCCAGGGTGCGACGGGGCCATGCCCCACCCATCCACTTCATAAAAGGCGATATATCTCGGAAGCCATCCAGATCCCCATCCCAAAGCCATATATATATTCTTGTTTCTTATGATAAGACACATTCAGTGACACCAACCTGGGGATCTCCTAGGATGTGCTTGGGACTTGCCACACCCCTCCACTTCGTAAAAGGCCCAATATCTGAGAAAACGTTCAGATCCCCACCCCTAAACCATACATATTCTTGTACCTTATGATAAGACGCATTCAGTGATTTCAACCTAGGGTGCGCCGGGGCCATGCCCCGCCCCTCTATTTCATATATCTCAGAAGCCATTCAGATCCCCACCCCTAAACCATATATATTATTTTTTTCTAAGACGCATTCAGTCACACAAAACTAGGGGTCCCCTGGGATGTGTCGGGCCCATGTCCCATCCCTCCACTTCATAAAAGGCGATATATCTCGGAAACCATCCAGATCCCCACCACAAACCATATATATTCTTGTTTCTTATGATAAGACACATTCAGTGACACCAACCTGTGGACCCCCTGGGATGTGCCTGTGCCTTGCCCAACCCCTCCTCTTCGTAAAAGGTCCAATATCTCATAAACCGTTAAGATCCCAGCCCCTAAACCATACATATTCTTGTATCTTATGATAGGCGCATTCAGTGATTTCAACCTAGGGTGCGCCGGGGCCATGCCCCATCCCTCCACTTCATATATCTAAGAAGCCATTCAGATCCCCACCCCTAAACTATATATATTTCTTTTTTCTTATGATAAGACGCATTGAGTGACACCAAACTGGTGGTCCCCTGGGATGTGCCGGTTCCATGCCCCAACCCCTCCACTTCGTAAAAGGCCCAATATCTCAGAAACCGTTTAGATCCCCACCCCAAAACCATATGTATTCTTGTTTCTCATGATAAGACGCATTCAGTGATACCAACCTAGGGGTCTCCCAGGGTGCGCCGGGGCCATGCCCTACCCCTCAACTTCATAAAAGGCGATACATCTCGGAAACCATCCTGATCCCCATCCCAAAGCCACATATATTCTTGTTTCTTATGATAAGACACATTCAGTGACACCAACCTGGGGATCCCCTGGGATGTGCATGGGCCTTGCCCCATCCCCTCCACTTCGTAAAAGGAATCAGAAACCGTTCAGATCCCCACCCCTAAACTATACATATTCTTGTACCTTATGATAAGACATTCAGTGATTTCAACCTAGGGTGCGCCGGGGCCATGCCCCATCCCTCCACTTCATATATCTCAGAAGCCATTCAGATCCCCACCCCTAAACCATATATATTCTTTTTTTTTCTTTTGATAAGACGCATTTAGTGACACCAAACTGGTGGTCCCCTGGAATGTGCCGGTTCCATGCCCCAACCCCTCCACTTCGTAAAAAGGCCCAATATCTCAGAAACCGTTTAGATCCCCACCCCAAAACCATATGTATTCTTGTTTCTCATGATAAGACGCATTCAGTGATACCAACCTAGGGGTCTCCCAGGGTGCGCCGGGGCCATGCCCTACCCCTCAACTTCATAAAAGGCGATACATCTCGGAAACCATCCTGATCCCCATCCCAAAGCCACATATATTCTTGTTTCTTATGATAAGACACATTCAGTGACACCAACCTGGGGATCCCCTGGGATGTGCATGGGCCTTGCCCCACCCCCTCCACTTCGTAAAAGGAATCAGAAACCGTTCAGATCCCCACCCCTAAACCAGGTCATCGATATTTGATATTTAGCTTCATCTAGTGGACCTCTACCAAGATGTTCAAATTATGGCCCTGGGGCCAAAATGCCCCCGCCCCGGGGGCCTTTGGTTTTACATAGGCTTATATAGGGAAAATCATTAAAAAATCTTCTCTGAAACCACAAGGCCCAGGTCTTTAATATTTGGTGTGAAGCTTTACCTGGTGGACCAATACTAAAATTGTTCAAATTATAGCCTTTGGACCAAAAATGCCCCCGCCCCGGAGGCCTTTGGTTTTACATAGGCTTATACTGGGAAAATCTTTAAAAATCTTCTTCTCTGAAACCGCAAGGCACAGATCTTTGATATTTGGTCTGAAGCTTCATCTAGTGGACCTCTTTCAAGATTGTTCAAATTATAGCCCTGGGGGCCAAAATGCCCCCGCCCCGGGGCCTATGGTTTTACATAGGCTTATATAGGGAAAATCATTAAAAAATCTTCTTCTCTGAAACCACAAGGCCCAGGTCTTTAATATTTGGTGTGAAGCTTTACCTGGTGGACCTCTACTAAGATTGTTCATATTATAGCCTTTGGGCCAAAAATGCCCCCGCCCCGGGGGGCTATGGTTTTACATAGGCTTATACAGGGAAAATCTTTAAAATTCTTCTTCTCTGAAACCGCAATGACCAGATCTTTGATATTTGGTGTGAAGCTTCATCTAGTGGACCTCTAACAAGATTGTTCAAATTATAGCCCTGGGGGCCAAAATGCCCCCGCCCCGGGGGCCTATGGTTTTACATACATGTAGGCTTATATAGGGAAAATCATTAACAAAATCTTCTTCTTCACAAGGCCCAGGTCTTTAATATTTGGTGTGAAGCTTTACCTGGTGGACCTTTACTAAGATTGTTCAAATTATAGCCTTGGGGCCAAAAATGCCCCCGCCCCTGGGGCCTTTGGTTTTACATAGGCTTATACAGGGAAAATCTTTAAAAATCTTCTTCTCTGAAACCGCAAGGCCCAGATCTTTGGAATTAAGTGTGAAGCTTCATCTAGTGGACCTCTTTCAAGATTGTTCAAATTATAGCCCTGGGGCCAAAAATGCCCCCACCCCGGGACCCTTTGGTTTTTCATAGGCTTGGGGCTTGAAGAAATATATGGGCTGCATGATGCTTCCACGCAGAGCTGAATCCGGCCCGCACACTAGTACTGGTAAACCGCTTAGAGGATCTAAGCCTGTCCTTGAACCGCGGTGCGAGGCGGACCGTCCATGCTAATAAACCCTATTGGTTTCATTGGGCGACAGGGCTTGAGATGTCATTTCATCTCAATGTCGGGTAAAAGTCCCACAAAAATGGAAGCAACGTCTCCAAAATGACCTTTACAGTGTTGACGGGGACGTTAAACCTCAAATCAAACAAACAAACAATTTTCATAGGCTTATATAGGGAAAACCTTTAAAAATCTTCTTGTCTGAAACCAGAAGGTCCAGGTCTTTGATATTCGGTATGAAGCTTCATCTAGTGGACCATTTCCAAGTTTGTTCAAATTATAGCCCTCGGGCCTAGAATATACTGGAGACACAAATCTCAGGTGAGCGACTCAGGGCCCTCTGGGCCCTCTTGTTTATATGAAGGCGATATATCTCGTGAACCCTCCAGATCCCCATCCCAAAGCCATATACATTCTTGTTTCTTATGATAAGGCACATTCAGTGACACCAACCTGGGGATCCCCTAGGATGTGCCTGGGCCTTGCCCCACCCGCTGACTGCCCAACATCTCAGAAACCGTTCATATCCCCACCCCTAAGCCATACATGTTCTTGTACCTTATGATAAGACGCAATGAGTGACACCAAACTAGGGGTTCCCTGTGATGTGCCTTTGCCCATGCCCCAACTCCTCCACTTCGTAAAAGGCCCAATATCTCAGAAACCGTTTAGATCCTCACCCCAAAACCATATGTATTCTTGTTTCTTATGATAAGACGCATTCACTGATACCAAACTAGGGGTCTCCCAGGGTGCGCCGGGGCCATGCCCCACCCCTCCACTTCATAAAAGGCGATATATCTCGGAAACCATCCAGATCCCCATCCGAAAGCCATATATATTCTTGTTTCTTATAATAAGACACATTCAGTGGCACCAACCTGGGGATCTCCTAGGATGTGCCTGGGCCTTACCCCACCACCACCACTCTATAAAAGGCCCAATATCTCAGAAACCGTTCAGATTCCCCCACCTAAACCATACATATTCTTGTACCATATGATAAGACGCATTCAGTGATTTCAACCTCGGGTGCGCCGGGGCCCCTCCACTTCATATATCTCAGAAGCCCTTCAGATCCCCACCCCTAAACCATATATATTCTTTTTTTCTTATGATAAGACGCATTTAGTGACACCAAACTGGGGGACCCTGGGATGTGCCGGGCCCATGCCCCACCCCCTCCACTTCGTAAAAGGCCCAATATCTCAGAAATCGTATAGATCCCCACCCCTAAACCATACATATTCTTGTACCTTATAATAAGACGCATTCAGTGATTTCAACCTAGGGTGCGCCGAGTCCATGCCCCACCCCTCCACTTCATATATCAGATCCCCACCCCTAAACCATATATATTCTTTTTTTTTTTCTTATGATAAGACGCATTTAGTGACATCAAACTGGGGGTCCCCTGGGATGTGCCGGGCCCATGCCCCACCCCCTCCACTTCGTAAAAGGCCAAATATCTCAGAAATCGTTTAGATCCCCACCCCAAAACCATATGTATTCTTGTTTCTTATGATAAGACGCATTCAGTGATACCAACCTGGGGGTCTCCCAGGGTGCGCCGGGGCCATGCCCCACCCCACCACTTAATAAAAGGTGATATATCTCGGAAACCATCCAGATCCCCATCCGAAAGACATATATGTTCTTGATTCTTATGATAAGACATATTCAGTGACACCAACCTGGGGATCCCCTGGGATGTGCCTGGGCCATGCCCACACCCTCCACTTCGTAAAAGGTCCAATATCTCAGAAACCGTTCAGATCCCCACCCCTGAACCATACATATTCTTGTACCTTATGATAAGACGCATGCAGTGATTTAAATCTAAGGTGCGCCGGGACCTAGAACCCCAACCCTCCAATTCATATAACTCAGAAGCCATTCAGATACCAACCCCTAAACCATATATATTCTTTTTTCTTATGATGAGACGCATTCAGTGACACCAACCTGGGGGTTCCCGCGGATGTTCAGGGCCCATGCCCCACCCCCTCCACTTCGTAAAAGGCCCAATATCTCAGAAAGCGTTTAGACCCCACCCCAAAAACATATATATTCTTGTTTCTTATGCTAAGACGCATTCAGTGATTCCAACCTAGGGGTCTCCCAGTGTGCGCCGGGGCCATGCCCAACCCCTCCACTTTTTATATGAAGGCGATATATCTCGGAAACCATCAAGATCCCCACCCCAAAACCATATATATATTCTTGTTTCTTATGATAAGACACAACCTGAGGGTCCCCTGGGATGTGCAGGGCCCATGCCCCACCCCTCCACTTTTTTATATGAAGGCGATATATCTCGGAAACCATCCAGATCCCCATCCCAAAGCCATACATACATGTATTCTTGTTTCTTATGATAAGTCACATTCAGTGACACCAACCTGGGGATCCCCTATGATGTGCCTGGGCCTTGCCCCTATCCCTCCACTTCGTAAAAGGCCCAATATCTCAGAAACCGTTCAGATCCCCACCCCTAAACCATACATATTCTTGTACCTTATGATAAGACGCATTCGGTGATTTAAATCCCCTCCACTTCAAGTATCTCAGAAGCCATTCAGATTCCTACCCCTAAACCATATATATTATTTTTTTCTTATGATAAGATGCATTCAGTGACCCCAAACTAGGGTTCCCCTGGGATGTGCCGGGCCCATGCCCCACCCCGCCACTTCGTAAAAGGCCCGATATCTCAGAAACCGTTTAGATTCCCACCCCAAAACCATATATATTCTTGTTTCTTATGATAAGACGCATTCAGTGATACCAACCCAGGGGTCTCCCAGGGTGCGACGGGGCCATGCCCCACCCCTCCACTTCATAAAAGGCGATATATCTCGGAAACCATCCAGATCCCCATCCCAAAGCCATATATATATTCTTGTTTCTTATGATAAGACACATTCAGTGACACCAACCTGGGGATCTCCTAGGATGTGCTTGGGACTTGCCACACCCCTCCACTTCGTAAAAGGCCCAATATCTGAGAAAACGTTCAGATCCCCACCCCTAAACCATACATATTCTTGTACCTTATGATAAGACGCATTCAGTGATTTCAACCTAGGGTGCGCCGGGGCCATGCCCCGCCCCTCTATTTCATATATCTCAGAAGCCATTCAGATCCCCACCCCTAAACCATATATATTATTTTTTTCTTATAATAATAAAAATAAAAAAAGAGTTCCTTTAAGAGCAATGAAAACATTCATAAGAAAGAAGATGGGTCATTCAGTCACACAAAACTAGGGGTCCCCTGGGATGTGTCGGGCCCATGTCCCATCCCTCCACTTCATAAAAGGCGATATATCTCGGAAACCATCCAGATCCCCACCACAAACCATATATATTCTTGTTTCTTATGATAAGACACATTCAGTGACACCAACCTGTGGACCCCCCTGGGATGTGCCTGTGCCATGCCCAACCCCTCCTCTTCGTAAAAGGTCCAATATCTCATAAACCGTTCAGATCCCAGCCCCTAAACCATACATATTCTTGTATCTTATGATAGGCGCATTCAGTGATTTCAACCTAGGGTGCGCCGGGGCCATGCCCCAACCCTCCACTTCATATATCTCAGAAGCCATTCAGATCCCCACCCCTAAACTATATATATTTCTTTTTTCTTATGATAAGACGCATTTAGTGACACCAAACTGGGGGTACCCTGGGATGTGCCGGGCCCATGCCCCACCCCCTCCACTACGTAAAAGGCCCAATATCTCAGAAACCGTTTAGATCCCGACCCCAAAACCATATGTATTCTTGTGTCTCATGCTACGACGCATTCAGTGATACCAACCTAGGGGTCTCGCAGGGTGCGCCGGGGCCATGTCCCACCCCTCCACTTCATAAAAGGCGATATATCTCGGAAACCATCCAGATCCCCACCACAAACCATATATATTTTTGTTTCTTATGATAAGACACATTCAGTGACACCAACCTGTGGACCCCCTGGGATGTACCTGTGCCTTGCCCCACCCGTCCTCTTCGTAAAAGGTCCAATATCTCAGAAACCGTTCAGATCCCAGCCCCTAAACCATACATATTCTTGAACATTATGATAAGACGCATTCGGTGATTTCAACCTAGGGTGCGCCGGGGCCATGCCCCACCCCTCCACTTCAAGTATCTCAGAAGCCATTCAGATCCCTACCCCTAAACCATATATATTCTTTTTTTTCTTATGATAAGATGCATTCAGTGACCCCAAACTAGGGTTCCCCTGGGATGTGCCGGGCCCATGCCCCACCCCCTCCACTTCGTAAAAGGCCCAATATCTCAGAAACCGTTTAGATTCCCACCCCAAAACCATATATATTCTTGTTTCTTATGATAAGACGCATTCAGTGATACCAACCCAGGGGTCTCCCAGGGTGCGACGGGGCCATGCTCCACCCCTCCACTTCATAAAAGGCGATATATCTCGGAAACCATCCAGATCCCCATCCCAAAGCCATATATATTCTTGTTTCTTATGATAAGACACATTCAGTGACACCAACCTGGGGATCTCCTAGGATGTGCTTGGGACTTGCCACACCCCTCCACTTCGTAAAAGGCCCAATATCTGAGAAAACGTTCAGATCCCCACCCCTAAACCATACATATTCTTGTACCTTATGATAAGACGCATTCAGTGATTTCAACCTAGGGTGCGCCGGGGCCATGCCCCGCCCCTCTACTTCATATATCTCAGAAGCCATTCAGATCCCCACCCCTAAACCATATATATTATTTTTTTCTTATAATAAGACGCATTCAGTGACACAAAACTAGGGGTCCCCTGGGATGTGTTGGGCCCATGCCCCACCCCTCCACTTCATAAAAGGCGATATATCTCGGAAACCATCCAGATCCCCACCACAAACCATATATATTCTTGTTTCTTATGATAAGACACATTCAGTGACACCAACCTGTGGACCCCCTGGGATGTGCCTGTGCCTTGCCCCACCCCCTCCTCTTCGTGAAAGGTCCAATATCTCAGAAACCGTTCAGATCCCAGCCCCTAAACCATACATATTCTTGCATCTTATGATAGGCGCATTCAGTGATTTCAACCTAGGGTGCGCCGGGGCCATGCCCCAACCCTCCACTTCATATATCTCAGAAGCCATTCAGATCCCCACCCCTAAACTATATATATTCTTTTTTTCTTATGATAAGACGCATTCAGTGACACCAAACTGGGGGTACCCTGGGATGTGCCGGGCCCATGCCCCACCCCCTCCACTTCGTAAAAGGCCCAATATCTCAGAAACCGTTTAGATCCCCACACCAAAACCATATGTATTCTTATGTCTTATGCTACGACGCATTCAGTGATACCAACCTAGGGGTCTCGCAGGGTGCGCCGGGGCCATGTCCCACCCATCCACTTCATATATCTCGGAAACCATCCAGATCCCCACCACAAACCATATATATTCTTGTTTCTTATGATAAGACACATTCAGTGACACCAACCTGTGGACCCCCTGGGATGTGCCTGTGCCTTGCCCCACCCCCTCCTCTTCGTAAAAGGTCCAATATCTCAGAAACCGTTCAGATCCCAGCCCCTAAACCATACATATTCTTGTATCTTATGATAGGCGCATTCAGTGATTTCAACCTAGGGTGCGCCGGGGCCATGCCCCAACCCTCCACTTCATATATCTCAGAAGCCATTCAGATCCCCACCCCTAAACTATATATATATTTTTTTTTCTTATGATAAGACGCATTCAGTGACACCAAACTGGGGGTACCCTGGGATGTGCCGGGCCCATGCCCCACCCCCTCCACTTCGTAAAAGGCCAAATATCTCAGAAACCGTTTAGATCCCCACCCCAAAACCATATGTATTTTTGTGTCTTATGCTACGACGCATTCAGTGATACCAACCTAGGGGTCTCGCAGGGTGCGCCGGGGCCATGCCCCACCCCTCCACTTCATAAAAGGCCATATATCTTGGAAACCATCCAGATCCCCATCCCAAAGCCATATATATTCTTGTTTCTTATGATAAGACACATTATGTGACACCAACCTGGGGATCCCCTCTCCCTCCACTTCGTAAAAGGCCCAATATCTCAGAAACCGTTCAGATCCCAGCCCCTAAACCATACATATTCTTGTATCTTATGATAGGCGCATTCAGTGATTTCAACCTAGGGTGCGCCGGGGCCATGCCCCAACCCTCCACTTCATATATCTCAGAAGCCATTCAGATCCCCACCCCTAAACTATATATATATTTTTTTTTCTTATGATAAGACGCATTCAGTGACACCAAACTGGGGGTACCCTGGGATGTGCCGGGCCGATACCCACCCCCATCCACTTCGTAAAAGGCCCAATATCTCAGAAACCGTTTAGATCCCCACCCCAAAACCATATATATACTCAAAGCCAAAAGTAACTTCACAGTTTTTAATTTTGAATATTTTCAAATCTAATATCTCTACAAATCCAAAATTTTCAGCATGGCCCCCAACTCTTTTTCTTTCGATCAAATCCAAAATCATTCGGCTATTACCTATAGATTTATGCATCAGTGCTTACATGTACAAAATGTCAAAATTGCGCGTGCGCCTACACGGTTGGATAGATTTTAATGTCCATTGATGTAGACAGTCGTGGACTTTAGACAAACACATTCTCTGCATAAAGTTTCGTTAGAGTAAAATGGGAAGGCTGTCATTAGCGAACAGAAACCGAGGCATAGGCCTTTTGCAGGCCGGGACATCGAACCGTCAAGTTGCAAGGATTATGAACTGTAGCAAATGGACAAAACACAATCTCTGGAACCGCTTTCAACAGGGACAAGGGTTGGAGGAACCTTCCCAGATCAGGCCACCCATCGGTGACAACGCCCAACAAGGACCGGTACATCCATTTGAAGCATGTACGTCGGTTTTTGCCAGCGACGGAGACAGCCAGGAACACCGTGGGGACTCAAAACCGTCGCATTAGCGCACAAACGGTTCGCAGCCGACTAGCAGCCAGCGGACTGTTCTCCAGGAGGCCCATTCTTACAGGGCGTCATCGTCACAATCGGCTAGTCTGGGCCAACAGTCATAGGGGATGGTGCAGACAGCAATGGAGGCAATTTCTCTTTTCCGACGAAAGAAAGTTTAACTTGTCATTCGCTGACGGCAACAAGCGAGTCTACCGACGAGTGGGTGAGTGGTTTGCCCAGTGTAGCGTTTTGGAGCACAACCGATGGGGCGGTGGTGGAAATATGGTGTGGGCCGGTATCAGCGCCGGTCAAAAGACGCCACTTCACGTTGTTCGTGTTCGCCTGAATGCAGTCCCATACCGCAATACAATCTTGGCCCCGCTGGTTGTTCCTTTCATGACACAACACGGTTTGCGGCTGTTCCATCAGGACAACGCCCGGCCACATCTTGCAAGAATTTCCATCGACTTCTTACGGCAGCAGAACGTCAACCTGTAACCGTGGCCGTCACTGAGTCCTGATCTTAACCCGTTAGAACATTTGTGGGCAGAACTTGGCAGACGAGTACGATCGAGGGCTATGCAACCAGCGACTTTTACACAACTGGAAGTGGCGCTGATTCAAGAATGGCAGGCTATCCCTCAGTGCATTGTCTGACGTTATGTTTATTCCATGGGTAGGCTGAGTCGCGCTGTGATTCGGGCTCAAGGAGGACACAACCGATACTGACATTTGAAGAAGTGTGTTTTCTGAAAACAATTTGATCGGAAACTTTACTTTACACTAGAGTATGACTTTGAAAAACAAATTTGTGCACCCCACCTGTACGTTAACGTGGTTATGATTCAATACGTTCACGCTGAATAAATTTTGATTTAAAATTTAATGGGTAAATGAATTGTCTTAATACCGGTATGTAAATTTTATTGATATTTCATTGTAGTCCTGAAAAATTAAACTTCAAACATTGTGTGTTTTGTGTATACTAAAGCCATTAAAAACGCAACTTTTTTAAGGGTGTCCCATTTTTACATTAAAATGATAACCTTATAATGCTGTCCAGAAAATAACGGACCGTCCAGCTATTGTGTGTAAAGTGTAAATGTAACTTTTACACCCTAATAAACCCGTTTTCCCACACAGAGTGGTTTTGGTGTCCAGCACGTGCAACTCTAGACCTGGTATGTATTGATGTGTATCAAGTTGCTTACAATATCGAGGTTTATGCATGAACACATTATCCGGTCTGACATTCATAAAAAGCCATTGGATTTACTGGAAATGAGGCTTTCTAAAATTGATCGGGCACGTACAATTGGGCAAATTGAGGCTGGTCGACAACTGAAGGATATTGTCGCAGCCTTTGGCGTCAACAAATCGACAATAACTCGGCTTCATCAACGCTACGTCCAGACGGGGTCCGTTGATGATCGTCCACGCCCTGGTCAACCACGCGTAACGACCCACCGCACAGACAGCCATCTCCGTCAACGCTTTAGTCCGGCAACGGAAACTACAAACCAAACACCGGGGCGAAACCGACCAAGTATAAAAAGTAGAAGTAAAACAAAGATCAGGAATCGATACAATTAATTTACTACACCCATCAAAGACACAAAAGGGAAAGAAACACTTACATTAAGCGACCAGACCATAATGGAAACCTAGACAAAGGAAGGCCATAAGGACAGTTACTTTCCCACAAAATAGCCATATGGCCATCCAAAATAACAAGACACAAATGATACACACAGTAAGAAACAAACAACAACATAAACAAATCGCCACAGAAGAGCCGCCTTGGAACGGTCAGTGGAAAGATTTCCACTGGGGGGCTTAAATCGATTTTACGTGGCCACAATCCTCGCCCTTACTTCCGTAGCGATTTAGACAAATAATTTGTTCAGTCCGCATGAAGGTCTCCTAACTCATCAGTGCAACATCTCCGTGAACACAAATAATCAAAGAACCACAGAGGTGAGACAACGGTGAGGATTCGAAAGCAAGAAACCACTGAAATGCTGGAGCAAAAGAAAACCAACAGTTAGACTCCGATGGGCCCGACCAGAGACAGAGCATCAGGCACCAACCAACATTACCTTGAATTAGATCTCTCTAATTCTCAATAAGCCTTTACGCTGGAACCGTCATAGAATCTGAGGCCTGACCCACCGGCTTGCAATGAAAGAAGGAAGCAAAGTTGCCAACCGTGATTGGGTTAACTACCATGCATGCAGTCTGAAGTATAATATCCATGCTGTACCCAATCTTTTTATATCGAAGAATGATTTTACGAAATTGGGTGCTAAAGTCAAATTTCGGTTATAGAGACCTTGTATATAGACCGATAGACCTTGTTGCAGAAGAGATTTAAGTACAATATTGAATTTTGAAATTAAATCAGAATGTCTATAAAATTTTTAAAAAGCTTTGCGTAGTTTATGGTACCGATAACCCTGATTAAGAAGTGAAGCCGTTAATAATAAATCACGAGTGTTGAAGTCAGTTACATGACTACACACTCTAGTAAATCGAATTAATTGCGAAATATAAAGGCCATAGGATGGCGCACGAGGAACATCATCCAAAAAAGGAAAATTTACAATCTCAAAATCAAAGTCATTGCGTTTATCATAAATTTTGCACGAAACAAACCCATGTACAATAGAAAGATGTAAATCCAAAATCCTTGGTATCAGAATAATTTGCTTTATTTAACTGAAGTTCTAGGGTGGAAATCTGACTGATCAAACCATCGAAATAGGTGTTATCAATATTTAATAAATCATCTAAATATCTAGAAGTGGAGCTAAAAGCTTCAATAATTTCAGATTGGTTATCAATGGATAGCGACAACATGAAATCTCTTTCATAACAATACAAGAATAGATCAGCCACAAGAGGTGCACAATTCGTACCCATCGGAATGCCCAAAATTTGTCTAAATAACTTAGTACCGAATCTAATATAAATATTGTCAAGTAGAAAGGTGAGGGCATCACACACTTTCTGACAAGGTAGCAGCCTTATAGATTATTGTATAGTAAATATAGAATTACTTTCCCACTTTACCAATGAAAATTCAATTAAGCAATGATCGGAAAAGATATTCGGGTCATGCACATAAAAGGAGGTAATTATCCTCAATATTTAGACATCACACACTAGATGATGATAATTATGACGATGATAATACGGCTTTTAGTTATTTTAAATGGGATAATAAAAATAAAGAAAAATATCAGTCACGTATATCATCGGACAGTTTTAAAGAGAGCATTGCTGTATTGACAAATGAAGTTCAAAATGCTTCATGTGATGATGATATTAATGCCTCTGTTTTGTCCTTCACTGATGCACTCGGAGTGTACACCTTTATTTGGTAGATCTTCATCTGCAAATACAGCAAACAAACCTTGTCAAAAAGAAAATAATTATGCGTTCAATAATGCATGCTCAGAAAAAAAGAAGTATTTTTCATAGTTGTTTGAATGAACTCATTTTTTATTTTTAATTGCCTTCACTGCAGCTGGTATTGTGCCGTGTGGCGGCCGTAAAACGTCTCCCCGTACATCAACCATAGTGCAGTTTATATTTTACTTTTGGTCCTTTGAGATCAGCGTGAATATTCTGAGAAATCGGAAATAAATTATTGGTTTAGACTCATATTCTAGACAGGTTTTTAATTATTTGGACCCCATTTTGATTTATATCAGTCTTTGAATCGACTGCCTATTCGAAATTCATAAACTTGCAGTATGTTTATTCTGGCTTTCTTTGCCGGATCATTACAGGGTCACTGATGAGGCTTTATTAGCCGAAACTACGTAGTATGACCCATCTTCTTTCTTATGATTGTTTTCATTGCTCTTAAAGGAACTCATTTCTTATTTTTAATTTAGAAAAATTGGACTGTCGATAATCGACAAAAAAGGGTTAAAGATCGTACGGAATATAAAAATGCAGTAAGAAAGTTTAACTTTGAACAAGATAAGAAAAAAAAAGCTTGAAACTTATTAAAGCAAAATTTAATAATGCAAAAGAGTATTGGAAACTATTAAAAGACTCTTTTGTGTTACCAAAATAAAAAAACTTTCTTCAATAGATTTTGAAAACTATTTCAAAGCCATAAATAATCCCGATGAACCCTTTTTTCAACCCGACGAAGACATTATACATTTAATGAATATTTTTTAAAATCGGAAATTCAGATCATGTTCGACGAATTAAATTGTCCAATTACAGCAGAAGAAATAACCAAAGCAATAAGGCAGCTGAAAAATGGGAAAAGCGGGGGACCAGACAAATTTCTTAATGAATTCTTTGTCTATGGTAGTAATGAGTTAGTATCATATTTGCATACGCTTTTTAATAAGATATTTGATCTAGAATACTTTCCTGAGTCGTGGACCGAAGGATACATAGTTCCGCTACACAAAAAGGGTCTTTAGATGATGTTAGCAATTTCAGAGGGATTACACTTCTAAGTACACTGGGAAAGTTTTTACCAGAATACTTAATAATCGCCTCACAGATTGGGCTGAAGAATATTCTGTATATATTGAAGCGCAGGCAGGGTTTAGGGCATCCATGAGCACAACTGATAATGTTTTCGTGTTACATGGAATAATTAATCATTTGTTAAATAAAGGAGAAAAACTTTATTGTGCCTTTGTAGACTTTACAAATGCATTCGACTATGTGGTCCGCGATATAATGTGGTATAAATTAATTAAACTTGGAGTAAGAGGTAAAATATTAAATATAATAATTTTAATGTATCAACATGTGAAGTTAAATAATATCATTAGTAAGGGTTTCGAGTGTAATTTAGGTGTTCGACAAGGTGAATGCCTCTCTCCCTTCCTCTTTGCTATATATGTAAATGATCTCGAAGCAGAATTCCAGCTTAAAGGATGTGACGGTATAGATGTAGGTTTTCTAAAGATATTTCTTTTATTATACGCTGACGATATTATACTTTTTGCAAAATCAGCCGCCGAACTTCAAAATGAGTTAAACGTATTATCAGAATACTGTAATCGGTATCGTTTAGTGGTTAACACGCTCAAAACAAAAGTCATGGTTTTCAGACGAGGGGGCATTCTACCAAGAGATCTCAAATTTATTATAATCAAAGCGAATTATCTATTGTAAGAACAATTTCCTATTTAGGTATTGTCTTTTTAACTAGCGGGTCTTTTGCAGACTGTCAGAAGACCTTATCCGGACAGGCACTTAAAGCAATTTTCAAGTTAAACAGTTATCTTTACAGATTTACAAGCATTACAGTTAGGCATAGGATTGAACTCTTTGACAAACTAGTGACTCCTATTTTTAATTATGGGTCCGAGGTTTGGGGGTTTTGTCAAGCAAACGCATATGTTTTTTTTGTAAACAATTATTAGGTGTTAAAACATCGACACAAAATGATTTTATATACGGCGAACTTGGCAGGACGAATTATTATACACAGAGGATATATAGCATAGTTAAATACTGGTTGAAAATTATTTGTGCAAACTTACAAAATTGGGCAGCATTAATTAAAAACACATTGTCTAATCTTGGTTTTCTTGAAGTTTGGTTATCCCAGGGGGTAGGAAATATTAAAACATTTTTATCTATTTTAAGACAAAGACTTAAAGATAATTTCATACAAAACTGGCATGACATTTCTGTACTTTTCAATATCAGCCTTATTAACAATAAAGAAGTTTAGAGTAGCAATGTCAAAATAAAGGTTATCTTCTCATAGACTCGCTATTGAAGCAGGTAGATTGAACAGACCACAACCAACACCCAGAGAAGATCGAAAATGTATGATATGTAAGAAGTTAGAAGATGAATACCATTTTTTATTTGAGTGCTTGCTGTATAGCAACGAAAAAAAAAAGTTAATTAAACCTTTTTTTCTGAGAAGAATAAGTATGCAAAAGACAGTTGAATTATTACGGTCAAATAATAAAAAAGAATTACAAAATCTCGCAGTATATATTTTTAAGTGTTTTGAAAAACGTAACGATTTTACACTAATTAAGTTTTTCCCTACTCTACCCCATCATGCTCTCAGTCTCATTATTATTATAGTTTAGTGTCTGTGTTAACAGTCAGATAGTTCGATCTTTTATGAAACAGGAGCATGGTAACATTACATTACATTACACATGTGCAAAAATGGCGTCCATCATATCACCAGAAGTTGTTTTGTTTTTTTTTTTTTTGTAGTGGATTTGTGATATTTTGCTTATTGCCGCTCGTGGCGTGGGTTGTGGGTGCTCGTTATAACCCCAGCACCGACGTGGTTCTAGCGGGTACCCGCGACCTGTGTTTTGGGGCGGCTATTTGGAGAAATAATGTGGAGTTTGCGGGAGTTTCCAATTCTCGGTCTTTTTAACATGATGAATTAGTATGTATAGTACAAAAGCAGCAAAAGAATAAACAGTTGTGTAAGGACATTAAAGTACAAAAAATCTTCGTTATATCGACGATATTTGTTCCCTATTACTGTGCCGTTATAAAGATTCGGTCGTTATAAAGAATCCCAATTAGGAGTATGAAAAGATTACGAAGGGCTTTTTATTATTTCATTGCGAGTTTTGTTGCTGTGACGAATGTTAGCATAAAGAGGGTTGTCTGTAGCATGTCCGTTAGACGTCATTAGGGACAGGAGAATTCTTCTTAAAAGGCTAGTTCTCTATTATGTCAGAACATTTCTGTATGTATAGTCTGTCGTGAGTAGCATATTTGTAAAGAAATATATACTGAGAGGCAAAAGTAAGTATACAGGTTACAGAATGCCTATTTGCGTCCCAATGTCTCCCGTTCTACATACATATGAGGCATGATAAATAAGATCAACCTCTTCCGCATACTATACGGCATTTTCCGTTAAAATTGATCAAAGGATAATGAAATTGCGTCACTTGAAAGGGACAAGGGGTCTGATCCAATATTTTGTCTTGAGTAGCTTCCCTTTAAACATGTGTTACGAATATGTGTTATTCAATAAATGATTTTTCATGCAACAGATTCAAAGACGAGCAAGAATATATCGCATATTGAAATTAAACACAAGGTAAAGTGCAACATCTTTTGTCCAACAAAATGGGATTTTCGCCTTTTACGTTCTTCCTTTGATTAAATGCCTTATGTTTCTATGGGATTTGAATTGGTGATTAACTTTTCATTGAGCAATTTTAGAGGGTTTACTCTGGAGTAAGCACAAAGATGCCGAGCAAGACAAAATTATGCGAAAGTTTCAAATGAATATCTCTTACAAGATTTGAGAATAAGATTAATTTAATTCACTATGATTTTAATTGAAGGGGAGATAATCCGGAACAGGCAGAAATTCAAATTGAGTTTGAAGCTGTTTGCTTGTGTTAGATGGCTAAGTAATGATGTGGTCTTATCGAGGAACATTCATGCATGACTTTTGCAGTGTGCCTAGATTTGAATGTCATATACAACACGAGATTTTATTGGAAATATTGATTTTCAATTAAGGGCGATAACTCCATCATAGATGACTGCAACAGGAAAAGAATTGGAGTTTTACAAACTCAGACGTTTGGGAAAAATGGACATAGGCATATTTTATTACAGACAGCATTACAAGATCCGGTGTTCCAAATCAAAAACTGTATAATTTTTATTGCCTCTGAGTATATAAGTGACTTAGTGTCAAGCATATGCAAACACACTGCCAGATATGATTGTGTAACTTTCAGATTCATTTTACACTGTCCGCCATGCTTATGTTGCTTTATAAATGTTTGTATATATGATTATTTGCTCAAGGGTCATACTTGACCTATTGCATGTAATACTCGACTATGTTGTAAGGTCAATGGCCTCGACCTCCACACGACAACGCTAGACCGCACGTCAGACAACTCGGTTCTTACTTCTTGCTAACGTTAGAATGCTTGATAATTGGCCATCTTTATCGGCTGATCTTAATCCAATAGAGCACTGTCGGGGCTTCTCAAACAGCGGATAAGGAAAATGCAACTTCCTAAGGTCGTCGCCGCATCCGGTCCATGAGGGATCGTTGTAATGCTGTAGTTGCTGCTAATGGGGGACACACACAGTATTAGTGCAAGCGGGTGCAAATGAAATGAAGTTAAATTTCATAGTGTGTTATGCATCAAATGCACACAACGATCAATTTTTTCAATCAATTTATACTTCAAATTGGCAAGATTTTTGGAATAATGTTGTAATAAGGTATGTGTATTGAGCTTTGATTTTGTCTCTTGTTTGATGCCCCAAATGCAGCCAAACCTCTCAGTTGCGTTTGTAATGGCTTAACACACTAATATGTAACAGGGGAACAACAAAATTTTTTTCCTACAGAAGTCCATAGGCATCCAGCAGAGGCCTTCTTAACATTGTGTACAGTTGAACCAAGTACCATCTATATATCTCAAAGGATATTTGAAAGCCATTACAAGATTATATTGTCAGGGGAGATAACTAAAAATCAGGGCAACAAGAGTTGTGGGACTTGTGCATTTTACGCCCGCTTAACTTCATGTGTACAATTGTACTGAATACGATCAGAATGCCTCAAAGGGTATTTGGTGATATGGTGATCACAAGGTAGTCATACTCTTTTATTGTATGGGGAGAAAACTCAAATACCATGGCATCGAGAGTTCTGGTTCTTGCGCATGACACACCTTCTCAACCTTATGTACAATAAATATTGGAGATATGGCAATCACAATGTCGTCATACTATATATGATAATGGAAGGGGATATGACTCAAATACCATGGCACCCAGAGTTGTGATTCTTGCGCATCAAACACCTTCTCAAATGTGTGTACAATTGTGCCAAGTACCATCATATCTCAAAGGGTATTGGAATAAAGGCCACCACAAGGTTTTGTCTACAGACGGACGGACATTCGGACGGACATGGACATGGGTGCCAGGCTGATTGCAATATCCCCCGAACCTAATTGGTCGAGGGATAAAATGATGTATACGCCGGTAAAACCCAGTTTTACTACACGGAAGTGGGGTTTAAGGGGGTCAAGATTATTTAGGTGTGTTTTCATGATGAATGGTCAATGTTTCATATTTGATACACAAAACAAACGGCAGCATGCGCATGTTTGCTAGCAAGTATCGAAATATAATGTATGAGGTCTCTTAATTTCATGTCAATAATATTAGACAAAATAAAAGATTGTGATAGATGTAGTTGAAACAAGACACAGTAACCTTCTAAATTTTAATTCTCATGTATCATATATGATACTGTAGATTTAATGCCCGATGTATCATATCTGATACATTTTTTTGTGACACTAAGTTTCACAACTAATGATTATAAAATCACTGTGTGTCTTAGTTAAGGTTTTTTTTTATTATTATTTATTTCTATTTATTTTCATTTATTGTTCGTATCTAATTAATGTAACTCTAATCATCCAAAGTGGAACAAGCATAAGCCTGACCACCCAGGAGGTAATGAGTTTGTGTTAGTTTACATGCTTTTTTTGTTCTAGTTTTTTAATTATTTGGACCCAATTTTGATTTATATCAGTTTTTGAATCGACTGCCTATTCGAAATTCGCAAAATTGCAGTATGTTTCCTCTGGCTTTCTTTGTCGGATCATTACAGGGTCACTGATGAGGCTTTATTAGCCGAAACTACGTAGTATGACCCATCTTCTTTCTTATGAATGTTTTCATTGCTCTTAAAGGATCTCATTTTAGATTTTTATTTGCCTTCACTGCAGCTGGTGTTGTGCCGTGTGGCGGCCGTAAAACGTCTCCCCGTACATCAACCATAGTGCAGTTTATATTTTACTTTTGGTCCTTTGAGATCAGCGTGAATATTCTGAGAAATCAGAAATAAATTATACGTTTAGACTCATATTCTAGACAGGTTTTTAATTATTTGGACCCAATTTTGATTTATATCAGTTTTTGAATCGACTGCCTATTCGAAATTCGCAAAATTGCAGTATGTTTCCTCTGGCTTTCTTTGTCGGATCATTACAGGGTCACTGATGAGGCTTTATTAGCCGAAACTACGTAGTATGGCCCATCTTCTTTCTTATGAATGTTTTCATTGCTCTTAAAGGATCTCATTTTAGATTTTTATTTATTAGCCGAAACTACGTAGTATGACTCATCTTCTTTCTTATGAATGTTTTCATTGCTCTTAAAGGAACTCATTTTTTATTTTTATTCAGTCGTTTTAGCATCTTCAAGCTGGGTCTTAAATATTGATAAAAACAAAAAAACGCAATCAGAAATGCTATACTTTTCGCTCACTTCCGGTGATTTGGTCCAATATTTAAAGGTCGATAACATATCAACCATTGGGAAAATTTTCATTTTGTAAACAACATTCCAAACGTTAGATAATGAGTAATAGCTGATAAAAATGGGAATCACATTCGCGACACAAAATGTTTGACTAAATGGAAACTTGAACAGCAAGATTTGGACCCTTGCTTTGAACCTGTGGCTTTCCCCCGTTAAATCGTTGCTATCATTAAACATTTTTTTTTTTCGATAAATCACCCATGCCACTGATGGTATTTATATAATTAGAATTCAAATTTTTATTAAAGTATTTTGCCCGTGACAATTTAAAAATGAGTGTATAGTTTCTATTCCCGGTGAGTATATCTTATAAGATACTCGCCAGTAGGTAAAGTACTATACAGATATCTATATATAATTGTTTTATCTGTAGTTTTTTTAATAAGATAGAAGTGCTTTCCATATCATATCCCAATTTAGATTTGGATAATAACGATCTACTTTTGAAACAATATTATAAGATTCTATTATATATACCCGACAAAATAAAAAACGCACACAGTCGGTTTTGTCGTTTTTCAGAATTATAACAAATACTTCAGAATTTTTATTTAAACAGATCTGTGGTACAATAATCCAACAGTCTATGCCCAAAATTTCATTTGATTTGGTCTTAACTGGAGTAAGTTATCAGTCTTGAAGTAGGGATGGGTCAAAATTAAAAGGCACAAACTTCAATAGGAAGTATGTCCACCTTCAGCACGCTGTACATCGCTGACGCATTGACCCAATGATGTTTCTGATGTCATTCTGAGGAATTGCATTCCATTCGCGATGTAAAGCCGCAAATCATCTGCTGACTTGTCCCAACCTGGTGGCGTTTTCTTACGTTACGTCCAAGAATGTCCCAAAAATGCTCTATGGGGGACATATTGAGGCTTCTAGATGGCTAAGGTAGAGTTGCGATGTTTTGGGTATTTAGGAAGTCTTGTGATATTCTGGCTGTGTGCGCTCGTGCAAAGAAACGATATCCATACACATATAAACAGTGGAAACTCCATGTACACAGCATGTTTAGATATGATCATGGAAAACTTATTCAATGGTGACAAAGAATCAAAATTTCGTGCATGTGAAATGTACGGATGTCAATGTATGCCATGCTGAAATTTCAATCGATTTCGACCACTTATAAGGAATTTATCGATGGTTAAAGTTGAACCTAAAAAGGTAAACTTAATGGGAAAATCCTACTGTGTGCGTTTTTTATTTTGTCGGGTATATTTATATTAAGGGTTGGTTTTTAATTTCCAAATAACTTTGTTTTCTCTATATTTGAATATAATATATTTTATATGTAGCAATTTTTTGGAATACATATATTGTGAACCCATTTATTACTTATGAAATTTGCATGTATATTTTTTAAATAAAGAACAAACCAATAAATAAATAACCATGGTTTTATTAAATTGTCAGGCATATTTTGTAAGTGCTTAATGAAATTAACAAGATTTCTTGCGCAGTCTGGTCGGGGACTTCGGTGTGCGCTCCGTGTATGGCTAGGGACCCGGTGCCCCAACGTACTGCAGGAGAGGTCTCTGGTTGGGCTGTGTGGGCGCGCGGGCTGGTCTGATTTTTCGCCGGGCGTGCGTGTGGGTTGTGGGGAGTGCTGTGCCCCGGCTCAATTGTTTCGGAGTGTGAGTTTGTCCTTCTCAACGTTTTAAGATGTTGTACTGCTATAGTCAGGTAGGGGAGCACAAACTTTAAATATTCCACACCTGCATAGGACACTAATGTTAATCGACACCGAGGGCGTTGGCATTATAAGCTCATGTCGGGTCCTGGAGGGGGTGGGAGCTGTTGGGCCCGCATACGCTTGGATTGGAGTCTCGTGCTGGCTTTCTTGTTTGTTTTTTTGTTGTTGTTTTTTGCCGGGTTTGTCTTTTAGTATATTGCTATGGTTGGGGCTCGTGCCGTCGTGGGTAATCATGAGTGTGGGGCTTTTAAATGCGGTATTGAGGAGCGTCCTTCTTACCATCAGGTTGGTCCCAATCTCGCTGTCGCTTGTTGGGCTAAGCTAATTTTGTGTCGTTTCGGGCGGTTATAATGTACACCTTTTTATAAACTAACTATCCTGTATTGTTGGAGGTCATCGTATTAACGATGAGGTTGGGAATCAATAGGCAATGGTCAGGTAGTTCCGGGCTGTCCCGGTTGCAGGTCTGCGGTCGGCTGTGTGGGCCTCGGCTTTCTGGTTCGGGTCTATGCAGTGGACCTCGGACCTGTGGCTGGGCCGGTGCGAGGTTGCTTGACAGATGACATTATAATATTGCTTTCTCATCCGCTGCAATCCCTGTTATTTTGCTACGTTCTGTCACGCAGTAAATACACCGCGTCCAATCGTAACGCCGAATGAGTGGTCGCAACACCGCATAAGTGGTCGTTTCACGCCGAATTGTGGTCCTTTTTGATAGATTCGCCGCCATATCTCGCTCGAGGAGACACGGTGAGCAGAAACAAAAGCTTATTTGAAATATAAAAAACATGTTAATCAACTATGAAAAGTAGCAACACCGCATAAGTGGTCGTTTCACGCCGAATTGTGGTCCTTTTTGATAGATTCGCCGCCATATCTCGCTCGAGGAGACACGGTGAGCAGAAACAAAAGTTTATTTGAAATATAAAAAACATGTTAATCAACTATGAAAAGTAGCCTATCCGGATCTACATACATTCGTCTAACTGCCAAATCTTCAGTTGATGCATAAACTTTCCTGAATTTGTCAAACACTTCGCGAGATTATTGTTGTATAGGTTCGGCCATACCACAAATAAGCATTCGTACCAGAAAGCTTCGTACTTTTCAAATTTACTCCAAATCTATGAACAACTGGTGAATACAAATCTCGCGAAGTGTTTGACAAATTCAGGAAATTCAAATTCATCAACTGAAGATTTGGCAGCTAGACGAATGTATGTAGATCCGGATAGGCTACTTTTCATAGTTGATTAACATGTTTGTATATTTCAAATAAACTTTTGTTTCTACTCACCGTGTCTCCTCGAGTGAGATATGGCGGCGAATCTATCAAAAAGGACCACAATTCGGCGTGAAACGACCACTTATGCGGTGTTGCGACCACTCATTCGGCGTTACGATTGGACGCGGTGAAATACAAGACCTTAATACGATGCAATGAGAATATGATCTATATAGCCATATATGATTTCATTTGTTCTTCTCCAAATTGTTTTTGCAACGTCTTGCGCCGTTTAGCTGCGTTTTAAGTTTCAAATGAATCTAGACATCGATATGAAATAGTGAAAGTATGGTCTAGGGATACTGATATGGGCCCTGATGGTGGGGCGACGTTCACTTACATTTGACATTCTTATTTTACTTATATATGTTTGTTGGACGCATCTTGCGGTGGTATGGGTCCTCCAGTTACGGCGGGGTGTAAGGATGGCTTGGATCACTGGCGGGTGACCTGACTCCAAGCGTCTGTGGTCTGGGTACGAGGTTGATTGGAGAGTATTGAGCTTCCCCTGAGGGACCCGACGTGTGTTGTTTTATTATATAGAGGATCTTACATGAGTGGTCATGTATTATTGAATTTATTAAACGAGTTGAGGAAAAGGGATAAAATGCGAGGCTTTTGCCGAGCATTTTATCCCTTTTCCTCAACAAGTTTAATAAATTCAATAATACTTGAGCACGAATGAAAGATTCTATTTATCATATGACATTTAAAACGCATTTTATTCACGATTGTTTAACAAAAATGTCAATATTCCACTGTTAGTAAATGCGACGTCGTACATGTAACGTTATGGGACGTATATAGCTAATTTGCATATTTAATCCACTAGTGGATTATCGAAAATAATACATGGCGTTATTACACTCTCAGACGCGACGTCATATGATAAAAAATAAAAATGGATAAATGGTGTTATTGTTTTTCCATTTCAGTGGTAAATCATCGAAAATATTCGAAAGACGCCACTTTGGCTCTGGGGCTGTAGCCAGAGAGTCAACACGGCGTCTGTGCCGGTTGTCGTAGGTTCGGATCCTTGGTTCTGGTGGCACGGGAACGTCGAGATTTGAGAATTGGTTTTGATGTCTGTATTGTCTCCGGGCCTCAGGATGGTGGCGTCCGTCAGCCGAATTTCAGGGAAGATGATTTAACACCACGTCTTTTCACTTCACCTCTGTGACTGCCAACGCTCTGGATATGGCATGTAATATGTTATAAATGTCTTTATGTCTCTGTGTGAATGAAAAAAATAATAAAAGAATAAATTTAAAAAAAAAAAAAAAAAAAAAAAAAAAAAAAGATTTAAAAGCTAAAAAAAAAAAAAAAAAAAAAGATTTCTTGTTTTTAAACCTGGAACAGTTATTCCTCCTTTAACTTTATTTCTAATTAATAGTTTTCTTGCAATCTTGTCTCTTCTATTAGACCACAAGAAGGAATAAATTACTTTATTTGCTTGTTTTAAATATTTTTTATGGTATAAGAAATATCTGTAATTGAAATTGTAATAAGGTTGTTATAAATGTTTTAACGGTCAATGTTTTATTAATAATATTCAGTCGAATAAATTTCCAATTTTCTGTTTCTTTTTTCATTTTAACTATTTTATTATAGAAATTTAATTCCAGTTCATTTTTTTTCTAATATACTTAGTCAAAAAAGTAACTATACCAACTTTCGGGTGAAACTCACTAAATATCTGGCAGCTATTGAGCTAAATTTGGTTGTAGACATTTAATTCGAACGTTTAGCTAGAGAATGCTCAAACTTGTATTTGCCCATACTTTTCTGCTCCAGAGTTGTCTTGCAATATGGGCCTAGAAAGATTTTGGTAGAAAATGCATGCGCATGCGCAGAAAGCTCATTTTGTCTAAGATGGAAGACAATATTCTCTGAACATCGGATAACACTTTACTTTTGCATTATCTGATGATCTCGCATTATAAGCGAGGTTTTAATTTGTGAAATTCTCAAATTATCTCCCTTGCAATTAAAAATATAGCAATTTACGAACTGCTGTAATTTTATTCCTGTCAATAAACTTTTGCCATTATTTCAAAAAACGCTTTGTGTCCACCATCATGATGGTAAAAAATACAGAAAATGTAGCATGTCGCACTATCAATTGCGATTTTCTATGGAGTTCCCAATGTAAGCAGCATTTGCACACAACTTCTAAAAATTGGAGGTCAATATGTGATAGCCTGTTTCTCGTAGCTGATGCAACTAAAGTTCCAAATCTTTTGTGAATAGACGCAAGGGAAATTTTGTAATGTTAAATCATTGCATGTTTTTAATGATTTTCTCTGCGAAAATGACACAGCGACCCCATGGGTGTTTAAAGCAATAGTCTACGATGATGAGTTTACGAAAACAAAAACGAATGGTGCTTTTGCACGAAAAAATGAGTCTTCATATCAAAACATATCAAACTTTGTGTAGTTTTTATCTGTAGTAGCTATAGTAACAGAAGCAATTTTAAGTATAGGAACTTTTTGACTGAGTACATTTTAATATCTTCCTTTTTATATTTTCTTGGGATACTCTCAAATTTACCAAAATATTAGAATTTCCGGGTTTTTTTCTTCATTTATTTTAGATCCAGAAACTTTTCCATTTTTTTTATATTCTTCCTGTACATGTATAAAGGAGGTATCGTTATAGATGTAACATCATCTGCATGTTGGATAGATTTTATTTCATTTTCACAATTTGGTAGTTTAATTCCTTTAATTAAATTATTTTTTTTGAGATCTTGTATATTAGCGGTATATACAGGTATATATACTTAGTATATATAAAATCATTGTCGTACTGAGCGTTTTATTTTAATATCCTTTGTAAAAGTACCGTTTACCATTATTTTTGAAGTAATGTCACTGTATATTATGTCAAACCATTTTATAAATTCTCTTGGAAAATGATATTTTTGTAATACTAATCTTATAAAGATATGTTCTATTCTATCAAAAGCTTTCTCGTTATCAATAGCTTTAAAGGTGCATTATTGAGCTATCCGGGAAAAATGCTTCCAAAAATAAAATACATATAGCTGTTATTTTTCTTTAAAACAATACAAATGAATGCATTTTTTGCAAAAATGCGAACAATTATGATGACAGGTAAACGAATTTAAGAGGGATTCCCTAACTGTGTTTCGAACACTAGTTAGATCTATTTTTAGTTCGTGACAAAAATAGAATCCCCATATGCGACGTTCATTTTTGGCCTTGTTTGCTTAGGCTGTGCCTGAATCGGAAAAAAATATGCCATAAGTATTGACACTCAGAGACGATACTGTCACCATGTGTGTGTAAAGTGACAGATTTATTTTTAGAACAGAAATTCCGAACACATGTTCAGAGCGAAGGGTGAAAACGACCATTTTCACAAAGTTCTGAAGCTGTATTTGGCTCCAAAAGTGTACACATGACAAAGGAATATGCATTGAAGATAAAAATCAGAAAAAAAAATTGAGACCAGGTAGCTCAATAATGCACCTTTAAAGGCAGTTTATAAATTATTTTGCTTGACATATTCAATTATGGTTTTGAACCAGTACTTTTGAAAGGATTAATTAAAACATTTATAAATTTTGAAATTTTCTTTGTTAAATTTTTTGTTAATATCTTATAATATAAATTTAATAAAGAAATCGGACGCCAAAATTTCAAATCATTTGGACTCCCTTTATTTTTAAATATTAAAGTTATAATACCTCTTTTCATAGATTTTGATAATTGGTCTTCAAGACATATGTTATTATATATTTCTGTTAAAATAGGAACTAATGTAGACCAAAATTGTTTATAAAATTCAGCACTCAAACCATCATCACCTGGAGATTTATTATTATTGAGTTCAAATATTACGTACATCATCAGCTGATACAAAAAAAATGTCTCTTCTACCTGATCTTGTCTAATTTTCGGGGGATTAAAGTCCTTAAATATGTATGGATGTCTTTATCTGAAATGCTTTCTGATGTATATAGATCTTGATAAAATTTCTATATTTTTTTCCAAAATTTCTTCTTTTTCTGAGGAAATCCCATCTTCATTAGCTATTTGAAAAACAAATTTGGATGCTCCTTTTTTTAGTTCAGATTTTCAAGTAATTTCCCTACCTTCTTGATAAATTTGATTTTCGGCATCATTTTTTTTTGTTCTCCTTTAGTTCTAAAATTACGTATTTCTTTTTCAGTATTTTGTATATTTAATAACATTTCATTATTTTTATATCCATTAGAAAGCATCTCTTTCCCAATTGCAAGATCAGCTTTTCTCTGATTGGGTTTTAACTGACAATATGATTTTGAAAATTTTGCTATTTCTTTTTTACATAATTCGCAATTTTCTAGAGGCTTTTGATATTGTTTTCGGGTTTCATATTTATTTAAAATAATTTTAATTTCTTCATTATGTTGCTTATCATCCAAAATAAAACGTTGTTAATTTTCCAATAAAAATGACCCCAAAATTTAATTTCTTCTATATTTATTTGTATCAAAACTGGACTATGATCTACAAGTAAATTTAGGTGTTTACTTACTTGTACTTTATTTGCTATAGAATTAGATATATATATTTTATCTATTCTAGCTACGTTACGTGTGAAATCTTGTTTATTACTATTTTACTGTCTAAAAATGTCTGACATATTAAGATTTTGTTTATTTAAAAGTTTTTGAAGACATTTATCCGTCTTATTGAGTTTCGGAAATCTATCAATATTTTCACTAGCATTATTAAAATCTCCCGTTAATATCAGATTTTCTGAATATTGTTTTAAATAATTAAGAAAAACTTTATAAAAGGTGTTTTTTAGACTTAATTGCCGGCGCATATACATTAATAATATTAAGGGTTTGGTGTAAATAAATTTGAAGATGCGTTACTCTGTTTTTTAATATAGGAGATTTAATATCTCAATGTTCAATTCGAAAATTGTGTATGTTATTTCTAATAAGAATCCCTGTTCCTGTATACCCCTTATCTGTATCTTTAAAAAATCCTCCTTGACAATATTTTTCAAAATTGTGAGTAAGAGTGTCATCAAAAACATGTAATTCCTGAAGACATATAATATCTAAATTATTATCAATAATAAATTTGGAAACTTTATCATGCTTATTTTTTAGACCTGCAACATTAACACTCACAATTTTAACCATCTATATGGAAAGGAACAACAAAATCAATAAACTAACATTTACAGTTTCTGATTCAAATGATAAGCAAAAATAAGGAATATGGCTTATATTCCTTATTTTTGTTTATGGTTTGAATTTGAAGCTGTAAATGTTAGTTAATTGATTTTGTTGTTCCTTTCCATATAGATGGTTAAAATTTTAATAACATAGATGACTTCGAAAAGCTAAGGATACATAAAGGATATCTTTTAGGGATTCATAGTCCTTCCATTATGTTGGCCCATGATGACATCCTTTGAATATCTTGACTGTCAAGATTTGGCTTCCCTGTCCTGCAGTAGGGTAGGAGCTATCTTCCTCCATAGTATCATCATTCGTATCTTCATCTGTTTCATAGGTGGTGTTGGTTGCATCTGTCGTTTCGCTTTCTGGTGTTTCATAATCAGTTGTAGGTGATGATGTTGGATCTTCAATCTGTCTTCGTTGTTCTGTCTTCTTTCTTCTTGCTTTTTCCGTTTTGGTGTATCGCCCGCAACTTTCCTCCGGCGGATATATACTACTCAAAGTTTGATAGGGATCACTTTTTTAATGCAAAATAAAGTTTGGATGAATTAATCAGCTGAATCCAAATTTGATACATAATGATAGAAAACGTATCCTTCACAAAACCTAGTGATTAATTTTGTCAACAGGTACTGCATTCAAGCGTGACAACAGCAACCGTCTTGGCAGCCCCAAAACTTGCCGTAACACTAAGGGATTTGGACAACTGATTTTTCACAAATTTCGAAATTTGTTTAGACAAACGTGCATAATAACGTGTATGGCTTCCACGTGCATCAATTACAGTATGACATCGCCTGCGCATGCTCGTAATCCGAGTATGTATTCGGTTTTGTTGAATCAGCTTTCATTCAGCAACCAATGCATCTTTGAGCTCCTTTAAAGTCCTCGGATGCACAGGTCGGGCTGAAACAGCACGCTGTAGCATGTCCCGCGCATGCTCAATCGGATTTATGTCCGGAGACCGAGCAGGCCAGTGCATACGAACGATTGTCTCACGTTCCAGATAGGAATCAGTGACGCACGGTTGGGGCGGGCATTATCGTCCATCAGAATAAAGTCCGGGTCGAAAGCATCTGCGTATGGTCTGCCAAACTCATCAAGAATCTTATAACAGTACCTCACTGTCATAAACGATCCGCTTACAACGCCACACAAGTCAGTTTTACCGTTCACGCTTATCCAAACCCAAACCATGACTGACCCCTTTCCATAGCGATCATGCTCTGCCACATTCAAGTCATCGAATGACTCTTTAGACATTCGCCACACTAATTGACGTTTATAAGTGAAGTTTAGTCAGAATCTGGACTACTCAGTAAACAGTACTGGCGTCAAGTCACGAACCGTCCACCTGACGTGAGTTCTGGCAAAGCCCAACCGGTCTAGCACGTGTTGTCTCGTCAACGGAACACGTACAGCAGGCCTCATGGCATTAAGTCCGAACTCGTGGAGCCCATTTCTGACAGTTTGTGTAGAAATTCGTACTCCACTTCCGTTCCTAAGCTCGTTATGCAAGCGCGAAGCGTTCAGGAACCGTTGACGTCGAGACTGAATGAACAAGAAATGGACCTGACGTTGAGTTGTAGCCCTTTCTCGACCCCGTCTAGTCAGTGTGAAGGATTTCCGTGGGTAAGACACCGACTACACATTCGGGAAACCACGCTCTGAGACACATTCAGAATCCCTGCAACACGACGTTGAGAGACGCCGGATTCCAACATTCCGACGCCACGATTCATTTCTTCGAGGCTTAAACGGTTTCTTAATTGTCCCCTAGGCATTTTAGTGTTTCACAAATCAAATGAAGTCCATTTTACGCTTGGTAAAGGAACACTGACAAGTTTCATTGGTCTGCTGGAAAGCAGTGCTAGGCAAGATTTTGGGGTGCATGAATTCATTTGCGAAGTGTGAGAAGTGTGCACCTTTATGAGTACTGAACTGCACATGAGTTTCTGCTTAATATATTTATCAATATACCGAGTATAAATTCTGTCAAGAAATTTTAAATTTTCAGTGCAAAATTTGGTATATAAAAATTGATCCCTATCAAACTTTGAGTATATATAATCTGGGGCGTTTGTCATCGTCGATCACATAGTTATCCCAATCCGGATTTTAGGGGCATAGTTATCGTATAATCTGATACATGATATAAGCACAGAATACACTAGCCAAGATATTTGCAGAGTTTATAGACATCTATTTATATTTTTCAAGCTTTAAATCTTATTAAAAGATGTAATTTGCATATTATACACACAAGTTCATGCAGATTCCCCAGGATGTTATGACCTCTATGACAGGAACCCAGTGACACACGGAAGCCGCCATATTGGAAAGAAAATTAATGTCACATAACGTAAAGCTAGGCTAAGAATATGAACCTTTTATTAACATTTCCAAACTAAATGAATAAAAACAAAGGAAAGTAAGTTAAAATGCATACATAAATGTCAAGAAATACCTTTTGAAAAAAGTCATATATGATACACCGGGCATTAGAGGGTTAGGTATATATTCTATCACAGCGCGCCTATATAGGCAATGGAAAATAACTGTGTTTTATTCTACAACAAATCACGACAAGGAAGAGCGTGACGAGTGACGTCATTAAAAACTCCAAATTTATGACGTCACTAGTCGATTTCCTTGACGTTAGACGGTGTAACGTCATTTTCTCGCATCGAAAACGTTAGAAAATGATTTATCATATGACGTCGCGTCTGAGAGTGTAATAATGTCATGTACTATTTTCGATAATCCACTAGGGGATTATATATGCAAATTTGTAAGATGCGTCCCGTAACGTTACATGTACGACGTCCATAACGACGTCGCGTTTACTAATGGCGGAATATTGACATTTTTGTAAACAATCGTGAATAAAATACGTTTTAAATGTCATATGATAAATAGAATCTTGCATTCGTGCTCATCGGCCCCCGCCCATAGGGGCTTGAAGAAATATATGGGCTGCATGATGCTTCCACGCAGAGCTGAATCCGGCCCGCACACTAGTACTGGAAACCGCATAGAGGATCTAAGCCTGTCCAGGAACCGCGGTGCGAGGCGGACCGTCCATGCTAATAAACCGTATTGGTTTCATTGGGCGACAGGGCTTGAGATGTCATTTCATCTCATTGTCGGGTAAAAGTCCCACAAAATTGGAAGCAACGTCTCCAAAATGACCTTTACAGTGTTGACGGGGACGTTAAACCTCAAAGCAAAGCAAAGCATTCGTGCTCATGCAGTATTGAATTTATTCAATAATACATGAACACTCATGTAAGATCCTCTATATAAATGCATGTGTTTCAGTCGATAATTTTAGCGGGATTTCTTCTAACAATGGCGAAAAGTTGTGAGATTTTGAAGGAAACAACAGCATTATTGCCGATTTTCAGCGTGTTAGAATCGAAATAGATCAGCTCTAGCCAGTGATTTGTTGGGTAATTAATCACAGTTTGTCGGTCAGTTGTGAGTAGACTAATCACGCGCGCTACGCGCTCGTGATTTGTCTTCTTTACAACTGACCTCCAAACTGTGATTTATTACACAACAAATCACAGTTAGAGCTGATCTATTTCTTAATTATTGTTTCTTATGATAAGACGCATTCAGTGATACCAAACCATGGGTCTCCCAGGTTGCGCAGGGGCCATGCCCCACCCCTCCACTTCATAAAAGGCGATATATCTTGGAAACCATCCAGATCCCAACCCCAAAGCCATATATATTCTTGTTTCTTATGATAAGACACATTCAGTGACACCAACCTGGGGATCCCCTGGGATGTGCCTAGGCCTTGCCCCACCCCCTCCACTTCGTAAAATGCCCGATATCTCAGAAACCTGAGACCTTAGCCTGCGATTCTTGTACCTTATGATAAGACGCATTCAGTGATTTCAACCTAGGGTGCGCCAGGGCCATGCCGCACCCCTCCACTTCATATATCTCAGAAGCCACTCAGATCCCCACCGCTAAACCATATATATTCTTTTTTATTATGATAAAACGCATTCAGTGACACCAAACTGGTGGTCTCCTCGGATGTGCCGGGCCCATGCCCCACCCCCTCCACTTCGTGAAAGGCCCAATATCTCCTAAACCGTTTAGATCCCCTCCTAAAACCATATATATTCTTGTTTCTTATGATAAGACGCATTCAGTGATACCAACCTATGGGTCTCCCAGGGTGCGCCGGGGCCATGCCCCACCCCTCCACTTCATAAAAGGCGATATATCTCGGAAACTATCCAGATCCCCACCCCAAATATGTTCTATAAAAGGGTTATCCTTTGGATGCAAGGAATACACCACAGAAGTGAAAAATATGGAGTGTACATGATATATCTCGGAAACCATCCAGATCCCCACCCCAAAGCCATATATATTCTTGTTTCTTATGATAAGACTCATTCCGTGATACCATTGTAGGGATCCCATGGGATGTGCCTGGGCATTGCCCCACCCCCTCCATTTCGTAAAAGGCCCAATATCTCAGAACCGTTCAGTTCCCCACCCTTAAACCATACATATTCTTGTACCTTATGATAAGACACATTCAGTGACACCAACCTAGGGATCCCCTGGGATGTGCCTGGGCCTTGCCCCACCCCCTCCACTTCGTAAAAGGCCCAATATCTCAGAAACCGTTCAGATCCCAGCCCCTAAACCATACATATTCTTGTTTCTTATGATAAGACGCATTCAGTGATACCAACCTAGGGGTCTCCCAGCGTGCGCCGGGGCCATGCCCTACCCCTCCACTTCATAAAAGTCGATAGATCTCGGAAACCATCCAGATCCCAACCCCAAATATGTTCTATAAAAGGGTTTTCCTTTGGATGCAAGGAATACACCACAGAAGTGAAAAATATGGAGTGTACATGTTTTCTGGGCCAGACTAGCTAGTTTCGGCCAATTAGGCCTCATCAGTGACCCTCAGATATTTTCATGAAAGGCCCAGTATCTCGGAAACCTTACAGATCCATACCACTAAACCATATATATTCTTGTTTCTTTCAGTGACCTGGGTGCTCCCGGGATGCGCCGGGGCAATGCACCACCCACTTCACTTCATATCGGAAACCTTACAGATCCCCACCCCTAAACCCTATATATTCTTGTTCCTTATGATAAGAAACATTCATTGACACAAACCAAGGGGTCTGCTAGGGTGCGCCGGGGTCATACCCCACCCCCTCCACTTCACAAAAAGCCATCTATCAGAGAAATTGTTCAGACCCCCACCCCTAAAATATTCATTTTCCTTATGATAAGACACATTCAATGACACTAACATGGGGGTCCCCAGGAGCCTGGGTCATGCCCCACCCCTCCACTTCATAAAAAGTGATATCGTATCTCAGAAACCATTAAGATCCCCACCCCTAAAATATTAATTTTCCTTATGATAAGACACATTCAATGAAACCAACATGGGGGTCCCCAGGAGCCCTGGGTCATGCCCCACCCCTCCACTTCATAAAAAGTGATATCGTATCTCAGAAACCATTAAGATCCCCACCCCTAAACCATATGCATTGTTGAACCTAGGTGCCAGTGCCAACTGAGAATCTGTTCAGATCCCACACCTCAACCATATCATGTTCCTTATGATAAGACATATTCAGTAACACCAACCTTGAGGTGATCAGGGGTGCCCCGGGCCATGCCATACCCCTTCACTTCATAAAAAGCCATATATCTCAGAAACCGTTCAAATCCCCACCCCTTCACCAAATATATTCTTGTTCCTTACAGTGGCAACAACCTTGGGGTTTCCTGGGATCTGCTGAAGCCATGTCTCAGCCCCTCCACTGCTTAAATGGAACCGTACAGGTCCCGACACAAAACCATATATATTCTTGTTCCTTTTGATATGACACATGCATTGATAGCATCCAGGGCTCCATTGAGTCTATGCTCCACCTCCACCACTTCATAAAAGATACAGTCTACATTTGGGAATTTGAGGAGACTTTATAACACTAAATTAAAGTCATATCATATGAATATACATGGCTGCCAGTGGGCACTGCTCACCTGAGCTCTGATGAGCATAGTGGTCCCTTGGGTTTCTTGTTTGTTTGTGTGTTTTTTTTTTACCCTTTAGAATTGCATCAGTTTAAAGTAAAGCATAGAAGAAACAGAACATTAGATTTTTTTCTGTGTAAGTTCAATTTTTATCATATGACGTCGTTGATAAGCAGTGGATAACGTCGTGTAATACAAGAGGGCCATGATGGCCCTGGTTCGCTCACCATAGTGTAACAAGTGGGCCCCAGAGATGGCCATTATTGGCTCCAGGGCTTTAATGTGCATAATGTTGAGGGTGGTCTTAAATGTGAAGCTTCATACCAAACATCAACAAAGGCTATAATTTGAACAATCTTGGCAAAGGTCCACTAGATGAAGCTACACATCAAATATCAAAGACCTGGGCCTTGCGGTTTCAGAGAAGAAGATTTTTTTTAAGAAATTCCCTACATAAGCCTATGTAAAACCAAATGTCCCCCGGGCTAAATAAATCTATGTAAAACCAAAGGGCCCTGGAATGGGGGCATTTGTGGCCCCAGGGCTATAATTTGAACAATCTTGATAGAGGTCCACTAGATAAAGCTCCATACTAAATATCAAAGGCCTTGGCCTTGCAGTTTCAGAGAAGATTTTTAAATATTTCCCTATATAATAAAAATCAAAAATGAGTTCCTTTAAGAGCAATGAAAACATTCATAAGAAAGAAGATGGGTCATACTACGTAGTTTCGGCTAATAAAGCCTCATCAGTGACCCTGTAATGATCCGGCAAAGTAAGCCAGAGGAAACATACTGCAATTTTGCGAATTTCGAATAGGCAGTCGATACAAAGACTGATATAAATCAAAACGGGGTCCAAATAATAAAAAACCTGTCTAGAATATGAGTCTAAACCAATAATTTATTTCTGATTTCTCAGAATATTCACGCTGATCTCAAAGGACCAAAAGTAAAATATAAACTGCACTATGGTTGATGTACGGGGAGACGTTTTAACGCCGCCACACGGCACAACACCAGCTGCAGTGAAGGCAAATAAAAATAAAAAATGAGTTCCTTTAAGAGCAATGAAAACATTCATAAGAAAGAAGATGGGTCATACTACGTAGTTTCGGCTAATAAAGCCTCATCAGTGACCGTGTAATGATCCGGCAAAGAAAGCCAGAGGAAACATACTGCAATTTTGCGAATTTCGAATAGGCAGTCGATACAAAGACTGATATAAATCAAAATGGGGTCCAAATAATAAAAAACCTGTCTAGAATATGAGTCTAAACCAATAATTTATTTCTGATTTCTCAGAATATTCACGCTGATCTCAAAGGACCAAAAGTAAAATATAAACTGCACTATGGTTGATGTACGGGGAGACGTTTTACCGCCGCCACACGGCACAACACCAGCTGCAGTGAAGGCAAATAAAAATCAAAAATTAGTTCCTTGTCTATGTAAAACCAAAGGGACCCGGAGCGGGGACATTTTGGGTATCAGGGCTATAATTTGAATACTCTTGATAGAGGTCCACTAGATGCAGCTTCATACAAAATAACAAAGACCCAGGCCTTGTGGTTTCAGAGAAGAAGATTTTTAAAGATTTTCCCTATATTAGTCTATGTATAACTATAGGTACCCAGAGCGGGGGCATTTTTTGGCCCCGAGGCTATAATTTGAACAATCTTGGTAGGGGTCCACTAGATGAAGCTTCATACCAAATATCAAAGACCTGGGCCTTGTGGTTTCAGAGAAGAAGATTTTTAAAGATTTTCCCTATTTAAAACCAAAGGGCCCCGGAGCGGGGGCATTTTTGGCCCAAGGGCTATAATTTGAACAATCTTGGTAGGGGTCCACTTGATGAAGCTTCATTCTAAATATCAAAGTCTTGGGCCTTGCGGTTTCAGAGAAGAAGATTTTTAAAGATTTTCCCTATATAAGCCTATGTAAAACCAAAGGGCTCCGGGACGGGGGCATTTTTGCCCCCAGCACTGTAATGTGAACAATCTTGGTAGGGGTCCACTAGATGAAGCTTCATACCAAATATGATAGTCCTGGGCCTTGTGGTTTCAGAGAAGAAGATTTTTAAAGATTTTCCATATAAGCCTATGTAAAACCAAAGGGCCCCGGGGCTGGGGCATTTTTGGTCCCAGCACTATAATTTGAACAACCTTGGTAGGGGTCCACTAGATGAAGCTTCATACCAAATATCAAAGACCTGGGCCTTGTGGTTTCAGAGAAGAAGATTTTTAAAGATTTTCCCTATATAAGTCTATGTAAAACCAAAGGGCCCCGGAGCGGGGGCATTTTTGGCCCAAGGGCTATAATTTGAACAATCTTGGTAGGGGTCCACTTGATGAAGCTTCATTCTAAATATCAAAGTCCTGGGCCTTGCGGTTTCAGAGAAGAAGATTTTTAAAGATTTTCCCCATATAAGCCTATGTAAAACCAAAGAGCCCCGGGACGGGGGTATTTTTAGCCGCAGGGCTATAATTTGAACAATCTTGGTGAAGCTTCACGCCAAATATCATAGACCTGGGCCTTGCGGTTTCAGAGAAGAAGATTTTAAAGATTTCCCCTATATGAGCTTATGTAAAACCAAAGGCCCCGTGACGGGGGTATTTTTAGCCCCAGGGCTATAATTTGAACAATCTTGGTAGAGGTCCACTAGATTAAGCTTCACACCAAATATCTAAGATCTGAGCCTTGCGGTTTCAGAGAAGGAGATTTTTAAAGATTTTCCCTGTATAAGCCTATGTAAAACCAAAGGCCCCCGGGCGGGGGCAGTTTTTGCCCTAGGGCTATAATTTGAACAATCTTGGTAGAGGTCCACTAGGTGAAGCTACACCACTAATATCAAAGACCTGGGCCTTGTGGTTTCAGAGAAGAAGATTTTTAAAGATTTTTCCTATATAAGCCTATGTAAACCCAAAGGCCCCTGGGGTGGGGGCATTTCTAGCCCAAGGGCCATAATTTGAACAAGTTGGTAGAGGTCCACTAGATGAAGCTTCATACCAAATATCGAAGACCTGGGCCTTTCGGTTTCAGAGAAGAAGATTTTTAAAATTTTCATTTTAAAATCTATTTTAGCTCCTGTGACCTAGATGTGCAATGGACCAGAACCATTTGAACAACTTTGAAAGGGGACCACCTAAGGATCATTCCTGTTTAGTTAAAATCCGATCATTGGTTTAGGAGGAGATGTCATTTGAAGATAAGTCTACGCACGCACACACGCATACACGCACATACGCACACACGCACGACGGACGACGGACAAAAAGTAATCCCAAAAGCTCACTTCGTCACTACGTGACAGGTGAGCTAAAAAATCGTATGACCACACGTGTAATAACACTTTGGCGGGATTTAGTAACGCCATGACGACGTCCGTGTCAACCATGCATTTTTTTGTTGTTTTTTTTTTTTTTTGTTGTTGAAAATTTGCCTAATTTAAAGGCGATAATATCCAATTTAATGTGATCATATGATAAACAGAATCAAAGTTTCTCTGAAGAGTTCTTTATCATTTCTTGCAAGTATTCTGTTAATGATATCTTATTATATGATAATAAAGTTTTAGAAACAAAATATGTATCTGTCTAAAGTGTTATCTTTTACCAGGGCTTTAATTAACAATGTAAAATGGTTAATACTTGATTCTCCGTTTTTCTATTCTCGCTGACAATACCTGTTGGACGAATGGCCCCTGTTTTGTGACGGTTTGGAGTGAAACTTCTCCAGTTTGAACCGTCCCGTTATCATTAAGTAATAAAAATATGGTTGGATAAACCGTGTCCCCCTTTTTTAGCAGTTTTAAAGTTCGGGTGGTTGACGCTCGTGCAATAGACTGGTTCCTTTTCTCACAAAATGGCCAAATTTAATGTATACTACTCAAAGTTTGATAGGGATCACTTTTTTAATGTAAAATAATTTTTGGATGATCCAAATTTGATACATAAATCCTTTACAAAGTTGTCAACTGGCACTGCATTCAAGCCTGACAAAAACAACCGTCTTGGCACCCACAAAATTTGCCGTAACACGAAGGGATTTGTGCAATTGATTTTTCACAAATTCCAAATGTGCCTAATAACGTGTATGGTGTCCACGGGCATCAATTTCAGTACGACATCGCCTGTACATGCTCGTAATCAGAGTCTGTATCGGGTTTTGTGGAAAGTCCTCGGTTGCACAGGTCAGTACCATGTTCCACGGACGCTCAATCGGATTTAAGTTCGGTGATCGAGCAGGCCAGTCCATATCTACGATTGTCTCACGTTCCAGATACGCATCAGTGACGTGGTCACGGTTCGTCCATCAGAATAAAGTCTGGGCCGTAAGCATCGGTATATGGCAGTACCTCACTACCGTTAACGTTCCGTTTTCAACGACCTACAAGTCAGTTTTACCGGTTCCGCTTATCCATAGCGATCATGCTCTACCATATCGCTCTGTATAATTGACGTTTTGCAGACAAAATCTGGACTCATCAGTAAACAGTAATGGCGTCCAGTCACAAATCGCCCACCTCAAAGTCCAATCGGTCTTGCACGTGTTGTCTCGTCACCGGGACACGTACAGCAGGCCTCCTGGCATTAAGTCCGAACTCATGGAACTGTTTCTGACAGTTTGTGTAAAAATTCGTACTCCATTTCAGTTCCTAAGCTCGTTATGCAATTGCGTAGCGTTCAGGAACCGTTGGTGTCGAGGCGGAATCAACAAAAAAGGTTGTAGCGCTTTCTCGACCCCCGCCGTGTCTGTGTGAAGGATTTCCGTGGGTAAGATGTCTACGCTCTGAGACACATTCAGAATCCCAGCAACACGACGTTGAGAGACACCAGATTCCAACATTCCGCAATGGTTCATTTCTTCGGTGCTCAGGCGGTTTCCAAACTGTCCCCTAGGCATTTTATTGTTTCACAAATCAAACGAAATCCTTTTTGCGCTTAGTAAAGGAACAATGTCACGTTTGAATTTTCTGTTGGAATGCAGTGTTACGCACGAATTTTGGGTGCATGAATTCATTTGCGAAGTGTGCATTTCCATGGGCAGTGAAATTGCACGAGTTTCTGCCAAAGATATTTATCAATATAGAGAGTACAAATTATGTCGTCAGTGCAAAATTTAGGATATAAAAAGTGATCCCTGTCAAACCTTGAGTAGTTTAAATAGATCCAAAAAGAAGTCAGTGAGAGGGCTGCAGCATAATTTTCTTTGACGTCGGGTTTTGTATTGTTTTTGGAATTTTTATAGTCAAGCCAATTCTATAAAGGTCATATCGAGCCGGTCGATTCACCTATTCCTCTGCAGGCTTATACATAAGCGCAGTGGTAATGCTACTCGCCTTGTAACCAGGGATCGCAGGATCGATCCCGGGCTTCTCCAGACTTTCGGATGAGTCTTTAAACCGAGGTCCCGTCTCCGTATGACCTTAGCAGTTGGTGGGACGTAAAACTAAAACTCACTCACTCACTCACTTTAAGCGGTTAAACAGAATAGAAAATTGTGCAATATCACAATATTGTGAACATTTAGAAGCAGTCTTATCTTGGCCTACATAGTTCTATTTGTACTGGTGGGGACTCCAAATTACGACATTGCATGTTAATGGACTATATTTCTTCATCGTGGTGGTAGAGACAGAAACGGAATCCTCTATCCTGTTCAGTAGAAATGAAACTTGTCGGATACATAGTAGACTGATATTCTGCATTTTACATACATTTGGACACCAGATACCTAATTTATGTATTTTTGGAGCGTAGCTGTTGCAGGGTAGCTCCAGTGAAATGAGAAGTGATTTCGGCACTACTTTCGGTGTTACTGCATATGACCTAAGCACCAGTGAGAACATAGTACCCCGTGTTAACATAGTAGATTATTACGCCATGCGGTATCTGCTTCACAGACCACCTTTCAAACGGAATAGGTGAATATTTTTAATAGATGCACTGTGTAGCAGTCTAATCTTTTTATAGTTCAGTTCATATAACCCAGTTTACAGCCCATTTGTCCATAAAATCTCAAACCTGGCAACTTGCAAACAGGACAAACCCAGATCAGATACCACAAAACGCGGAGTCTCATTATGACCTTCACTGCATACTTACAAAAAATTTCAGCCATTTTTTGCTAAAAAATTCCTGGAAGCCACAACCTGACATCCCTGACTTTAAAATGAACTCATTCCATACTGATATAAGGTTTTGAGGATTCCATTCGTTTAAAATCGGTTAAAAATACGCAGTCTGGGTCCATTATGTATTATCAAAATAAGACAGTTGAAATGAGTTAGGACGGGTACACGTCAAGCCTTATATTGAAAGCAGTACATTTTGAAGTTTAGACACAGATGAGACACCACTTGTTGTAGCGTCTGATCTGGGTCTGCTATGTTTGTCCCTAAAAAGGCTGCTAGACATATACTCAGAGTATCGGTTAATGTGTGTGTGTGTTTGTGTGGGGGGGGGTGTGGGGGGGGGGGGCAATGTAACTTTTTAGCTCACCTAGGCCGAAGGCTCCAGGGGAGCTTATAGTATAGTGGGTCCTCCGTCGTCCGTCCACACTAATGAGCAGCTATATCTCTGCAGCCTGCAGGCTGATCTTACTCATCTCTCATCTGTAGCATGCCTCTGGTGGGGCATTGATGACTTAAGCATTTTTTTGGAAATCGCATGAAAACTTTACAAGGTCCCATAGACTTACATTGGGAACATGCTTGTCATCACCGTTGCCCTTCAGTTTTGTTCGGATCGATGAGTTCGAAAACCGACCAAGTCGTGCCATTTATCGTAGAGTAACGTCCCTTTGATAGCTGAAAATGCTGTTTTTTTTACCTTGTCAACGCCGTAGCCTTTTCAGTTTTGATCGAATCTGTCTACACTTTATATGTAACGTGGCTGGGGAAAAATCTCGGATGAGTTCGAAAACCAGCCAAGTTGGCCCATTTATCACAGAGTCAAGACGTAACCAAGGAGAGTGTCTAATGCAAGATAAATAACCTCCCCAAGGTAATTTTTCAAAAACTGATTACATAAAATAACCTTAAAGCCGCCAAACAATTGCGCAAGCCGCAGTTATTGCACGAACTATAGCTCAGCAGAAATCTTCAAGAACTGCATGGTTGCTGTATTGCTCAAAAACATTGATTGCGGGTACTTGATAAAACTGCCTCGTCAAAGCGGTTCAATCAAGTCCCCCGTAATCAATGTTTTGAGCAGAGATAAGAAAATATCACAATTTTGTATCTTAAAATTTCCATTTTTAAGCCGAAAAATTGACAATGTATTTGTACAGGCGTGTTTTCGTGATGGTTGTTGCGGTCTACACCTTAGCGTGAGTTAATTTCAATTTAGGTCCTGTTGCTTTAACACGACTTCTTGCCCAGAATAGCTTCAAACAGCTATGTTCATTGGATCAATACGAGCCTGAATTAAAATACTAATCAGACGCTAAATCAATTTATCAAATCACTCTCAGTGCTTTGATTTTTCCAGTGGCAGTTGTGAACTAGTAAGAGACATAATGCTTCTGATAAGACTTCGTGTGAAAGTGACTTTGTTTGCAGTTGTCACTTGTACTAGCATACACGGAATGGACCAATGTACGACACTGTGAAATATAGCTATTTTATATATAGGGCACTTTGCAATTAGAAAATTGGTCTTCAAAAGCAGAAATGAATTTGAAACACTGGTTGCACCCTCTAGCGTATAAGCAGCTCGATTTTCGAATCTTCAAAAATGAGACAATGATCTGAAAGATTAAAATACGAAGCACGGGAAGACGTTTTACGCCAAAAGATGAAATTTAAGCTAAATTTATGCCGTATGGTTGTCTTTGAAAAAACGCATTTAAGATAGGATGTACGCATTGGATTCTTTTCAAAAGGAGTAACGATATTTATAAATCTCATATATATGGACTCAATTATCCCATAGGATAGAAATGGTGTTAGAAATGGCAATATATGGCGTCTGATTTGCTCATGTCCCAGTGTACAAGATCAGTCCAGATTTCGCTCTGACCGCACAAGGAAAGCGACTATCGAAGCTATAAACAACCTGTACATGGTCAGCGACAGTCAGTTGGAAAGCCTCTTAAGCCAATACCCAGTCCAGATTTTACCTTCTGCACAGCATTCTGACGTCACAAGGAGAAGACTTGCACCGCCATCTTGGTTTTGTACATAGGAGGTAAGATCTCTGGTCTATAACGTAGACTGCGGGTACGCTTCATTAAGGAAAAAAAGACGTTCTTGGCGTTAGACTTTTCAATGCCCTTCTATATACATCTTTATTCTTATAAGGACCAGCACAGCAGATTCAGCTTTCTGAATTTACAATACGAGGACGTTTATTGTCGTCCATATCCACGTGGGGCACGATCAAAACCAATAATACTTGTATAGGGCTATTCAATATCCTCACAATGGTACATAAATGTACATGTTTGACTGACCACTGCAGTAAAAATGGCTGGTAGAAGCGTCGACTAAAAAGGTCTTACGCCAAAGCTTGCTCAAAACTAGAAGCTGATGACTGAAATTTCTACTGCTTTTGGACCTTCTTGTGTGTCTTAATGAGAAATTTGAGTCTGGTGTAGAGTTCATGTAGGCCAAAATCTGCATCTCGTAAAGTGAGTGAGTGTTTGAGTTTTACATCCCACCAACAGCTAAGGTCATACGGAGACGGGACCTCGGTTTAAAGACTCATCCGTAAGTATGGAGAATGCATCTCGTAAAGATAAAGGAAATAATTGAAGGCGATGCGTAGGCATATGGTTCACCTAGGACGAGCAAAAGAAGCAACGGGTTAAAATGGCCCAAAAGTACAAAATATGACAAAAACAGTTTGCCAATGTCGTCACAGGTGATGAAACCTGGGTCCATTATTTACAGCAAGTCAGATAATCACAGCCAAGGCGCAATTATTGCCAAACGTTCTTTGATTTTGTATGCAATCTTCTTTTCTGATGAAGAAGTGGCAATAAAAGTGCCCGTAAAAATAGGCCAAAAGCATCACCAGAAAGTACCACAAAGACGTTGTTCTTAAGAAACTGTAAACAACGCCCTGCCACTGGTTTTAAACATGTCCGTCTTCTACATGACAATGAAACGCGGAATAGTTACGAGAAAAAGTAACAGTTTTTCCTCATCCCCCCGTATTCCCCAGACCTTGACAAATGTGATTTCTTTTCAGTCCCGCGAGGCACTTGGATCTGCCATCCATTAGTACCTTATTGCTGTGCCCAAATCAGCGTACCGTGACGTCTTCAAGAAGTGCATACATCGGCTGAATCTTTGCATTTCTAGCCACGGGGAGTGGCATGAAATGAGCACTTTTGGGCTAACTTGAAATTTGATTCGAACATCCCTCGTATTTCAAGCTCATATGCAAGACACTCTTTGCTGGAAAAGTCACTTGACCCTTATTTCGATGTTCCTTTGCAGACAGTGCAGATCCAGATCAGATGGCTTCTGAAGAAGTCATCTGATCAGGATCTACACTGTTTGTCATTCAATTCGTGCATTTGAATGAATACATTAATCAAGTAATCTGCTTGGTTGAGTGTCAGAAATGGGAGTGGCTAAATAATTTATTCAGCGGGATAAGAACTGGTATGTCAATAAGACGCTGGCGAGCTGTGAACAGCACTGCAACTGATCACTGTCTTCACTATGTTTAGACACAGGAAAAACTTGCAATAAATAGAATGAATTAAACACCCACCTATAGTTGAAGAATATTCGTCAAACCGCTAACAAGATTAAACTATAACGAAGTCTGCCGAGCCGGCTTGCAGCCGGGTTCATTTGTCTGCTGGGACTTTGAAGTACCTTGTTGCAAAGTCTTGGAGCAGTTTGATCAGGGTCCGCACAATATCCGACAGTTCAAGAATAATACCATGGCCAGTTCCATGTCTTTATATATTTTCCTCGGCTTCTCCTCGAAAAAATGCCAAATAGTATTTGTAAGCAGATCTTTGGATAGATGTCTATGGATGTGTTAACAATTAACATATTCTGACGGACATTTCGATTATCCTCGTAGTACGCTCCGTCAGCAATGAAAACATCATAAGCGGAAAGCCAAGAGCGGTCGGAAGTTTGAAGAAGGAAGTTGGAAATAATGAAATTAGAAGTTTCTCGATCCATGGCGTCCAAAACTCAAGCCCACCTCAAGCCCATTCCTGTAGTTAACAAGCATGTTTTGTTATATTGTCCCATGTAAAAAAACGTCGCGCTGTGCGGCATATACTATAACTTGGTGTGGAGTGGAGTGGTACACATTGTATACGAATAAGAAAAACAAGAAATATCTTTAAAAAGATTAACGGCATATTGGAATATGAATATTGAAACTATTTTGTGGTTCAATAAACTTTATTACGAATTCAAAATTTATACTTTAAAATATTTGAAAATCAATGCCAATCGGGCACGAGTACAAAGGAAAGGCTTGCCTGGTACTGTTCCTGGTGTAAATGTAGCCATATTGCCGCCACATGGATGTACGAGTTGATGTAGATGAAAGTACTGGTGAGGAAGCAAATTGCCTTGTTCTTGTTAATGGGACATATACTTTTGATGCAGTGTACTACCCTGACATTTATTTGAAGAAATAGTTCAATGTTGGGTAACTGAGGCATTGACATCACAGGCACTTGTAGCATAAAAAAATTCCCCACCCTTATAATCTATCACAAGGTTGGAAAGAAATTTTTTCAAAAGCTGTACTTGACCGGTACCCTACACTAAATTTCGTATTTACCCTTATTTCTCACAAGTCAGCTTGCTTGAAATCATTAGACAAATGTTTTTTCTTTCACAGACAACAACAAAAACTATAACGATCCAATAATCAACGTGAATAAAAGCAATGTTTTCTTTCGTACCGCTTGTTTGTAAAAGTTTTCCTGACATAGCTTCCGCTTTTATTGAAACTATTCTGCAGCGAATAAAGGGCGACAACACGGTACAAGGTACAACCAAATGCCGAAAACCGAAAATTTCAAAGCCCACGTGTTGTTGTAGCGATTTTTTGCAATATGGTAATATTTCACGTGTTATAAAAAGTATTATAACTGAACTGCAATGACTTTGACACCAAAAAACTGACAAGACAACTAAACCCTGTCCTGTAGGACTGAATGAACTCCAGGATAATAAAAGTATAAAAGTGGTCCTGTGAAACACCGCAAAGTAACTTGTTTGTGTGTATGATTTTTTTTTCTCTCTTTTTTTTTCTCCTGTTACAGCTACTCGCCCACATCTGAGCATTACGAGCAGGATTTCCTGGGTGGTAACCAGTACTTTTTTAAGCAATGAGGATGAAGTGCCTTGCTCAAGGGCACAACACTTGTCAGCGTGAGGCTCGAATCGCAACCTCTTGATCACAAATCCGATGCGCTACCACTGCACCAAAGCGCTCCACTTTGAGGTTTAACGTCCCTGTCAACACCACAAAGGTCATTTTGGGAGACGTTGCTTCCTTTTTTTTTAGAAGAAATGACATCTCAAGCCCTGTCGCCCAATGAAACCAATAGGGTTTATAAACATAGACGGAGATGTGGACTGAATTATTTCTTGTTTTCTTGCGAGTTCTAGCTATGTAATGTGATGTGTAACGGCGGGGTATACACTGTGATGGAATGCTCCAGAGGAGCCAGGCACATTGCTGGTATATGTACGTTAGGTTATAATGTCTCGGACAGTTACTTGTATACACCTCCCCCACCATAGAATCCATCTATCTATCGATCGATCGATAATTAAGGGCCCCTAGATAACATATGATCAAATTTGTTTTGTTTTGTTTGTTTGATTTGAGGTTTAACGTCCCCGTCAACACTGTAAATGTCATTTTGGAGATATTGCTTCCAATTATGTGGGACTTTTACCCGATATTGAGATGAAATGACGTCTCTAGCCCTGCCGCCGAATGAAACAAACAGGGTTTATGAGCATGGACGGGCCGACTCGCACCGCATTGCCCTGGCATGTAAAGGTCATTTTGGAGACGTTGCTTCCAATTTTGTGGGACTTTTACCCGACATTGAGATGAAATGACATTTCAAGCCCTGTCGCCCAATGAAACCAATAGGGTTTATTATGGGCGGGGCGGGGCGTTCATATGATCAAAGGATAGGAATCTTCATACTTTGGTTGAACAATGATCTTGATATACTGCGTCGGTCATAGGTGGCCATTACCTCAATTTGGTTAGAATTTATCTTTAAAAGTGTCGCTTATATCGAAATGAAAACACGAAAAAAATCTAAGGGCCATAACTCAAGAAAAAAAATCGGATTTTTTTCAAAAGTTGATCAGTTCATCTACTCATCATCCCCGACAAGTCTGTGAAGTTTCGGGGAAAAACCTCAAATAGTTTTTTAGATATCTTGCTTACAAACTTAAAACGCGAAAAATTTCAAAGGGCCATAACGCAAGAAAAAAATTTCGGATTTTTTTCAAAAGTTAATCAGTTCATCTACTCATCATCCCCAACCAGCATGTAAAGTTTCAGGGCAATAGCTCAAACAGTTTTTGAGATATCTTGCTTACAAGATTTCATAGTATTTTTTGCAAAGGGGCATAACTCAAAAAAGGGGCATAATCCTGACGAGAAAAAAAACACGGGTCAATTATTTTTTCATGAGGAATCCATATATGAAATTTCAAAAACCTAGCACCCATGGTTCTAAAGTTATGCTATGCAGTAAAAAGTGGGACGGACGTAAGGACGGAAGGACGGAAGGACGGACGGACGAACAGGGCAAAACCAATATGCCAAAACGCGAAAAATTTCAAAGGGCCATAACTCAAGAAAAAAATTTCGGATTTTTTTCAAAAGTTAATCAGTTCATCTACTCATCATCCCCAACCAGCCTGTAAAGTTTCAGGGCAATAGCTCAAACAATTTTTGAGATATCTTGCTTACAAGCTGAAAACACGAAAAAAATCAAAGGGCCATAACTCAAGAAAAAAAAATTGGATTTTTTTCAAAAGGTAATCAGTTCATCTACTCATCATACCCAACCAGTCTGTGAAGTTTTGGGGAAAAACCTCATATAGTTTTTGAGATATCTTGCTTACAAACTTAAAACGCGAAAAATTTCAAAGGGCCATAACTCAAGAAAAAAATATAGGATTTTTTTTCAACAGTTAATCAGTTCATCTACACATCATCCCAAACCAGCTTGTAAAGTTGCAGGGCAATCGCTCAAACAATTATTGAGATATCTTGCTTACAAGCTGAAAACACGAAAAAAATCTAAGGGCCATAACTCAAGAAAAAAAAATCGGATTTTTTTCAAAAGTTGATCAGTTCATCTACTCATCATCCCCGACAAGTCTGTGAAGTTTCGGGGAAAAACCTCAAATAGTTTTTTTAGATATCTTGCTTACAAACTTAAAACGCGAAAAATTTCAAAGGGCCATAACTCAAGAAAAAAATTTCGGATTTTTTTCAAAAGTTAATCAGTTCATCTACTCATCATCCCCAACCAGCATGTAAAGTTTCAGGGCAATAGCTCAAACAGTTTTTGAGATATCTTGCTTACAAGATTTCATAGTATTTTTTGCAAAGGGGCATAACTCAAAAAAGGGGCATAATCCTGACGAGAAAAAAAACACGGGTCAATTATTTTTTCATGAGGAATCCATATATGAAATTTCAAAAACCTAGCACCCATGGTTCTAAAGTTATGCTATGCAGTAAAAAGTGGGACGGACGTAAGGACGGAAGGACGGACGGACGAACAGGGCAAAACCAATATGCCCCCACAACTTCTTCGAAGTTGGGGGCATAAATATGCCTATATAATTCTGACACCCTTGAAACCCAATTTTACATAGTAAAAATGGGGTTAACAGGGGTAAAGCTTTTTATCGTATTTCTGCTCAAAAATATAGATTGCGGGTACTCGTTAGAATGTGGACGAGTCCTTAAAACTATATAATTGGAGGGCTTTTAAAAGCGTCTCACCCTTCTTAAATATCCCATCTATTTGGAAACCAGCCAGTGTAACCAGAATCAGAATCAATTCTGATTCTGATTCTGGTTACATTGGCTGGTTTCCAAATAGATGGGAGTTAGTCTGTCTCGAGAGATCTCCGAAAGATAATTTTCAGTATAAAACAAGTCATTTATAAGAATAATAAAAATCAAGGGTCCTTAAATTGATCCTGGTGGAACGCCTCTAAAACAATGTATCGGTTTACAAATACTTACCTGCCTTTAATTATCTTCAGAGGAACTACCCTTGAATGCGAGCGTCTGTGTATGGCACATTGGAGGAGGGGAGTCGAACGCGCCACCTCCTGCTGCCAAAGCGGACGTACGTTCTACCAATGAGCTCTCAGGGCTGGTGTATGTAGGAAAGATAGTAAATAACAAGAAATATAGGTATAGGTAGTGATGGGCTGGTGGGAAAGAAGAAAATTATGGAAAGTTATAGTCGGGACGGTATGTTTACGGAGACTGTAATTTTTGTATACAGATTTGTACTTGCTGAGCACGTAAGCAGCGTTACACAATGAAATAATATCAATCAGGCACACGAACGGAAAACCTCAGAATAAGCATTAGATAAATAACAAACCTCAGTATGACCATACCTTCAAGATACTTAGCATTAGTGAAAGAATTAAACAGCCACTGATGATAGGTCTCACATCACACAACTCAGACTCAGTCTGCGTTTCAAATCTGCGACAGTGAACGAACACATTCTGACCAGAAAACATTGTAAGAAGGAAAGAAAGGAAAGTAATGACAGTGGCTCAAAAGAAACGTGTTGATAAACCTGATGAGCTCCTTGGTATGTGTCAATACTACAGAGTCTAGCTAACATTATCTTGCTATATCTTGTAATTACCCAGCAGGCAAACGTCGCTAGGGCAAAGTCAAATCAACATCGGTGTAACGTCATGACGTTGTACCGACGTTAATGTGACGTTACATAAACGTTATGACGTTGTATCGACGTTGATGAGACGTCATTATTACATCATGTGCCTGCTGGGTAACGACATAGCAAGATAATGTTAGCTAGACCGTAGTATTGACACATACCAAAGAGCTCAGCACGTTTCTCAACACTTTTCTTTCGAGCCATCTTGTAATTATCAACATGTTTCAACATTTTCAGACAATGAATGAATTGCAAAGACAAGCGTGTTCGAAGGCAGTTGAAGGCCATAACTTACTGTTACTCGGCCAAAGTGGCACTGGAAAGAGTTTTACTCTACAAAACATTTACAAAAGTTTAACGGAGAAAGGTAATGCTGGTAAGGTTAAAGTGGCGAACTAAACGGTATTCAACAAAGATGTTTCTTCAACCGAACTGTAGCAAAGTTTCATTTGCAAAGCGAAGCTTTTCATACACAAGCTCCAAGTCTGTCTTTGATAAGCTTAAGTGCTCTGCTATTTATGGAAAATCTCTGCCTGCATGGACGGTCAGGCGTTCTCTCCTATGTCTGCTTTAATTTGCTACATTTGATTTCTATAAATATGTTGAAGAAATATTTTGCTGGAAGTTTCCGTATCTGAGAACGATGGCAGTCGTAAAAATTCCAACGACGCAGTGTGCCCCGATGACAAATGAACAATTTTGTTTGTCAGGGTTTCCTATCTGCGACAGTGAACGAACAGATTCTGACCAGAAGACATTGTAAGAGGAAAATAACTACAATCTGAGTACGATGAAAAAGTTTTTAATAGTTGGATCCATAGCAAGTAAAGATAACACTAAATAAACGAAAATAGCAGACTCGGTTTTAATGAGTCTGTTCATGACCAGTACTGAAATATGCAGCACCGACCAAGCTCTCTAGCATCGGCTAAAGCAGAAATGTATTTTCAAAATGATTCTAAAAACTCTTAATTCCAACGATGCAGTGTGCCCCTAAGACAAATTAGCAGTATTGTTTGTCAAGGGTGCCGAACTGCAACAGTAAATAAACGCATTCTGAAACGAAGGCATAGTCTGTGGAAACTAACTATGGATAGTTAGGCTGCGTCTTCACAGGGCTTTCGTATCTTTGTAGATTTAATTGTGTTCCGGGTCAATTCAAATCTGGATAAATGCCACGTGGCTCTTCTCCGGTATGAATGACTACAAGTACACGTTATATTGTGTTGTCACGTTGATAATGACGTTACGTCTGCTGCATAAGACACTTGGGTTACTGCTTCTGTATAGCTGTAAACCGACTCTGTGTAGCAATATCCAGGGTAGGGAGCCCTCAAGCCCTGGCCGGCAATCCATCTAGGAGAAAAAAAATACATATCAGTTATGTGAAGTCTGCTTCGCCACCTAGGGCGGAAGATTCAACTGACCAAACAGCGATGGACAGAAAAGTGGACTTCTATATCGCGTCAGGCTAGTAGCAGACGCGACAAAAAATCACGTTAACAAGTCGGTGTAATGAACACCCCTGTATACCCCGTTCTAAATTGCAAAAGCTAGTGTTTATAGGGGTATATCTTGTTATTATTTCTGCTCTAAAACATAGATTGCGAGTGCTCAGAACTGCCACTTTGAGGCGGTTCTAACGATCACATTTGTATTTGGAGCAGAAAAATATTACAAATTTCAGTCCGAAAACTCTGCTTTGGGTATATGAAAAAGAGGCTTTATGTCATATGGGTGTATTACCAGAATGCTAGCATTTTATTATCATGCTTGGAGGCATGAAGACTAGCATTGTATTACACATGCATATTACCGTAATGTATGTGAATAAATAATAAAGGTAATGAATATCTTGGCAGGTAAGAATGTTACAAAGACGGGAACCACAGGACTTGCTGCTCTACAGATAGGAGGGGTGACAATTCACCGCTGGTCAGGGTATGGCGATGGAAGATACTCCCGTGAAGAGCTTTTAACTAAGGTGCAGGAGGACGATCATTTTGCAGTTCACAAACAAAATATCATTTCAAGCGACTGTCTTATTTTCGATGAAATATCGATGATGTCGCTTAAATTATTTGAAGATCTTGAATATTTATGTAGAAATATAAAAGATTCTGAAAAATATTTTGGAGGATTGCAAGTAATAGGCGTGGGTGATTTTTATCAACTCCCACCCGTTCCTGACCACAACACACAGGATTCTGGCGAATTTTGCTTCAGGTCACCTTTGTTCCCTCTCGTCTTCCCCCACATAATGATTTTAACAGAAGTAGTGAGACAGCAAGAAATCGATTTCATAAAAGCAATTCACGAACTATCATTAGGCTCTTGCTCCACAGAAACAAGGCAATTGCTTAATCGTCTGTCGAGGAAATTACCTCCAGGTGAAACGCCCGTACGATTATGTGGGCGAAGGTTTGACTGCGAGATTCATAATGCTACAAAATTGATGGAACTTGACGGTGACTTATTCACATATAAAGCTATAAGTGATGGTAAAGATACCGAAATGAATAAGTTCATTGTACCCGAAGTTTTGTACTTAAAAATTGGATGTCCTGTCCTTTTGGTGAAAAACTTATCGGATAAGTTAGTTAATGGATTGCGTGGTACAGTACGGGAATGTACAAAAGATAATGTTGTGGTTGAGTTTATTGGCAATGACAAAAGTGGACCACAAGTGGCTACGATTAAAAGGGAAACTTTTTCTGTGTTTAATAGGAAGGAGGGTAAGAATATAGCAACTAGGTATCAGTTACCTTTAATTCTCGCCTATAGTATTACTATTCATAAATCTCAGGGAATGACCCTAGACAGAGTAGAGGTAGATGCTTCAAATATATTTGCCCCCGGTCAGCTCGGTGTTGCAGTTGGGAGAGCAAGAAACAAAAAAGGTCTCAGAGTAATTGGGTTTAGCACCTCGCACTTAATTCCGGTATCACGCGATGTCATCAAGTTCTATAATTATGTTCCAGCTGCATATAGTAATAGTCTAGAATGCTGCAAATATAATGTGAGTATCATTAATGAGCTTTTGGCTGATTATGACAATGTCATCTCTTCAGAAGAAGAATCGGACTTCTCCGACACAGAAATCTATGAAATAGATAATTACTTTCACGAAGACCCTAGTGAAAGGACTCAGAATATGCCTGGCTCGTCAGAAAAACAACAAGAAATTGAACTGCCATTTGACCTATCCAAAATCACCGATCTGTGCTCTGAAGTTCCACACACTGATAAACAAGCAAACATTATTAAGCTACTGGTTGCATTTAAACAGAAAGCTACTGAATTTAAAAAATGCATATCAATAATATATAAAGATATCGACGAAATTCTAACACAGAAATGCGGAAACATGACAGAATCTAAAACAGAACCTCGAAACTGGACTTCTTTTTATGCTGTTATGTTTACTTACTCGACATCAGACAAATATACTCAGCATTTAAGAAATTTTCTTAAAAAAAATCCAACAGAATTAGATTTTGATACATTTGGTAAAATATTGGACAGACTTGTTGAAATAATTTTGGACATAAAAACATCTCATATTATTGCTAACACCGTTCCTGCCTCCTCAGCTACACCCGTAAGCGACGCAGGTAAAGGCCAGCTACGGTACATAGGAGGTAGATGCATTGCTAAAAGCAAATATCATAATATGAAAACTGCTAAAGCCAATTTATACAAACCAAAAAATCGTCAGCAAGTAAACGAAGCCTTTTTAAAAGTTCGGTTTTTAGATTTTCTCACTGCAAAATCGACTGAAATGGTCGACAGTAAATACAGATGTACTCTGACAGAAACAGAGAGGAAGCAAAACCTTTCTCGTGGCTTAACGCACATAACGGATGATTGTTACGTATTTTTTGTAAAGTTGAATGAGGTAAGAATGATATACCAGACTGAGTACAACTTTCATATCCATGGAACTGACGCGCTCAATGCTTCCAAGACAGAGGCCCTTAAAGATAAAGACCTCAAACTACTATGGGATAAGATGGTTATTTCCTATTCAGAAAGCAATCAACTTTCAGAAGGCAATACTGAAAGTATTTTTAGTGATTTATTTGACGATGTGACATCCAGGTTTCTAAAGATCGGAGACAACCAGTTTCGTAAAGACTGTCTTCGAAAATTTGGAAGAAAGAAAACCGATAGTCTAAGAAAGAAGGTGGTCACAGAAAAAAGCGGCACTGAAAAGAACCAAAAAGAAAAACCCGATTGTATAGAAAGTAGAAAAAGGAACACTGTCACCACAACTAAAGCTGGTCCGCCTATGAAAAGTAAAAGGGGAAAGGATGGCCGTAGGGGCAGAAGAGGCATGGGCAGAGGAAGGAGGAAAGAGGCTAGAACATACTGTAGAAACTGTCAGAAGGAATATGTAGACGGCGATGCTTGGATTCAGTGTGATGAATGTAATGGGTGGTATGATAGCGTGTGTCAAAATATATCTGAAGAAGAGTTTGAACTGTTAGGTCATGAAGCCGCGCCTTGGTTTTGTAAAAATTGTCATCAGAAGTAAAACATTCTACAGGTGAATTGTGCTTTTAAAGCGTTCATTTTCAGTTCTTAACTTTAACACAATAGAAGTCCCGGCAATGATCAGGAATCGATACAATTACCTCACATCCACCAAAGGGAAAGCAACACTAAACATAAAACAACTGGGCATAATAGAAACGTCACAAGTGGAAATATATTAAATAGAAGTGGAGGCAATGATCAGGAACTGATACAATTACCTAATATCTCCCACTTGAGACACCAAAGGGATAGAAAGACAATCATAAAACAACCTCTGATTAGTGATCGGCTCGATATCAGTGAAATAATCTTGAAAGGGCCGTAAAATCAAAACACAAACACGCGCGAGCGCGCCTGCACACAAAAAATGTAAGAAAAGAAGAACGAAAAAAGTGGCACTCGCATGGGAGTGAGTGAGTGAGTGAGTGAGTTTTAGTTTTACGTCCCACCAACAGCTAAGGTCATACGGAGACGGGACCTCGGTTTAAAGACTCATCCGAAAGTCTGGAGAAGCCCGGGATCGATCCTGCAATCCCTGGTTTACAAGGCGAGTAGCGTAACCACTGCACCACTGAGGCTTCTAGACACTCGCATGGGACTTCTTGGTATAAAGGTACAGTAAAATTCCTGTATTAAGACCACCTTTGGGACTGTTCAAAAGTGGTCTTAAAGACCATTTTTGAACAGTCCCAAAGATGGTCCCTGACCATAGGACATTGTGGGCAGAAAACACAAAGAAAAATTATACCCTTCAAAATAAGCCTTTAATAGCAGAATTGGTCCTAATTTTAGGTGGTCTTAAAACGGAATTTCACATGAAAGTGAAGACAGATTTCCTCATGTCGTTGCCCATATATTTTTTCAACGGCGATAAATAGAATGGCACTGAACGCTATTTTCCGAATCATGCTCAATCCCGGTGCGATTATATACTGCGATAACGTATTGTTCGTTCACTGTTAACATTTAAGCAAACGGTGTAGCTCCTGATCAGACACTGCATTCTGTGATGTCGGATCTGGGTCTACACTGCCAGTGTCTAAGCACATGCTTCAATCATGTCCGTGTTTTACAGATAACCTCTTTACACAGCAATCATACGTCACAACCAGAATACAGCGACTATGAATGGCCGTTACCTGTATTTCATGCAAAAGCTATTTGCGCTGCGGTCAGTGCCAGTCACGTGGACATCAGCAATATAACTGTGGTGCAGTAGTATGTTCAGCTTAGCTGGAACAACAAGCGGCCCCGCCCATCGGGGCTTGAAGAAATAGATGGGCTGCATGATGCTTCCACGCAGAGCTGAAACCGACCCGCACACGAGTACTGGTAAACAAACCGCTTAGAGGATCTAAGCCTGCCCAGGCAAAGCGGTGCGAGTCGGCCCGTCCATCCTAATAAACCCTATTGGTTCTATTGGGTGGCAGGGCTTGAGATGTCACTTCATCTCAAGGTCGGGTAGGTCCCACAAAATTGGAAGCAACGTCTCCAAAATGACCTTTACAGTGTTGACGGGGACGTTAAACCTCAAATCAAACAAATAAGCTAAAACAGGTACCTGAGCTACAGTCTTTCGGAATTCAGACATTTTGCTGAAATGCAAAGAATTATATATAGTCAATCTATCTGTTTTATTTAATTATACGTACACAGAACTCCATTACGAAAACACGCCTATAAAAATACATTGTAAATTTTACATCACGAAAACACGCCTATATAATTTTGACCCCCTCGAACCCCACTTTTACATAGAAAAACTGGGGTTTACAGGGGTAAACATTATTTTTCTTATTTCTGCTCAAAATATATAGATTGTGGGTATTCGTTAGAACCGCCTCGGCGGTTCTAACGAGAACTCACAATCTATATTTTGAGCAGAAATAAGGAAAATAGCACAATTTTTCAACATAAAAATTTCGTGTTTTTTTCGGCGGTAGTGTTTACAATGCATTTGTATAGGCGTGTTTTCGTAATGACCACTGAAAAAACCACAACAATTTTCAGATGAAAAATTGTGATATTTTTCTTATTTCTGCTCATAATACAGATTATGGGTACTCGTTTGAACCGCCTCAATATAGATTGTGGGTACACGTTAGAACCACCTCGTCGAGGCGATCTATAGAGTACCCATAATCTATTTTTAAAACCAGAAATAAGAACAATAATGTTTACCCCTGTAAATCCCAGGTTTTCTATATAAAAGTGGGGTTCGAGGGGGTCAAAATTGTATAGGCTGTTTTCGTGATGTCAGCGATACATTCCAGTTAGCGACACCGCCCGTCGGGGCTTGAAGAAATAGATTGAGCTGCATGATGCTTCCGCGCAGAGCTAAAACCGACCGCACTTGAGTACTGTTATAATGCTTGGCGATTCTAAGCCTACCCAGGAAAAGTGGTGCGAGTCGGACAGTCCATGCATATATCATTGGGCGGCAGGGCTTGAGATGTCATTTCATCTCAGTGCCGGGTAAAAGTCCCACAAAATTGGAAGCTATGTCTCCAAAATGACCGATACAGTGTTGACGGGGACGTTAGACCTCAAATCAAACAAACAAACAAAAACATTCCAGTTAATAGGATCACATGATGCAATCTGATCAAGGATTTTCAATAGTTTCGTGAAATGTCTTCTTCTTGAAACAGCCGGTCACCTGATCCAAAAGAATTTGAGTTATTTTTCAAGTTCATAAGCGATCGTGAAGCACGACTGAACTCGATGAAAATGGAACATCTGGTGCATTACGATCGCTTAAAAGCCTGAAACAAATGAAAGATTTGATTGGACCATGTGACCGGCTATTACAAGGAGATACGACACTCCTACATGAAATTTCGCATAATTTCATGAAACTTAATTACCAGTCGAATGGAGCTACTGATAAATACTAGTTCGTTATTAATTAATCTCCATGAACATATGTGCATGCAAAACGGCGGGCCGGCATCGATACGACGTTACGAAGACGTATCGATGTCGACCAGACGTTTGCTCAGCAAACTTTGCAGGATTAGTGCCTAGATCCACAGGATTTTTTCTCTATGAAACAATTTTTGCCTGTGGCTGGGTCGTTAAAGTTTCATACCCAGCATGCACTCAACGTTGAACGAACGTTAAAACAACGTTGAAAACGTTGTTTCAACGTTAGTTCAACGTTGAGTCAACGTTTTGTGCCTGCAGGGTAACTATTTCAGCTGTGACAACTTAAGAGACTTTGCAAATGGTTCTGCCTTGAAACCACCGGCGTTTGACTTTTTTGAAATAGTAGACTGTCCCAAAATCACAGAATTTATACCCGTACGGTATGCGTTATATGTCGGGTTAGTGGTGGCACCGTGGTACAGAGATCTTTGCTGACAAAAGACGTTTTCGATAATGTCACTGTTTATTCGTGATGGAACAATTCCGTGCTTTAACTCAGTGATTGAAAACTGAACCAAAGACATAAAGCCATGGTACAGGAAATCAATATCCTCCCGAGTTTCCATTGTAAGCAAAGTTTTATATCGTCTGTTTGGTGGTTCATCACCTGCCTCGACCTTTTCCCATGCCTTGAACCAGTCATAGACGTCAGTTAACTTTTTCAGGCGTTCATCTGATATTTCTTTTATTGGTCTATTGTCAGCAAAGAACTCGACAAGAAAGCTAGTGTTTTCCAATAAAGAAATGGCGGCCTTAATGTCTTCGGACCCATTTCTTAGGCTTTCATTGTAAGTTTGCATTAGATGTAACATGTCTTTATCCAAGACATCGAATGCAAGCTTATTTCGCATTTTTTGTGCATTGTTTGGAAATATGTGCTCATCACTGAGCTTGCGATGGATTGGGAAAGGGTTATTTCGGTCCCATAAATAGGCGTCTATCCACATCTGCCATACTACAACCCTACCATTTATACTAAGAACTCTAGTGTGAAAATCCTTATGTCCACTAGAATAGATGCTGTTACGTATTTTCTTTATTAAATGGCAAGGGTCCATAATGAAAATAATTTTCCTATGCGTGTTTTTGTAGTGACTTGCGACCATTTTCGTTGAAAGTATGTCATCTGCAGGGAAGTGCATTTTTAGAAATGCTCTATTGTTGCTCGACCCGTCCATGCAGCAATATACGGGATGAAACCCGTATTCTTCAAGGGCTTCAATGCACTTCCATGCAGTGACGAATAGTTCTGCAGGCGGTGCTTGTGTGTTAGGATAGTTTGCAAAGGGCCAACGGAAGCCGGTAAGGCCAGAGAAGAAATATTGCAAAACATGATTTGCCAATTTTCTCTCTACCTGGCCATTATCGGCAGCGTTCATTAGAAAACATTCCTTTCCACTGTCAGAAAGCCCTACAAGTTGCTGACCTGCATTATTCGAAGTAATCGTAAGATCTTCCTGAATGGACATTTCGTCCATAATTATACCACCAAACATGCCATGAGATGGAACATTTTGACGCCTCGCCTCTTGCTGCATCCATCGCATCATATCGGGTATAACTCCAGGTTTTTGCAACACTGAATTCTTGTACACCGATAGAAGGCGCTCGGATGGCAAATGTAACCAGCCATTCTGCGTCAAAATACGATATGAAGAAGGGTTTCTATTAAAAATAGCTAAGGCCATACTTATGACTTCTTTCGGCCATCTCATGCCATACTTAGAAGTAGATGCCGCTTTTAGTTGTGTTTCTATTAACAATAGCTGTTTTTCATCTATATTTGGGGAAGCTTTACGCAGAATGTCTTTAATGTCACCTTTGCCAGTTTCTCCATCATCAGCTTGATCAACTTTACTGGGAGTTCTATAAAACAGACTTGAGCACCTTTTACAGCTTTGAACGGTAGCCTGGATAGGTATGATTCTATCGCAATAAATATGTCTTATTACCGACTTCTTAAACGGCAATATGCAATGAGTGAAGCTCTCGGTCACACCAACTAAAGAACTGTCAAAGGTACGTGAGAGTTTTTCATGACCGCAACATAACCTTAATGTATTATCGATACAACGAAAAAAAGCAGCAATAGCCCATGCATAAAACTTGAGGCGTGGACAAATATAGTAGCTGTTTAAATCGACCATCTGGTCTCCAACATACAAAAGACATTCTCCATTACTTTCTATCTGGATTCTTTTCAGAACTGGATTACCATTAAACCGTTCATCGGAGAGTTTTCCGAACACAGCCATTTTATCAGTTTGGCTTATGACAAACCATGCTGAAGGGATCATGTCTTTCAACCTTACGAAGGGCAACTCTGCACCTTGTATTTTCTTACAACTGACACTAAGACCCTTAAAGCTTGGCTTCTTTTTCATCTCTGAAGTAAGGGACTCGGTCTCACGAACAGAAGATTTTTTCACACTAGGAAAGACATGCACAATAATCTTCGTGAGTAAACTTTCAGTTACGTTCTCTTTTGCCCCTGGATATACTTGGCTAAAAGCAGAGATAATGGTGTCTAAACTTGTATTTCCATCACTTATTTCCAGATTTTTAGACACCCTGAAAATGCATAAAATAGTTTATTTTAACCCTTTTATAGAACATATTTAACGTCACTACAGCTGGTGTCTGGGAATGTATGGGGTGCCGTTTAACTATTTAATCCGTATCTATAGATACCCATAATTATTTATGGATATCCATAATTCGAAATATGGATATCCTATTTTTATTTATGGATATCCATAATTCGAATTATGGATATCCATAAATCGAGCTGAAGTAATGATATCCATCAATCGAATAACGGATATCCATTATTCGATTTAAGAAATAATCTCCACGTACCGTGTGTTATCGTGATTAACACACGGTGTTGGAGGGCAGATTGCGAAATATTAATTCACGACGGCGAAGCATCTGCCCGACAACACCGTGTGTTAATCACGATAACACACCGGGTGCGTGGAAATTATTTCGATTCTAACATGATGCTAAACTGAAATACAGTAGTAACAAAGCGTTATCTTGGGGACTATTTTGCAGCGGATGTCGACAGAAGGAAATGTTTACATGCAACGTCACGATGACGCCAAATTGCACGCACCACGTTAACGACGTGAATTATCGCATATTTGCAAACGCTGACGTTTCCACTGGGTTCAATGGGAAAAACGTTAACGTCATGTTAGAATTATGGATATCCATTATTCGGCTGATTTATGGATATCCATAAATCAAATTATGGATATCCATAAATCGAAATATGGATATCCATAAATAGATTTATGGATATCATTAATTTAGATCGAAATATGGATATCCATAAATCGAATTATGGATATCCTTCATTCTAATTATGGATATTCGGCTGATTTATGGATATCCATATATCGAATTATGGATGTCCATAATTCTCCTCGGCAAATAAACCTTATGAATAATGACTGCTCCCTTTGCAAAAAAAAAAAAAAAATAAATAAAAAAAAAATAAAACAAAATAAAAAAATAAAAGCTCGACTATTCGCGTCATTTTTCAGATTTAGGTGTATAATAAAAGCTGGGATGGAGGTGGAGGTAATGCAGGGTAGGCTTAGTGGCGGCCTATGGTGTGGGAGAATAATGTTTTGTTTGAAATGGGGTTTAACGTCCCCTTCAATACTACATAATTATGTCATTTTGGAGACGTTGCTTCAAATTATGTTGGGCATTAAGCCTCCATTGAGATGAAATGGCATCTCAATCCCGCGGGCCTAGGTAGCTCGGTCGGATGCGCGTCTGACTGGTGATCAGGAGGACGCTTGTTCGATACCTGCCAGGTTCGGCAACATTCTTTCCTGGAGATTGATCATGAAATCTTTACTACAGTCATTCTCTCCCTTCCGCTGACTCAAGAAGGGCAGTTGTCAGTTTCTGGCGAAAGAATGTGCACTGTACTGGTTAACTGCTTTCGAATATGCCTGCCCAGGAAAAGTGTGGATAGGTAAACTGACCGGCTCAAAATGACTAATTTAGTATTGACGCGACCGTTAAACTCAAATACAAACAAACACACATCTCAATCCCTGTCGCCCATTGACTCGCACGACTTTGTTAGGACAGGCTTAGACCTTCTAAACGGTTTACCAGTACTCTCAGCTCATGCAGCCAAATCTATTTCTCCTAACCCCAATGGGCGGGGGCCAGGAGATATATATGAATCTGCCTGGTACTCCATACACCTCAAGAAGAGTATTATATGGATATATGTTTGTTTGTTTGTTTGTTTGATTTGAGGTTTAACGTCTCCGTCAACACTGTATAGGTCATTTTGGAGACGTTGCCTGCGATTTTGTGGGACTTTTGCCCGACATTGAGATGAAATGACATCACAAGCTCTGTCGCCCAATGAAACCAATAGGGTTTATAAGTACTGACGGTCCTATTCGCACCACTTTGCCTGGGCAGGCTTAGATTATCTAAGCGGTTTACCAATACCCATACGCGGTCGGTTTCAGCTCTGCGTGGAAGCATCATGCAGCCGATCTATTTCTCCAAGCCCCGATGGGTGGGGGCCAATGGATATATGTTAATACTATATATAACGATCTTTGCATTCTTTCTCCAGAAAGCATGCACGGATTGCCTGTTTGGATCATTATAATCTGACATCCGACTTTCAGTGTCCTTAGATGCGCAGTCCTCAAAGAAGTGATTCCAGAGGGCCGGAATTTCTAGATCTTACGGCTGGTTCCGATATTTAACTGTACACATGGCGGTTGTTCAGTGTATGTCGTCCGTTGCTTTGGAAGCCTTACGGGCTGACAAGGCTGCACGGCAGAGAGGTCCCTTTGTCAGGCCATCATCTTCCAGCGATGATTAAGACCTTGAAGATTTTGAAGATTTTTACATTAAACAATCACGAGTGTTAGGGAGAAATCATTAAACAAAAAGCTTTGGCGGTGATTTATGGATATCCATTATTCGAATAATGGGTATCAATAAATCGATCTGAATTATGGATATCCCAAAATCGAATTATGGATATCCATAATTCGAATTATGGATATCCATAAATCGAATTATTGATATAAAAAAACGAATTATGGATATCCATAATTCGATTTATGGATATTCATAAACCGATCTCAATTAATGATATCCATTAATCGAATTATGGATATCCATAATTCGATTTATGGATATACATAATTCAAAGTATGGATATCCATTAGTCAGCTGATTTATGGATATCCATAAATCGAATTATGGATATCCATAATTCGATTTGTGGATATCTATGAATACGGTTTAAATAGTAAAAGGGCGCTCCACATCAGTGGTATGGCTAGAGCTTTTTCGAAACGCAGAATATAAGAATCTGCCTGCCCCGTTGTGGCCGTAAAACGTCTCCCTGCCCTACATTATATAGTGTAGTTATATTTTCTTGTCCTTTGGGATCATTGATTCCATTGTGGAATTGTTAAAATATTTGAGGATCACGGATGAGGCCTAATTGGCCGAAACTAGCTATTCTGGCCCAGAAAACCTCTACACTTCATATTTTTCAGTTCTGTGGTGTATTCCTTGCTTCCAAAGGCTAACCCTTTTATAGAACATATTATTATATTATACAGTCGAACTTGATAACTCGGACACAATCATGACAATAAAATTTTGTTCGAGATAAGGGTAATTCGAATTTTTTAGGGTTACTCACACTGCCAGACCATGAGGCATAATGTGTATGACCTTAGGATATATTTTCGACATTTTATAACATAACTGTATGTTGTGTGTACTCATTAGAATCGCGTTCTAATGATTACACAACATACCTTTCGAGTTAAATTCAAACAAACCTCCATAAATTAATCTAAACACATGGATATCTGGAGCTATAGAAACAATTTTCTAGGGACCGAAGAGCGAGTTCGAGTTAGCCTTGTGATGCCGGACAGTGACCCTCTGGACAGATTTTCCATCCACCCTTCACAACCATATAAGATTCTTATATTCTGCATTTCGAAAAGGCTCTGGCCATGGCACTGATGTAGCCCCCGCCCATAGGGGCTTGGAGAAATAGATTGGACTGCATGATGCTTCCACGCAGAGCTGAAACTGACCGCACATGAGAACTGGTAATCTGCTTAGAAGGACTAAGCATGACCAGGCAATGTGGTGTGAGGCGGACCATCTAATGCATATAAGCCCTTTTGGTTTCATTGGGCGGCAGGGCTTGGGGTGTCAATTCATCTCAATGTCGGATAAAATAGAAGTGAAGGCAATGATCAGGAATCGATACAATTAACCCACAACTCCCAGAGACACCAAGGGAAATAAATAGAAACATAAAAACAACTAGACCCTAATGGAAACATCACTAGCGGAAAGCCAAAAGGACAGTTACTTTCCCACAAAATGCCCAATTGGCTATCCAAAGCAAAATAATATAAGCGATTTGCATGCTCAAAGACAAGCCACAACAAAATAAAACACAACAGAAGAACCGCCTTGGAACGGTCAGTGAAACTAATTCCATACGGGGAGAGGGTGGGGTGGTGGCTTTAATCGATTTTACGTGGCCACAATCCTCGCCCTTACTTCCGTCGCGATTTAGACAAATAATTTGTTCAATCCGCATGAAGGCCTCTAACTCATCAGTGCAACATCTCCGTGAACACAAAAATCAATCAACCACATAGATGAAACAACGGCGAGGACTCAACAACAAGAAACCACTGAAATGCTTGAGCAAATGAAAGCCAACAGTAAGACTCGGATGGGCCCAACCAGAGACAGAGCATCCACAAAAGTACCACACAGTTGGAAGTAACGTCTCCAAAATAACCTTAATAGTGTTGATGGGGACGTTAAACCTCAATTCAAACAAAAACATACCATTGATGAACAACTTAAAAGCGAATAGTTTTTGTTGTATTTACATTTCCAGTGTAAAGTCTAATGTCACGTTATTTTCAGTGACGTCAAATGACGTCAGTCTAAACCACGCATCTCTACACGCGTTAGTGGCGTCAACGCCGTTCCGCTAATTGCAGAAAATGTGTAAATGTTTTTCAGCTTAAAAAGTTTGCCTAATAAGCATTTGTTTCGCCCAGTGATGAGGGGCAAAGAATGTAAATATATATAAAATAAACTTAATTGTTCTGCTTTTCATGAAAGTATGAACAAAATCGGGTCGCTAGCAAAGCTTACATGAACCACTTCGGGGTTCAATTACTTTGCACGCGACCCACTGCGTTCATACTTTCATGAACAGTAGAAAAATAAAATTCATTTCTAAGATGACAGTGCCCTATAACCCTATAAAATTGACAGATTTCTTTCTTTGCTACAGAAAACAATGAGCTGTTGTTAACAGTGACACTTCAGGATGGGTTTCAGTTTGGTCTGGTGTCCAACAATCCGCTATCTGCAATCTATGGCCTTCTTGGCTTGAAGGTCTCTTATCGATCTATCTTCTCCATGTATTGATCTTCGCATATGTAACACAAGGGGGCTCTCTTGGTCCATTGTTGTACCCTTTGTTTATCCACTCTCAAATAAATTTGTATCTTTGGTACAGAAAACAATGACTTCTTGTTCACGGTGAAAATTCAGGATGGGCTCCTGTTTTGTCTGGTGTCCCACAAAGGACCGTTCTTGGTCTATTGTTTTCCACTTTGTACATGGTAGATATATTCACTGATATTGACTCTGAAATAAAACTGGTTGGAGATGACTGTGCTTGCAATCATGAAAGTAGAGAGGCAGAAGCTCATCGAAACTTAACAGGGATACAGATAGAGGGATATAGATAGATGACCTTCTTCCCCCAGTTAGGAACTGTAGAGATCTTAACTCTTTCGTGTTTCAGAGACTCACTGCAAGATCATGTATTAACAAAGTATTATTTTTCATCCTCTTGAAGTGTCAACGATAAAGTAGGTAATTTAACGTCTTTGGCGAGAGCTAGGGACTAACTAACTTCCTGTTTAATGGAAAATGAATGCAATTTGACGCGTCACCAGTAACAGTTTTGATCCTGAACTGACCCTGACCTGACCTTTAAATATCTCCCCACCTATTCTCCCTTCAAACTACCCTACACAAGCCCAAAACTATCTCATGCAGCGGTTTCGATTCTACCTATGCTACCTACGCCAATCCCACAATACCTCGTCTTGCTTCCAAAGGATTACCCATTTATACCTCGCTTTGCGAAGAAATGCCCTTTTTAGAACATACTGAACTTCACCAGGAATGCATGGCGGCCGTAAAAGAATCCTGACCCTTCATCATAGTGTGGGTTATATTTTTCTAGTCCTTTTGGGATCATTGATTCCATTGCAGATTTTTGAAAATATCTTATGGTCACTGACGAAGCCTGATTGGCCGAAACTAGCTAGTGTGGCCCAGAAACAATTCGTACAATCTACAGTTTTTGTGTTAGTTCTGTGCTGTATCCTTTGCTTCCAACGGATTACCATTTCATAGAACATATTTTCCTACCCTACACGCCGCACTAACCCTTCTTTAAACATCCGTACTCTATTTATATCGCAATCAGGCATTCTAGTAACATGATAAAGGGAGCCGAAAAACTGCACGCTATAATCGGTAGTGACCTATAATACCTTCTACTAACCTATAATACGTCTAGTGACCGTTTAAAGACCGGACCTACTTATCAGGTCACTAATTTACAAGAGTAAACAACAACATGCAACCTTTTATACACGGGAAAACAACGAAACTGCAAGTTTAATTCTTTGCAATATTTATTAGAACATATTTTCGGAATTTCCAGGTAAATTCTTAGCTTCTCGGCCTTTCCGGGTTTGAATGGCCCGTTGCAATAACTGCGCACTGCTCCTGCAATTGGGTCTCAACCTCGAAAATAATTGCTAAAATAAACTATTTATTTGCTGATTTTCATACAGAATGTAAAGCGCTGACCAACTTTTATTCGAGCGTCAATGTTGTTTCCTACGTCTTTGTAGCGCGGTGACGTCAGAAACTTTGCACTCGTTGACGTCACATTATACTACGTGTGCGCGCCATGGCACTGAATGTCGTTTAACAAGCCACACTGTCTGATGTCTTTTTTGCTTAAATTTGCTGCATTATTGCAAAAACCCTTGAGTGTTTTCAATTGCGGTATAAATTCAATACATGATAAGTGTCTTTAAGAAAAAAATATAATGGGTTCGCCGCGACAATTTGTCAAAGGCTCATCGATTATATTTCTTTATTAACCCTTTTTGTACCAAATGGAATCTTCCTCTTAAAATATAGCAGGAGTCCATTTCAAAATGTAGGGTGTCAGGTTGTGTTTTCTTCCAAATTTATTCGGAAAATGGCTTAACCTTTTTGCAAACAGTGTAAGCCCTGATCAGACGCTGCGTTCCGCGGCGTCTGACCCGGGCCTGCACTGTTTGCCAAGGTGAAGGGGTCTCTGGTACTGAATGGGTTAAAGACACTTACCATATATTTAGTATATACTATATACACAGGCACGTGTTTCAGAGAGAAAAAAAAAATATCTAAGAGGGTAGATTTTTTTTCTCTTTGAAACAAGTGCCTTAAAATAAACTTAATTGTTCTGCTTTTCATGAAAGTATGAACGACAGCGGGTCGCTAACAAAGCTTACATGAACCACTTCGGCGTTCACTGATTTACTTTGCACGCGACCCACTGCCTTTATACTTTCATGAACAGTAGAAAAATAAAATAATTTCTTAAATGACAGTGCCCTGTAACTCTGAAACTTCAGGGTGGATTTCAGTCCCACAATCCGCTATCTGCAATCTATGGCCTTGTTGGCTTGAAGGTCTCTTATCGATCTATCTTCTCCATCAGTCCATGTATTGATCTTCGCATTTGTAACACAAGGGGCCTCTCTTGGTCCATCGTTGTACCCCTTGTTGTACATTAAATATATATCCACTCTCAAATAAATTTGGTACAGAAAACAATGACTTCTTGTTCAAGGAGAAAATTCAGGATGGGCTCCTGTTTTGTCAGGTGTCCCACAAAGGACCGTTCTTTGTCCATTGTTTTCCACTTTGTACATGATAAATATATTCACTGATATTGACGCTGCGTTCTGTGGTGTCTGATCTGGGCCTGCACTGTTTGCCAAGGTACCCCTTAAGGGTTTATGGTACTGAATGGGTTGAGGACACTAACCATATATTTACTATATACTGTATACACAGGCACTTGTTTCAGAGAGAAAATATATCTAAGAGAGTAGATTTTTTTCTCTATGAAACAAGTGATTGTGTCTATTATACTCCACCTGCCCTTTTGAATATGACTCTGAATTTTACTGCAGCGGGGAAAATACTATATGCCAGAGGGCATACGTGATTAGGCAGTGTTGATTCGCCTGAAAGTAAATAAAGGCGAAACGACCCACAAAACGGCAGAAAATAAGGCGAAACAACCCACAAAAGGAGCAGAAAATAACTGGCCATCATACTAGATACAAGACCGTACAAGAAAGTTCAATATAGGTGTAATACTTATGCCAATCAAACTAAAATACAACTTGAAAGTGCCTCGCTTAAATTGAGTAAAGTATTACCAAGTAGCTAGTGGAAACTTTATAGAATCTGTCATTTTGGGGGAAAAAATGACACTTTTGAAAAGCCCTCCAATTTTGAAAAGCCCTCCAAAACAACTTATTTGGTAGTTAGTAGCACTTTAATTCTTGTATCTTGTATTTGCATCGGAATATAGTTGTGACGTTGGCGAAAACGAAAAAAATAGGGTTTGGTTTCGATAATTTAGATAATTTATCTAAATTACTTCACTTTCGAGTCGTATTATGGAATGTCTTAGGTTTTATTTCAGCTTTGTATATTTAGATGGCGAAATTATTCTTGGAGAACAAAAAGAACAACAAGGTACGAACATATCATTGCGCGAATCCACTGTCTGTTAATCGTCAAATATTTAGTGAAGTAATTTCGTAAAATCTCAGATTTCATTTTACAAAATATTGATTCTTCATTGCAAATCTTAAGACTTAGTTATAACATTTTTATTAGAATATTAAAGAAGTAAACATTTATTTATTTTATTGGACCAGATGCCACGAAAATATTTGCTGCGGAAACAGAAAGTGACAGCCGGAAGCTTTGTCAAGAAAAGTTTTGCAATCTAGCGGTACGAAAAACAACATCGCTTTTATTCCCGCTGTTCATTAACTTGGAACAGTGTTTCTTGTTGTGTCAGAAAGAAAAAACATTCATCTATCGATGTCCAGTAGGCAGACTTGCTGGAAATGAGGGTATTATTGCATTTTATTGTGGGGTAGTGACTTGATGTAGATTTTGAAAATTTCAAGTTGCAAGCCTTGTGAGAAGGTAGAGGTAGGAATTTTTTTTTTTTTATGAAACAAGTGCCTGTGATTGACATGTGGCCCAATGATCACATTCTCACTTTTGACCAACTACTATAGTAAGGGATCATTGTGATGACCCTGTTTTATTGAAATTTGCTCAGTAGTATCTGAATAGTTGTTGGAAGAAGACATTGTTAACAGACAGACAGGAGGAATAATGGACTTATGGAGCACGGACGATATGCGATTTGGCAAGTAGAAATGGATAAACAAAACAAAATAAATGTCCCTAACAGATTTATGAGAGACAATAATGTGGTAGAACACATCATACATACTGTTTGTTTTGCTAGGTTTTACACTCGTTCATCAATCTTTCAGTTATATACAGGCGGGTAGTTTCCTGGAAAGTACCAGTACTAGACTCCGATCCTCAGACACAAACTACCAAATGTTCTCACATAAACGATCATGGCCGATAGCGGGGCTCGAACCCATGACCCTCCAGTGATTACAAGTCAGCGACCTTAATCACTGGACCACGGAGGCGGTCTTCCATACATACTGAGTATACATTCATGTTATGTGGCTACTAAACATGTAATTGTTAGGTGACGACACAAATATACATACAAGCGAGTATAAGACGAAGGAGGAAGAGACATTAAATGTTAACATCTTTTATTAGCAAAGTATAAAAATATTATAAACAAGAGACAATCAAAGTAAACAATGTTACCAATGTTAACAGTTTTTATCTGAAAGTCTAAAAAGAAATAAACAGTATAAAGCTATTTAAGGTGAATCTTAATCTTGATAAAAACTGGACCTGTCAGTACGCCGTAAACTTTGTTCATTTATTGGTGGCAGTACCTTCAATATAACTAGAGCTGTCAGTGAAACTGACTAGCGCCCCGGCAGCGCTATCAGATGAGTAGGAAAACGTTGATGTAAAAAAAAAAAAAAAATATAAAGAACAAGGAAATGAAAGAACATAGCTCAAAGAATCATTTTGAACATGATAACTCGGTTTTAGAAACCAACGTGGGTTTTGCGCACAACACATCCTTTCATGATGATTAACATTACTGTCAAGTTATTCTAAAATCAATCCAGGAATAAGAAAGATATTGATCGGACACGATAAAAAAGAGGTTTTTTTTTTTTACCTTTCACCTCTAAGTATGACCTTGACCTTTGAGGTCTTGCGCGTGACACACTGTCACATTATGGTTAATAATTTTGCTAAGTAATATTTAAATCCATCCAGGTATCAGAAAGTTATAGATTGGACACAATAAAAAAGACGCTTTTTAACCTTTTATCTCTAAGTATGACCTTGACCTTTGAGGTACGGCTAGGACCCATCTTATTCCTAATATACGTAAATGACATTTCAGATTCTCTGCTCAGCTTAACCAGACTCTTCGCAGACGACAGCTCGCTTTTTGTTTCAGCTTCTTCGATAAACGATTTACAAGGCATCATTAATCACGCCTTGAATATTCTATCAGTATGGGCAAAGCAGTGGCTAATAAATTCAATCCTCAAAAAACTGAGGTTGTATTATTCACTCTTAAAAATTTTGAACGTTTTCCTCAAATCTTATTTGATGACGTGTTAAATTTGTGACAGACCACAAGCACTTAGGTCTTACTTTAAGTAACAATGGGCAATGGCACAAACACATTGAAAATATTATTAACAGTGCATCCAAAATTATTGGAATAATGCGAAAACTCAAGTATACTTTTCATCGTATAGCCCTTAATCAGATTTATATTTCGTATGTTTTACCAATATTGGAATATTCTTCAGTAGTTTGGGACAATTGCACCGCCCAAGACGCGAATATGCTTGAAAAACTGCAAAATGAAGCTGCCAGAATCGTTACTGGCTTAACCAGGTCAGTCTCATTAGATTGTCTTTATAAAGAATGTGGATGGGTCCCACTAAGCACAAGACGCAAAGAACAAAAGCTAGCTTTCATGTACAAAGCAGTAAATGGTCTTGTCCCTGAGTATATATCAGATTTAATCCCTCCATATGTTGGGGAAACATCTCACTACTCCCTGCGCAATAACAACAACCTAAATATCCCCTTTACGCGCACAGAAATATCCCGAAAATCCTGCATCCCTTCGTCTGTTGCTTTATGGAACACTCTCGATGAAACTATCCGTTCTTCTGTTAGTGTGTCAACATTCAAAAGTAATATTTAATCGCTACGTCCCAATGTCAGTAAAGTCCCTCCTTACTTTCTCTGTGGCGACAGATACTTATCAGTGTTACACGCAAGAATTAGAAACAGATGCAGTAATCTTAAACAGGATTTGTATTTGAATCATCTCAGTAAAAACCCTTTCTGCAGTTGTGCTTAAGTTGTAGAGTATGCAGAGCATTTCTATTTTATTTGTCCACACTATTCAGACAAGCGCATTTCATTGTTTCACTCTACTCATCCTCTAAATGTTCAAAAACTTCTCTGCGGTGACGATAACCTGTCAATACAGGAGAATACTTCTCTTCTCCTTTCAGTCCAAACCTACATAAAAGTTACTGGCAGATTTGCTAATACTGACCAGTAATTTTCTTATTTTATATTTACGCCCCTGTTTCACGACTTGTCATCTGACAGTATTTATTTATTTATTTATTTATTTATTTATTTATTTATTTATTTATTTATTTATTTATTTATTTTTTTTATTTATTTATTTATTTATTTGTATTTATTGTTCTCTCTCTCAGGACGTATTAAGTGTATGCTTATTAATGTTGCTTCTTCCACTTTCTTACTTTACATGTTTTATTTTCCTTAGTCTTATTTCATATTATGTTATATGATCTGAATCCTTATATATCCCCATGTCGCGTGAAATTAATATATTAGTTGTACCTATGTAGGGGAAGGGCCGTAACTAATGTTGTGAGAACTTGTGGCCCAACCCCATTGCATTGTTTATATGCAATAAAATATGATTAAACTAAACTAAACTAAATTTAATGGAGGTTTCAGGCAGGTAAATCATAATTTTCAGTAAATGCTAATATTCTAATTTCTCACATGAAATTATTCAATTTCATTCGTGCAGTTAATTGAAAATGTGGAAATTATGATATTCACCTTTATGTCCAATATGTACTCGCACATGTTATTGAAGGTTTCCATAGTTCAAATATTTCCGAACTCTGTGTGTCTACAATTTATCCATGTTCAGAATGCATTCATCTTTTGGACATCTACACAGATGATTTATGAATGCGGTCATGTAAACTGTATTGAGTGAGTAGACCGTGGCCTAGTGGATAAATTCGCTTCGGTGTTAAGTTAAACTTTCGCACAGAAACGATAGCTCTGTCACTAGACTGGTAACCTGAATTCTATTAAAATATGCGAAAGCTATTGAGCTATAGGGTGAGGGAACCAGAACACCGGAAAAAGCTGACTGTATCTCTGATTTTTGTTTTAAAAAACAACACCTGAGGATCCAAAATAACATAGAAAGAGAAGTCTAAAACCGGAACCACTTTTCCAATCTAACTGGAAGCCGTCGCTGCAAGCCAAAAAGAAAGTTAAAATCATAGAATATCCATATACCTTGGGGTCGAAGGTGGTGTGGGTACTGGGGTCGAAGGTGGTGTGGGTACTGGGGTCGAAGGGGGTGTGGTTACTGGGGTCGAAGGGGATGTGGGTACTTGGAGTGTGTATGGTGGGAGCTTGTGCTTCTTTAAAGATACAAACGCAACTCTATTCTAATTAATAAAATTACTTACGATTCTAAGAAATGTTGCGAGTGTATTACATTAGGAGCTATTACATTAGGCGCTGCAGTCAACGCCAAAAGTAACAGCGCCTAATGTAATAAAATACTTTTCTTCTAGGACAAGATGAAATCTCAAATGAAAAAGTTAAAATCATATAGTATTCATATATCTTGGTGTCGAAAGTGGTGAGGGTACTGGGGATCGAAAGTGATGTGGGTATTGGTTTCGAAGGTGGTGTGGTCGAAGGTGGTGTCGAAGGTGATGTGGGTACTTGGTGTTTGTGTGGTTGGGGGGGGGGGGGCTTATGCTTCTTGAAAGAATCAAACGCAACTCAATTTTAATGTTGATGTTACTCAAGATTCTATGAAATGTTCTGAGTGTATTACACTAGGCGGTGTTACATTAGGCGTTGCAGTCAACGCCAAATGTGACAACGCCTAATGTAATAAAGTAACTTTCCTCTAGAATAAGATGAAATCTCAAATGAAAAAGTTCAAATCATAAAGTATCCATATATCTTTGGGTCGAAGGCGATGTGGGTACTGGGGTCGAATGTGGTGTGGGTACTTGGAGTGTTTGTGTGGTGGGGGCTTGTGCTTCTTGAAAGATACAATCGCAACTCTATTCTAATTAATGATATTACTCAAGATTCTATGAAATGTTATGTGTGTATTACATTAGGCGTTGTTACATTAGGCATGGCAGTCAATGCCAAATGTAACAAAGCTTAACCGAATTTCGTCTAGGACGAGACGAAATCTCAAATGAAAATGTCAAAGCTATCAAGTAACCATATAGCTTAGAGATGAAGGTGGTATGGATATCGGGATCGAAGCTGGTGTGTGTACTTGGGGTGGGCGGCTGTGCTTCTTGAAAGATACCAACGCAACACTGTTCTTATTAATGATATGACTCAAGATTCTATGAAATGTTCTGAGTGTATTACATTAGGCGTTGATTCATTAGGCGTTGTACCAACGCCTTATCTAATAAAGTAACTTTCGTCTAAGACAAGTTTGTTTGTATTGGAATTTAACTATTTTAGGTCATTTTTGAGCCGGTCAATTTACCTATCAACATACACGTAAGCGGTTAACCAGTACAGTGTACATTCTTTCGGCAGAAACTGACAACTGCCCATCTTGAATCAGCGGAAGGGAGAGAAGATTTCATGATCAAACTCTAAAAAAATGTTGCCGACCCCAGCAGGTATCGAACCAGCGTCCTCCTGATCCGACTGAGTTACCGAGGCCGGCGCTTGGACAAGATGATTTCTCAAACGAAAAAATAAAAGTATCCATGTATCTTTAGGTCGAAGTTGGTGTAGGTACTGAGGTCAAAGGTGGTGTGGGTACTCGGTGTGTGTGTGTGTGTGTGTGTGTGTGTGTGTGTGTGTGTGTGTGTGTGTGTGTGTGTGTGTGTGTGTGTGTGTGTGTGTGTGTGTGTGTGTGTGTGTGTGTGTGTGTGTACATACAACGCCAACTATAACAACGTCTAATGTAATAAAGAAACTTTCGGCCCCTCCCATCGGGGCTTGAACATAAAGATGGGCTGCATGATGCTTCCTCGCAGAGCTGAAACCGACCGTACGCTTGTACTGGTAAACCTCTTAGAGGATCTAAGCCTGCCCAGGGAAAGCGGTGCGAGTCGGACCGTCCACTCTTGTAAACCCTGTTATGTCGCTCACCTGAGTTTTCTGCATCACGAAAACACGCCTACATAATTTTGACTCCCTTGAACCCGACTTTTATTGAGTAAGACTGGGGTTTGCAGGGGTTAACCTATTTTTTCTTATTTCTGCCCTACAATATAGATTGTGGGTACTTGCAAGAACCGCCTCGATGAGGCGGTTCTAACGACTACCTACAATCTATATATTGTAAAGCAGAAATAAGAAAAATATCACATCTTAAAATTTTCATTTTTTTCGGAGATAAAGGTTACAATGTATTCGTACAGGCGTGTTTTCGTAATGGACAGGCCAGTGCTCAGGCGTCCGTCCTTTGTCCGTCGTCTGTCAACATTGACATCTCCTAACCACTGTGACAATTTAAACCAAACTTCACCAGAATGATGCTTGGGAGGTACATACTGAAAGTAGTTAAAAAAATTGGCATCCAAGCAAAACCAGCAAGCAAAACTCTTCTTGTCTGAAACCAGAAAGACCGGGTCTTTGATATTTGGCTTCTTCTAGAGGACCTTGGTATGAAACTTCATCTAGAGGATCTAAACCAAGATTGTTCAAATTGGGCGAAAATGGCCCCGCCCCGGGGCCCACTGGTTTTACATAGGCTTATATAGGGAAAATCTAAAAAATCCTCTTGTGTGAAGCCAGAAAACCTAGGTCTCTGAAATTGGGTATGAAGCTTTATCTAGAGGACCTCTACGAAGATTGTTCTAAAAATAGCTCTGGGACCTAAAAAGCCCAGACTCGGGGCCCTATGGTTTTACATAGGCTTAATTTTGGATCACTGAGTTCATTTAGAATCATTTTGAAAATAGTGTTCTGCTTCATCCGGTGCTAGAGGGCGTGGCCGGTTTTGCACATTTCAGTACTGGTCATAAATGAACAAGCTCAAAAACCGAGTCTGCTCAATGTGAGTTATTGTGATCGGCCTGTGTGTCGTGCGTCGTCAACAATTTCTTCAAATGACATCTCCTAAACCGGTAAATGGATTTCGAAAAAAGTTCACAGGAATGTACCTCTGCGAACGTCATATGCCTGGATCCATGCCTGGAGTCCATATGCCTGGATCTATGTGTGTTTAATGAAGGTGATCTTGTTGAAGTGGGGTAATTAGTATTGATCTTCTCGTCGGTGCCAAAAGCATTTTTCTTTGAGCCACCTCTAGCACTGGTGTGAGTGAGTGTGCTATAGTGTGCTTTGTTGCTGAAGATTCCTTATTTATCTCGTTATAACGACATTTCTCGTTATAACGACTTAGTTTTCTCGTAGTTACAACATAATTATCTCGTAATAACGACATAATTTTCTCGTATTAACGACATAGTTATCTTGAAATAATGAGAAACGTTTTTCTTTTTCTTTTTAAAAGTGGTCCTTCTAGGCTTTCGTACCTCCTAGCCCACTGGCTCGATTTCAGAATAATTCACAGGGTCCCTCTACCAAAACTGCTAAAATGGTTCCGGTCTGCCAGAGCTAAAAATGGAAAAAAAAACAAAACTTTTAAATGACATCTAGCCTACTGGCCCGAATTCAAAACTGTTTCATAGAAATGTTCCTTGTTCCTCTACCACACTTACTAAAATTGCTGCCAGAGCTAAAAATAAAAAAAAACCTGTTTTTTATAGGCTGGTATAGGGACAACCTTTAAAAATCTTCGTCTGAAACCAGAAGGTCCAGGCCTTTGATATTTGATATACAGCTTCATCTAGTGGACCTCCATACCAAGATTGTTCAAATAATAGTCCTGGGGCCAAAAATGTCTCCGCCCGGAGCCCACTAGTTTTACATAGGCTCATAATGAGAAAGTCTTTAAAAATCTCCTTGTCTGAAACCACAAGGCCCAATTCTTTGATATTTGTTACAAAGCTGCATCCGTTGGCTCTACCAAGATTGTTCGAATTATAATCCTCCGGCCAAAATTGATCACTCTCCAATTTTCTCTCCTTTATGTGTCCTTTGTTTCCAAAGAACCCCTACCATAATTTCAGATTTTTATTTTATCTCATTGCAGCTGGTTTTACGTGCCATATGGCGGCCATAAAAAGTCTAGCCGTACTTCGTCCAGTCTGGTTACTTTGAAAATTGAAACGCTTAAGCCGGTGCCAGGAGGCGTATGCAACCTTGCGAACTATACTACTCAAAATAGGTAAGGATCACTTTTTTGACGTCATATATTTTGTCCATATTAGCACCATATCTAATCAAAATGCTACAAAAGGTAAATCGATGTTAGGGCCCCATAAACATGTAATGCAGTTATTGATTTGACGTACATTTTGCACGAGAAGCATGGGAAGAGATAGGGCTCTGTGAGGACGGGCATTGTCATCTTGAAAGCTCATACCTTGTCCATTTGGGCTTTCAAGAAAAGACCTCACTATTGGCTCCAATATCTCGTCCCTGTATTTCACCGCATTCATGGTACCTTCCATTACTTTCAACTGCAATACATGGTCATAAGAAAAGGCTCCCCAGACCATAACACTACCTCCACCACCAGCAACTTTAACGTCAACGCAATCGTTCCTATATCTTTCACCGGGCTGATGTCTAACGGGTCTACGACCGTCCTCTTGATAAAAACAAAACCTGCTTTCATCGGACCTTTATGGTCTTCACTCTTTCTCCACTCTCGAATTCTGTAGTGTTGACGCGCCCTTGCCCAGTTCAGTCTGTCAGTCGTATGATGTGGTCTTAAATTTGGCCTTTTTGCCGGTCTTCGAGATTTCAGACTCCTTGCCAAGAGCCGTTTTGTTAACAAGTTCTCTGGAAACTCGTATGCCCGTTCCCCTTTGAAGCTCTTGTCGCACCTGTTCCGTAGAACAGAACCTGTTCTGACAGGCAAGAATACACATGCGGCGGTCATCTCTCGGCGAAGTGGCTTTTGGTCGACCAGACCTGGGTCTGTCCGTCACATTGCCTGTTTGGCGGTGTTTGGTAAGAAGGCGACTTACTTTGGCTCTGCGTTATGTTCAGTCGCCTGGCTATGTCCTTCTGCTTCATGCCTGATTCCGACATGCCAATTATTCGCCATTTTTCACCAACAGAACATCTTCTTCTAACCATGTTTATTGTTTGTGTGTTCCAAAATGTATACATGGCAAAATGGATATTTGCATGATTTTGACCATGTATCAATATCGGTGAGCTGTGAAGTCGTATTATGCAAAAATAACCTGTTGTATATGAGAATCTTCTCAGAAAAGGCATCTTTTACTGATATCCAAAAATCAAAATCCTTAATTTTGATACGGCAAAATTTTCGGCATTCAAAGACAAATATGCTTAACTTTTTACCAGCGGTAAAGTTGATTTATGGCTATTTGCTTTCATGTACATGTGTACCTGGAAAAAGGTATTGCTTGTATTTTCGTCAAATTTTGATAGTATTTAACTTTAGGTATGGCAGACAGACAAGTTAGGCGTCGTCTACGCAAAGAAGAGATGAATAGGTACATTGGAATGTTTGAGGCTGGGTTGTCACAGAGGGAGGTTGCTCGTGTTCTTGGGGTGACCAAAGCGTTGTCTCAAGAATGTGAACTCGATTCCAGTTGACTGGAAACGTAATGCATCAGCATGCCGGAGGCTGTGAAAGCTCAGCAACTCGAGCTCAAGACCGATTTATCGCTCTACCAGACCGACGTCACCGGTTCAACAACACAACAACGTTACGTAGCGACTTACAGAACGCTTCTGGTGTTCTTTTAAGTACACAGGCCATTAGAAATCGGTTGCATGAAGCTGGCTTGAGGTCACGACGACCTGCAATACGCATCCCATTGACACGACACCATGTTCAGGAGCGTTTAAAATCGGCACGAGATCATGTAACGTGTGCACGTAATGACAGGGCCACCATTCTTTTCACTGATGAATCCAGGTTTTGTGTGGACTTCACTCACAGGCGTGCTAGGGTCTGGCGGATGAGAAATGAACGTTTGTATTGCAGAGCATGATCGTTATGGCGGGGGTTCAGTAATGGTGTGGATGGAATTAACGGTACACTGACGGCAGAGAGGCATGTCAATGAAATTTTGGATGTTCATGTTCGCCCATATGCAGGTGCTATAGGTCCTGATTTCATTCTGGTGGATGATTATGCCCGTGCACATAGAACCTGCATCACCAACCGGTACCTTGAGCAATCTACAATTGTGCGATTGGATTGACCGGCGAGATTCCCTGATTCAAATCCCATAGAACATGCATGGGATATGCTGCAGATAGCCATTTCTTCTCGCGAGGACCAACCAGCAACTATCCTGGTGCTCAGAGAGGCTCTCATTTAGTAGTGGTCCCAGCTTCCTAAGCATAAGCTCCGTAGACTTATCGGTAGCATGCGACGGCGATGTCAGGCCGTAACTAATGCCCATGGGCACCATACATGCTATTAACTTAGCTTAAACTCACAGACTAGTGATTTTCCTGATTTTCAGATTTCGTCCAGCAATCCTAAAATGTTGATTTTCGACCCTTACGTTCCATCCGCCATATTCACGCATCAATGAACACCTACTTGGCCATAACTTTAATAAACATGAATTCTTGAATGAATAACACTTCCATTAAAAGAAGTAGACATTATAAAATGTGATCCTTAGCAAACTTTGAGTAGTATAAATTGCCGTGTATGAAAAGACTCAATAAAACAGTCTCCGATTTTCGTCTATTACGTGTTTTTTGTTTCCAAAGCCAACCCTTTATTGTTTTATTATAAAGGAAAAATCTTTTTGTCTGAAACTGGAAGGCCCAGACCTTTGATACTTTGTAAGCAACTTCATGTAGTGGACATCTACCAAGATTATGCAAAAATAGGCCTGGAAACGATGGCCCCGCCCCCGGCCCCATTGGTTTTTACATAGGCTTGTATAAGGAAAAACTTTAAAAATCTTCTCAAACAAGAATGCCAAGGTCTTTGATATTAAGTATGAAGCTTCATCTACTGGACCTCTACCAAGGTTCTTAAAATTATAGCCTGGGGCCAAAATGGCCAGACCCCGGGGCCAACTCGTTTTACATAGGCTAATATAGGGAAAAGCTTTAAAAAATTTTTTGTCTGAAACAAGAAGGTCCTGATCTTTAATTTTTGGTATGAAACTTCATCTAGTGAACTTCTACCAAGATTGTTCAAATGATAGCCCTGGAACCAAAAATGGCCCCGGCCCCGACGCCCACTGGTTTTAGATAGGTATAAAAAGGGAAATCCTTGCAAAATTCATCTTGTCTGAAACCAGAAGGCCCAGACCTTTGACATTTGGTACTCAGCTGCATCTAGTAGACATCTACCGAGGTTGTTTGAATTATTCCCCTAGGGCCATAAATGGCCCCTCCCCGCTTACTGGTTTTGCATAGGCTTATATAGGGAAAATATTTAAAAATCTTCTTGTCTGAAATCAGAAGGCCCAGGCCAATTATGAAGCTTCATCTAGATGTCCTCTACCACGATTGCTAAAATTAATGCCCTTGGGCCAAAAATGGCCCCGCTCCGGGGCCCAATGATTTTACACAGGCTTATACAGTGAAAACCATCATAATATTCTTGAAACCAGAAGACCCGGATCTTTGATACACGGTACACAGCTTCATCTATTTTACCGTTCAAATTATTGCCCTGGGGCAAAAGATGGCCCCACCGGGCTCCACTGGTTTTACATGGACTTATAAAGGGAAAACCTTTAAAAATCTTCTTGTCTGAAACCAGAAGATCGAGGGTATTCACTTCTAACACAGCTTTGCAATTGTCTAGTGGACCTTTACCAAGTTTGTTCAAATTATAGCCCTGGGGCCAAATGAAATTTGCACAGGCTTATCTAAAGAAAACCTTCAGAATATTCCTGTATGAAGAAACATTTAAAAATCTTCATGTCTGAAACTAGAAGATCTTTGAATTTTGGTATGAAGCTTCATCTAATAGGCCTACCACGGCTGTTCAAATTATAGTCCAGAGGCCAAAAATGGCCCTCCCCAGGGCCCACTGGTTTTACATCGCCTTATATAGAGAAACCCTTTAAAATCTTCTTGTCTGAAACTAGAAGGCCCAGATCTTTTATATTTGATATGAAGCTTCGTCTAGTTGACTTCTATCAAGATTGTTCAAATTATTGCAATCATCAAAAATGGCCCCTCCCCGGGTCCTACTGGTTTTATATAGGCTTATATGGGGAAAAACTTTAAAATTCTTTTTGTCAGGAACTCGAAGGACGTGCTCTTCAATATTTGGTATTAAGCTTCATCTGGTCGACCTCTATCAGGAATGTTCAAATTGTTGCCCTGGGGCCAAAAAATGGCCCCGCCCTGGGTTTCCACAGGTTGTTCATTGTCGTAAATATATAGGGAAAATCTTTAAAAGTCTTCGTATCTGAAACCAGAAGGAAACAAAGCTTTGTCTAGTGGAAATTTTTCAAAATTATAATATGTTCTATAAAAGGGTTATCCTTTGGAAGCAAGGAATACACCACAGAAGTGAAAAATATAGAGTGTACATGTTTTCTGGGCCAGACTAGCTAGTTTCGGCCAATTAGGCCTCATCAGTGACCCTCAGATATTTTCAAAATTCCACAATGGAATCAATGATCCCAAAGGACAAGAAAATATAATCTTCACTATGATGTAGGGCAGGGAGACGTTATAACCCTGGGGCCAAAAAGGGCCTGCCCCTTACACAAGGATACCCTTTGAAAATATTCGAGTCTGAAACCAGAAGTCCCAGGTTGGTGATATTTGGTATGCATGCTCATCTAGTGAACTTCTAGTGGACATTTAAACGTACATAGTCCTATGTAGAGATAACATAGTCTTTTATACTAGGCTTTTTACATTTGGCGTTGACTGCAACGCCTTATGTAACAACGCCTGATGTAATACACTCAGAACATTTCATAGAATCTTGAGTATTATCATTAATAAGATCAGAGTTGCGTTGGCATCTTTCAAGAAGCACAGCCTCCCAAAAGAAGTTACCATACCACCTTCGATCCCGATGTCCACCCCACATTCGGCCCCAAGATATATGGATATTTGTTAATTTTAACTTTTTCATTCGGGATTTCGTCTTGTCCTAGACGAAACTCAGTTGATTACATTAAGCGTTGTTTCATTTGGCGTTGAATGCAACGCCTAATGTAATACACTCAGAACATTTAATAGAATCTTGAGTAATATCATAAATAAGAATAGAATTGCATAGGTAGCTTTCAAGAAGCACAGCCCCCACCTCCCACACACCCCAAGTACCCACACCGCCTTTGACCCAGTATCCAAACCACATTCGACCCCAAGATATATAGATACTTTAACAATGCCTGATGTAATACACTCAGAACATTTAATAGACCATTGAGTAATATCATTAATTAGAATATCTTAGTTGGTATCTTTCATCAAGAAGCACACCCCCTCCCACAGAACCCTAGTACCAACACCACCTTTGGCCCCAGTACCCACACCACCTTCGACCCCAAGATTTATGAATATTTTATGAATTTAACTTTTTCATTTGAGATTTCATCTTGTCCTAGACGAAAGTTACTTTATTACATTAGGCTTTGTTACATTTTGGCGTTGACTGCAACGCCAAATGTAACAACGCCTAATGTAATACACTCAGAACATTTCGTAGAATCTTGGGTGTTATCATACATAAGAACAGAGTTGCATTGGTATCTTTCATGATGCACAACCTCCAACCCCGAGTTCCCACTCCACCTTCGATCCCGGTGCCCACACCACCTCCACTGAGATATATGTATATGATTTTAACCAGGAAAAATGGATATTTGATAATTTTAACTTTTTCATTTTAGTCTTGTCCTCGACGAAAGTCAGTTTATTACATTAAGCGTTGTTACATTTGGCGTTGACTGCAACGCCTAATGCAATTATGCCTAATGTAATACACTCAGAACATTTCACAAAATCTTAATTAGAATATAGTTGCGTTGGTATATTTCAAGAAGCACAGCCTCCCCCCCCAACCCCCAACACAACCCAGGTACCCACAACACCTTTGGCCCCAGTACCCATACCACCTTCCACCCCAAGATATATGTATATGATTTTAACTTTTGCATTTTTGCGATTTCAACTTGTCCTAGACTAAAGTGACTTTATTACATAAGGCGTTGTTACATTTGGAGTTGACTGCAACGCCTAATGTAACAACTCCTAATGTAATACACTCAGAACATTTCATAGAGTCTTGAGTATTATCATTAATAAGATCAGAGTTGCGTCGGTGTCTTTCAAGAATTACAACCTCCCAACACAAGTTCCCACAACACCTTCGTTCCCGGTGCCCACACCACATTCGACCCCAAGATATATACACATTTGATAATTTTAACTTTTTCATTTGAGATTTCGTCTTGTCCTGGACGAAAGTCAGTTTATTGCATTAAGCGTTGTTACATTTGGCGTTGACTGCAACGCCAAATGAAATTACACTCAGAACATTTAACAGAATCTTGAGTATTATCATTAATAAGAACAGAGTTGCGTTGGTATCTTTCAAGAAGCACAACCTCCCACCCAAGATCCCACACCACCTTCGACCAAAAGATATATAGATATTTGATAATTTAACTTTTTCATTTGAGATTTCGTCTTGTCCTATACGAAAGTCAGTTTATAACATTAAGCGTTGTTACATTTGGCGTTGGTTGCAACGCCTAATGCAACAACGCCTAATGTTATAAACTGGTTTATTACATTTGGCGTTGTATTACATTATGGGTTGTCACAAAGCAGCCCTCATAGAGATGATTTTGAAAAGCAACAAATGTGATATAAGGAACATAAGCACAAGCAGGCTGATTCTGGTATACGTCATGTTCAATTTGTGTTCTAAGTTTCAACTTTGAAGCCCGTATAGTTCCTGCAAAAATTGTAGCACAAAACTTACAGTTGGCTTACAGTTGTACAAGGCCTGTTCTTGCAGCAGGAAAAGGTAGAGGGGAATGGTGTTTTTTCTTCTGTCTGTACACTTCCATTCATTATCCCTCACGTTCATCACCTCTACTATCTTTATCCCTTATCTTCCATTCTTTTGGAGACGACAGAAAATGACCCATAAGGGTTGACTGTTTCAGTCAATCAGTCTATTTCCTAGCAAAAGTATTTATGTTGCCAATATTTCTACCAAGCTTAGCCTCTGTTTATTTATTATATGAATTTTTGGTTCCATTTTGCACATCATAAAAGGCACATGATAATTCAAGAAAGCTTTAAATTGTAAATTACCGCTTTATATTTATGTAAGATTTATGTCCCTTGTAAGAAGTAAATGCTGTTAATCGTACATTTCTTATCTACTGTAGCAAGAAGGCCATGATGGCACTGGATCGCTCAAAATAGGATAACATGTAGGCCTCTTGGTCCCCGGTCTATAATTTGATCAATCTGTGACGAGGAAAAGCATCATACCAAATATCAACGAACTGAACCTTCTGGTTAAGATTTTCACCATATAAGTCAGTGTAAAACCATGGCAGGGGCATTTTTGACCCTAGGAGTTATAATTTGAACGATTTTGATAGACTGCACACCAAATACCAAAGACCTGGGCGTTATTTTTAAGATTTTCCCTTTATGTAAAACCAAAGGACCCCATGGGCTATTTGAACAATCTTGGTAGAGGTTTACTAGATGAAGCTTCATACCAAAGGGCCTTGTGGTTTCTTTATAAGCCTATGAAAAACCAAAGGGCCCCGGGGCAGGGGCATTTTTGACCCGAGGTTGTAATTTGGACAATCTTGATAGAGGTCCACTAGAAGAAGCTTCACACAAAAATTCAAAGATCTCGCCTTGCGGTTTCTTAATAAGTCTTTGTAAAACCAAAGGACCCCGGGGCGGGGGGCATTTTTTGGCCCCAGGGCTATACTTTGAACAATCTTGGTAGAGCTGAAGCTTCATACCAAAGCCTTGTGGATCCAGAGAAGATTTTTTTATATACAGTGAACCTAAAAAGAAACGCAACTTGACAATTTGTGCGGGAAGTTAATTGAAGTGCATCATCCATACTAATTGAAGATACCTTTTTGACAGCCTCTTCAATGATATGATTTGGATAATTTCCCTCCTGAAAACATTTCTTTAGTTGGTAATGCTCATTTCAAAACTAACATTATCAGATGTTATACGCCTATAACGTTTGCCTGACTATATGAAATGCCCTATTTGCAAGAGAGCGGATGACATGAAGAAAATTCAATATACTGATGGCAATATGTGCTTTTTTTATAAACACTGGTTTGAAACACTGGCTCACCATTTTCACTTTTGTGAATATTCACGTCAATGAATGTAGCATCTTGGTTAGAATAATTGAAATAGAACTAAATAGTATTATGATTGAATGATTGATTTCGAAAATAAAATCATGCAAGTGCTGTTCACTATAATTCCAAATCATAAAAATGTCATCCAGGAACCTTAACCAGATCAAAGGTTTTTTATCACATGAATCAAGAAAATCCATCTCCAGTTTTCCTATAAATAAAGAGAACAGGGTGCCATTTTAGTACCCATAGAACCTGATGGTAGTTCTTGCCATAAAACTGAAAATGTTTTTAGTCAGCACAAGATTAATAAGTTTTGAAATGGTTGATCTTGCCGCCAGTGAATACCCGCCTTCAGACATGAAAAGATCACACTTTAATACCATCATCATGAGGAATATTGCTATAAAGCGATGTAACATCTAAAGTTTTGAAATTGTTGATCTTGCCTCCATTGAATACCCGCCTTCAGACATGAAAAGATCACACGCTTTAATACCATCATCTTGAGGAATATTGCTATAAAGTAACCAAAAAGGCACTTTGTGGGATGGCTTTTAAGCTATGGATTTTGGTAATAAAGTCGGATGTATCTTTCACGTATGAAAGGCAAAGATTCCAGAGGATTGCAGAACTTGGCATCTCACATGTGATCCGAGCCAGACTCGGACCATTGCGATGTGAAATGGTATTTTGGTCTCACGGTATATAGAGTGGGTGCTCATTTCATAAAAGATGCGCGCAATGAAAACAGATTTATTTAAAGGACTGAATAAGTGTGACTGCTGATGCTGGTAGTAGTAGCAGTAATGCTGCTGTTACTGTTATCTTCACGTCGAACTTCAATGACGAAATCTTATCCTAGTGCGCAGATTTCGCAGATGCGCAGAAGTAAGCTACATGGCTGTAAGATACTCTTTTTATGAAAGGCATGAATACTAATGAAAGTTACTCTATATGTCATAAGACCAAGAGTCCCACAGATGGATAATGACGTCTGTCTCCAAGACTTGATTGTTCGATTTGAGGTTTAACGTCCCCGTCATCACTATTTTCGTAATTTTGAAGACTTTGCTTCCAATTTTGTGGATTTTTTCCCGACATTGAGATGAAATTACATCTCAAGCCCTGCAGCCCAATGAAACCAATAGGGTTAATATGCATAATCGGTCTGACTCGCACCACTTTGCCACTCGTAAGCGCTGTATGAGTACTCATGTGCGGTCGGTTTCAGCTCTTTGTGGAAGCACCATGGAGCCTGGTCTATTCTCCAAGCCCCGATGGACGTGGCTCTATTACATGTACTGAGTATACCTGATAGCACAAGACATTTCTAACATTCTAACTTCTAATGTCTAACTCCTTACTTCTCAATCCCTATCGCCCAAAGAAACCAACAGGGTTTATAGGCATGGACGGTCCGACTCGCACCCCTTTGCGTGGGCAGGCTTACCATAGTGTAGTTTATATTTTCTTGTCCTTGGGGATCATTGATTCCATTGTGAAAATTTGAAAATATTTGAGGGTCACTGATGAGGCCTAATTGATCGAAACTAGCTAGTTTGGCCTAGAAAACCTGTACACTCCATGTTTTCCAGTTTTGTAGTGTATTCATTGCTTCCAAAGGACAACCCTTTCTATAACATATATAACGTCACTACATTTGGTATCTGGGAATGTGTGGCGGCGGTAAAATGTCTCCCTGCCCTACACCATAGTGTAGTTTATATTTTCTTGTCCTTTGTGATCATTGATTCCATTGTGAAACTTTTGAAAATATTTGAGGGTCATTGATGAGGCATAATTGACCTAAACTAGGTAGTCTGGCCCAGAAAACCTGTATACTCCATACTTTCATTCCTTGCTTCCTATCTAGAATATATTTAACGTCACTACAGGTGGTGTCTGGGAATGTTTGGCGGTCGTAAAAGTCTCCTTGCCGTACACCATAGTGTAGTTTATATTTTCTTGTCCTTTGGGATCATTGATTCCATTGTGAAATTTTGAAAATATTTGAGTGCCACTGATGAGGCCTAATTGACCGGAACTAGCTAGTCTGGCCCAGACTAGTCTGACCTGTACACGCCAAGTGTTGTAGTGTATTCCTTGCTTCCAAAGGATACCGATTTCTATAACATATATAACGTCATTTCAGCTGGTGTCTGGGAATGTGTGGCGGCCGTAAAAGTCTCCCTTCCCTACACCATATTGCAATTAATATTTTCTTTTCCTTTGGGATCATTGATTCCATTGTGAAATTTTGAAAATATTTGAGGGTCACTGATGAGGCCTAATTGACCGAAACTAGCTAGTTTGGCCCAGAAAACCTGTACGCTCCATGTTTTCCCAGTTTTGTAGTGTATTTCTTGCTTCCAAAGGACAACCCTTTCTAGAGCATATTTAATGTCACTACAGCTGGTGTCTGGGAATGTGTGGCGGCCGTAAAAAGTCTTCCCGTCCTACACCATAGTGTAGTTTATATTTTCTTGTCCTTTGGGATCATTGATTCCATTGTGAAATTTTGAAAATATTTGAGCGCCACTGATGAGGCATAATTAGCCGAAACTAGTTAGTCTGGTCCAGAAAACCATATTTTCCAGTTTTGTAGTGCATTCCTTGCTGTCAAAGGATAACCCTTTACAGAACATATTTATATCCTCTAAGCGGTTTACCAGTACTCTTGTGCGGTCGGTTTCAGCTCTGCGTGGAAGCATCATGCAGCCAATCTATTTCTTCATGCCCCAACGGGCAAGGGCCGATGTATGTATGTAGGCAGGGCAGGACAGGGCATGGTAGTTATGAAGGTAGTTACCTAACTGGAAAGGCAGGTAGGGTAGGGTAGGGTACAGGGTAGGGTAGGGTAGGGTACACAAAACCCATCTACCTGCCTACCCATCCGTCAGGCCCGCCCGACCGCCCGCCTGCCTGCAAGCCAAACCACCAACCCGGCCACCCACCTACCTACCTAAAATCGACCTTGCTACCTACCTAACTTCATACCTACCTACCTTTCTAATTACCTCCCTGCCCACCGACCAATAAGCATGTCTACCTACCTGCCTACCTACATACCTTCTGAACCTACCTTCCTATTTACATGCCTGCCTACCTTCCCTAAAGACCTACCTACCCACCTATCTACCTACCTGCCTACCTGTCTGCCTGCCTACTTACCTACCTGACTACGTACCTACCTAAAACCGTACACTACTACTGTATGTATGTAGGTATGTATGTGGTTAGGCATGCAGGCAGGCAGGTCGGTAGGTAGGTGGGCTTGATTTGAGGTTTAACGACTCCGTCAACACTTTATATAACATTTTGGACACGTCGCTTCCAATTTTGTGGGACTTTTACCCGACATTGAGATGAAATGACATCTCAAGCCCTGTCGCCCAAACGATTTATAAGCATGGATGGTCCGACTCGCAGCACTTCTACTACTATATGTATGTAGGTATGTAGATAAGTAGGTAGGTAGGTTGGTAGGTAGGTAGAAATCACCATTCATTGGCGTTTCATACCCTTACTGCAAGAACTGACATTTATAAAGAATCGTTCTTCCCCCGAAACTAGAAATTGGAATGCTCATCCCGATTCGATTATTTGTACAGCTGAAGGTGCTGATGACTGTGTAACTAAGTTTACCTCTTTGGTTAGAGCTAGGGACTAACTTTCCATATCACAGGTCCTGGTGTATGAATGCCATTTTACGTGTCGCCAGTAACAATTCTGATTCTGATACTTTGCCTTGGCAGCCTTAGATCTTCCAAGCGGTTTATTGAAAATATTTGAGCGCCACTGATGAGGCATATTTGGCCGAAACTAGTAAGTCTGGTCCAGAAAACCATATTTTCCAGTTTTGTAGTGCATTCCTTGCTGTCAAAGGATAACCCTTTACAGAACATATTTAGACCCTCTAAGCGGTTTACCAGTACTCGTGTGCGGTCGGTTTCAGCTCTGCGTGGAAGCATCATGCAGCCCATCTATTTCGTCACGCCCCGATGGGCGGGGGCCGGTAGGTAGGGCGGGCGGGCAGACAAGCAGGCATGCAGGGGCTAGTAGGTAGGTAAATAGGGAGGTAGATAGGAAGGTAGGTATGTCTGTAGTTACTTACCTGGAAAGGAAGGTAGGTGGACACGTAGGCATGTAGGTAGGTTGTGGGGGTTAGTATTTGGGTTTGTAGGAAGGTAAGTTGGCAGGTATGGCGGATGGGCAGGTAAGTAGGTAAGACTGTCCGTAGTTAGGTAGATAGGTAGGTTGAATAGGAAGGGTGGGTACCTACCTACCTACCTACCTGAAACCTGAAACCGTACATTACTACTGCAGGCAGACAGGCACGCACACTCGCACCTATCTACACACAACACACCGACCCTCCCCTCCAAAGCTACCTGTCTGCCTACCTACCACCTATATACGTACCTAACTACGTACATAACTATCTACCTATCTATCCCAAACTCACCTACACTCCCACGCCTACCAACGTACTTGCCTGCCTTCCTACCAACGTACGTGTCTGCCCCCGTACTGCCTGCCTGCCTACCCGTTCTGCCTGCCTGCCAGCCTTCCCGTTCTGCTTGCCTGCCTATTGGCTCTGTCCGCCTGCCTGCCTACCTACACGTTCAGCTTGCCTGTCTGCCTATCCGTTCTGCTTGCCTTTCTGCCTACCCATTCTGCTTGCCCACGTGCCTACCTGATCTGCCGGCCTACCTGCTCTACCTGCCTACCCGTTCTGCCGGACTGCCTACCCGTTCTGCCAGCCTACATGCCCGCTCTGCCTGTCTACCTGCCTGCCCGTTCTGCCTGCCTGCCTGCATGCCCGTTCTGCCTGCCTGCCCGTTCTGCCTGCCTGTTCTGCCTGCCTGTCCGTTCTGCCTGCCTGTTCTGCCTGTTCTGCCGCCTGCCTACCTGACTGACTGACCGTTCAGCCTGCCTGCCTGTTCTGCCTGCCTACCCGCCTGCCTGTTCGGACTGCCTGCCTGCCCGCCCGTTCTGCCTGCCTGCCAGCCCGTTCTGCCTGCTTGCCTGTTCTGCCTGCCCGTTCTGCCTGCCTGTTCTGCCTGTTCTGCCTGTCTGCCTGTTCTGCCTACCCGTTCGGACTGCCTGCCTGCCCGCCCGTTCTGCCTGCCAGCCCGTTCTGCCTGCCCAGTCTGCCTGCCTGCCTGTTCTGCCTGACAATTCTGCCAGACTGACTGCCTGCCCGATCTGCCTGCCTGTCCGTGCTGAATGCCTGCCCGTTTTGTCTGTCTGCCTGCCTGCCTGCCCATTCTGCCAGACTGCCTGCCTGCACGTTCTGTCTGCCTATCCGTTCTGCCTGCCTGCCCATTCTGCCTGTCGGCATGCCTGCTCGTTCTACCTGCCTGGCCGTTCGGCCTGCCTGTCTAATTGCCCTTTCGGCCTGCCTGACTGCCTGCCTACCTGCCTGCCCGTTCTGTCTGCCTGCCAGCCCGTTCTGTCTGTCTGTCTGCCTGCTCGCTCTTCCTACCTGCCTGTCCATTTTGTCTGCCTCCTACCTGTCCGTGCTGTCTTCCTGCCAGCCAATTCTGCCGCCTGCCAGCCTGACTGACTGACCATTCTGCCTGCCTGCCTGTTTTGCCTGCCTACCTGCCTGCCCGTTCGGACTGCCTGCCTGCCGGCCCGTTCTGCCTGCCAGCCCGTTCTGCCTGCCTGCCCGTTCTGCCTGCCTGTTCTGTCTGCCTACCTGCCCATTCTGCCAGACTGACTGCCTGCCCGTTCTGCCTGCCTGTCCGTTCTGTCTGCCTGCCCGTTCTGCCTGCCTGCCTGTCCGTTCTGGGTGTCTGCCTGCCCATTCTGCCAGACTGCCTGCCTGCACGTTCTGACTTCCTGTCCGTTCTGCCTGGCTGCCCATTCTGCCTTTGGCATGCCTGTCCGTTCTGCCTGCCTGGCCGTTCGGCCTTCCTGTCTAATTGCCCTTTCGGCCCGCCTGACTGTCTGCTTACCTGCCTGCCCATTCTTTCCTTCTGCCTACCAGCCAGCCCGTTCTGTCTGCTTGCCTGCCCGTCCTGCCTGTCTGTCTGCCTGCCCGCTCTGCCGGCCTGCCTATCTGCTCGTTCTGCCTGCTTGTCTGCCTGTGCGTTCTGCCTGCTTGCCTGCCTGCCCGTTCTGCTGCTTGCCTGCCCGTTCTGCCTGCCTGCCTTCCCGTTCTGCCTGCTTGCCCCTTCTGCTTGCCCGTTCTGCCTGCGTGCCAGTTCTGTCTGCCCGGCCTGCGTGCCCGTTCTGCCTGCCCGGCCTCCCTTGCCTTCCCGTTCTGCCTTGCCTACCCTACCCGGTCTGCCTGCCTATAACCGCATACTACTACTGTAGGTAGGTAAGTAGGCAGGTAGGTAGGTAGGTAGGAAGGTCGTTTTTTTTTTGTATGTATGTAGGTAGGTATGTGGGGGTAGGTAGGCAGTATTTGTCAGTTTACCCAGCCAGTACAGTGCACATTCTTTCGCCATAAACTGACAACTGCCCTTCTTGAATCAGCGGAAGGAAGAGAATGACCATAGAAAAGATTTCATGATCAATCTCCCCGACAGAATGTTGCCGACCCCGGCAGGTATCTAACCCGCGTCCTCCTGATCACCAGTCAGACGCGCATCCGACCGAGCTACCGAGGCCGGCAAAGGTAGGTAGGTAGATATGTAGGAGTGGGATGGTAGGTGTGGGATGGCAGTTGGGTCTTTGGCAGGCAGGCAGGCAGGCAGGGTCTGGTTAGTTGTCAGGTAGGCAGGCAGGTAGGTATGAAGGTAGGAAGTTGGGTAGGAAGGTAGGTAGTTGGGTAGGAAGGTATGTAGATTTGATGGGTGGGTGGGCTGGCAGGCAGGCGTGCGGGCGGGACTATGGGTAGGTAGTTAGGTAGGTAGGTAGGTAGGTTAGGGAGGGTAGGTGGATTTTGTGTAGATAGGTACCTACCTACCTACCTACCTACTTACTTACCTACCTACAGTAGAAGTAAACGTTTAAAGGCAGGCAGACAGAACAGGGCAGGCAAGGTAGAACGCGCAAGCAAGACAGGCCGGGCAGGCAGAACGGGCATTCAGGCCAGGCAGGCAGAACGGGCAGGCAGGCACACAGGCTGGAAAAAAGGTAGGCAAGCATGTAGGCAGAACGGACAGGCATGCAGGCAGAACGGGCATGCAGAACCGGTAGGCAGGCAGGCAGAACGGTTATGCAGCCAGGCAGAACGGGTAGGCAGGGAGGCAGGTATGCAGGCAGAATGGGTAGGAAAGCAGATAGAACGGATAGGCAGGCAGAACGGAAAAGCAGGCAGACAGGCAGGCAGAATGGGTAGAAAGGCAGTCAGGCAGAACGGGTAGGCAGGCAGATAGGCAGAACAGGTCGGTAGGCATGTAGGCAGAACAGGTAGGCAGGCAGGCAGAACGGACAGGGAGGTAGTACAGAGGCAGGCAGGTCCGTTGGGGGCGGGCAGGTACGTTGGTAGGCAGGCCGGCAGGTACGTTGGTAGGCAGGCAGACAGGTACGTTGGTAGGCAGGCGGGTAGGTACGTTGGAAGACAGGCGGGTAGGAAGGTAGGTCGGTTTTGGGTAAGTATGTAGGTGGGTGGGTGAGTTGGTGGGTTGGTGGCTGGATGGCTGTTGGGCGGGCGGGCGGGCGGGCTTACCGGTAGGTAGGTAGGTGTGGGAGGGTAGGTGAGATTTGGACAGAAAGATAGGTAGATATTTATGTACGTAGTTAGGTTCCTAGGTAGGTGGTAGGTAGGCAGGTAGGTAAGGTGGGGGTAGGTGTGTTTTGTGTAGATATGTGCCTGCCTCCTGTAGTAATGTACGGTTTAAGGTAGGTAGGTAGGTACCCACCCCCCCCCCTTTTCAACCTATAGTAGTCGCAGATAAGATTGACTTGGCGGATCTATTCAGGTGTTGTCAATATGTGTCAAAGTCGCTGAGTCCACCAGAAGATTCGGTAGTGCCTTTCGCACGCTTTCTACAAAATGGTCATATACGCCGCAGCTATGCTTGTGTTACAGTTGAATTCACACAATCGGGTGACTTGGTTTACCTTTTTGTTAATGGAATATTCCTAAGGCAGGTACAAACGATAGCTCCGCCTTGTCAATCTTATCTGCAGCTTCTATACCTATCTACCTAACTACCGACATTCTTACCTACCTACCTATGTACAAACCCAACCGCTATACCTACCTACTTACCAACCTACCTTCCTACGATCCATAATATTAACCGACACAACCTACCTACATACCTACGTGTCCACCTACCTACCTTTCTTGGGCGATAACTACCTACATACCAACGTTCCTATCTACCTCTCTATTTACCCACCTACAAACCCCTGCATGCCTGCCTGTCTGCCCGTCCGCCCTATCTACCGGCCCACGCCCATCGGGGCTTCGCGAATTAGAAGGGCTGCATGATGCTTCCACGCAGACCTGAAGCCGACCGCACATGAGTACTGGTAAACCGCTTGGAAGATCTAAGGCTGCCCGGGCAAAGTGTTGTGAGTCGGACCAATCATGCTTATAAATCCTTTTGGCGACAGGGCTTGAGATGTCATTTCATCTCAATATCGGGCAACAGTCCCACAAAATTGGAAGCAACGTCTCCAAAATGTCCTATAAAGTGTTTATGGGGTCATTAAAACTCAAATCAAACGTAACTACCTACATAACTACCTACCTACCTACCTACCTACCTACCTACCTACAAACCTAACAACCTACCCACACACATACTTATATACAAAAAAACGACCTTCCTATCTACCTACCTATCTACCTACCTACCTACCTGCCTACATACATACCCACCTACATAATTACCTACCTACAGTAGTATTATGCTGTTATAAGCAGGCAGACAGGGTAGGGTAGGCAAGGCAAAACGATAAGGCAAGGCATACCGGGCAGGCAGGACGGGCACGCAGGCCAGGCAGACAGAACGGGCAGGCAGGCAGAACGGGCAAGCAGAACGGGAAGTCAGGCAGAACGGGAAGGCAGGCATGCAGAACGGTCAAGAAGGCAGCAGAACGGGCAGGCAGACAGGCAGGCAGAACGGGCAGACAGGCAGGCAGAGCGGACTGGCAGGCAGGCAGAACAGGCAGGCAGGCCTGCAGGTAGGCAGAAGGCAGAATTGGCAGGCAGGTAGCCAGGCAGTCAGGCAGGCTGAACGGGCAGTTAGGAAGACAGGCAGAACGGGCAGGCATGCAGGCAGGCAGAACGGGCAGGCAGGTAAACAGGCAGAACGGGCTGGCAGGCAGGCAGGCAGAACGGGTGGGCAGGCAGACAGAACGGACAGGCAGTTAGGCAAGCAGAACGGAAAGGCAGGACGAGCAGGCAGGCGGCAGAATTGGCGGGCAGGCAGACAGAACGGGCAGATAGGCGGCAGGCAGAACGGACAGGCAGACCAGGCAGGCATAACGCGTAGGCAGACAGGCAGAACTGGCAGGCAGGCAGAACGGGCAGGCATGTAGACAGACAGAGCGTGCATGTCGGCAGGCAGAACGGCTAGGCAGGCCGGCAGACAGGCAGAAACGGGTAGGCAAATAGAACAGGCAGGCAGGTGGAACATGTAGGCAGGCAAGCAGAAAGGGTAGGCAGACAGGTAAGCAGAACGGGTAGGAAGACAGGCAAGCAGAACAGGTAGGTAGGTAGGCAGGCAGACAGAACCAATAGGCAGGCAGACAGGCAGGTACGTGTCGGGTACGTAGGTAAGTAGGTAGGTGTTGGAGTGTAGGTGAGTTTGGGGTAGATAGGTAGGTTGGTAGGTAGTTATGTACGTAGTTTGATATGTATGTATGTGATAGGTAGGCAGGCAGACAGGTAGGTAGCGAGGGGAGTAGTCGGTGTGTTTTGTGTAGATAGGTGCGTGCGTGTGTGCCTGCCTGCAGTAGTAATGTTCGGTTTCAGGTAGGTAGGTACCCATCCAACCTATTCAACCTACCTATCTACCTAACTATCAACATTCTTACCTACCTACCTACCCACCCGCCATACCTACCAACTTACCTTCCTACAATCCCAAATACTAACCCCCCCACAACCTACCTACATACCTACGTGTCCACTCACCAGTCTTTTTCAGGTAGGTAACAACCTACATACCTACCTTCCTATCTACCTCCCTATTTACCTACCTTCTAACCCCTGCATGCCTGCTTCTCTGCCCGCCCGCCCACCCGCCCTACCTACCGGCCCCCGCCCATTTGGGGCTTCACGAAATAGATGGGCTTCATGATGTTTCCACGCAGAGCTGAAACCGACCGCACACGAGTACTGGTAAACAGCTTGGATGATCTAAAGTTGCCAAGGCAAAATATCGGAATCAGAATTGTTACAGTTGGCACGTCAAATGACATTCATACACCAGGACATGTAATATGGGAAGTTAGGCCCTAGCTCAAACCAAAGAGGTAAACTTAGTTACACAGTTATCGGCACCTTCAGCTGTCGAAATAATCGAATCGGGATGAGCATTCCGATCTCTAATGGTTCGGGGGAAGAACTATTATTTGTAAATGTCAGTTCTTGCAGTAAGCGTCTGAAACGCCAATGAATAGTGATTTCTACCTACCTACCAACCTAGTTACCTACTTACCTACATACCTTCATACATACAGTAGTAGTGTACGGGTAGAAGTGGTGCGAGTTGGACCATCTATGCTTATAAATCTTTTGGGCGACCTACGGACCTACATACCTTCCTACCTACATGCCTACCTACCTACACACCTACCTAACTGATTGCCTGCCTGCTACCAACTTACCTACCTACTTATTTGCATACTTACATATATACAGTAGTAGTGTACGGTTTTAGGAAGGTAGGTAGTCAGATAGGTAGGTAAGTAGGCAGGCAGACAGGTAGGCAGGTCTTTAGGGAAGGTAGGCAGGCAGGTAAGTAGGTAGGGAGGTTCAGAAGGTAAGCAGGTAGGCAGGCAGGTAGACAGGCTAGTTGGTAGGTGAGCAGGGAGGTAATTAGTAAGGCAAGTAGGTAGGTAGGTATGAAGTTAGGTAGGTAGCAAGGTGGGTAGGTAGATTTTAGGTAGGGAGTCGGGTCGCCGGGTTGGTGGGTGGGTGGGCTTGCAGTCGGGCGGGCGGACCTGACGGGCGGGTAGGTAAGTAGGTAGGTACCCTACCCCTACCCTACCCTAACATCCTAATATCCTAATACCCTACCCTCTACCCTACCCTACCCTACCCTACCCTACCCTACCCTACCCTACCCTACCCTACCCTACCCTACCCTACCCTACCCTACCCTATCCTACCCTATCCTACCCTACCCTACCCACCCTACCCTACCCTACCCTACCCTATCCTTTCCTACCCTCACCTACCCTACCGTACCCTACCCTACCACATCGGCCCTTGTCCGTTGGGTATGAAGAATAGATTGGCTGCATGATGTTTCCATGCAAGGCTGAAACCGACCACACAAGAGTACTCGTAAACCGCTTAGAGGATCTAAATATGTTCTAGAAAGGGTTATCCTTTGGAAGCAAGGAATACACTACAAAACTGGAAAACATGTAGTGTACAGTTTTCTGGACCTACCCATCTACATACTTACTTTCCTACAGTAGTAGTATACGGTTAAAGGCAGGCAGACAGGGTAGGGCAGGCAAGGCAGAACGGGAAGTCAATGTAGACCGGGCAGGCAGAACGGGCACGCAGGCCAGGGAGACATAACGTGCAGGCAGGCAGAACGGGCAAGCAGAACGGCAAGTGAGGGAGAACGGGAAGGCAGGCAGGCAGAACGGGCAAGCAGGCAACATAACGGGCAGGCAAGCAAGTAGGCAGAACGGGCAGGCAGACAGGCAGGCAGAGCGGGCTGGTAGGCAGGCAGGACGAGCAGGCAGGCAGGCAGACAGAACGGGCTGTCAGGTAGGCAGAAGGCAGAATGGGCAGGCAGGAAGGCAGGCCGTCAGGAAAGCAGAACGGGCAGTTAGGAAGACAGACAGAACGGGCAGGCAGGCAGAATGGGCAGGTATGCAGGCAGGCAGAACGGGAAGGCATGCAGGCAGGCAGAACGGGCAGGCGGGTAGACAGACAGAACGGGCTGGCAGGCAGGCAGGCAGGCAGAACGGTCAAGCAGGCAGAACGGGCATGCAGGCAGGCGACAGAATTGGCTGGAAGGCAGACAAAACGGGCAGGTAGGCGGCTGGCAGAACGGACAGGCAGAACTGGCAGGCAGACAGGCAGAACGGACAGGCTAGCAAATGGGCATGCGTGCAGGCAGGCAGAACGGGCAGGCAGGTAGACAGGCAGAGTGGGCATGTAGGCAGGCAGAACGGGTAGGCAGGCCGGCAGGCAGGCAGAACGGGTAGGCAGGTCGGCAGGCAGAACAGGTAGGTAGGCAGGCAAGCAGAACGGGTAGGCAGACAGGTAAGAAGAACGGGTAGGAAGACAGACAAGCAGAACGGGTAGGTAGGCAGACAGAACCAAAAGGCAGGCAGGCAGAACGGGTACGCTGGCAGGCAGGCAGAACGGGTAGGCAGGCAGGCAGTATTGTGGCAGGCAGGTACGTTGGTAGGCAGGCTGGCAGGCAGGTAAGTTGGCAGGCATGCAAACAGGTACGTTGGTAGGCAGGTAGACAGGTAGGTTGGTAGACAGACAGGCGGGTACGTTTCGGGTAGGTAGGTGTTGGAGTGTAGGTGAGTTTGGGGTTAATAGGTAGGTAGGCAGTTATGTACGTAGTTAGATACGTATGTAGGTGATAGGTAGGCAGACAGGCAGGTAGGTAGGGAGGGGAGGGTCGGTGTGTTTTGTGTAGATAGGTGCGTGCATGCCTGCCTTCAGTAGTAATGTACGGTTTCAGATAGTTAGGTACCCACCCACCATATTCACCCTATCTATCTACCTAACTACCGACATTCTTACATACCTACCTACCCACCCGCAATACCCACCAACTTACCTTCCTACAATCCCAAATACTAACCCTCACAACCTACCTACATACCTACGTGTCCACCCACCTGCCTTTCCAGGTAGGTAACTACCTACATACCAACCTTCCTATCTACCTCCCTATTTACCTACTAGTAAACCGTTTGGAAGATCTAAGGCTGTCAAGGCAAAGTATTAGAATCAGAATTGTTACTGGTGGCGAGTCAAATGACATTCATACACCAGGACCTGTGATATGGGAAGTTAGTCCCTAGCTCTAACCAAAGAGGTAAACTTAGTTACACAGTCATCAACACCTTAAGCTGTCGAAATAATCGAATCGGGATGGGCATTCCAATCTCTAATGGTTCGGGGGAAGAACTATTCTTTATAAATGTTAGTTCTTGCAGTAAGTGTCTGAAACGCCAATGAATAGTGATTTCTACCTACCTACCTACCTACCTACTTACCTACCTACCTACCTACTTACCTACATACATACAGTAGTAGTATACGGGTAGAAGTGCTGCGATTCGGACCATCTGTGCTTATAAATCCTTTGGGCGACAGGGCTTGAGATGTCATTTCATCTCAATGTCGTGTAAAAGTCCCACAAAATTGGAAGCAACGTCAAAAATGTCTTATAAAGTGTTGATGGGGTCGTTAAACCTCAAATCAAACCTATCTACCTACCTACCTACATACCTTCCTACCTACATACCTACCTACCTACTTACTACCTACCTACCTGCCTGCCTGCCTGCTACCAACCTACCTACCTACTTACCTACAAACTTACATACATACAGTAGTAATGTACGGTTTTAGGTAGGTAGGTAGTCAGATAGGTAGGTAAGTAGGCATGCAGACAGGCAGGCAGGCAGGCAGACAGGTAGGCAGTTAATTAGATAGGTTGTAGGGAGGTCTTTAGGGAAGGTAGGCAGGCAGGTAAGTAGGTAGGTAGGTTCAGAAGGTAAGTAGGTAGGGAGGCAGGTACACAGGCTAGTTGGTAGGTGAGAAGGGAGGTAATTAATAAGGAAAGCTGGTAGGTAGGTATGAAGTTAAGTAGGTAGCAAGGTAGGTAGGTAGGTCGATTTTAGGTAGGTAGGTGGGTTGTCGGGTTGGTGGGTGGGTGGGCTTGCAGGCGGGCAGGCGGGACTGACGGGTTGGTAGGTAGGTAGGTAGGTAGGTATTGGAGGGTAGGTGGGTTTTGTGTACCCTACCCTACCCTACACTACCTACCCTACCCCACCCTACCTACCCACCCCTACCCTACTCTACCCTACCCTACCCCTATCCTACCTTCCCGACCCTACCCTACCCTACCCTACCCTACCCTACCCTACTCTACCCTACCCTACCCTACCCTACCATACCCTACCCTACCCTACCCACCCCTACCGTACCCTACCCCTACCCTACCTACCCTAATATCCCAATACCGGACCCGACCCGACCCGAACCGACCCTACCCTAACCTGTCCTAATACATCGGCCCTTGCCCGTTGGGGCATGAAGAAATAGATTGGCTGCATGCTGTTTCCACGCAGAGCTGAAACCGACAGCACAAGAGTATTGGTAAACCGCTTATAGGATCTAAATACGTTCTAGAAAGGGTTATCCTTTGGAAGCAAGGAATACACTACAAAACTGGATAAACATTGAGTGTACAGTGTTCCGGACAAGACTAACTAGTTTCGGCCAATTAGGCCTAATCAGTGACCCTCAAATAATTTCAAAATTTCTCAATGGAATCAATGATCCCAAAGACCAAAAAAATATAAACTACACTATGGTGTAGGACAGGAAGACTGTTGACGGCCGCCTCACATTCCCGGACACCAGCTGTAGTGACGTGAAATATGTTCTAGAAAGGGTTATCCTTTGGAAGCAAGGAATACACTACAAAACTGGAAAACTTGGAGTGTACAGGTTTTCTGGGCCAGACTAGCTAGTTTCGGTCAATTAGGCCTCATCAGTGACCCTCACATATTTTCAAAATTTCACAATGGAATCAATGATCCCAAAGGACAAGAAAATATTAACTACACTATGGTGTAGGGCACGAAGATTTTTACGGCCGCCACACATTCCAAGATACCAGCTGTAGTGACGTTATATATGTTATAGAAAGGGGTATCCTTTGGAAGCAAGGAATACACTACAACACTGGAAAAAATGAGTGTACAGGTTTTCTGGGCCAGACTAGCTAGTTTCGGTCAGTTAGGTCTAATCAGTGACCCTCAAATATTTTCAAAATTTTACAATGAAATCAATGGTCCCAAAAGGATAAGAAAATATAAACTACAATATGGTGTAGGGCAGGGAGACCTTTTACCGCCGCCCCACATTCCCAGACACCAGATGCAGTGACGTTAAAATATGTTCTAAAAAGGGTTATTCTTAGGAAGCAATGAATACACTACAAAACTGAAAAACATGGAGTGTACAGGTTTTCTGGACAGAATCGCTAGTTTCGGCCAATTAGGCCTCATCAGTGACCCTCAAATATTTTCAACGACAGGGCTTGAGAAGTAAGGAGTTAGAAATTAGAAATTAGAATGTTAGAATGTTAGAAATGTCTTGTGCTAACAAGTATACTCAGTGCATGTAATAGAACCCCGTCCATCGGGGCTGGGGAAATAGATTGGGCTCCATGGTGTTTTAACGAAGAGCTGAAACCGACCGCACGTGAGTACTCATACAGCGCTTAGGAGTGGCAGAGTGGTGCGAGTCGGGCCGTTAATGCATATAAACCCTATTGGTCTTTGGGCTGCAGGGCTTGAGATGTAATGTCATCTCAATGTCGGAAAAAATCCACAAAATTGGAAGCAAGGTCTCCAAAATTACCTAAATAGTGATGACGGGGACGTTAAACCTCAAATCGAACAATCAAGTCTTGGAGACAGACGTCATTATCCATCTGTGGGACTCTTGGTCTTACGGTATATAGAGTATCTTTCATGAGTGTTCATGCCTTTCATAAAAAGAGTATCTTTGAACCATGTAGCTTACTTCTGCGCATCTGCGAAATCTGCGCACTAGGATAAGATTTAGTCATTGATGTTCGACGTGAAGATAACAGTAACAGCAGCATTACTGCTACTACTACCAGCAGTAGCAGTAACGCTAATTCAGTCCTTTAAATAAATCTTGTTTCATTGCGCGCATCTTTTATGAAATGAGCACCCACTCTATATACCTCGAGACCAGGATACCGTTTCACATCGCACTGGTCCGAGTCTGGCTCGGGTCACATGTGAGATGCCAAGTTCTGCAACGGAATGTCAGGTGGTTTGGGTCCGGGTACTCCGGTGTTTACCCACCTTCTGAATAAACTTTCGGCTCAATATACGTGAAATAATCCTGAAAGGGTCGCTTAACCAAAGCAAAACCAAGAGACAATTGATGGATAATAACATCTATGTGTAAAGCTATTACTTGTACTCGGTATCGATTGACTACGTCACGCTATTAACCTTCCCGGCATGCTTATGCATCTAAATGATTTTTTGTGAATCTAAATGTGTTTTGAAAATTAAACCATTTTTATGCATTAAAATGAGTTTATATCATTTAAATGATTTTTGTGAATCTAAATGTGTTTTGAAAAATTAAACCGCGTTTATGCAGTTGAATCATTTTATATCATTTAAATATAAAATTAAACTGAAATAATTTTTCTCAATTTAAATAATTATATAGCATTTAAAATAAAAAGTTTTTACATCTAAAACAAAAAAATATTGCACCTACATAACGATTTTGCATTCAAATAATTCAATATATCATTTAAATGTATTTTACGCATATAAATTTTATTTATTGAATTTTGCAACATATCCCACGCCATAGCCAAAAAAGTAACTATACCAATTTCCGGGTGGAAATCACTAGATATTTGGTAGCTATTTAACTACATTTTGCTGTAGACATGTAAATCGGACGTTTAGCTAGAGAATGCTCAAACTTGCACCCATACCTTTCTTATCCAGAGTTGTCTGCCAATATTGCGTAGAAAGATTTTGGTAGAAAATAAATGGTCATTGCGCATGCGCAAAAAATCTCTTTTTGTCTAAGATGGAAGACAATATCCTCTGAATATCGGATAACACTTTACGTTTACAATATCTTTTTAAACTGATTTTGAATTCGTTTATATTTCAAAACAGTTGTTCTTTTCCTATTGAACGACAAAATATTCCAATATATATTACTCCGTTTATCTTTTTTAAAGATATTTCTTGTTTTTCTTATTCGTATACAATGTGTACCGCTCCACTCCACACCAAGTTATAGTATACTCAGTCAAAAAAGTAACTATACCAACTTCTGGGTGAAACTCAATAGCTATCTGGCAGCTATTGAGCTAAATGTGGCTGTAGACATGTAAATCGGACGTTTAGCTAAAGAGGGCTCAAACTTGCAATTGCCCATACCTTTCTGCTCCAGAGTTGTCTTGCAATATGTGCCTAGAAAGATTTTGGTAGCAAATGGACATTGCACATGCGCTGAAATTCTCTTTTTGTCTAAGACGAAAGACAATATCCTCTGAACATCGAATAACACTTTACTTTTACAATATCTCATGAGCTTGCATTATAAGCGAGGTTGTAATTTGTGAAATTCTCAAATTATCTCCCTTGCAATTAAAAATATAGCAATTTTCGAACTGCTGTAAATTTTATTTCTGTCAATCATTTTTTGCATTTTTTTTTTCCAAAAAACGCTTTGTTTCCACCAATGCTGTTCATCATGATGCTACAAAATACAGAAAATTCATGTAGTATGTAGCATTAGCGGTTGCGATTTTCTATGGAGTTCCCGTTGAAAGCAGCATTTGCACACAACTTCTAAGAATTGGAGGTCAATATGTGATAGCCCGTTTCTCGTAGCTGATGCAACTTAAGTTCCAATTTTTTGTGAATAGTCGCAAATGGTATCTAAAGAATTGTAACATGTATCAAATTTTAGAAAGGTAGGGTACAGGAAAATTGTGTGATGTTAAATCATAGCATGTTTTAATGATTTTCTCTGTGAAAATGACACAGTGACCCCTTGGATCTTTAAAGCAATAGTCTACGATGATGTGTTTACGAAAACAAAAGTGAATGGGGCTTTTGCACTGAAAAATGAGTCCTCTTAGCAAAACAAAACAAACTTTGTGTAGTTTTTATCTGTAGAAGCTATAGTAACAGAAGCAATTTTACGTATAGGAACTTCTTTGACTGAGTATATATGCCACACAGTGCGACTTTTTTTTGTCATGGGAAAATATAACAAAACATGCTTGTTCAGTAAAGGTTTGCCTGTGCAGCCAAATATTGATCAAAGCTAGACTCAAATCCAGACTCAAACCCATGTCACATGTCCTTTCACTCGAGGTTTGTGACCACAAACTGGCCTGTGGAGTGTCTTACCTATTGCCCGGTCAGAGCAGGTATCTGCATGTACCTATCTATCTAGTCGGGCGTATCTGGCCATTACCTCAGTACCCATAATCAAGAGCTAAGGTGCACATGAGATTGCACAGATGCATAGGTTGTTCTGCACCTTTGTTGTTCGCAGACCGCAAAGCAGGTTTTCTCATGAAGTGGCTTTCAAGCAGGCATAACTCGTTTAAATTGCACAGCGAAATGGGAATGTTTGATTTGAGGTTTCGGCCCGAGTCCATTGGGGCTTGGCTGCATGATGCTTCCGAGCAGAGCTGAAACCGACCACACGCGAGTACTGGTAAACAGCTTAGAGTATCTTAGCCTGCCGGGCGAGCCGGTGCAAGTCGGAACGTCCATGCTTATAAATCCTATTGGTTTCATTGGGCGGCAGGGCTTGAGATGCCATTTCATAAAAGTCCCACAAAATTTGAAGCAACGTCTCCAAAATGACCTATACAGCGTTGACGGGGACGTTGAACCTCGAATTGATTTGAGGTTTAATGTCCCTGTCAACACTGTATATGTTATTTACTCTTCTTTATGTGACGTCAGAGCATTGACTAAAACAGTGAGTCAGCTTTAAAATCTGAACTAGTCAGGATGTTTACAGAAGGAAAGACACTTGTGTTCGTACGTAACTAGATTTGGACACTTCCGGGTTTGACAGATTAAAGCAGTAATAGCAACAATGACTTCCAAAGGATAACCCTTTCTAGTGGTTTTATTCGGCGTATCTGTATTAGCTACCCTTTGACTTACTTAAAGATATTAGTCTCGATTTTTGGATTGGTTAAAAATAAAGTAACGGTAAGTAATGCATTTTCCGATGTTTCGTGGCTGAATTTCACTTAATTGTAACATTTATCTCTTTATCCAATGCAGATGTTGAGCAATGGAAAATGCGCGTGATCTAAATTACAGTTAGGATCTGAGTCCGGGACTCATCACGAAAACAGGCCTTTATAATTTTGACCCCCTTGAACCCCACTTATATATATACTCAGAGGCAATAAAGTATACAGTTTTTGATTTTGAATACCGGATCTTATTTTGCTGTCTTGAAACTTTCGCATAATTATTGTTTTTCTCGGCATCTTTATGCTTTCTCCATAGTAAAACCTCTAAAATAGCACAATGAAAAGTAAATAACCAATACAAATCCAATAGAAACATAATGCATTTAATCAAAGGAATAACGTCAAAGGCGAAAATGCCATTTTCTTGGAGAATTGATGTTGCACTTTACCTAGTGTTTAATTTTAATATGCGACATATTCTTGCCAATCAGTTGCCCTTGTTTGAATTTGATTCATGAAAAATCATTTATTGAATAACCCTTATTCGAACACATGTTTAAAGGGAAGCTACTCAAGACAAAATATTGGATCAGACCCCCTGTTCATTTCAGGTGATGCAATTTCATTATCCTTTAATCAATTTTTACGAAAATGCTGAAAATTATGCGGAAGTGGTTGTTCTTATTTATGTAGAGAGGGAGACATTGGGACACAAATCGGCATTCAGTAACTTGTATACTTACTTTTGCCTCTCAGTATAGTAAAACTGGAGTTTACAGGGGTTAACTTTTATTTTTTTTATTTCTGCTCTAAAGTATTTATTGAGGGTACTTGTTAGAACCACCTCAACGAGGCGGCAAAATCTATATTTTAAGCAGAATAAGAAAAAATATCACACTTTTTCAACGTAAAAGTTTCGTTTTTTTCTGCGGTTAAGTTTACAATGCATTTGTATAGGCGTGTTTTCTTTATGTATTTTCCCAGCTCGGTGAAAATCGACCACAGGTACATTATGACGGACGGGCGATGGTTGCGAGCGCTGGATACGGTAGGCACCTGCCTTGATTATCAGATTATTTTTTAGTTTTTTTTTTATGTTATATTCACTGACCACTTCTCACCAGGGCAATTTGGGCAGTGGGAGACGCTTCCCCTTTCCACTAAGGTCGCCTTTGTCGTCCGCTCACGACTGCCGACGACTGTCCTGTCTGATTACATACATGTGCATACGTTTATCTATAATGGTTGACAATTTACACCTCTGCATCTCGCCTTTATGATTTCAGCTTATCATAATAAGATCTGACAGCTTGATGAGAACTATGTTTTTAAAAGAGTATATTACCTTATATTTTAAACCTCCATGAACTAATAGAATCAACCCTCATATTTTGCTTTCACAACAACTTCTTTATATTTTTGACACAAGTCCTTGTAATTTATAATGTAACAAGGAAAGCTTTTAAAAAAGCTGAAACGGCCCGCCTAGCATTTGATTCTCCCGTTTTATCAATAAACGTTACAGCTGCGAATGAATATTTCAACTTTTTCTTCAACTTTTTTATGAAACATTTCATATGAAAAATGCGGTTCGTTAAATGTAGAATAACAAACAAAAACAAAATAATTCGTGGCACATTTATTAATCGGGTGGTACCGTTAATTAGGTGGGACTAAATCTGATGTTCTTTGGTATAAAAGTGCCTATAGAAACAGTTTAACAGCTTTTATAGAGGCTCTTAAAGTGCATTACTTTACGTCTTAGGGCTGATTACGCTCTATGATGATTATTTGAGCAGTATTTCATTTACTTTTAAAAACATCAAATTTGCTTAAGTGATTGCATTTGAAATAGAAATAATATGTTGAAGCAATGGGAAACGACACTTAATACCAGCTGCAATGAAGTGAAAATGAAACTGCGTGTCTTGATGTTCTTTTTAGAAAAGTAACTTAGGAAAAATGCCACATTTCCTTTCCAATGCATTTGATCTTGACGTGGTGAACCACTTTGACAACACATCCGGTAGGGTTACAGTCTCCCAATGCAGCATACCAAGTTTCAAGCTTTCTAAAAAGAAGTTTTGCATATTTTTACGGATATGGTTATTGTGGCCATCTTAATCATGAGACCCAGATCTTTCTTATGAACAACTTTATTTCCCCATCTCGGGGACTCCATGTGAAATTTCGTTCAATCAGCCCAGAAGTATCAGAGGCGGCGAAAATAAAATGACTTAATCCGTAGTATTCAGGACGAAGGTCTAGAAAAGACCTTAACCTTTGTTGTTATTTATAAAAGTTCATTCATCTGATTGCACAATTCTACTTTCATGTCATAGGAGTGTCAAATGAATAAGAACATTCATTGTTTTGCCTTTTTCAGTGTAAAGAAGGAATACTTATATATAGCCTTGCCAGTATAAATTTGACGAAATGTCGTAGAGAAATCCTATGAGTACAGATCTGGATATAATCAAGAAGGGACACAGCCACAAAGCCCTTGACTATCTTGTAGAAAAGACAAAGACGTGCCACTGAAAGTCTTTTTTTAAGGGGTTGCCAAGCCATTTCAACCTTATGAGTGTTCCTTTTTTATAGGGTCCCATACTCCAGCTGGGGACGCAGAAGGGAAATAATGTAATCTTATGACTACGGTAGAAATCATTTTACCTTCACACTTGCAAATGATGCCAGTTGAGCATGTTCGGACACCGCATTTTTTTTACCGCTGCCGGGAATCGAACCGTGAGTCTGTTGCATCATAGGCAAGTGTACTAACACTGAGCTATCACGCTTGTTTTCACTTTTGTAAAAATGTTAGCTAGCTGACTTGGAATAAGGTTAACCTCCAATGGGAAAGCAGATGTATCTGTTCTGCTGTTTTTCGTTTCCTGGTTGTCATAGCACAAGATTGCTAGTCTTGTTTATATATATGTAACTAAAATAAACTTTTGGATTCTTTGGCTATTATACAAGTTTCCATATTTACTGGCACACTAATACAGTATACTCAGGAACAGCATTGTTCTTTGACTTTGCAATCCTATGACTACACTAATTAATATGTGCTAAGCGTTTTGTAAAAGCTGGTGCTAAAGGAGGTCCATCGACTTACCCCTAGTAAACTTTACAGCTGACACCTGGGCTACGATGTTTTTTAACCTTTTATTTCCTGGCAAGCTCTATGAAAGAATGTATTATGTTCCCTTTCGATATACAATCAAATCTGTTTATTTCTTTCCGCTGTCCTTACCTTCGACTTTTTTAACACGAACATTGAGTCAATAGCAGACGTTACCAGAAGATAAAAGGGCAAAACGGACCTAAGTCGCTGCCTATCCGTAGGAGAAAGGAAATTTGTATCATTAAAACTTCTTCATAATAGGATGATCCACTCAAAGGTAGAATAGAGCATCGTTCTCTCGGCGCCCGCAACAAGTAACTTGTGCTAAATTTCCAAGCGAAAGCTATTTAAAGTCTCATTCCCTGTTTTGTCTGGTGTACCTCAAGAGTCGGTACTTGAACCGTTCCTTTACTCGGTGTTCATTAATGATCTCCGTGAGTCTTATCAAGTCATCTATCCGTTGTTGCTGATGACTACGTCCTGTATATTCTTATGACTGTCTCATTCTACAAGATAACCTGGCTAGGCTGGCAGATGAATGCCACAGAATTCACCATTCTTCGGATCGGGACGTTAACTGGAGCCCCCCCCCCCCCCCCCCCCACCCCTATGCAGGGAGAACCATGCCCTGTGCAGGTAAAAGATCCCTACCGTAAATACATTATTAATGTGTAGGCTTTCATCCTACAAATCCCTTTGTCTGCTCGGATGCAAAAGCCACATTAAGTCTTAGAAATGCAAATGTCCTAGTTGTTTTGAATGTGATACTAATCCCGGGTCAGTGGACACACAAGTGGATACATTTATTCTTGACTTTGAGAAGGCTTTTGACACCACCCATTACATGAAATCCAAATAATTTGGCTACGGCATTAGGGGAAACACTCTCAAATATACACATTTCTTTCTTTGCTAAAGAAAACAGCGATTTGTTGCTAAAGGTTAATCTTCGGGGTGGTCCCACAATTGACTGTTCTTGGTCCACTGTTATTCTCCTTGCACAATAGTGATATTCCCACTGGCATTGAATCAGAAATAAGACGACTGTGTTTGCAACCGGGAAATTAGAGAAACAGAGGACTCGGTAAACCTTCCGGATGATATAGATAGATTAGGTTGTTGGGCACGAAATCGGACATGCGATTACAGCCCGTTAAAGATGACTAGAAAGAGAACCAATGAAAGTAAGGTTTCTTACACTTCTTCGAGGAAACGGCCCTCGAGAATGCGGTTTCCAATTAACACCTTGGTCTGAGAATCACACACGTTTGGAGATTGAATACACACATTAACAACATGTATACTTAGGCAAATAGAACGCTTGATTTCCTAATTTTGTTCGTCAGTATCCTCAATATGTAAAAGAGGCAGCATATTAAGGGCGTCTTCGGCAAATCTAGGAATACGGTAGTTTTATCTGGGACCCAATGCACAAATTCAAATGGTTAAAAAAGGAGTTACTCGATAACAAGCAATTGTTGCTTTGAAGCTGGGTGTATGACTAGAATACTAGGAAAATTAAGACTGGAGTCTCTCAAGAAAAGGAGTCATGCTGTTATATTTAGGTCTAAAGGGTGCGGCCAGCATTTCAACATCTGGCCTTGTCCCCTAGCTAGCCGCTGAGGAAATCACCATTCACTGGCGTTTCAGACCCCTACTGCCAGAACTGATATTTGCAAAGAATCTTTCATAGCTCAGACCATTAGAGATTGGAATTCCCTTTCCCGATTCAATCATTTCCACAGCTGAAGGTGCTGAGGATAGTGTAGCTACGTTTACGTCTTTGGTGAGAGATTGGGACCAACTTTCTGTATCACAGGTCCCAGTGTATGAATGTTTGTGATGGCGGAAGATACCTGAACCTGCTTTATTTGTTTATGCTATTAAGATCATTTCGAAAACGTTCTTTCCGATTCTGTGAGACTTGTACTCGACATTAAGATGAAATGGCGTCTCAGGCCATATTGCAAAAGAATCTACTATGCCGATGCCGCTGTAATGTAAAAGATGCATCAGAATTAAACAACACGCTGTTCATTAGGTGCGTGTACGTTTACCAACCAGTCCTCTAATGGGTGCCCTGAAGAATTATTTCCCCCAGAACTGTTCTTTCTTCTTTGGTGTATCGGTGGATGCCAAGACTGCAAAGGAGTAAAAAGCCCGTATGTTGTAGATTTGTTGAAAGCATGCCTCTGCTAAATAATTATTTATTCGAAATAGTTTCAAGGACTCATCCAGTGACTTAACCGAAGAAATAGTCAGAGAGCGACTCAAGATAGGACAGTTAAGGAAAACTAACGAATCTTACCGCCTACTGATAAACCCACAATGCACGTACACAAAGAAAAAAGCTCCAAGAACGTGTATGTTAAACACGTTTCTAATAAAACATCATATTTGAATCATAACAATATCTTCATCTGAAAAAAAGTCTGACTTAATTGCATGGAAGAGACATCGTTCATCATTCCAGGCTATAAGGACCTCAGTTTGAGCTTTATTTCTCAAGTCTGGAATTGCAAAATGTACATGTTTTTCTGGGTCAGACTATCTAAACCAACCGCTTCTGAGGGCGCAGTTGCAACATGGTAATCTACAGTTTTAACAGTCGTGTTGTAAACATATGGCTGTAGATATAAACCTAAACTACTTAGAAAAAGCAAAATTGATTGGCCGAGCATAACATAGTCAATACCTACATGAGTTACAAAAGTGACCAATAACAGACATTAATTGACCAATATTTCTGCTTTTCTGTCAGTTTGTTTGTTTGTTTGCTTTGAGGTTTATCATCCAATTTTGTGGGGATTTTACTGACATTAAGATAAAATGACATCTCAATCCGTGCCGCCCAGTGAAACCAACAGGGGTTTTATGCGTCTCGTCGTTGAGTAGTATTCACAATGAGGGTTCTGGAACAACCCTATCCCACACTGTCGGCCCCACCGAGAGGGGATGCAATAGAATAAAATATTTGTTTGCTTGCCATATCGCGGGGGAATCCCCTGGTGTAAAATGATTTACAATGCGAAAAAACCAAATGTAAGGCTTAAATAAGAAACAGGCGTCTATCCTTAAAGGAAAGAATTTGCTCATTATTGTTATTGTAAAATCAATACATTAATTTTGAAGAGCAATGTAAACAAACCTTGACGGATTTTTCATTTTTCTGTCTATCAGTACTCGTGTGGCCAGTTTCAGCTCTGAGTGGAAGCTTTATGCAGCCGATATATTACTTCAAGCCGCGATTGGCGGGTCTGTTTTTTTTAGAGCTATCAAGCTGATAGACCGCTTAGACATCGGGCGACAGGGCTTGAGATGTCATTTCATCGGGTAGAAGTCCCATAAAATGGAAGCAACGTCTCCAAGATGACCTTTACAGTGTTGATGGGACGTTAAACCTCAAATCAAACAAACAAAAGTCTAAAAATGGAATATAAATATACTCACCGTAAATAGAAACTATACACTCATTTTTAGATTGTCACGGGCAAAATACTTTAATGAAATTTGAATTCTAAATATATAAATTATCATCAGTGGCATGTCTGATTTATCGAATAAAATGTTTATTTATAGCTACGATTTAACGGGTAAAGCCACAGGTTCAAAGCAAGGGTTCTTCATTTTGTGTAGCGAATTTGATTCCCATTTTTATCAGTAATTACTCATTATCTAACGTTTCGAATATTGTTTACAAAATGAAATTTTCACAATGCTATGTTATCGGCATTTAAATATTGGACCAAACCACCGGAAGTGAGCGAAAAGTATAGCATTTCTGATTGCGGTTTTTGTTTAAATTTATGTTTGAGACACAGCTGATGATGCTAAAACGATTGAAGGCTTTTTACCTTCACTACAGCTGGTGTGTGGGAATGTGTGGCGGCGGTAAAACATCTCCCTGCCCTACATCATAGTGTAGATTATATTTTCTTGTCCTTTGAGATCATTGATTCCATTGTGGAATTTTGAAAATATCTGAGGGTCACTGATGGGGTCTAATTGGCCGAAACTAGCTAGTCTGGCCCAGAAAACATGTACACTCCATATTTTTCACTTCTGTGGTGTATTCCTTGCTTCCAAAGGATAACCCTTCTATAGAACATATTTACCTTCACTACAGCTGGTGTGTGGGAATGTGTGGCGGCGGTAAACATCTCCCTGCCCTACATCATAGTGTAAATTATATTTTCTTGTCCTTTGGGATCATTGATTCCATTACGGAATTTTGAAAATATCTGAGGGTCACTGTTGAGGCCTAATTGGCCGAAACTAGCTAGTCTGGCCTAGAAAACATGTACACTTCATATTTTTCACTTCTGTGGTGTATTCCTTGCTTCCAAAGGATAACCCTTTTATAGAACATATTTGTCTGGGTCGACTTTTGACTTGAAACATTATTTTTAAATTTCGCTGAAAAAAAGCAGTTTTTGAGATGCCAATAAAATGTTTGTTTCTTGATAATTTTTAGAGGTTATGTAGCGCTGTAGACCCTAGCGTCTTCGTTATCGCTGCCCCAAGCCTTGTTTCATAGCGGGCGTAAAGCTTTTCGATTTCTCTATTGTCCAGATCTGTTCTGCGGGGCTTGGCCTCCCACTACCAATGCGGCGAGCCTTTCACGGTATTCTTGCACCCAGTCATCGAGGAATGGCTCCTCATGGCCGTCTGACGTCGCTGCGGCTCCTTCCGCGGTTGGGGCTTCAGCGTTCTGCTTTTGCTCTGTCGTTCCTATCAGCTCATCGATCAGTTCGTCACAGTCCATAGCTATTACTTTGCGATTCATTGCGAGTTGTTAGACCAGTTTAATATAGTGTCGAAAGCGCTGGCAGAAGCGTTAGTGTGTGTTTACACATATCCAAGTAATGTAAACATACTGCCTAGCAATAAAGTACAGCAGTACCAGCTGCGCACCAAGCACTGTGATTAGCAGTCCTTCAGTTACTTCGTACATTACTTAACACCATATAAGCAGCTTGTTGGTCTGTCTTTAATAAATGCTAAGCATGCTTTGTATCTGGTAACTGCTGCCTCACCGACGCCCGCTGTTCTCGTGTGGAGATCACGTCATTCTCGCGCAAGCAGTCTTCGAATGAATCACGATCCTTGCAGTGAAACAAACAGACCCAGCGCGTCTGCACGCGCAAGTCCTTCAAGACGGAGTTGTACTTTTGGGTGAGAACCCAGACGCTCTGGACGGCGTGGCGGCCCGAGAACGCTAGCTCTGACAGCTCGTCTTAGCCTTCGTGGCCGAGCAGTCATCGATGATATATAAGGTTGGCTCGCCCATAAACACCTGGTAAAACGCTCGCAGGTAATCGTGAAGGCGCTCGCCGGGGTCTAGAACGTATACCTCAGGGTCGGTCCAGATCCAGGGGCGCTGGTATGTTTAATTATACTTTATGGTGGGGCACAGGACCACGAAGTGCCGAAAGAACTCTCGGTAGGGGCCTTCGAGCAGATCAAGGATAAAAACGTTTTTTTCCGCATCCCGTTTGCCCGCATATTGTCTCCGAAGGGGCCGTGTGCGGTAGCAGTTTTATTCCTCAGGAACATTAAGAGACCGCTGAGCCGAACCGGCCATTTTCGATGTTAAGCTGTGTATCCATGATGACGTAGCGGTAGATGTTCAATGCGTTATCTGGATGGTGTGACACTGGCATCCTCTATCCGCCTGCAGGAGCCGTGGAGCCGGTCAACGTCGCTTGTCCTGGGGTCAAGCCACAGCGCGTAATTGCTGGTGAGGTATTCCAGAAGGCTGACGTCGGCTAGGGCAAATGAAAATCAAAAAAGAGTTCCTTTAAGAGCAATGAAAACATTCATAAGAAAGAAGATGGGTCATACTACGTAGTTTCGGCTAATAAAGTATCATCAGTGACCCTGTAATGATCCGACAAAGAAAGCCAGAGGAAACATACTGCAATTTTGCGAATTTCGAATAGGCAGTCTTTTTCGAACGTTGCCACTTCAGGGTGTCGCCTGCTACCGGCTGCGAAGAGCTTCCTCGCTTCATCAAACATCTGGTAAGAGCGCATCCCTTGGCTGAAGAGTTGGTTGGGGATCCCCTCGATGGTGACCTCGACCTTGGCGATTTTCGGGATATAGAAGGCCTCTGTGTCGCGAGCGAAGGGCTGTTGCGCGGCTTCATCCTCAAAGAGCATCAGGATGCCTATCATGCTGCGGGCGGGCACGTTGAGATTGATATTCCAGAGGGTGTCGCTCTTGTCTTTACCGATTTTGCGGTGCCGCAGTACCCTGTACAGGATCGAAATGCGGCTTCTGTACTGGTTGTTAATCATTTGGACCAGCTCCGGCAGGGTGACCACTGACCATGTCATACTCAAGACAGATGTTTCCAATGTCGAAAGAGGCACCTCTGCCTGTGGCCTGGATCACACGGTTGTAGTCGTTGAACGTGAGCTCATACTCGAGTCGGTCGCCCAGCGCGCTCTGGTAGAATGGCATGTGGAGTCCAGTGGGATGTAGAAACGATTGCCGAAAGCATCGAAAGCATCGGCGACGGCTTTGTCCGCTAGAATGGACTCATCTTTGTTCCCAGCATTGATTCGGATCCTCGTCGTATTTTGGTTTTCCGACGTATCAATGCCTTGGTACTGGCCATTTTTCCTCTCTGAAGCCGTCTTCCAGAGACCGCGACAGCAGTGGAACACATCACAATCGTCGATGCTGAGGACCTCATTTCCCGAAATTTTAATGACGATCTTTTTCACGAGGGCGCGGCCAAGGTTCTGAACCAAGGTCCGATTGGCATCATCTTCGCCGTGTAGTGTGATGGTGAAGGCCAACCTCGCGGTTCCGGTGACGATGACATCATGTTGGCCGAGGTTGGGGACACCGATTGCCTAACCCCTTTTACCCCAAGGTGTTCGCGGAGGCACCGGTAGGGGTCAAGCTTTCGTCCGTACTTACTTGATGACATGGTGTCAGCTTCGTTGACACTCAACAAAGTCGTCTGTTTTAAAGATGCGCGACAACCTTCAAATGCACATACTTGTTACATGAATATGGCTGACTATGATTTCGAAAACCCAACGTTCGACCCAGACGGGCCTGGAATAGACTATGATTATGATTTCGATCTCCCCGACCACGACCATCTTTGGAGCCATCACTGCCCGTCCAGCAAGATCTAAACACATCCGGGAACAATTTGCAGAATCTGCAGGGCGAGTTGAAACAGCCAGAACTTGGGCTCAGAAAAATCGCCTGGTTGACACTTTCTACAAAGAAGTGAACCGTGCCTATGGGTTGCGCCCCGAAGGCAGGATCAACTATAGCCAGTTTGGGATTGATGCCGACGGCAAAACACTCTACTGGACCCCAGGCGACAAAAAGATCCCTATCACTGCGACGAGGGGACAATTCCGGTTTCTGGCCCTATCAACACTGGCCACAAGATACGGAGGAGGCGGCATACATGCACTGCGAAGTTCACTGGGGTTCCCTGAATTCACATCGAATACGCAGCGTCTAAGTAGCTCCGCTGTGAAAGCTCTCCAGCAGGCAGATAAAGCCCTCCCGAGCGGTGCGAACCTTGAAAATATCGAACTTCAGGACCTCCCCGGCATAGCCGATAGCGCGCGCCGCAGCACAGAAGACGTTGCGACCGTATTGAAGACAATTGATGATCAGCCTATCGACACCCAGGTCAAAAGAGAGCTCGCTGGGCTATGACTCGAACCCGAGATGAGTTGGCGAACAACCTGGCGAAACTGTCAAATGTCGACGAGGGAAAATCCCAAGTTGAAAAACACTTGGCCAGGGAGCGGCCGAAACTGACGGAAACGGACGACCCCGAGACCAGAAATTCAATACCGATTCAGAAAACTGGCGGGCGAGCTCTCTGACATCGAAATCGAAAGACAGTCGAGGCTCCAAGCCCTCTCTACGAACAGAAGCTCTCTGGTCCCAGATTAACAGAATCCGTGAGACATTCAGTCGGCTTCTTCATGAAGACAAGACGCTGGCTGAGCGAATACGAACACTCTTCTGCGAACAGGGGATAATCCTTACAGCGATTGGGATGGCAATCTCGACCCTAGTGCTTGCGCTAACCGGAGGCGGGGGGAGTGTACGGCTTCCAGGCCACCCGGCAAGGGCGGGGTTAAGGAGCGGGTAAAAAGCACCTACACTCCGTTGGGCGCGGCTGCCCTGCCCGGATTCATCGGGTCCATCGTCTCTTGGCTCTTGAGCCCACTAGGGAAGGACGCAGATAATTTGTGGGCCTTGGTCATCGGCGTGGGGGCCCTTCATCTCGTGGCTGCACGGGACTGGCTAGTGCGCGACCAACCAAAGCACCGCTAAGCCAACCCCAATCCCTGTGACTATGAGAGCTGTTTTTTCTTCTTCATGATCGAGACCGGATTTCCGGTCCGGAGCAACCGCGGCAGACGTAGGCGACCCTTCGGGCGGTGACCCTGCGAGTACTCGCGGATCGGTCCTTGCTGGTGCGGCAGTTTTCCCCCGGAATATCCGATCGACTTTAGTGGCAGGTTGAATCAGTACCGCTTTGTTTATTCCTGGGTTGTGGCCGATGGCAGCGTCTGACCCCGCAAGCGGCCCCGGGTGGGTTAGAAAATGCTCTGGGGTTGCTTTGGCTGATCTTGGTGACACTGAGGGGTTTGATAAGGACGGGAAGGAAGATCGCTTGTATGCCTTCCAGCTCTCTGATGGGGTCTACAGAAGAAAAGAGGTCGCCCAAGCGGGGTCATTGGCATTCGGTAATCTCGGCGACGTAGATACCTGACATGCCGTTCCAAAGCGGGTTCATACGCTGGCCTTCATTGGGAGCAAGTGGGTTGCTTTCGCAGACCCCGTCCAACAAACAAGGTGGCTTATTGACATACAAATCTCGTCTCCCTACATTGTGACTGGAAAGGAGCATAAAGTAAGGAATGTAGTGAATAGTGGGGCTCGTATATCCCTGGGATGAAAAACATTGTCGTTTCCGAAGATAACGTGCTAAAGACAAGCAACAGCCGGCAGGGAATCCTGAAAATAGTCTTCGAATCATTAGTATGAACTTGCCAACATCATCGATCATCCTTGATCTAATTCTCGGAGATAGACCCGACGACTTTGTTGATGCTCAAGTCAAGCAAATTCTAAGAAAGGAGTTGGGATTTATATACAAGTACAAGAAACGCCTCGAGTGCAGTTCACTCTTGAAGGAATCCAACACTAAGTTGAATACCGTCATTTAGACCTACATAATATTTTTATAGTCCCAGTGCCCCTCAAAAGGCTGCGTTTTTCGCCCTGTGCGCTCACACCAGACCAAGCTATAGTCATTATTAGCTAGTAGTCTATTTAAACCCACCCAGCTCGAGGGGTAGTACACGATGGGCCTCTCTACCCAAGACTTGAAACCGCAGTCAAACACCGCCTTCAGTACGTAGCCGAGGTCAAATTCCGTCTCGAAAAGAACAAGACTTCAGAGCCTCGCTGTACAAGAAATACAGACGTGGGGTTAATGTTGTTGATGGGATTGATACCGCGCTTACTGCGACCAGCGCAGGACTGGCTGCTTCTGGCGTCGGGCTCTTGTCAACTATAATAGCGACGCCTGTTCGCCATTGGCTTTCGAGCTGGGGCGATTGTGTGTGGGTTGCTGGGCGTTGACGAAAACTCTAAACAAAAGCAAAAAAACACGAGATTCGTATCTTTGCTGAGTCGAAGCTTAACTCAATCGCCGACCCCTTTTCTATAGCCCTGAAACAGAATTTCGCCTGATTCTGTGTGAAATCGACAAGTTCGATTAGATGAAAGAAGAAATTCGTGGACGCCACAAACAGGGTCTTAGTTTATCAGAAGATGAAAAAAAGAAGTTGTTTCAACGTGCGAAAGACGAGGCGTTAATGACGGCCCGTACAAAGCTGTTAGAAGAACTCAATCAGTATGTTCACCCCATTTTCTGCGATCCAGCGTTTTGAATCGAAGGGCGACAGCGACACCTTGTTGAGATGCCGTCCGTAGATGCGGTGACGCTCCGACCTAAGAACATGAATGCCATGGCGGAAGGTTTGCTTCTCAAAGAGAGCCTCTTTGAACTGCTTATGCCTGATGCGCTTCTTGACAGTTGCTTTTCTCCCACCCTTGGCCTTCTTGATGTTCGTTCCAGATGTCTGGAGGATGGAGTACATCTTCGGCCGCAGGCCCACATATTCGGCGATTGACTGCCCGGCGCATTCGTCCTTCGTCTTTCCGAGAACCTTCTTGTTCCTTGTGCTGTGCAGCGGGTGGTCTTTCGGGTAGTAGGGCGTGTCGTAGAGGCCCTGGAGCTTGGCAATGTCCTCGTAGACATCCTGTCTCGATTTTCAGGGGCAGGCTGTCGGTGTCCGTGTAGAGAAGCTGGCAACGGTCTTCGTACTGACTCTGGAGCCGTTTGAAATAGAAATCGTACATCAGGGTTTTTGAAAGGTCCAGAATATTCATACCTACGTAAATCGGGCGATTGAGCACTAGACGGCTCTTTTGCATCTGGATTGCTGCAAGATCATCGTCCCTGTTGTTGGCTCTGGCAAAGGCTGGGCTGGCGATGAGACGCCTGAGTTTATCTTTCTCGTTGGCGCGGACCAGCTTGACGTCGACACGCCTGTGCAGGTGTCCCATCGTCTTGCCGAAGACCGAATCGTTCATGAGCTTGTAGAGATCCATCTCAAAATCACTGGTGGCCTTCTTCCGGAGCTCAGTATTCATCCGGATGTAGGGCTCCATCCAGGGGCTCTGCTTGAACTGGAGGGCACGATAAATCTTGGTCAGACGCATACCCAGAGACATGTATAGCTTGAGATTCCGATAGTGGAGCACGTAACGGTCTTTGTTGCGAAGGTTGGGTACCAACTTTTCAACCTTAAAGCTCCATCGAGAAGTTCGCGCTGGAACTCCGACATCCACTCCTTCTTGACCACTAGGCGCTCTGGTGCTAGCGGGTAGGCATTGTGTGCCTTGTGCAGCTCTGCTGGATATATTCCATATCTACCTCTAGGATATAGCCCTCTTCATTGTCTGCGGGTATTTCAGATTTTCTGCAATGGTTTCTGCGAGTCTCCGATACATCGACCCACTAGAAGTCTCTGATGGGGGGAGGGCCTGGCTCATAGCCCATCAATAGAGATTGTTTACATCGAGATATAAGATATAGCTACTGGGTTTTTCTGTGTCATAATCCTCAACCTGAGGATTGTTGGCCTTTGAATATCGTTTTGATACCATCGAGATACCTCCGCGCATCCCCTTCTGGACAAACAGGTGTTGGTCGTATTCTGTAAGCAGCTCGAGCTCCACTCCTGTATTTTTAGGAAAGCGTCCCACGAAAGCCCCGGGCTGGTGTAGTTGTGCGCTGTGTCAGGGATGTCTTTCGGAATTCCTCAAAGACAACTGCCAGCAGGAGAACATCTGTGCGATTGTAGAGGTCTTACACCAACAGACCTCCCATAGTCTATGCGCGTGGGCGTAGTCGTCGTCGCTGATGTGCTCGTCGGTGAGCTTGCTATAGAATACCTCTTGGAGGGAGCTTGGTCTCGGCGAAACGGTCCCAGGAGTCCATATACTCGTAGGGGTAGACGCCCTTCCGGGTCAAGAGCTGGAGCCTCTGACGGTTTGGTTCGTATTGGGATGTGATCTTGAAAGATTCTGGCTGGTTTGACGCCACCAGTTTGTCGAGGGTAGCGAGCAGGAACTGGGCGTTTTCGATGAAACGGAGCTGCCCGAGAGAGAAGGAGACGTATTTTTCTGTGTTATTGGGGATGCAGGAGACTCTGCCTTCGACCCTCGAGTTGGCCTGCTTGAGCAGGCTGGAGTCGTACCCTCTGAATTGTGGAATTCCACGGGAATAACGGTGGTCTTTGGACTAAGTCCCAGCTTAAGGTTACAGCCGTTGTGAGATGCCCCTCGACCCGTGATATGGCAGTGGTCGCGGACAGAGTCACCGTTTAGCGGTTTTTCGCATATATAGCAATTCGCGGCATTGTTATGGGCCTGATAGTCCTTTCGTGTCATCCTTATGTTTTTAGGGTTGGCTAGAACGCTCTTAATCTCGCGCTCCTCCTCCTGAAGTGCTCTGTTGCATTTGGGCCGCGATACTCGATAGGCGGCTTTGTCGTTCCATCACACCGCACCACGATATAGCAGTAGCTGAAAGCCTCATGTGGTGTTACTTTTGGAAGAATCGCGTTCGGGGCCGCCGATCTTGGTGGTGAGAGCCTCAAAGTCCGAATAGATGACGAATTGGGTTGGTTGCTGGTTGTGGTGGTTCTGGAAGGGGAGCTTGTTCTTATCCTGCTCTGGCATCTCAACCCGGACAACCGTCTGGCCGATGCCTTCGCTTGTGGGCCTCCAGCAGATCTTTTCTCGTGTATCCATGAAGACTTAGGTCACAGAAGTGCTTCTTTGAAGACTTAGGTCACAGAAGTGCTTGCTCTGGTCAAATAAGAGGCGGCTGAAGTGCTTGATCCAGGTGTATTGTAATTTACCGGCCTTTTCGATCAGCAATAGGTTGATCCTTGGTATTTCTTGAGGCTGCTTGCTGAGGTGGTGTATGATTATACACTTGTCCCAGCCAAAGACATTGATGGTAAGGTTGTTCTGCGCTCAAATTTTGGTATCTGTGAGATGGGTGTGGGACTATCAATCCCTTCAAAGTTCAGACCAGCATTGGTAGGATACCAACTTGGTACCCATAGTGGGTTATGTGGTTGTGGCGGATTTGCCAGAGCCGCTCGGAGCGTCCATCGAAAGCAGCCTTGGTCCTTGTTCTTTATGTTAAGCAGTGCCTTCTTATATCTTAATTCTGCTGGGAGTGGAATGTAGGACCTACCCCGAAGAGGCTGATACCTAGCAATGTCCAGCCAAAGGGTGTGTACCTGATCTACAACTCAGCCACACCCTCTCTGCGTCCACTTTTCGAGTGTTTCCTGGATCTGTGGGAAGGTTTTATCGAGAGCCCCCTTGGGTTCGCTGGCCTGGCGAAGGGTCTCCTGTGTTTGGCGCAGCACGGGGTTTGTGTACTCCTCACTACCGTCTGGTTTGTCCTTCCGAAGCTGAACCTTGAGAGCCAACTGGAACTTCACACCACCCAGCGCCTCGATCTCTTCCTCGAGCTTGCTACTGATCTGGGGCACTACAGCTTCGAGGAAATGCCTGGGATCTGCACTATGATGATTATTGGCAGGCACGTCCATCTCCCAACCCCTCAAGAAGTCGCCAATGACCCATGGGGTCTGCCTGAAGACAATCTGTTGCTCAGCAGATGTAAATAAATCCAGGATCTCATCTTGATATTCCTTGACAGATCTCAGTACTTTCTCGCGGGAGATAGGGTCAAGGGTCAATGTCTTCAATGGCTTTTCTTTTGGCGGCCTTCTTTTTGTGTGGTGGCCGATATTTTTCAGGTTGTAAGGGTTTTAACAGGCGCCCTTTGACAGAGTCTGGGATAGGCTCATCCAAGATGTTTTGAACCACATGAGTCAAACAGTTATCAGGTTTTTCTGCCAGTAACTGCTCTATGTATTCATCCATAGTAGCCATGTTACTGTATCTTTAACTTTACCTATATACTAACAATTCTCTAATAGGAAATACAGTAGAAAATCTTTCAGCATTTTTGTTGGACTTTACCTATATATTAACAATTCCCTAATAGGAAATAAATTAGAATATAACCATCTAAACTCTTTATTAACCATACTAGATAGAAATGGCAGATAGTCGTCTAAACTCTTTTTGAGTCCTTCTATTCCTGTTTATGTAATATATGGTAATATCTGATTTAACACCACATTGCATACAAAGTAGATGGTGTGTTTTCACCGACACTCCACAGTTTGTGCATAGTAGTGGTTCTGTTCTTCCTACCCTCTTACTGACACTTAGTGCCCACAGAATTCTCCGCGGTAATTATTGTTGCAGGGTTCTCTCTTCCCCACAGGAATCCAAGGACACTTGTTCATTTTTGTACTGTATGTTTTAAGTGCTATATTTCTCTAATACAAACACACCCCGCCCGGTGGCCTGGTCTCGTGTTTGCCAAGCAGACATATCGGCAGGCAAACAAATATTTTATTCCATTGCATCCGCTCTCGGTGGGGCCGACCCGGGGGAGGGGGTGGGCCTCACAGTATTGCGGGGATGAAAAAAAAATTCTGTCCCCACTCGGTGGGGCCAACCTGGGGAGGGGGGGGGGGCGTGGCCCAACAGTGTGGGTTGGGGGTTGTTCCAGAACCCTACCCTCATTGTGAATACTACTCATTGATACGAACCATAAAAACACGCCTATATAATTTTGACCGCCTACCACCCCCTCCCCAACGAAAACTTGACTCAACGTTGGAACAGCGTTTTCAATTCTTTCTTTTTACTATCGATCGAATCAACATTAGAGCGTTTTCAATTCTAGTGTGATCACTGACGCTCCAGTTTTGCAGGATGAAAACATACACAGTAATTAGAGATCTGTAACCTGCACAGAATGGGCCTCCCTGCACGTGCGCCTCCCTGCACGTGCAGGGGGTCCCCAGTTAACGTCCCGATGCAGATGACGATGCACTTTGTGGCATTCACCCGGAGCATGTTCGGACACCGCAGTCTTATACCGCTGTCGGGAATCAAACCGGGAGCCTTCAGCATCATAGGCAAGTGCACTAACCATTGAGCTACCACGCTCAATTCAATCTCGGCCACTTTAGTACATGTATATACAGGTGTTCATTCATTGTTTCTCGTTTTGGCCCCGCCCATCGGGGCTTGAAGAAATAGATGGGCTGCATGATGCTTCCACGCAGAGCTGAAATATACTGAGAGGCAAAAGTAAGTATACAGGTTACTGAATGCTGATTTGCGCCCAAATGTCTCCCTCTATACATACAGATCTGGCATCATAAATAAGAACAACCACTTTCACATAATTTGCAGCATTTTTCTTTAAAATTGATAAACGGATAATGATATTGCATCACTTGAAATGGACTTGGGGTCTAATCCAATTTTTGTCTTGAGTGGTTTCCCTTTAAACATGTGTTTCGGATAAGGGTGATTCAATAAATTATTTTTCGTGAAACAGATTCAAAGAAGGGGAACTGATTGGTTAGCATATATCCCATATTTAAATTATACACAAGGTAAAATGCATCATTTTTTTGTCCAAAGAAAAGTCATTTTCGCCTTTTACGTTCTTCCTTTGATTAAATATTTTATGTTTCATTGACATCTTTATTGGGGAGTAACTTTTCTTTGAGCAATTTTAGAGGGATCACTAAGGAGTAAGCATAAAAATGCCGAGGAAAACAAAAGTTATGCGAAAATTTCAAATGTATATCTCTTACACGATTTGAGAAAAAGACTCATTTAATTCAGTTTGATTTTAATTGAAAGGGAGGTAATCCGGAACACGCAGAAATTCCAATTGAGTTTTAAGCTGTTTGTTCGGTTTTAATCGCAAGGTAATGATGGCGTTTTATCGAAGAACATTCGTACATGACTTTTTCGGTGTGCATAGATTTGAATGTCATGTACAAAACGAGATTTGGTTGGAAATATTGATTATCCATGAAGGGCAATAGATGACTGCAACAGGAAACGAATTTGGAGTTTTACAAACTTAAACGTTTGGGAAAAACGGACATAGGCATGTTTCATTACAGACCGGATCGGGTATTCCAAATGCAAGATCGGGTATTCCAAATCAAATACTGTATACTTTTTATTGCCTCTCAGTATATATGGGCTGCATGACGTTTCCAGAGCTGAGACCGACCCGCGCACGAGTACTGGTAAACAGCTTTGAGGATCTCAGCCTGCACAGGCAATGCATTGGTTCCATTGGGCGACAGGGCTTGAGATGTCATTTCATCTCAATGTCGAGTAAAAGTCCCACAAAATTGGAAGCAACGTTTCCAAAATTACCTTTACAGTGTTGACGGGGACGTTAAACTCCAAATCAAACAAACAATAATGCTATATATACTCAGAGACAATAAAAAATATACAGTTTTTGATTTTGAAATTCCGGATCTTGAATTGCCGTTTGTAATAAAATTTGCCAATGTCCGTTTTTGCCAAACGTCTAAGTTTGTAAAACTTCAATTCTTTTCCTGTTACAGTCATTCATGATGGAGTTATTGCCCTTAATTGAAAATCAATATTTTCAATCCATTCTCGTGTTGTACATGACATTTAACTCTATGCACACCGCAAAAGTCATGTACGACTATTCATCGATAAGACCACATCATTACTTTGCCATTTGACCCCAATAAACAGCTTCAAATTCAATTGGAATTTCTGCCTGTTCCGGATTATCTCCCTTTCAATTAAAATGATAGTGAATTAAATGAGTCTTTTTCTCAAATCGTGTAAGAGATTTTCTTTCGAAACTTTCGCATAATTATTGTTTTGCACGGCATCTTTATGCTTACTCCATAGTGAACCCTCTAAAATTGCTCATTGAAAAGGTAATCCCCAATACAAATCCCACAGAAACATGCATCCAATCAAAGGAAGAACGTAAAAGGCGAAACTACCATTTTCGTGGACAAAAGATGTGTTTAATTTCAATATGCGTCATATTCTGGCCAATCAGTTGCCCTTCTTTGAAAAATCGTTTTTTAAATAACACTTATTCGAAACCCATGTTTAAAGGGAAGCTACTCAAGACAAAATATTGGATCAGACACCCGGTCCATTTCAAGCGATGCATTTTCATTATCCTTTAATCAATTTTAACGGAAAATGTTGCAATTTATGCGGAATTGGTTGTTCTTAATTTATGGTGCCTCATATGTATGTAGAAAGGGAGACTTTGGTACGCAAATCGGCATACTTACTTTTGCCTCTCAGTATATAACGACCATGTGCATTTTCCTCAAGAAAGCATGCACGGATTACCTGTTTGGATCATTAAAATTTTACGTCAGACTTTCAGTGTCCTTTGCTGAGCAGTCCTCAAAAAAGGTGATTTCAGAGGGACCGTTGGTCGGAATTTCCAGATCTTACGACTGGTTCCGATACTTAACTGCACACATGGCGGGCGTTCAGCGCATGGCGTCCGTTGCTTTGGAAACCTTACGTGCAGAAAAGGCTGAAAAGGCCCTTTTGACTGGCCATCGATGATAAAGACCTTGAAGATTTTGAAGATTGATGATCGTATGAGCCTTACAAAGCCGCACGGATAATGACTATCGCAACAAAAATAAGCGAAATCCAGTGCCCATATTGATATAAGTCTTTGCAGCTAACTGAACGATCATCGAAGACCCAGCTCAGCCCGTGCATCCGAAAGGTCTGATCAGTGTCATCGATGCGCATAAGTCTATGCAGGTAACTGAACGATCATCAAAGGCGCAGCTCAGCCTGTGTATCCAAAAGGTCTGATCAGCGTCATCGATAATCGTATGAGCCTTACAAAGCCGCACGGATAATGACTATCGCAACAAAAATAAGCGAAATCCAGTTGCCCGTATTGATATAAGTCTTTGCAGCTAACTGAACGATCATCGAAGACCCAGCTCAGCCTGTTCATCCGTGAAGTCTGGTCAGTGTTTTCGATGATGGCATAAGTCTTACAAAGCCGCATGGATAATGGATGTCGCAACAGAGATAAGCAAACCTCCAGTTGCCTATGTTGATATACATGTACAGTGTACGTCTATACACCAGCGAAGACCCAGCACAGCCTTCACATCCGAGCAGATGTGCAGTTTGATCAGTATTCGTTGCTGTAGCAAAACGTTAACAGTGCTTTTCAAATTTAGATAAGCGAAAACGCTTGCCGTATTCCATGTTGATCCGAGTCTTTGCAGGTCAAGCCGAGCGTATTGATCAGTCTTACGTAGCCGCTGGGATATTGCAATAGAGATTTATAAGCGAAATTACAGTTGCGCATGTTTATTTGAGTCTACGCAAGTCGTTGAATGACCAGCGAAGTCGTAACACGGCATGCGAATCCGTGCAGTCTGATCAGTCTGCACTGTGGATTAAAGGGATGCATCTACTATCAGAGGCACCGAAGAAGGTGTTTTCGCATTATGCTTAAAACCGGAACTACTCATTTGTGGCGCTCCTAGCGGCCAAGACGCGATTACGGGAATTAACTCTTGATATCGGTAGCAAGCCATTAAACATTTTTTTCTCAGCCCAGGGCTTTCACCCCAACCTACATCTCCCCCCCCGCCCCCCCCCCCCCAACACACTTTCGATGCTTTGATTCTGAAACCAAACGATTGCATGATTACAACACGCTTAGGCACCATGCCCTGAAGCTTAAAAGGTTAAATAAATCAACCGTGACGTATGGTTACCAGTCCGGCCACGATCCTGTGTTTTGTTTTGTTTGATTTTAGGTTTAACGTCCCCGTCAACACTGTATAGGTCATTTTGGAGATGTTGCTTCCAATTTTGTGGGACTTTTACCCGACACGGAGATGAAATGACATTTCAAGCCCAGCCGCCCAATGAAACAAATAGGGTTTATATGCATGGACGGTCCGACTCGCACCGCTTTGCCTGGGCAGGCTTAGATGCTCTAAGCAGATTACCAGTACTCGTGTGCGGGTTGGTTTCAGCTCTGCGTGGAAGCATCATGCAGCCCATCTATTTCTATAAGCCCCGATGGGCGGGGGGCAACGATCCTGTGTACAACCTTCACACCAGCACTGATAGAAACCACATGTTCAGGATCAAACTTTTGATGTGTGATGTAAGGTCGTGCCTAGAAAACAAGAAATTGTATTTTGTTCTCAAAAAGCATCAAGTGAGAACGTATGACAACATTGTCATTAAACCCTGGACATTTAGAGTGAGTGTTTGAGTTTTACGTCCCATCAACAGCTAAGGTCATACGGAGACGATGTCTTGGTTTAAAGACACATCCGAAAGTCTTGAGAGAAGTCCGAGATCGATCCTGCGATCCCTGGTTTACTAGGCGAGTAGCATAAACACTACACCACGGAGGCTTCTAATTGACATTAAGAAGCTGGTCGGAAAGCGGATGGCGTTGACTCTGATTTTGGGTGCCACATGTGTGTGATCTATTTGTCTGTTGGAGCGACATCTTACTATCAACAGAAGACGCTAGTGGGCGTCGACGTAGCGGAAGACCGACGTCAGTACGTCAAGATCGATTCATCCGACAGACGCATATGCGAAGCAGATTTTCGCCGGCATCTGCTACACTGTACCTGTAGATAAACAAAGGGTTTCGACTACCGACTACCGATAGCTCAGTTGGTAGAGTGTCCGCTCCGGGGAACGGGAGGTCCCGGGTTCGTTCCCAGGCCGCGACATACCAAAGTCGTTAAAACGGTACTAGCTGCTCCTCGCCTGGCACTCAGATTTACGGGGAAGAGCGAAGACTGGTCGACCCAGTGTCAGGATAATGTGACTGGGTGTTGTATCATGTAATGTGTCTGGGACATGATACTTCAGTGAGGCAGCGCTATAAAAGTGAGCATTGAGCTCCCTGTCGCAACCAGACACCGTCGTGATATGACTGAAAAATTGTTGAAAGTGACGTTTAACCCGAATTCACATACACACACACACACACACACACACACACACACACACACACACACACACACACACACACACACACACACACACACACAAACACACACACACACATACATACACACACACACATACATACACACACACATACACATACACACACACACACACAACTACCGACTAATACGCACTGACACTGCTCGTCGCCCTTGTGCGATGCATTTTTGAGGGCTAGACGTCCCTGTCGTGACTAAAATTAAGACGTCGACACAGTACGGAACACTTACGCTGGTGCAGGAAATACGTATATGTATATTTGGCGTTCAAGCGACTCGCGTGATATGCGTTCCAGTGACACATCGCACTTCAGCGTGAATCACGCCGATTGTCGTTTCGGGATGTTTCGACATATACATTGTAGGTGTAAGGTATGCCGAGGCGACGCGTTCGTAATAGAGCATGACATATCGGATGGAATTTAAGCGAAATGGTATGTCTAGCTATTGCATGTAGCTAGAGACATTAAGAACATTCAAGATCATGGCTGAGACGTTAGCCAAACAGCGAGACGTTACATCAATCACGTGGTTCCATTTATTTGTTTACGCTCAGAATCCGGGGTATCTAATTCAGCGGGATTACGCGCGGGTTTATAGTGCTGTTCTTACTCAAAAATGTCTTCAAGCCAATGGAATTCATGAACTGGACTGACAAGCCTTTCTCCTCCGATCTCTTTGTGTAAAATAGAGTATCTTTTGTGGGGAGGTATCCACAACCGACCAGACAAAAATGTTAGTAATTGATGGTAGCATTGTTAAAACTTGAATTTTAATGTTTGGTTTTGAAAACGTAAATAGTTTCTTTCCAAAATTTGAAACAGCGAATGGCATTTCAGGATACCACCGGTGAATAGACATCTGCAAACATATCATACAATGGAATTTGCAGAACCACTTTTCTAAATTTTAAGAAGTTTTTTAGAAAGGTTGTCTGTAAGTTTTCACGGTGTTTTGATTTTCTCATAGAATCTGTCATTTCAGTGCCTTTTGGCGCTTTGATATTTAAGAGCGAAAGGTTTGCTATCTGATCGATCGGTAACCCAATCGTCTACAACTGTCAAGGTAAACAATCAAGTGAGACAAACATCCATCTCAAGCTGTCTGACTTAACCAATCAGTATATTTCAGCCGTAGCTCCGCCTCTAATTATTGGAAAGTAAGTATGACTGAAGATAACTCGACATTAGAGCGTATTTAATTTTAACTGTTCATTAGCCCTTTCTACCCTGCTGGCTCGACGTAAATGGGAAGGCAGACTCGGATCCTTTAACAGGTCTACCCACAAACCTACGCTAATTTTCCCGAATCACAATAAGCGTGACTGTTATAGATCGGGAATACAAAAGTGTCACGTTAACAAGCACATATAATGAACTTCCCGGTAAACCCCACTTTATAAAGAGAAAATAGTGGTTTATTAGGGTATACATCGTTTTCTTAATTCTGCTCCAAAACATAATTGTATGCACTGAGGCGGTTCTAACAAGCATCCACAATCTGTTTTTAGCAGAAATAAGACAAATATCACAATTTATCATATGAAAAGTTGAGAAGTCTTTTAACATAGCAAATATATTTTTCATATGACGTCGTCGATAAGCAGTGAGTAACGTCGTGTAATAAAAATCCTATGACCACACATGTAATAACACTTTGGCGGGATTAAGAAACGTCATGACGACGTCCATGTCAACAATGCTTTTTTGTGGCAAAATTGTCAGATTCAAAGGCGATAAAATGCAATTGTAAGCGATCATATGATAAAGAGAATCTTGCACGAGTGGTCATTTCATATGATATTTATGAAACTCGCCTAAGGTTCGTTTCATAAATACCATATGAAATGACCACTCGTGTAAGATCCTCTATATATTCTATATTCTGCTCAAAACCGACTGTGGATACTCGTTAAAACCTCGAGGCTGATCCGTGTAACCAGCAGTCACATTGTTGGTGCAGAAACGAGAAAGATTTGTTTTTTATTTATTTGATTTGAGATTTAAATTGAGCTATCGGTAGAAAATGCTTCCAAAAATAAAATACATATAGCCGGTATTTTTTCTTTAAAACAATGCAAATGAATGCATTTAATGCAAAAATGCGACAATTATGATGACAGGTAAACGAGTTTGAGAGGGATTCCCTAACCAGATTTCGAACACTGGTTAGATCTATTTTTAGTTCGTGACAAAAATAGAATCCCCATATATGACGTTATACGACGTTTTGTTTGCTGAGGCCATGCCTGAATCGGAAAAACATATGACACTGAATACCATGCCATAAGTACGACACTCAGAGACGATACTGTCGCCATGTATGTGTAAAGTGACAGATTTATTTTCAGAACAGAAATTCCGAACACATGTTCAGAGCGAAGGGTAAACACGAATGAAAACGACCATTTTCACAAAGTACTGAAGCTGTATTTGGCTCCAAAAGTGTACACATGATAATGGAGTATGAATTGAAGATGAAAAAAAAAAAAAAAAAAACAGAAAAAAAAAATTTTGAGACCCGGTAGCTCAATAATGCACCTTTAACGTCCCCGTCGACACTGTATAGATCATTTTGGAGACGTTGCTTTCAATTTTGTGGGATTTTTACCCGACATTGAGGAGAAATGGCATCTCAATCCCTGCATCCCAATGAAACAATAGGGTTTATGAGCATGGACCGACTCGCACCACTTTTCCTGGGCAGACTTAGATCCTCTAATCGGTTTACAAGTACTCGTGTGTGGGTCGTTTTCAGCTCTGCGTGGAAGCATCATGCAGCCAATCTATTTCTTCAATGGGCGGCCCAAAACGAGAAACAATGAATGAACACCTGTATATACATGTATTAAAGTGGCCGAGCAGGCACTCGACATTGAATCGAGCGTTGTAGATCAATGGTTAGTGCAAAAGTGTACAGCCGGGAGACCCATTCTGTGCAGGTTACAGTGTATGTTTTCATCCTGCAATCTTGGAGCGTCAGTGACCGATCACACTAGAATTGAAAACGCTTTTTCAAGTTTTCGTTGGGGAGGGGGTGGTAGGCGGTCACAATTATATAGGCGTGTTTTTTATGGTTCGTATCAACGAGTAGTATTCACAATGAGGGTTCTGGAACAACCCCCACCACACACTGTTGGGCCACCCCACCCCCCCCCCCCCCCCCCGGTTGGACAAATTTTTTTTCATCCCCGCAATACTGAGTCGGCCCCACCGAGAGGGGATGCAATAGATAGAGGATCTTACATGAGTGTTCATGTTCATGTTTTATTGAATTTATTAAACGAGTTGAGGAAAAGGGATAAAGCGAGGCTTTGCCGAGCATTTTATCCCTTTTTCTCAACGAGTTTAATAAATTCAATAATACATGAGCACGAATGCAAGATTCTATTTATCATATGACATTTAAAACGCATAATATATTCGATTGTTTACAAAAAATATCAATATTCCGCCATTAGTAAACGCGACGTCGTTAAGGACGCCGTACATGTAACGTTACGGGACATTAGATATCTAGCTAATTTGCATATTTAATCCACTAGTGGATTATCGCAAATATTAGATGACGTTATTACACTCTCAGACGCGACGTCATATGATAAGATAAAATATTTGTTTGCCTGCCATATCGCAGGCCAACAGCCCCACCGGGCGGGGTGTGTTTGTATTAGAGAAATATAGCACAAAACATACAGTACAAAAATGAACAAGTGTCCTTGGATTCCTGTGGGGAAGAGAGAACCCTGCAACAATAATTGCCGCGGAGGATTCTGTGGGCGACACAATAGTGTCAGTAAGAGGGTAGGAAGAACAGAACCACTACTTTGCACAAACTGTGGAGTGTCGGTGAAAACACACCATCTACTTTGTATGCAATGTGGTGTTAAATCAGATATTACCATAAATTACATAAACAGGAATAGAAGGACTCAAAAAGAGTTTAGACGACTATCTGCCATTTCTATCTAGTATGGTTAAAAAAGAGTTTAGAATTTATTTCCTATTAGAGAATTGTTAATATATAGGTAAAGTCAACAAAAATGCTGAAAGATTGTCTACTGTATTTGCTATTAGAGAATTGTTAGTATATAGGTAAAGTCAAAGATACAGCAACATGGCTACTATGGATGAATACATAGAACAGTTACAGGCAGAAATACCTGACAATAATTTGACTCTCCATACATGTATTAAAGTGGCCGAGCAGGCACTCGACATTGAATCGAGCGTGGTAGCTCAATGGTTAGTGCACTTGCCTATGATGCTAGAGGCTCCCGGTTTGATTCCCGGCAGCGGTAATAAAACTGCGGTGTCCGAACATGCTCCGGGTGAATGCCACAAAGTGCATCGTCCTCCGCATTGGGACGTTTACCCTATTGGTTTCACTAGGCGGGATGGATTGAGATGTCATTTTATCTCAATGTCGCGAAAAATTAGAATAGATTAGCCAGTAAAAACAAGAGGTGGTTCGCTAATCGATACGTCATAGCGATCAACCGCTGAAACCGGAAACTTTTCGAATACAATTCGAATTTACTGAAATAAACCTCTAAACAGACAAGTGTCTGAGCTCAGTGCGAAAAAACAACTGTGAGACAATCTCGGCGAGAAAACCTTCGCTTTTTAGCTCACCTGAGCACGAAGTGCTTATGGTGAGGTACTGTGATCAGTAAATGTCCGTCGTGCGTCGTCCGTCGTGCGTCGTCAATGAAACAACAGGAGATGTCGAGGCCCTATTGAAGACAAATCGACCCCGCGTGGGTCACTCAAGCCAAACGAAAGCTTGCTTGGCTTGAAAAGGCTGTGACTCGAACCCGAGACGAGCTCGTGAACAATCTGACGAAGCTCTCGAAGGCCGAAAGCCCGATAACCGTTGAAAAACACGGCCCTGGAACGTCAAAAACTGACGGAGACGAACGACCCCGAGATGCAGCAGGAGATCAAAAAGCTTGAGGGTGATCTCTCTGACATCAAACTTGAACGACAGGCAAGGCTCGAAGTCGTCTCTACGAACAGAGAAGCTCTCCGTACCAGATCTCCCGAATCCGTGAGACATCCTTACAGCGATTGGGATGGCAATCTCGACCCTAGTGCCTGCACCGGCACCCAGGCCACCGGGCAAGAAGGGCGGGGTCAAGGAATGAATAAACAAGCACCTACAGTCTCTCGGACGTTCCCTGGCCAATTTGGCCGACAAGGCCGCGGCTGCCCTGCCCGGAATCATCGTGTCCATCGTCTCTTGGCTCTTGAGCACGCTAGGGACTTTCAGATAATTTGTGGGCATTGGTCATCGGCGTGGAGCCCTTCTTCTCGTGGCTGCAAGGGACTGGCTAGCGAGACCGCTCGACCAACCAAAAGCCAACCCCGATCCCTGCGTCTTTGAGAGCTGTGTTTTCTTCTTCATGGTCGAGACCGGATTTCCAGTCTGCTGGCGCGACTACAGCGGCACGCGTAGGTGGCGACCCTTCTGGTCTGCCGCTCGGTGTTGAGACCCTACGGGTCTGTTAATCGGTTCCGGCTGATGAGGCAGTTTTCCCCTGGAATGTCCTGTCGACTTTAGAGCTGTGCCTGCACGGCTGGCGCTGATCGGTGCTGCCTCGTTTATTCCGCGGTTGTGGCCGATGACCGTGTCTGCCCCTGCTATTTGTATTTGGTTATTATAACCTTGGACATTACCGGGATGGAGTGCAATGTCGCTCGGCATCAAGAAGAGCCCTCTCCCGCAAACGTAATCCAGTGGTGTGGATGCATATTGCAACGTCTTTTGATAGCGATCGATGCTGCTGGGGATGTCGGTCGACGATGAACACCGTCCACGCTTCTGAAATATCCCGCTTATGGCGTATGGTGCCCGTCGGGTGAAAGAAGGTATTTCCTCGAAGGGGTCATGACACCCGCAGTTGGGCACCAAACCGCAAAGTTCAGCTGGCACTGCCACCAGCTGAAGGGGGTGTGCTGCCAGCTGTCCCACGCCTTGATTGCCATAGTGACGTTCCCGGAAAGCGGAGGGTTTTGAAAATCGGTGAAGACGTCCAGGTACTTGATAAAGAAGCGACCTTCCTTATCGTCGCCCCTTATGGATAGGATGGGCGCCCCTGCCGATGACTTCCATTCTTTGAAATGGCCGCCTGCCTGATAATTTGCCGAGTTATTAAACGTAAATGCCTTTGTATCTATACCATTTCGGTGTTGTTGTGTTACCCTGTTCAAGTTAGTAATTTTATTTTCACTGGCGTTCAAAATGATGTGTCAATCTATCTTGCCAGGACCCTGTCCGCGGGTGAGCTTATCACTGGTGGTACAAAAAGGAACAATTAAGTCTCAAATAACAAGACTGAAAAAATAATACCTGACGGGTATTATAACGTCTGTGAGTTGAACGAAAAGGTGTTTCAGCGGTTTGGCGCCGAATTCACTCTAGATGAACCCTCTGGTCTACTGTAAAAACAATGAATCGCGAATTAGCTAATCCGACAACACTTTCAAGCCTTACCCTAAAAAATGAACTTTGCTCCCAGGCGTTCACTGCGGATGAGCCAAATAAGCTGGCCGTCCATCTTGAGGTCTGCTATCACCTTGCTGAGTTAAGCACTACAGACAATCTGCATAACGGTTGCCCCTCTACATTGGTCCAGAACGAAAAATGTGGAGCTGGTAGAACTGATATATTAGCAAAGCTGGCTGTCATCAAAGCCTATTTCACAGCCAACGGGGAGATGTAACTATTCGAGTATATGAGTGCAACCCTACATATACTGAACCGAAAACGAAATGCAACTCCAAATATAAATGCGAGAATTTACAGAATAATCATGTTTGCAGAAAATCGATTTAATGACGCAATAATATAATCATTCCTGTATGTAACTACAATTGGAACACAAATCCGTTTTTTTCATAGAGGTCATTTCACAAGTTCAAAACATGAGCAGTTAATAGCGAGTATGGTTTTCGTTTGCATTCAGTCCTGCACGCACACGCCTGGCCATGGACAGGATTAAACGATTGATCTCTGCCTGGGGAATAGCATTCCACTCCTGTATGAGCACGAGATGCAAGGCTTGACGGGGGCGGTCACGTAAGCGCCTGTTAAATGTTCTAGGACTATACGGAGTTCAGTGCACCACGTAAACGATGTTTTTCTGAAGAATCGCCAGTCATCCTGATGGTTGCACATGAAAATCTTTTGGGTTAAAAAGTTGCGTTTCTTTTTTGGTTTAGTATATAAGGAATGGTTTACGCAAGCGCCCCTGGTGAGGACAGATACGGGAAACAGGTTTGGCATATGTTGTGTGAGCCACGCCATTCTAACCTGACGTCGTCGTGGTGTTAATAGGGGAAACAGATGCGGACGGGAAGGTAGATCGCTTGTTTGCCTTCCAGCTCTCTGATGGGATGTACAAAAGAAAAGAGGTCACCCAAGCAGAGTCACTGAAATTCAAAGAGTTGCGCGATGTAGATGTTTCACGTGCCGTTCCAAAACGAGTTCCTACGCTGGCTATCACTGGGAGCAAGTGGGTTGCCTTTGCGGACCCCCTACAACAAACGGGATTGTTTCTTATCTCCGAAGAGTAGCAACCGGCTGTTCTCTTATATTTCTGAGACGAAAAACATTGTTATATACTTAAGACAAGCAACAACCGACAGGGAACCCGACTTTTCCCCAACGGAGCCCACTGGTTTTAGTTTACAAATATTAACAATCTTCCACGATATGCCTGACGACTTTGTTGATGTCTTACTAGTGGACCCAAGCGCATGCCAATAAAGAAGTGGGGGTCCATATATTGCGAGATACCTCAAAGGTAGCTCAAGTGCAGTTTTCACTTGACCGCTTCTTGGTTCAGTTTCTCACGGCTTCGACTTACGCCTACTGAGGACGTCGCAGTAATATGATTTAGAGGAAATTAAGCGCGATGATTCTCTATCCACCACATGATACTGGAGAAAAACACCGCCTTCAACACGTGGCCGAGGTCAAATTCCGTCTCGAGGGGGATGTGCTGTGTTTGCCGGGTCTTGTCCATCATCCGTTTCTGTTTCAAAACTTTGGGGTTTAGACACACTGATGAAGATTAAATGTCAAGAAGGCCTCGGTGTCACTAAATTTGGTATAGTTACACCTTAATTGGAACCACTGGTATCTTTGCTGGTGGATTTTTCGTTCGTCCCCGAGGGTATCATCAGCTCAGTATCAGTTCATATTTTAAATATTGCAAGTCTCGCTACTTTGGACATCTTCTTCCTGATGTCCGGGACTTCCGTGGAGCGTGGGCCTTGTTTGCTGATGTTGGCTCGGTGGGGGACGCCTATCTGGATCGGGCGTCCCTTGTCTGATGCCTCCAGCTGACATGTCTCATGAGAGGGATGTGCTGTGTTTGCCGGGTCTTGTCAATCATCCGTTTCGATGAAGATTAAATATTAAAAAGGCCTCTGTCTCACTAAATTTGGTAAAGAAAAAGATTTGGTACAACATAAATGTTATACGACAGACTGCATGCATGGTAATCATCCAATCACGGTTGACAAATTTGCTCACGCCGGTTGGTCAGGCCTCAGATTCTATGACGGTTCATGATGGTTGGTACCTGATGCTCTGTTTCTGGTCAGGCTCATCGGAGTCTAAATTTTGGTTCTCTTCAGTGGTTTCTTGCTCTCGAGTCCTCACCGTTGAAACATTTGATTTTTGTGTTCACGGAGATGTTGCACTGATGAGTTCAAAGTGACTAAAGTGCGGGCTGCGGGCCACAGGCTGCGGGCTGCCAGACATGAATAGAAAAGACTTAATATATAATATGATTTTTATATCCCATAGCTCATATGCAAAATAATATGAGCTGACCCATTCAGATAGTTTAAAGGGCACTTAATTGAAGCCAGATTGTAAAACTTACAAGATTCATCCATTTTTTTTCTTCTTTTTTTTTCTGCACATCAAACCTTGTGTTAATCTGTCATCACGCTTGCAATTAAATATAATTAACCTGGGCATCTGGTATTTCACAAATTAAAGTGCTGACAGCACTGGTGGGTGCATAGGCTGAGAATAGACGTAAATCATTAATTCCTGAACTTTAAGGAGAATGCATACAACTTAATGAGAGGGAACTCCTGTAAAAGTATTTTCGTCTCCCATGTCAATAGGGGCCAACTCTTAAAGGAAAGGAAAGAATTTGCTACTCAGGAGCAAATTTTTTCCTTTAAGAGTTGACCCCACTTTTTTCCATGAGACAGAGTTTATAGAAAAGTGAACTGGAAGTCCTGAAAATTGTTTCCCATTGAAAAATTGTGTCTGCTAGGTGTTCGAATTTCCCTTAAGCCAGTATTGTATAATGTAGAGTACCATTTTTGGTAGCCTAGCCACTAGGCGTTAAAATGAATATGGAATTAAACTCATCTTTTGCACTGAAATGAAGTGTATAAAAGTTTAGCTAGTCTAGTCTTTCTGGCTCAATTTTAACTGATAATCCTAAGATTTGAGACTCTACCAAATAGACTTGCCATTACTAAGAAGGTGATAAATTTTTAAACCAATAAAAAATACCAAAACAAGTGGGCCCAATGGCCCTATATCGCTCACCTGTGTACCAGATTTGTTGGTTGATTTGAGGTTTAACGTCCCCGTCAACACTATAAAGGTCATTTTGGAGACGTTGCTTCCAATTTTGTGGGACTTTTACCCGACATTGAGATGAAATGACATCTCAAGCACTGTCGCCCAATGATACCAATAGGGTTTATAAGGACTTACACCGCTTTGCCTGGGCAGGCTTAGATCCTCTAAGCGGTTTACCAGTACTCGTGTGCGGTCGAATTCAGCTCTGCGTGGAAGCATCATGCAGCCTATTTATTTCTTCCAGCCCCAATTGGCGGGGGCCTGCATAATGAACTAAAAACATCATGAATTCAATGCATATTAACATTTAATGATGAAATCCTTCCTTTGTACATACAGAATCTGTTCTAAGCTGAACACCGTAGCTCCCAACTATAGTTTTACTGTCACTTCATTCAAAATAAGGCAAATTTAAAAATCACATTATGAAATTTGATAATAAGGACTCTTAATCATTAGGTCTCTCACCGCTGTGGTTCGAGCCTCGCTCGGATCACATGTGAGACGCCAAGTTCTGCAACGGAAGGTCAGGTGGTTTTTCTCCAGGTACTTCGCTTTTCGTCCACCTCTGATTAACGATCGGCTCGATATGAGTGAAATAATCTTGAAAGGGTCGTAAAACCAAACCCCCCCCCCCCCAAAAAAAAAAAAAATGATAATAAGCTACAACACCCTGTATTTAATTATGAAGTTCAATATAAATACCATTTATCTTGAAAACTATTATTATTGCCCATTATTCCATATTGATTATTAAGGCATTCACTGCTGTAGCTCGAGACTTGTTTGGGCCACATACAAGAAACTTGAAAGTGTTGTGAAACCAACCACCATCACCACCACACCCCCCTCCCCCACGCCCCCTCCCCCACCCCCCCCCCCCCACCCCACCCAAAAAAAAGTCCCGTATGAATTTATGCTGGAATAACAAGTGCATTTACCCTTTTTGTACCAAATGGAATCTTCCTCCTTATATACTGAGAGGCAAAGGTAAGTATACAGGTTACTGAATGCCGATTTGCGTTACAATGTCTCACTTTCTACATACATACGAGGCGTCATAAATAAGAACAACCACTTCCGCATACGTTGCAGCATTTTCCGTTAAAATTGATTAAAGAATAATGAAATTGCGTCGCTTGAAATGAACAGGGGGTCTGATCCAATATTTTGTCTTGAGTAGCTTCCCTTTAAACATGTGGTTCGAATAAGTGTTATTCAATTAATGATTTTTCATGCAACAAATTCAAAGAAAGGCAACTGATTGGCAAGAATATGTCGCATATTGAAATTAAACACAAGGTAAACTGCAACATCTTTTGTCCACGAAAATGGCAGTTTCGCCTTTTACGTTCTTCCTTTGATTGGATGCATTATGTTTCTATGGGATTTGTATTGGTGATTAACTTTTCATTGAGCAATTTTAGAGGGTTCACTATGGAGTAAGCATAAAGATGCCGAGCAAAACAATAATTATGTGAAAGTTTCGAATGAAAATCTCTTACACGATTTGAGAAAAAGACTCATTTAATTCACTATGGTTTTAATTGAAAGGGGACAGGCAGAAATTCCAATTGAGTTTGAAGCTGTTTGTTTGGGTTAAATGGCAAAGAAATGATGTGGTCTTATTGACGAATAGTCGCACATGACTTTTGCGGTGTGAATCGATTAAAATGTCATGTGCATCACGAGATTTTATTGGAAATATTGATTTTCAATTAAGGGCAATTACTCCATCATGAATGACTGTAACAGGAAAACAATTGGAGTTTTACAAACTTAGGCGTTTTGGGAAAACTGGCATAGGCAAATTGTATAACAAGCTGCAATACAAAATCCGGTATTCCAAATCAAAAACTGTATACTTTTTATTGCCTCTGAGTATATATAGGAGGAGTCCATTTCAAAATTTAGTGGTGTCAGGTTGTGTTTTCTTCAAAATTGATTTGGAAAATGACTAAACTTTTTGTAAATAGTGTGGGCCCTGATCAGATGCCGCCTGATACGGCCTCTAATCTGGACCTGCACTGTTTGTCAGGGTACACATTCTTTCGCTAGAAACAGAGTTGCTATTTTGCGGGCCTGCGGGCTGCGGGCCACAGGTTGCGGGCTGCGGGCCACAGGTTGCGGGCTGCGGGCCATGATTTGTCATTTCATAATAAACGGTATATGCAAAATATCTTATAGCTGAATAATAAATAAATACATTTGTTTCTGCACATTGCTGCATTAATTAAGTAAAGGCATATTGGTATTGAGTGATTCTGATAGTATGTTTGGATCACTTACAGTATTGAGTGATGCACTGAGCAAGGGCTGCATAGTTCTTCCTTGAGTGACGCACTGAGTTGGGGCTGCATAGCTCTGCCTTTGGAGAAATGATGATGATGATCTTATCATATAGCTAGCTTTTATATTACATACGTTTCAAATAAAAACCAGGGTAGCACATTTAGCAATATGGCTTATCTTCAAAGTCATTTTATTTTACTATTTCAGTATGATAACGTACCCCTGTGGCATGGTGAATTCTTTCCTATCTCAAAAATGTTAACTTTTATGATGATAAATTGTGATATTTTTCTTATTCTTAATTATACTTCCAACATAGGTTGTGGGTACTCGTTAGAATCACCTCAATGAGGCGGTTCTAACGAGTACCTATAACCTTTGTCATGGAGCAGATATGAACAAAAAATGTTTACCCCTTAAACCCCAGTTTTCTCTATATAAAGTGGGATTTAGAGGGACGGGACCTCGGGTTAAAGACTCATCCGAAAGTTCGGAGAAGCCCGGGATCAATCCTGCGAGCCCTGGTTTACAAGGCGAGTAGCATGTTACCACTACAATATGGAGGCTTCTATTAATATAAAACTTGAAATAGCATAGACCTTGAAATTGTGTCTTTTATAAAATGTCCATGAGTCCGGTATCTAACATCTTTAATAGGGAAACTTATGCCTGATAATGCAGGTCAGAATCTGCTGTAATTTATTGAATACAATCCTGACTACAACAGAAACAGTGATGACAGCAGCCACAAAGGATGCTTTATGATCTGGAAAAATTTATTGCATACCTCACCTTAGAAGGGCTACCTGTAAAACCTCGGCAGGGCTCATGGGCTGGGTCTGGGCTCGAATTTTTGGGCTCGAATGAAAATGGGTTTGACTCAGGACATAGGAGAAATAGGGTCATTTATTGACCTTTCAACTTTGTTGTCTGGTTGGAGGAACTGTTAAAGAGAATTGCTCCCATGGGCCCCTATCAAGATTATAATTACCAAGTTTGTTTTCCTGCTTGATTTGAGTTGTAACAAGCAACAATCTGCATTACCACATCAAAAAGACAGGATTCAATATTACTAATTGAGCCAGACAATAAGATCTATGTGATCAGCAGAAACTCTGAACAGACTGTGCAGATGTGCAGGCTGATCCGAGCATTCAGTGGTCATGCAGGGGTCATTGCAGGTTACACTAACAGTGTAAACCCTGATCAGATGCTACATGTCTATAGGGTTTCAGAGTGAGATACCGGCAAACAGTGAAAACACAGATCAGAGGCTACATGTCAATTTAGGGCTCAAAAGTGGGATACTGGAAACAGTGAAGATCCAGATAAGAGGCAAAATATCCGGGGTTTTAAAATGGGATCCTGACAAACAGTGTAGATCCAGATTAGAGGCCACATGTCTTTGATTCCAAAATGGGATTCTGACAAACAAAGCTAGACGATCCAGATCAGAGGCCATATGTCAAGGGATCCAAAATGGAATTCTGACAAACAGTGAAGACCCAGATTTGAGGCCACGTGTTTTGTGTTACAAAATGGGATACTGAAAAACAGGGAAGACCTAGATCCAAGAGGCCACCTGTCTTGCTTTCCAAAATTTGATACTGACAAACAAAGACGACCTAGATCAGAGGCCATATGTCTAGGGTTCAAAAATGGGATTCTGACAACTAGTGAAGACACAGATCATAGGCCACGTGTCTTAAGGTTCCAAAATCGGATACTGCCAAAATAAACAGCCCAGATCAGAGGTCATAGGTTCCAAAATTGGATACTGCAAAACTGTGAAGACCAAGAGCAGAGCCCACGTGTCTTGGATTCAAAAATGGGATACTGACATTTAGACCCAGATCAGAGACAACGTGTCTAGGGTTAAGGCCTAGTTCAGATGCCATGTGTCTATGGTTCAAAAAGGGGGTACTGACAAACAGTTAAGACCCAGATCAGAGGCCACGTGTTTAGGGTTCTAAAATGGGATACTGACAAACAGTTAAGTCGCAAATCAGACGCCACATAGGGTTCAAAAATGGGAAACTGACAAACATCTTATACCCAGATCTGAGGCCACATGTCAAGAGTTCTAAAATAGGATACTTACAAACAGTTAAGACCCAGCTCAGAGGCCACGTGTCTATGGTTTCAAAAGGGGTTACTGACAAACAGTTAAGCCCCAGATCAGAGGCCACGTCTAGAGTTCCAAAATTGGATACTAACATTGACAACCCAGATCACAGGCAATCTGTCTATAGGGTTCCAAAATGGAGTACTGACAGTGTATACCCAGATCAGAGGCCACATGTCTAGGGTTCCAGAATGGAATACTGACAAACAGTGTAGACCCAGATCAGAGGCCACATGTCTAAACAGTGTAGACCCAGATCAGAGGCCACGTGTCTAGGATTCAAGAATGGAATACTGACAAACAGTGTAGACCCAGATCAGAGGCCACATGTCTAGGATTCCAGAATGGAATACTGACAAACAGTGTAAACCCAGATCAGAGGCCACATGTCTAGTATTCCAGAATGGAATACTGACAAACAGTGTAGACCCAGATCAGAGGCCACATGTCTAGGATTCCAGAATGGAATACTGACAAACAGTGTAGACCCAGATCAGAGGCCACATGTCTAGGATTCCAATATCGAACACTGACAAACAGTGTAGATCCAGATCAGGTGCCACATGCCTATGGTTCCAGGATAAGAAAATGTCAGACAGTTGAGACCCCGTTCAGAGACCAAGTGTCTCAAGTTCCAAAATGGGAAACTGACAGTGTAGATTAAGATCAGAGGTAACATGTCTGGGGTTCCAAAATTGAATACAGACCGTCTAGACCCCGATCTGCTGCCAGGGTTCCAAAATGGGACACTAACAGTGTAGACTCCGATCAGACATCACAGAATATGGCATTTGAACAGGATCTTCACTGTTTGCTTGGACTTATGTAACAGTAATTAAAGGACAACAGTCCGGTCCGGATTATGGACCTCTTTAGAGACAAGCGACCCTCAAGTGGGACAGTGTAAGCCCGTATCAGATACCGCAAAAATGGGCATCTGAACAGGATCTACACTTTTTGCTTATAAAACTACAGGAATTATTTAGCGCTATTGTAAAATTCCTTCAATGAGACCATCTTTAATACTTTCAGAAGTGGCCTTTTAAAGACCACTTTTGAACAGCCCCAAATGTGGTTTTTACTTGGTTTAGAATACAAAGAATGATAACTGAAATTTCTGCAATATGTTTTTAAAATCAACTTTAGTCTTTATTTTAGCTGGTCTTAATATTAATATTAAGCAGAATTCCACTTTATACGATTCTTTGAATAGTTTGATTGTACCAGACAAACAAACAACAATATAAAATTTAATGGACTGATACGAGTCCATAGCCTGCCCTGCAGCCTAACAGGGTTGTAATTTGCTGGTCACATAGATCTTGAATGTCTTAATAGTATCTCAAAGATTTGCCAAGACCGTTAGACGGGTAAAATCATGTAAGGGTGCCACTAGTTTCACTTAGTCAATACACCGCTACCTCCTACCTCCGCCCATTGGGGCTTGAAGAAATATATTGTGCTGCATGGTGCTTCAACACAGCGATGAAGGAGCCTCCGTGGTCGAGTGGTTATGCTACTCGCCTTGTAAACCAGGGGTCGCAGGTTCGATCCCGGGCTTCTCCAGACTTTCGGATGAGTCTTTAAACCGAGGCCCCGTCTCCGTATGACCTTAGCTGTTGGTGGGACGTAAAACTGAAACACTCACTCACTCACACAGCGATGAAACCTACCACACATTAGTACTGGTAGACCGCTTAGGGGTTGTAAGCCTTCCCAGGTAAAGTGTTGCGAGTTTGACCGTCCATGCATATAAAACATATTGGTTTGATTGGGCGTGAGGAGCAAATTCTTTCCTTTACTTTAAAAGTTGGCGCCTATTGACATGGGAGACAAAAATACTTTTTGCAGGAGTTGCCTCCCATAAAGTTGTATGCATTCCCCTTAAAGTTCAGGAATTGAATTATTTATGTCTATTCTCAGCCTATGCACCCACCAGTGCTGTCAGCGCTTTGATTTGTGAAATACCAGATGCCCAGGTTAATTATATTTAATTGCAAGCATGTTGACAGATTAAAAACAAGGTTTGATGTGCACAAAAAAGAAGGAAAAAATGGATGAATCTTGTAAGTTTTTACAATCTGGCTTCAATTAAGTGCCCTTTAAACTATCTGAATGGGTCAGCTCATGTTATTTTACATATGAGCTATGAGATATTATATCATATTATATATTAAGTCTTTTCTATTCATGTCTCGCAGCCCGCAGACTGTGGCCCGCAGCCCGCAGTCTGTGGCCCGCAGCCCGCACTTTAGTCACTTTGCGCTAGAAACTGACAAATGTCCTTGAATCATCGGAAGGGAAAGAATGACCTTAGAAAAGATTTCATGATCAATCTCCACGAAAGAATGTTGCCGACCCTGGCAGGTATCGAAACCGTGCCCTCCTGACCACCAGTCAGACACCCATCCGACTGAGCTACCGAGGCCGACAATCAGTTTTGATTAACGGTAGAAATTGTGAAAACTTCACATAAAGATGTACATGCTCCTTAATTCCATTTTTATGTGGAATGTGGAGTTTGCAGGGACGAAAATATACTTTATTTTTACTACATAATACTTGAAAACATGGATTGTTGCAAATTAACAACTTCGTGAAATTAATCCCCGGTAAACACAACTTTCTGTACAGAAAATTTGGGTTTACAAGGGTACCATAGTATGCATATTACAAAAACATTATATTATAAGCACCGGTTAGAATCGCCTCAAGGTTACTTTGACGAGCAGCCACAATCTATATTTGATGCAGAAATCTGAAAAAAAAATTGTCATCAGCTACATGTCATTTTTGCAGCCATGAAAGAAGTGACAATGTGACACAGGTATGTTATCCATTCTTGATGAGTTAGTTAAAATGAGTACCCAAAATCTATGCTTAGATTAACACAAGGAAAATATGGGCAAAGTAATCCAAATATTTTGTTATATTTTTCTAGAGCATTTCTCCTCCACAAAGGGTCTTTTAAGGTGAGGTATGCAATCAATTTTTCCAGAGCATAAAGCATCCTTTGTGGCTGCTGTCATCACTGTTTCTGCTTGTTTCTGATTGTATTCAATAAATTACAGCAGATTCTGACATGCATTATCAGGCATAAGTTTCCCAAAAAATGTTAGATACCAGACTCATGGACATTTTATAAAAGACACAATTTCAAGGTCTATGATTTTTCAAATTTTATATTAATAGAAACCTCCACGTTTTGTTGGTAACATGCTACTCGCCTTGTCAACCAGGGCTAGCAGGATCGATCCCGGGCTTCTCCGAACTATCGGATTAGTCTTTAACCCGAAGTCCCGTCTCCGTATGACCTGTTGGTGAGGCGTAAAACTCAAACACTCATTTATTCAATTTCTGTATTATTTTCAAAGAAAATGCAACTTTAAATTACATGTACACTAGCAGACGATTCACGTGTATTGCCAAGCCATTAAAAATATTATATGTATTTGAAAATTGCATCTGCATATTGTTGTAAGTACAGTTTTCTTTAGATTAAAATAATATATCTTAAATGGTAAATCAGTTATCAAATATAAATAAGAGACATGTAATTCAGTTCATTGAATATAAATATCTTATATAATATACATATATCTTTTATTGAAATTAAAATAAGATATCTTATATATGACATTAGATATCTTATTTAATATATTATATATCTTATATGTTCAATAACATATCTGATTGAGGGAATAAGATATCTTATACATGCATATGGAAATAAGATATGCTATATCAACATGTAAGATAGCTAAATTAATAAGATATCAGATTTAGTCAAATATATCAGATATCTAATATTAAACATTAGATATCTGATATATATCTTGTTGAGTATCTAAGATGTCTGATATACTATATTAGATATCTTATATATTTAAATTATTCAGATTTTATTAATATGATATATTAGATATATAACATGTCAATTAAGATATCTTACTTGCTATAGGAGAAATCTAATATGCCAATTACGATATCTCATATAGCATATAAGATATGATATATAAGATACCTCAAATGTCATACATCTAAATTTTGTAAGATATCTAATATATTAGATAATCTTATATAAGATATCTGATTTATTAAGTAAGATGTTTGATTGATAGAATAAATAGTAAGATGGCTTGCCATATACTATAATAGATATCTTTTTTAAAGATATCTATATAAGATATCTTATATATCTAAATTAATCAGATATTAATTTATTCAGATATCTTATTTAAGATATAAGATTAACTGATATATTAGATATTTTATACGCCAATTAAGGTATCTTATTTGCTATATATATACGGCATCTAATATGTCAATTAAGATATCTTACATAGCATGTAAGATATCATGTTTATAAGATATCAAATATATCGGGTAATCTTACATAAGATATCTCATATTCTAACATGACGTTAACGTTTTTCCCATTGAACCCAGTGGAAACGTCAGCGTTTGCAAATATGCGATAATTCACGTCGTCAACGTGGTGCGTGCAATTTGGCGTCATCGTGACGTTGCATGTAAACATTTCCTTCTGTCGACATCCGCTGCAAAATAGTCCCCAAGATAACGCTTTGTTACTACTGTATTTCAGTTTAGCATCATGTTAGAATCGAAATAATTTCCACGCACCCGGTGTGTTATCGTGATTAACACACGGTGTTGTCGGACAGATGCGAATATTAATTCACTCCGGCTTCGCGTTCGTGAATTAATATTTCGCAATCTGCCCTCCAACACCGTGTGTTAATCACGATAACACACGGTACGTGGAGATTATTTCTTAATTATAAGTAAGATAACTGATTGATAGAACTTCATTACGATAACAAGCCCGTGTATTGAACACCCCTCTAAATCCCACTTTATATAGAGAAAACTGAGGTTTACGGGGGTTAACATTATTTTGTTTATATCTGCTCCAAGACAAAGGTTATAGGTACTCGATAGAACCGCCTCATTAAGGCGATTCTAACGAGTACCCACAACCTATGTTAGAAGTATAAGTAAGAAAAATATCACAATTTTTCATCATAAAAGTAACCGTTTTTGAGATAGGAAAGAATTCACTATGCCACATTGGTATGTTATCATATTGAAATAGTAAAATAAAATGACTTTGAAGATAAGCCATATTGCTAAATGTGCTACCCTGTTTTTTATTTGAAAGGTGTGTAATATAAAAGCTAGCTATAGGATAAGATCATCATCATCATTATCATTATCATCATCATCATCATCATCATCATTTCTCCAAAGGCAGAGCTCTGCAGCCCCTGCTCAGTGCATCACTCAATACTGTAACTGTTCCGAACACTCAATACCAATATGCCTTTACTTATAATTAATGCAGTAATGTGGAGAAACAATTTTATTTATCTATTATTCAGCTATAAGATATTTTGCATATACCGTTTATTATGGAATGACAAAATCATGGCCCGCAGCCCACAACCTGTGGCCCGCAGCCCGCAGGCCCGCAATATAGCAACTCTGTGATGAGTTATGAAGCCTTCATGCGGGCTGAACATATTATTTGTCTTAATCGCTACGGAAGTAAGGGCGAGGATTGTGGCCACGATTTAAGCTTCCCCCCCCCCCAGTGGAACCGTTTCAAGGCGGTTCGTCTGTCGCGTTTTATTTTTGTTATGCTTTGTCTTTGGGTGTCGCTTCTATACTGAGTCAAAAAAGTTCCTATACATAAAATTGCTTCTGTTACCATAGTTACTACAAATGAAAAACACACAAAATTTGTTTTGTTTTAGTAAGAGGACTCATTTAACCATGTAAAAGTCCAAACTGTTTTTGTTCATGTAAACTCGCCAGCCTGGGCTATTGTTTTATCACCCAAGGGGTCACTGTGACAATTTCGCAGAATAAATCATTACAAAGGCCAAGATTTAACACCATAAAAAATTACACTTAGCGCAAGATTTCTAAACGTTGATACATGTAGATACCATGTGTGTCTATTTTACAAAACTTTAGTTCCATTCGCTAAGAGAAACAGACGATCGCGTAAATGCCTCCCATTCTTTGAAGTTGTGTGCAAAATGCTGATTTCAATTGAAAATTGCAATTGGTAGTGCTACATGCTCCATGAATTTTCTACATTATTTTCCATCATGATTAACAGCAATGGTGACAACAAAGCACTTTTTAAAGAAACTGCAAAAATTGAATGGCAGGTAGCAACAGCAATAGCAACAGTTTGAAAATTGCTATATTTTTAATTGAAAGGGAGTAGTCTGAGAATTTCACAAATTAAAGCTTTGATTGTAGGGCAAGATTATGAAGATTGGAAATGTAAAGTGAGTTTCGATGATCAGTGGTCATGATCTTTCATCTCTGACAAAAAAATGATCATCTGCGCATGCGCAATGCCAAATTCGTTGCAAAACCTTTCTAGGCACATATTGCAAGACAACTCTTGAGCAGAATAGTATGGGCAAATGTAAATGTATGCATTTTGTAGCTAAACGTCCGATTCGCATGTTTACAACCACGCTTGGCTGAATGGCTGCCGGATAGCTTCTGGAATTTACCCGGAAGTTGGTATAATTAATTTTTTGACTTGACATATAATTTTACTTTGGGCATTTTGTGGGAAAGTGACTGTCCTTTTGGCTTTCCGCTATTGATGTTTTATTTCATGTTTTTGGTGTCTCTGATCGGATTTGTAGGTTTATTGTATCAATTCCGTATCATTGCCTCCACTTCTATTTTTCTCCGTGCCAGGAACTGCTGGAAAGCCAGTCCACTTTGCAGTCTCTTTGCTAAGCCAATCATGGTCATCTTCAAAGAATTCTTCGTGATGCTCCATATGTTTTCATAGCAAACCTAGATCTCACAGTATCATCAAGAAGGTTGGTGGCCCTGAAGGGCCGTTTGCTTTGTATGAGGAAAATAATAATTTGACTAGGTCAAACGAGACCATTATCGGTATTTCAACCTTGTCAGTGAACATTAATTTTATAGGGATAAAGTCATTTCACCCACTGAATATTTATGGACTATGAAAATCACCGAATAAGCTTGGTCCTTATAATTTCAACTTTTGGCTTTCCGCTATTGATGTTTTATTTCATGTTTTTGGTGTCTCTGATCGGAGTTGAAGGTTTATTGTATCGATTCCTTATCATTGCCTCCACTTCTATTTTTCTTGTATCGATTCTAAGTGGAATCGACTTCTATTTTTAAATCAATCTAAGTCAATCCACTCATCTCTGAAGCCACACAGCCAAAACACTATCCAAGACATAGGGACTAAATTATAGGGACCAAAAAGATTATAGGGACTAGTCTAGTCCCTATAATTTGGTTCCTATGCCTACACCCTATACTACTGGCGAGTTTCAGAGAACCCTGTTTCCTGACGCTGTAGCGAATTGGCTACAGCAAAGAAGCTAAATAAGTAGAAATATAATAGCTGATATAGGACCATCTCTCTTAATTATTCCAAGAGACGGATGTTGTGGACGCTTGTTAAAGCCGCCTCGCGGAGGCGATTCTAATGGACACCCGCAGCATTTGTTTCTTGAAGGATATAGGATAAATAAATTATAATATTCTTGAATCGTTTGATTCGTTGCAGTGAAATGGTCCCTTTAACAAGTTAGGTCGTTATGTTGCATGTCGATATAAAGAGGGCTTACTCATTAACACAACTTATTTAACTCTAGATGTATTTTGTATGTCGCGGCCTTGTTCATCGTGCTTATGACATCCATGATCCAAATCAAATAAAAATCAAAAATGAGTTCCTTTAAGAGCAATGAAAACATTCATAAGAAGGAAGATGGGTCATACTACGTAGTTTCGGCTAATAAAGCCTCATCAGTGACACTGTAATGATCCGGCAAAGAAAGCCAGAGGAAACATACTGCAATTTTGCGAATTTCGAATAGGCAGTCGATTCAAAGACTGATATAAATCAAAATGGGGTCCAAATAATTAAAAACCTGTCTAGAATATCAGTCTAAACCAATGATTTATTTCTGATTTCTCAGAATATTCACACTGATCTCAAAGGACCAAAAGTAAAATATAAACTGCACTATGGTTGATGTACGGGGAGACGTTTTACGGCCGCCACACGGCACAACACCAGCTGCAGTGAAGGCAAATAAAAATAAAAAATGAGTTCCTTTAAGAGCAATGAAAACATTCATAAGAATGAATATTGGTGTTGAATCGGCGATCAGGCCCCCGCCCATAGGGGCTTGAAGAAATGTATGGGCTGCATGATGCTTCCACGCAGAGCTGAATCCGGTCCGCACACTAGTACTGGTAAACCGCTTAGAGGATCTAAGCCTGTCCAGGAACCGCGGTGCGAGGGGGGCCGTCCATGCTAATAAACCCTACTGGTTTCATTGGGCGACAGGGCTTGAGATGTCCTTTCATCTCAATATCGGGTAAAAGTCCCACAAAATTCGAAGCAACGTCTCCAAAATGACCTTTACAGTGTTGACGGGGACGTTAAACCTCAAATCAAACTAATGATTCGGCGATGGTGCGGTTTTTCGATACACACCTGCTTGAAGTCACCATCATTATCCATCTATGAGGTATAAATCCGAAGAAAATACATACACCTGCTTGAAGTCACCATCATTATCCATCTATGAGGTATAAATCCGAAGAAAATACATGTAAGTGAATCACTACCTACCTATTTTTTCCCTTTCAATGCTGCTACATCTACAATTTTGGTAAAATCACACGATCTAGCTTTTCCATTTTATTTACGTGTCAAGCTTGAAAAGACATATTGATACATGGTAGCGGAGGTGCGTTACCCAGCAGGCACATGACGTAATTGTGACTTCACATATATGTCGGTACAATGTCCTAATGTATGAGTAACTTCACATCCACGTCGATGCAACGTCTTGACGTCACCGACGTTGATTTGACGTTGTCTCATTTACGTGTGCCTGCTGGGTAGTGGCTACAAAGACCAGACATATTGAAACAAAATCGAATCATCCAACTTTACGAACTGTGTATGTGAATCGCATAGTACTCATTTTGTCATTACGGGGGAGAACATGTATACTACTCAAGGTTTGATAGGGATCACTTTTTTAATGCAAAATAATTTTTGGATGAATTAATCACTTGAATCCAAATTCGATACATAATGATAGAAAACGTATCCTTCACAAAACCTAGTGATTAATTTTGTCATCTGGTACTGCATTCAAGCGTGACAACAGCAACCGTCTTGGCACCCCAAAATTTGCCGTAACACGAAGGGATTTGGACAACTGATTTTTCACAAATTTCCAAATTTGCTTAAACAAACGTGCCTTATAACGTGCATGGCGTCCACGGGCATCAATTACAGTACGATATCGCCTGCGCATGCTCGTAAGCCGAGTCTGTATCCGGTTTTGTGGAATCAGCTTTCATTCAGCAACCAATGCATCTTTGAGTTCCTGTAAAGTCCTCGGATGCACAGAGCGGGCTGAAAAGGCACACTGTAGCATGCCCCGCGCATGCTCAATCGGATTTAAGTCCGGTGACCGAACAGGCCAGTCCATACGAACGATTGTCTCACGTTCCAGATCGGAATCAGTGACGTTGGCACGGTTGGGACGGGCATTATCGTCCATCAAAATAAAGTCTTACAAAATGATCAAGAATATCATTACAGTACCTCACTGCCATTATCGTTCCGTTTACAACGACGTACAAGTTAGTTTTACCGTTCACGCTTATCGCAGTCCAAACCATGACTGACCACTTTACATAGCGATCATGCGCTGCCACATTCAAGTCATCGAATCGCTCTTTAGACATTTGCCGCACTAATTGACGTTTATAAGTAAAGTCTAGACAGAATCTTGACTCCTCAGTAAACAGTACTGGCGTCAAGTCACGAACCGTCCACCTGACGTGAGTTCTGGTAAAGTCCAACCGGTCTAGCACGAGCTAGCAGGCACGTACAGCAGGCCTCGTGGTATTAAGTCCGAACTCGTGGAGCCCGTTTCTGACAGTTAGTGTAGAAATTCGTACTCCAGTTCCGTTCCTAAGCTCGTTATGCAAACGCGTAGCGTTCAGGAACCGTTGACCGTGAGTCTGAATCAACAAGAAACGGCCCTGATGTTGAGTTGTAGCCCTTTCTCGACTCCGCCGTGTCTGTGTGAAGGATTTCCGTGGGTAAGATGCCGACTCCACATTCGGGAAACCACGCTCTGAGACACATTCAGAATGCCAGCAACACGACGTTGAGAGACGCTAGATTCCAACATTCCGACGCCACGATTCATTTCTTCAGAGCTCAGACGGTTTCTTAATTGTCCCCTATGCATGTTAGTGTTTCACAAATCAAATGAAATCCTTTTTACGCTTGGTAAACGAACACTGACAAGTTTGATTGGTCTGTTGGAAAGCAGTGTTACGCAAAAGTTTGGGGGGTGCATGAATTCATTTGCGAAGTGTGAGAAGTGTGCACTTTTATGAGTACTGAACTGCGTACGAGTTTCTGCTTTAGATATTTATCAATAAACCCAGTACAAATTCTGTCAAGAAATTTTAAATTTTCATTGCAAAATTTTGTATATAAAAAGTGATCCCTATCAAACTTTGAGTAGTATATTTTCTATCTATCTACCTTTCTTTTCTTTTTTTTTTTTTCTTGGTGACATAATTATCACATTTCCTCCCAAGTCGCCAGAATCTTCTAAAAGCTTACTATAGCTTCAATGAAATTAAACAAAAGTGCTGAGCAAAATGGGAGTGGCTAAATTAACGTCCAATAAGTGATTTAACGAAGGCACCATCATTCGGGTTTGTAAACTCATTCAACAAATTATCCGGTCACATTTCACTGAAGTGTAACATTTTCGCACGGACTTGTCAAAGGTCAAATGAGTGCAAAAATACAATAAAATTTGTACATACTAGTATTTGTACCCTCTCTATCTAAGCAGACCAAAACACAGACAAATAGTTTCTACATCATATGTGAGAAAATAAGTTGTATCATAGATTTGGCCAGGGTCAAAGGTCATTAAATAAATATGCATCGATATTTTTTTGTACATAGATCTTACATGAGTGTTCATGTAAATTTCTGCCATTAGTAAACGCTACGTCATTGAATTAACTAAATGAGTCCCTTTCCTCAACGAGTTTAATAAATTCAATACAACATGAGCACGAATGCAAGATTCTATTTATCATATCGCATTTAAAACGCTTTTTATTCACGATTTGTTTCCAAAAATGTCACTATTCTGCCATTAGCAAACGCTACGTCGTTAAGGACGTCGTATATGTAATGTTACGGGACGTATCTAGCTAATTTGTATATTTAATCAACTAGTGGATTATCGAAAATATTACATGGCGTTATTACACTCTCAGACGCGACGTCATATGATGAAAAGAGTTATCTAGTATGTAGATACTAGATAACCCTTTGTACAATAAATATTGATACATATTTATTTAAATAAAACCCACACAGTATGCAAACAGCATAATGACCAACTAAATCGGCATAAGAAAGGCCATTTTAGTACATAGTTTGGCAAAATATGTCTATTTTGCAAAATACGTTGATTATTCACACACATGTCATCTATTTTTATAAGTAACATTCCAAATCGTCTATTTAGTTCATAGTAGACGTCACAATGATATATCAAGCGTATAGTATATGATGAAGATACATATCTTATACTTAGACAAGTGGGTCATCATCAAAGGTCACATGCAGCTGCTGTAAAACGGTGATTTCATTTTGGTGATATTTGCAGTCAAGGAAAAAAGCGCCAAAATTAAAATCCGCCAATAAAGCTTAAAGAAGAAACTTAATTTACTCAATTGGTCACAGGCATCATCAGTGACAAAGGAAGGAGTCTATTTACGCTTTAGAAGACAGCTGAAAACGGCTGAATGAAGACAAACACACCTTAAGAGTGATTGTCAAATTAGTAATTGATTGATGGCTTAAACTGTGAGCTGAATAGGATGGGTAAACCAGATAAGAGGAAAGTGACACATCTCCAGACAGACATTTCGGTTATCCAGGTATCATGCGGTGAACAAAAAAAAAATAAATAAATATTACATGGCTATGGAGATTCACCGATTTTTTTTTTTTTTCGGATATCGAAAATCCGCCATAATATAAATCGCGAAAAAGCGCCAAATTTTGCTGCGTTTAATGTAATTGTTTACCATTATTCAAAGTTTGTATATTACAAGACTCCAGAAGGGTAACAGCTAAAATGTATTCGCGTTTGCGCCCATATGATTTAATGATTTTACTTCAACATTGACATGTCTATTCAATGCAAACCAAATTGGGATTTCTCCGATATAACTGATACTAGCTTCCGCTAGACATAGAAAAAGAAACGCAACTCCCAATATAAATGCGAGTATTTGCAGTAATCATCATGTTAGAAGAAAATCGATTTAATGACGCAATAATATACGGTAATCATTCCTGAATGTAACTACTATAGAGAGTTCAATTTCCAGTGAGAATGTTTGGAACACAAATCCTTTTTGTCACAGAGGTAGTCATTTCACAAGTTCAAAACATAAGCAGTTAATAGCGAGTATGTCCTCCGTTTGCATTCAGTCCTGCACGCACAAGCCTGGTCATGGACAGGATTAAACGATTGATCTCTGGGGGGCCACTACTGTATGAGCGCGAGGCACAAGGCTTGACGCGTTGTTGGCGGCTGGGGCGGTTACGTACGCGCCTATCCAAGACGTCCCACAAATGTTCTACAGGAGAGAGATCTGGACTATACGGAGGCCAGTGCATCATGTCGACGTTGTTTTGCTGAAGAAACGCCATGCTGAGCCTTAATACATAGAGGATATTTACTTTTTTGAGATGAATACCAAAAATATTTCATCGAGTGTGTTGAAAATTCTGATGTTTTCAACACCACGATGAAATATTTTTGTTATTTATCGATAAAAAGTAAATTTTCTTTTTATTAGATAATATTTTTGGACACTTACTGTCGGATCTTACGTCACAGTTTTTCATTTGGCTATGACGTCAGTTGTAAACCATAAACAGATCGCCATTTTTAATACAGCATTTTTACAGTTCAAAGAATGCTTTTTCAAGGTATGTTACGGAATTATTTTATAGATGACATATGGATTTTGGCGAGAAAAGTAGTCTGGGCTGCTACTGTGAAAATAACATTCACACTGTGAAAATATCATTTATATTTTAACAGTGTGAAAATATCACTTTTATTTGTTTCAGATATGCATTGGTTTCACTGCTATGTATAAAATAAATGCGCCCGAACGTTATCCTGCTGAAACGTAACGTTGTGCTGTCGTATATTTGGAACAACTACCGGTCGTAAAACGACGTCAACGTAACGCTGAGCTGTTAAAGATCCATCAAAGAATACCAGTAGCGTTCTATGACCATAGGATATGCCAGCGCACACCATCAACCCACCACCTCCAAATCGATCACGTTCAACCAAACAATTGTCACGATAACGCTCTCCGTCACGCCTATACACCCGTTACCGGCTGTCAGCTCTGTACAACAAGTACCTCGACTCATCAGAAAACATTACGTTCCGCCACGCCATTCTAACCTGACGTCGTCGTGGTGTTAATGGCACACCAACGTACGGACGACGAGGACCTAAGCCAAACTCTCGAAGGCGATTCCTGAAAGTATCTGCACTTATTCGAATGTTGTGCGTTCCTGGTTTCCTGGGACGTCTCGACTGCTGTACGGAACCGATTACAAAGGTGGGTTAGATGGATGTATCAGTCCTGTCGACGTGTCGTGACGCGTGGACGTGCAATTCTGGGCCTGTCATTTGTCGTTTCCGTTTGACGTAGAGGCCGGTACAAGCGAGTTAGAAGCATTTGGACCGCTACGTTACGTTGATCTTGCGTCAAAGGTACCATATTCCGTAGAGAAATTTTACCGGACTTTTGAAACCTAATCTCCAGGTCACACAATATGTCAATTTGATGATTTTACTGAATACATTTAATGTACTGCACGAGGAAATGTTGAAAACAACGAATTGATAAGTGGAACGTTAAACTGTATCGCCCAAGTGTTTTCTGCAGAAGAAAGATTAAAAAGTATGAAAGTAAATCGCAAAATGATTTTTCAGTCAACCTGATGGTTGCATGAAAATCTTTTGGGTTAAAAAGTTGCGTTTCTTTTTCGGTTCAGTTGTCCAGGAACAAAGTTAGTTTTCTCCAAGGTTGAGTGACGCGAGTAGTGAAGCATGTAATCAAAAAAAAAAAAAAATGATTTTCAATGTAAGATTAATTTTGTTTCAATATTGAACATCAAAACTTGTATTGCTACACCACTCGTGAAAATAACAAACTATTTTAATTTCATATCGACTTCTAGATATTTTGGTGGTTTATTAAACATTAACAATACCTAAATGGTTTGACCAGTCAGATTAACCCCCAGAACTTCAGTTAAATAAAGCAAATTCTTCTGATACCGAGACCCCCGTTTTTGGATTACATCTGTCTATTGTAGATGGGTTTGCTTCTTTAAAAATTTATGATAAACGCGATGATTTTGACGTTGAGATTGTTGGATGGTGATGTTCCTCGTGCGGCATCCTATGGCGTTTATATTTTGCAATTACTTCGACTTGCCAGAGGGCCTAGTATACCGACTTCAACACTCGAAATCAATTTTTAACTGCAAAACTTGGGCTATCGGTATCATAAACTAACGCAAAGCCTTTTAAAAAAATATAGAGGTCATCAAAATTCAATGTTGGACTTAAATCTTTTCTGCAACAATGTCTTGGTAAATAAATTCAGAAAAATATATACTGAGCCAACGTTATAACCCAACAGTGGTTCATCTTAATGGGCATAGTGTATATATATTCTATGAATCGTCTATATAATAACACTGGCCAATGTCCCAAGCGTCCAGCAGCACTTTGCTTTTAACATTCCAAGAAACAAACCATAATCTGGAGCTAGGGTGTTTGTTAAAAATGAAACACATTGTGATTTTCAAGAACACGGCATGTGACATGCATTCATACACCTGAAATGAAGGTCGTTCTGCGATGATTTATTTTATTGTTAATCGATAGGTTTTCTTTAATTTTGATCACAAGCGACGCACTATTTTCACTTCCAGACAAGAAATTATGGAACTATGGCATAAAGGGTCCAGTTCGCAGTTTCAGAATTTGTTGATGCAATAATTCCACAGAACTAAGTTTTCTAACGCCCAATAACAATAAAAGTAAACAGATTTGCCTTTGAAAATCCCATCATTCCATCATTGGAATTTGTCGTCACTTTAATTTTCTGTTGTTGTCTATGGAATGTTCCGTAAAAACGCCGACATGTCAGTCATTAGAACTTTTTTGTAACATCTTGAGACAACGGGAAAGATTCGACCTCCATGAACCATGCTACGGAAACCAAAATCAATGTAACCAAATCATGCATTGTTGATAGTTCAGCAACATATGTCATCATCAGAAATTACCACGAAAATTTAACCATATTCGTGTTGCTCAGTATATATAGTTGCAATGACTTCAGCACCCAATTTCGTAAAACCATTCTTCGATATAAAAAAGAAATGTCATGCATGGTAGTTAAACCCATTCACGGTTGACGACTTTGCCTCAGCCAAGCTCGGGAGTTTTATGTAATCGGAGTGTAACTGTTGGTTTTCTAGATCTTTTGCTCCAGCATTTCAGTGGCTTCTTGCAGACAGCAAGAAAAAAAAAAAAGCGATACACACTTGATTTTTGTGTTCTCGGAGTAACTCATCAGTTAATTGTTAATTGATGTAACTTATCAGGCTTTCATGCGGACTAAACAAATGATTTGTCTATATCGCAAAGAAAGTAAGGGCGAGGATTGCAGCTGCATAAAATAGATTTAAGACCGCCCCGCCCCCGTGGATTTCGTTTCACTGACCGTTCCAAGGCCGTTCTTCTGTTGCAGTTTATTTTTGTGAGTGTGTGTATCGCTTATATTTTTTTTTTTTTTGGATCACCAATGGCCATTTTGTGGGAAAGTAACTGTCCTTTTGTCTTTCCGCTACTGGTGTTTCCATAAGGGTCTAGTGGTGCCATTGATGGGAGCTGTGGTTAATTGTATCGATTCCTGATCATTGCCTCCATAACTATCTGACAGCCATCTTGGAATTTAAATCTGTCTTTGACAATCAAATACACGTAACAAATGTATTTCTTAATATTTTAATAACATACTGGTCATCAACACATCCTTATGCTAAATATGACAAAATTTGATTAACGAGTTTTGTAATTATATAAATCCTGACCTAAAGAGGGTACATTTAAAATAATTTTCCATTGTTCACTGCACCTGAATAGATTGATGGTGATTTCCCAAATATATTTTAAAAGTTTAGTGTTTATTTTGCACTCATTTGACTTTTGACCTTCTTCTGATCCTCAACCGACATTCCAGACTTGGCACTCACCCTATGATTGTTGACACACATCAAGGATTACATTTACATCCACTTTTCAAGAGTTTTGCACTTAAATATAATAAATAATAATAATAATAATCGACCTTATTTATAGAGGGTAACACATTTAGTACTAGTACTAATCTTCCATGTGGCCCTCTTTTCCTGGGTAGGAACCAGTACTAAGCAATGTGGATAAAGTTTCTTGCTATGAGGGTACATTTAAAATAATGTTCCATTGTTTACTGCGCCTGAATAATTTATGGTGATTTAAGCAAGCAATTTTATGGCGATTTTAAGCAAGCATTTTTCGCAAATATGTGTTACGATACCATACTCTACTAAATTTTGCCATCAGTTGGATTGCCAACTGTAGTATTCACTATGATTTCAGCACACATTTCCCTAGAAATGCCTCCCATTCTTTGAAGTTGTGTGCAAAATGCTGATTTCAATTGAAAATTGCAATTGGTAGTGCTACATGCTCCATGAATTTTCTACATTATTTTCCATCATGATTAACAGCAATGGTGACAACAAAGCACTTTTTAAAGAAACTGCAAAAATTGAATGGCAGGTAGCAACAGCAATAGCAACAGTTTGAAAATTGCTATATTTTTAATTGAAAGGGAGTAGTCTGAGAATTTCACAAATTAAAGCTTTGATTGTAGGGCAAGATTATGAGATATTGGAAATGTAAAGTGGGTTTCGATGATCAGTGGTCATGATCTTTCATCTCTGACAAAAAAATGATCATCTGCGCATGCGCAATGCCAAATTCGTTGCAAAACCTTTCTAGGCACATATTGCAAGACAACTCTTGAGCAGAATAGTATGGGCAAATGTAAATGTATGCATTTTGTAGCTAAACGTCCGATTCGCATGTTTACAACCACGCTTGGCTGAATGGCTGCCGGATAGCTTCTGGAATTTACCCGGAAGTTGGTATAATTAATTTTTTGACTTGACATATAATTTTACTTTGGGCATTTTGTGGGAAAGTGACTGTCCTTTTGGCTTTCCGCTATTGATGTTTTATTTCATGTTTTTGGTGTCTCTGATCGGATTTGTAGGTTTATTGTATCAATTCCGTATCATTGCCTCCACTTCTATTTTTCTCCGTGCCAGGAACTGCTGGAAAGCCAGTCCACTTTGCAGTCTCTTTGCTAAGCCAATCATGGTCATCTTCAAAGAATTCTTCGTGATGCTCCATATGTTTTCATAGCAAACCTAGATCTCACAGTATCATCAAGAAGGTTGGTGGCCCTGAAGGGCCGTTTGCTTTGTATGAGGAAAATAATAATTTGACTAGGTCAAACGAGACCATTATCGGTATTTCAACCTTGTCAGTGAACATTAATTTTATAGGGATAAAGTCATTTCACCCACTGAATATTTATGGACTATGAAAATCACCGAATAAGCTTGGTCCTTATAATTTCAACTTTTGGCTTTCCGCTATTGATGTTTTATTTCATGTTTTTGGTGTCTCTGATCGGAGTTGAAGGTTTATTGTATCGATTCCTTATCATTGCCTCCACTTCTATTTTTCTTGTATCGATTCTAAGTGGAATCGACTTCTATTTTTAAATCAATCTAAGTCAATCCACTCATCTCTGAAGCCACACAGCCAAAACACTATCCAAGACATAGGGACTAAATTATAGGGACCAAAAAGATTATAGGGACTAGTCTAGTCCCTATAATTTGGTTCCTATGCCTACACCCTATACTACTGGCGAGTTTCAGAGAACCCTGTTTCCTGACGCTGTAGCGAATTGGCTACAGCAAAGAAGCTAAATAAGTAGAAATATAATAGCTGATATAGGACCATCTCTCTTAATTATTCCAAGAGACGGATGTTGTGGACGCTTGTTAAAGCCGCCTCGCGGAGGCGATTCTAATGGACACCCGCAGCATTTGTTTCTTGAAGGATATAGGATAAATAAATTATAATATTCTTGAATCGTTTGATTCGTTGCAGTGAAATGGTCCCTTTAACAAGTTAGGTCGTTATGTTGCATGTCGATATAAAGAGGGCTTACTCATTAACACAACTTATTTAACTCTAGATGTATTTTGTATGTCGCGGCCTTGTTCATCGTGCTTATGACATCCATGATCCAAATCAAATAAAAATCAAAAATGAGTTCCTTTAAGAGCAATGAAAACATTCATAAGAAGGAAGATGGGTCATACTACGTAGTTTCGGCTAATAAAGCCTCATCAGTGACACTGTAATGATCCGGCAAAGAAAGCCAGAGGAAACATACTGCAATTTTGCGAATTTCGAATAGGCAGTCGATTCAAAGACTGATATAAATCAAAATGGGGTCCAAATAATTAAAATTCTGTCTAGAATATGAGTCTAAACCAATAATTTATTTCCAATTTCTCAGAATATTCACGCTGATCTCAAAGGACCAAAAGTAAAATATAAACTGCACTATGGTTGATGTACGGGGAGACGTTTTACGGCCGCCACACGGCACAACACCAGCTGCAGTGAAGGCAAATAAAAATAAAAAATGAGTTCCTTTAAGAGCAATGAAAACATTCATAAGAATGAATATTGGTGTTGAATCGGCGATCAGGCCCCCGCCCATAGGGGCTTGAAGAAATGTATGGGCTGCATGATGCTTCCACGCAGAGCTGAATCCGGTCCGCACACTAGTACTGGTAAACCGCTTAGAGGATCTAAGCCTGTCCAGGAACCGCGGTGCGAGGGGGGCCGTCCATGCTAATAAACCCTACTGGTTTCATTGGGCGACAGGGCTTGAGATGTCCTTTCATCTCAATATCGGGTAAAAGTCCCACAAAATTCGAAGCAACGTCTCCAAAATGACCTTTACAGTGTTGACGGGGACGTTAAACCTCAAATCAAACTAATGATTCGGCGATGGTGCGGTTTTTCGATACACACCTGCTTGAAGTCACCATCATTATCCATCTATGAGGTATAAATCCGAAGAAAATACATACACCTGCTTGAAGTCACCATCATTATCCATCTATGAGGTATAAATCCGAAGAAAATACATGTAAGTGAATCACTACCTACCTATTTTTTCCCTTTCAATGCTGCTACATCTACAATTTTGGTAAAATCACACGATCTAGCTTTTCCATTTTATTTACGTGTCAAGCTTGAAAAGACATATTGATACATGGTAGCGGAGGTGCGTTACCCAGCAGGCACATGACGTAATTGTGACTTCACATATATGTCGGTACAATGTCCTAATGTATGAGTATCTTCACATCCACGTCGATGCAACGTCTTGACGTCACCGACGTTGATTTGACGTTGTCTCATTTACGTGTGCCTGCTGGGTAGTGGCTACAAAGACCAGACATATTGAAACAAAATCGAATCATCCAACTTTACGAACTGTGTATGTGAATCGCATAGTACTCATTTTGTCATTACGGGGGAGAACATGTATACTACTCAAGGTTTGATAGGGATCACTTTTTTAATGCAAAATAATTTTTGGATGAATTAATCACTTGAATCCAAATTCGATACATAATGATAGAAAACGTATCCTTCACAAAACCTAGTGATTAATTTTGTCATCTGGTACTGCATTCAAGCGTGACAACAGCAACCGTCTTGGCACCCCAAAATTTGCCGTAACACGAAGGGATTTGGACAACTGATTTTTCACAAATTTCCAAATTTGCTTAAACAAACGTGCCTTATAACGTGCATGGCGTCCACGGGCATCAATTACAGTACGATATCGCCTGCGCATGCTCGTAAGCCGAGTCTGTATCCGGTTTTGTGGAATCAGCTTTCATTCAGCAACCAATGCATCTTTGAGTTCCTGTAAAGTCCTCGGATGCACAGAGCGGGCTGAAAAGGCACACTGTAGCATGCCCCGCGCATGCTCAATCGGATTTAAGTCCGGTGACCGAACAGGCCAGTCCATACGAACGATTGTCTCACGTTCCAGATCGGAATCAGTGACGTTGGCACGGTTGGGACGGGCATTATCGTCCATCAAAATAAAGTCTTACAAAATGATCAAGAATATCATTACAGTACCTCACTGCCATTATCGTTCCGTTTACAACGACGTACAAGTTAGTTTTACCGTTCACGCTTATCGCAGTCCAAACCATGACTGACCACTTTACATAGCGATCATGCGCTGCCACATTCAAGTCATCGAATCGCTCTTTAGACATTTGCCGCACTAATTGACGTTTATAAGTAAAGTCTAGACAGAATCTTGACTCCTCAGTAAACAGTACTGGCGTCAAGTCACGAACCGTCCACCTGACGTGAGTTCTGGTAAAGTCCAACCGGTCTAGCACGAGCTAGCAGGCACGTACAGCAGGCCTCGTGGTATTAAGTCCGAACTCGTGGAGCCCGTTTCTGACAGTTAGTGTAGAAATTCGTACTCCAGTTCCGTTCCTAAGCTCGTTATGCAAACGCGTAGCGTTCAGGAACCGTTGACCGTGAGTCTGAATCAACAAGAAACGGCCCTGATGTTGAGTTGTAGCCCTTTCTCGACTCCGCCGTGTCTGTGTGAAGGATTTCCGTGGGTAAGATGCCGACTCCACATTCGGGAAACCACGCTCTGAGACACATTCAGAATGCCAGCAACACGACGTTGAGAGACGCTAGATTCCAACATTCCGACGCCACGATTCATTTCTTCAGAGCTCAGACGGTTTCTTAATTGTCCCCTATGCATGTTAGTGTTTCACAAATCAAATGAAATCCTTTTTACGCTTGGTAAACGAACACTGACAAGTTTGATTGGTCTGTTGGAAAGCAGTGTTACGCAAAAGTTTGGGGGGTGCATGAATTCATTTGCGAAGTGTGAGAAGTGTGCACTTTTATGAGTACTGAACTGCGTACGAGTTTCTGCTTTAGATATTTATCAATAAACCCAGTACAAATTCTGTCAAGAAATTTTAAATTTTCATTGCAAAATTTTGTATATAAAAAGTGATCCCTATCAAACTTTGAGTAGTATATTTTCTATCTATCTACCTTTCTTTTCTTTTTTTTTTTTTCTTGGTGACATAATTATCACATTTCCTCCCAAGTCGCCAGAATCTTCTAAAAGCTTACTATAGCTTCAATGAAATTAAACAAAAGTGCTGAGCAAAATGGGAGTGGCTAAATTAACGTCCAATAAGTGATTTAACGAAGGCACCATCATTCGGGTTTGTAAACTCATTCAACAAATTATCCGGTCACATTTCACTGAAGTGTAACATTTTCGCACGGACTTGTCAAAGGTCAAATGAGTGCAAAAATACAATAAAATTTGTACATACTAGTATTTGTACCCTCTCTATCTAAGCAGACCAAAACACAGACAAATAGTTTCTACATCATATGTGAGAAAATAAGTTGTATCATAGATTTGGCCAGGGTCAAAGGTCATTAAATAAATATGCATCGATATTTTTTGTACATAGATCTTACATGAGTGTTCATGTAAATTTCTGCCATTAGTAAACGCTACGTCATTGAATTAACTAAATGAGTCCCTTTCCTCAACGAGTTTAATAAATTCAATACAACATGAGCACGAATGCAAGATTCTATTTATCATATCGCATTTAAAACGCTTTTTATTCACGATTTGTTTCCAAAAATGTCACTATTCTGCCATTAGCAAACGCTACGTCGTTAAGGACGTCGTATATGTAATGTTACGGGACGTATCTAGCTAATTTGTATATTTAATCAACTAGGATTATCGAAAATATTACATGGCGTTATTACACTCTCAGACGCGACGTCATATGATGAAAAGAGTTATCTAGTATGTAGATACTAGATAACCCTTTGTACAATAAATATTGATACATATTTATTTAAATAAAACCCACACAGTATGCAAACAGCATAATGACCAACTAAATCGGCATAAGAAAGGCCATTTTAGTACATAGTTTGGCAAAATATGTCTATTTTGCAAAATACGTTGATTATTCACACACATGTCATCTATTTTTATAAGTAACATTCCAAATCGTCTATTTAGTTCATAGTAGACGTCACAATGATATATCAAGCGTATAGTATATGATGAAGATACATATCTTATACTTAGACAAGTGGGTCATCATCAAAGGTCACATGCAGCTGCTGTAAAACGGTGATTTCATTTTGGTGATATTTGCAGTCAAGGAAAAAAGCGCCAAAATTAAAATCCGCCAATAAAGCTTAAAGAAGAAACTTAATTTACTCAATTGGTCACAGGCATCATCAGTGACAAAGGAAGGAGTCTATTTACGCTTTAGAAGACAGCTGAAAACGGCTGAATGAAGACAAACACACCTTAAGAGTGATTGTCAAATTAGTAATTGATTGATGGCTTAAACTGTGAGCTGAATAGGATGGGTAAACCAGATAAGAGGAAAGTGACACATCTCCAGACAGACATTTCGGTTATCCAGGTATCATGCGGTGAACAAAAAAAAAATAAATAAATATTACATGGCTATGGAGATTCACCGATTTTTTTTTTTTTCGGATATCGAAAATCCGCCATAATATAAATCGCGAAAAAGCGCCAAATTTTGCTGCGTTTAATGTAATTGTTTACCATTATTCAAAGTTTGTATATTACAAGACTCCAGAAGGGTAACAGCTAAAATGTATTCGCGTTTGCGCCCATATGATTTAATGATTTTACTTCAACATTGACATGTCTATTCAATGCAAACCAAATTGGGATTTCTCCGATATAACTGATACTAGCTTCCGCTAGACATAGAAAAAGAAACGCAACTCCCAATATAAATGCGAGTATTTGCAGTAATCATCATGTTAGAAGAAAATCGATTTAATGACGCAATAATATACGGTAATCATTCCTGAATGTAACTACTATAGAGAGTTCAATTTCCAGTGAGAATGTTTGGAACACAAATCCTTTTTGTCACAGAGGTAGTCATTTCACAAGTTCAAAACATAAGCAGTTAATAGCGAGTATGTCCTCCGTTTGCATTCAGTCCTGCACGCACAAGCCTGGTCATGGACAGGATTAAACGATTGATCTCTGGGGGGCCACTACTGTATGAGCGCGAGGCACAAGGCTTGACGCGTTGTTGGCGGCTGGGGCGGTTACGTACGCGCCTATCCAAGACGTCCCACAAATGTTCTACAGGAGAGAGATCTGGACTATACGGAGGCCAGTGCATCATGTCGACGTTGTTTTGCTGAAGAAACGCCATGCTGAGCCTTAATACATAGAGGATATTTACTTTTTTGAGATGAATACCAAAAATATTTCATCGAGTGTGTTGAAAATTCTGATGTTTTCAACACCACGATGAAATATTTTTGTTATTTATCGATAAAAAGTAAATTTTCTTTTTATTAGATAATATTTTTGGACACTTACTGTCGGATCTTACGTCACAGTTTTTCATTTGGCTATGACGTCAGTTGTAAACCATAAACAGATCGCCATTTTTAATACAGCATTTTTACAGTTCAAAGAATGCTTTTTCAAGGTATGTTACGGAATTATTTTATAGATGACATATGGATTTTGGCGAGAAAAGTAGTCTGGGCTGCTACTGTGAAAATAACATTCACACTGTGAAAATATCATTTATATTTTAACAGTGTGAAAATATCACTTTTATTTGTTTCAGATATGCATTGGTTTCACTGCTATGTATAAAATAAATGCGCCCGAACGTTATCCTGCTGAAACGTAACGTTGTGCTGTCGTATATTTGGAACAACTACCGGTCGTAAAACGACGTCAACGTAACGCTGAGCTGTTAAAGATCCATCAAAGAATACCAGTAGCGTTCTATGACCATAGGATATGCCAGCGCACACCATCAACCCACCACCTCCAAATCGATCACGTTCAACCAAACAATTGTCACGATAACGCTCTCCGTCACGCCTATACACCCGTTACCGGCTGTCAGCTCTGTACAACAAGTACCTCGACTCATCAGAAAACATTACGTTCCGCCACGCCATTCTAACCTGACGTCGTCGTGGTGTTAATGGCACACCAACGTACGGACGACGAGGACCTAAGCCAAACTCTCGAAGGCGATTCCTGAAAGTATCTGCACTTATTCGAATGTTGTGCGTTCCTGGTTTCCTGGGACGTCTCGACTGCTGTACGGAACCGATTACAAAGGTGGGTTAGATGGATGTATCAGTCCTGTCGACGTGTCGTGACGCGTGGACGTGCAATTCTGGGCCTGTCATTTGTCGTTTCCGTTTGACGTAGAGGCCGGTACAAGCGAGTTAGAAGCATTTGGACCGCTACGTTACGTTGATCTTGCGTCAAAGGTACCATATTCCGTAGAGAAATTTTACCGGACTTTTGAAACCTAATCTCCAGGTCACACAATATGTCAATTTGATGATTTTACTGAATACATTTAATGTACTGCACGAGGAAATGTTGAAAACAACGAATTGATAAGTGGAACGTTAAACTGTATCGCCCAAGTGTTTTCTGCAGAAGAAAGATTAAAAAGTATGAAAGTAAATCGCAAAATGATTTTTCAGTCAACCTGATGGTTGCATGAAAATCTTTTGGGTTAAAAAGTTGCGTTTCTTTTTCGGTTCAGTTGTCCAGGAACAAAGTTAGTTTTCTCCAAGGTTGAGTGACGCGAGTAGTGAAGCATGTAATCAAAAAAAAAAAAAAATGATTTTCAATGTAAGATTAATTTTGTTTCAATATTGAACATCAAAACTTGTATTGCTACACCACTCGTGAAAATAACAAACTATTTTAATTTCATATCGACTTCTAGATATTTTGGTGGTTTATTAAACATTAACAATACCTAAATGGTTTGACCAGTCAGATTAACCCCCAGAACTTCAGTTAAATAAAGCAAATTCTTCTGATACCGAGACCCCCGTTTTTGGATTACATCTGTCTATTGTAGATGGGTTTGCTTCTTTAAAAATTTATGATAAACGCGATGATTTTGACGTTGAGATTGTTGGATGGTGATGTTCCTCGTGCGGCATCCTATGGCGTTTATATTTTGCAATTACTTCGACTTGCCAGAGGGCCTAGTATACCGACTTCAACACTCGAAATCAATTTTTAACTGCAAAACTTGGGCTATCGGTATCATAAACTAACGCAAAGCCTTTTAAAAAAATATAGAGGTCATCAAAATTCAATGTTGGACTTAAATCTTTTCTGCAACAATGTCTTGGTAAATAAATTCAGAAAAATATATACTGAGCCAACGTTATAACCCAACAGTGGTTCATCTTAATGGGCATAGTGTATATATATTCTATGAATCGTCTATATAATAACACTGGCCAATGTCCCAAGCGTCCAGCAGCACTTTGCTTTTAACATTCCAAGAAACAAACCATAATCTGGAGCTAGGGTGTTTGTTAAAAATGAAACACATTGTGATTTTCAAGAACACGGCATGTGACATGCATTCATACACCTGAAATGAAGGTCGTTCTGCGATGATTTATTTTATTGTTAATCGATAGGTTTTCTTTAATTTTGATCACAAGCGACGCACTATTTTCACTTCCAGACAAGAAATTATGGAACTATGGCATAAAGGGTCCAGTTCGCAGTTTCAGAATTTGTTGATGCAATAATTCCACAGAACTAAGTTTTCTAACGCCCAATAACAATAAAAGTAAACAGATTTGCCTTTGAAAATCCCATCATTCCATCATTGGAATTTGTCGTCACTTTAATTTTCTGTTGTTGTCTATGGAATGTTCCGTAAAAACGCCGACATGTCAGTCATTAGAACTTTTTTGTAACATCTTGAGACAACGGGAAAGATTCGACCTCCATGAAAAAAAAAAAAATCAATGTAACCAAATCATGCATTGTTGATAGTTCAGCAACATATGTCATCATCAGAAATTACCACGAAAATTTAACCATATTCGTGTTGCTCAGTATATATAGTTGCAATGACTTCAGCACCCAATTTCGTAAAACCATTCTTCGATATAAAAAAGAAATGTCATGCATGGTAGTTAAACCCATTCACGGTTGACGACTTTGCCTCAGCCAAGCTCGGGAGTTTTATGTAATCGGAGTGTAACTGTTGGTTTTCTAGATCTTTTGCTCCAGCATTTCAGTGGCTTCTTGCAGACAGCAAGAAAAAAAAAAAAGCGATACACACTTGATTTTTGTGTTCTCGGAGTAACTCATCAGTTAATTGTTAATTGATGTAACTTATCAGGCTTTCATGCGGACTAAACAAATGATTTGTCTATATCGCAAAGAAAGTAAGGGCGAGGATTGCAGCTGCATAAAATAGATTTAAGACCGCCCCGCCCCCGTGGATTTCGTTTCACTGACCGTTCCAAGGCCGTTCTTCTGTTGCAGTTTATTTTTGTGAGTGTGTGTATCGCTTATATTTTTTTTTTTTTTGGATCACCAATGGCCATTTTGTGGGAAAGTAACTGTCCTTTTGTCTTTCCGCTACTGGTGTTTCCATAAGGGTCTAGTGGTGCCATTGATGGGAGCTGTGGTTAATTGTATCGATTCCTGATCATTGCCTCCATAACTATCTGACAGCCATCTTGGAATTTAAATCTGTCTTTGACAATCAAATACACGTAACAAATGTATTTCTTAATATTTTAATAACATACTGGTCATCAACACATCCTTATGCTAAATATGACAAAATTTGATTAACGAGTTTTGTAATTATATAAATCCTGACCTAAAGAGGGTACATTTAAAATAATTTTCCATTGTTCACTGCACCTGAATAGATTGATGGTGATTTCCCAAATATATTTTAAAAGTTTAGTGTTTATTTTGCACTCATTTGACTTTTGACCTTCTTCTGATCCTCAACCGACATTCCAGACTTGGCACTCACCCTATGATTGTTGACACACATCAAGGATTACATTTACATCCACTTTTCAAGAGTTTTGCACTTAAATATAATAAATAATAATAATAATAATCGACCTTATTTATAGAGGGTAACACATTTAGTACTAGTACTAATCTTCCATGTGGCCCTCTTTTCCTGGGTAGGAACCAGTACTAAGCAATGTGGATAAAGTTTCTTGCTATGAGGGTACATTTAAAATAATGTTCCATTGTTTACTGCGCCTGAATAATTTATGGTGATTTAAGCAAGCAATTTTATGGCGATTTTAAGCAAGCATTTTTCGCAAATATGTGTTACGATACCATACTCTACTAAATTTTGCCATCAGTTGGATTGCCAACTGTAGTATTCACTATGATTTCAGCACACATTTCCCTAGAAACTACTTCCTCGCACAAATTCTCACTAGGCCATTAAGAATGTAAATGAACTGGAGTGACTTGTACATTTGTAGCAAAAACAGAATCTAGCTAAATCTGTAACATTTTCGACACTGACGTCGCATATTTGGTCTCGGGATGTTAGATCAGTCCGCAACTTCTTTTGGAAACAACTCTCTCAATTATTTCAGTAACCATTCATAATAAAGTAAGCCAGTGGAAAGTTTTAGTGTCCAATACACAGCGGACAAATATAAATTTACGCGAAATGTCCAGGAACAAAGTTAGTTTTCTCCAAGGTTGAGTGACGCGAGTAGTGAAGCATGTAATCAAAAAAAAAATGATTTTCAATGTAAGATTAATTTTGTTTCAATATTGAACATCAAAACTTGTATTGCTACAACACTCGTGAAAATACTGAATTTGGTGTTCATTTGATGAAATAAAATTCGATTTTACACTGAAAAAATCCAATTCAAATATCCTCTATCAGAAGATTGTCACCAGATCTAAGACTAGAAAAAAACTTCTAAAGAGCTCTCTCAAGCAAATCGTTCGAATTATTTAAATAATTGTAAATGCTTTACCAAACTGTTTAGAAATGCTCTACCAAATTGTATTACTTTTGGTAATCACTTGAAATGGTTCTGGAAGCAAAGGGTGTCAGCGTTTAAAACAGAAAAGCAACTTCATTCAACATCTAATAAAAAGGTTGGCCCCGAGGAAGCTGTTTATCATATGACGCCGTTGATAAGCAGTGGATAACGTCGTGTAATAAATAGAGGATCTTACATGAGCACGAATGCAAGAGTCTATTTATCATATGACATTTAAAACGTATTATATTCACGATTGTTTACAAAAATGTCAATATTCCGCCATTAGTAAACGCGACGTCATCAAGGACGTCGTACATGTAACGTTACGGGACGTGTCTAGCTAATTTGCATATTTAATCCACTAGTGGATAATCGAAAATATTACATGCATTACAGAGAAATACCATGATTTCTTCCAGACATTAACTTGGTATTTTCCTTTTTGCTAAGAAGAAATATTTCCTCTTAGCCGGGGAAATAAATCCCTTCAGCTGGAACTACTTTATGTACAAGATACGAGATACCGCTTTGCAGTGAAATTGTTCTATTCAAAAGCGGGAAAGTTTCAATCACGGCGACGTTATTCATCACGTCAATGTAATGGCGTCTAAGAAATATCAACAGACGTTCAGAATGCGTGACGTTTGAGTCGGATGCAACGCTGAAACAAAAGAAAACATGGATATGACCATTGATTAGGATGTTTCTATTTGAAATATGGGATTTATAAACCGAGGGAGGTAATACAATCCGATAAAGAAACGAGTGCGAAGCACGAGTTTCTTTAACGGATTGTTTTACCTCCCGAGGTTTATAAATCCCATATTTGAACTAGGAGAATGAATAATCTATATATATTACATGGTGTTATTACACTCTCAGACGCGACGTCATATGATAAAAACCGTATGACCACACGTGTAATAACACTTTGGCGGGATTAAGTAACGTCATGACGACGTCCATGTCAACAATGCATTTTTCGTAGAAAAATTGTCAAATTAAAAGGCGATAAAATCCAATTTAAAGTAATCATATGATAAAGAGAATCTTACACTTGTGGTCATTTCATATGATATTTATGAATAGAGCCTTCGGCGAGTTTCATAAATATCATATGAAATGACCACTCGTGTAAGCTCCTCTATGTAAATGTTTTACACTTAAAAAGCTTACTATATTAGCATTTCTTCGCCAAAGTTAAAGGATGTAAGTATAAGAAAGAAATTGAAATTTTCTGCTGTTCATAAAACGACAGCGGGTCGCTAGGGAAGTTTTCAGTAACCCATTCGGGGTCCATTTATTTTGCAGACGACCCACACTCGCGGACAGCAGAAACATAAAAATAATTTCTTCTATCAATCCAGAATACCATCTAAAAATTTTCAATATTTCTGTTCAGGGAGACAACGTTACGTCTTTCGTTAATGCCCATTTTGTGATAACAAAAGTTCAAAACCTATGTTCAAACAGTACGCGAATTTTGTGATTTGAACATGTTTTTTTTTGTGGTTTGAGCATGGTTTCTGACCCATTCAAAAATAGCTTCAAACAGTTTTTTTTACAAATATGACATATAGGAACTTTTAATCGTCTGCAATGTGCAAAACTACGACAATTTTCGAACAAAATGCATTCATCAGAGGTAATGCATCATTAGTTGAGCCATTCAGGTCAGCCAGGGACCATTCATTTATTTTATTAAATTAAAGCTTTCAAACTACGACCATTATGCTGTTGTTGATAAAGTTTTCTGATTTCGAGTTCCGCTAACTCCTGTGGCACTACCTGATGTCGTACTCCGTCCCATAGAACCCTGTGATAACTGACTACGGGCGTGTGACCTCGACTTTTGACTGATAGCATGTGACCTTCTATTCCTGGTACGGCTGGGCGCTGCTATTCTAATCTCATTTTCTTTGAAATGTTTATCAAGTTCGATTTTATCCCAGAGAAACAGGGCTCCAGCTACAACACAACCGAAAATGGCACATAAGGTTAGTCCATATGCACTGCTGAGATGGTCAGGATTTGAATACATGGATCCATAAACAATCAATCCGAGAAGAGCAAACAACGCTGAAAAATAAAACCAGAAGTGAATAGATCAGCGACAGCTGAAACTGTTTGGAATTTAACGGCACAGTCATTATCATGTACTACATTTTCTCACCCCAGAACAGTACAATGCTTTCAGCAGAATGAATTTTGCCGGAAAAGGCAGAGATCAAAGGCACGAACGCGTATCCGACCTAGCCACCGTGTTTTTCGGATATGAACGTACAGTGAAGACTCATATCAGCCTGTATACCCACTCAGAATACATGGCTTTAAACAAAGAGTATCAAATATCACATATACTCTCACGAAAACGGTCGATTTCCAGACACTTGGGATCTCGCCCTAGACAGGTCGGACCCAAACCGGGTCGGCCCTAGACTTTTCGGCCCTAGGCACTCACGTAACTAGACACCTCGGCCCTACCATTGATATCTATGAGGTCATTGGAATTTATGGTTGAATTGATACATTACTGTTGAAATTGATACACCGGTTCTTTAATTGCAAAATTATAATCTTTGATTAGTTGTTTAACGACGCTCGTTTTTTGTCGTTTCCAGAGAAAGGGAGAAAGGGACAGAAGGGAAATGAAAGCGAGGGATGGTGGAGAAACACAAAAACGAATGGAAGTGTAGAAAAAGAAGAACCCCTCTCTACCCTTACCTGCTGTAAAGACAGCAGACCATCATTTGCAATGGAAGGCAGATGTCGAATGATATGTGTAGTTCGCACCCAAACTACAGTACAAGTGGCTTTCTTTAAAATGAATCCAAAGGAAATGTTTGCTGCACAAATACTGTAATAACAATAGAAAATATTACAGGCCACAGTTACACTTGTACATGTATATGTTATTCGCTGCAAATGGTACAGACGTTAAGAAGGGGTACATTTTGGTAAATGGACTAGAGTTATCAAATAACTTTTACTTTTACAAAATCTTCATACTTACATAAACATCATTTATTGCATTTAACCACGAGTCTGCCATGTGAATAAGATCAGATTTTGTCGAGTAGCCAGATCTAAACCCACTTTGTTATTTATTAAGAAGTTGTTGACATTAGTTTAACAATGAAACTTTGAAAGCCTGGGCAGTATCAAATTCGGTCTATAGTTGTGCATCTTTTGCTCCTGTTTTGTATAGCGGTTTTACTTAAGAAATAGATCAGCTCTAGCTGTGATTTGTTGTGTAATAAATCACAGTTTGGAGGTCAGTTGTAAAGTAGACAAATCACAAACTGTGATTTATTACCCAACAAATCACTGCTAGAGCTGATCTATTTCGATTCTAACAGCTGAAAATCGGCAATAATGTTGTTGTTTCCTTCAAAATCTCACAACTTTTCGCCATTGTTAGAAGAAATCCCGCTAAAATTGTCGACTGGAACACATGCATTTATATCCTTTTCTAACGTTTTCGATGCGAGAAAACGACGTTTCACCGTCTAACGTCAAGTAAATCGACTAGTGACGTCATAAATTTGCAGTTTTTAATGACGTCACACGTCACGCTCTTCCGAGCTGTGATTTGTTGCAGAATAAAACACAGTTATTTTGCATTGCCTATATAGGCGCGCTGTGTTAGAATTCAACACCAAATTGATGAGAAAATATCAGATGCAATACTTTTATTTATATTTAACTTCACTACAGCTGGTGTATGTGGCGGCGGTAAAACATCTACATCATAGTATAGATTATAGATTACAGCTGGTGTGGGAGAATGTGTGGCGGCGGTAAAACGTCTCCCTGCCCTACATCGTAGTGTAAATTATATTTTCTTGTCCTTTGGGATCATTGATTCCATTACGGAATTTTGAAAATATCTGAGGGCCACTGATGAGGCCTAATTGGCCGAAACTAGCTAGTCTGGCCCAGAAAACATGTAAACTCCATATTTTTTTCAGTTCTTGCTTCCAAAGGATAACCCTCTTATAGAACATATTGTACCATATCACTGACATCATCAAAAGCTGCAATTATTTTCCAAGGTACTTCGGAGATATAATTTCTGTTACAAATGTTCTATAAAAGGGAAGCAAGGAATACACCACAGAAGTGAAAAATAAGGAGTGTACATGTTTTCTGGGCCAGACTAGCTAGTTACTGCATAATGATCGCCAATTGAAAATGTACCTTCGTGCACCCAAGAAATGTTTTCTTTGATTGTTGTATAAATATGGTCAATTAATATACTGGACGAAACGTCGTTCTTGTTGGATTCTTTATTGACTTAGACCTAAAGATGTGGTAAAATTGCTCCTTTCTATATCTGATCCTTCAGTAATTAAATTCTTATTAAAATCTCTCATTAAAATGATTTCTTTATCTTCTCTCATGACAAAATCAATGGAACTTTCAAATTGGTCGTTGAATTCTACCTTAGAATTCGGAGGTCTATACATACGATTTACCATTTTCTGTCGTGATTTCACATTTGTTTCTAGTCAATTTTTCGTTTTTCGTTTATTCCAATTTTGACAACCACCATTACTCAAGGTGAAACTGCAAACCATCAAAATTGAAACAATTGGTGGATTTATTTTAAATTTCGTTTCGCTCAGTCCAAAATTACTTAATGAACTGTTTTCTGGATTTGTTAACATGGCTTTTTACTCATAATCTGTCCACAAAGTCCTTGGTCATTTAAATGCCCAAAAGGTCACAGTTGACCATCGTACAGTATCTGAAATCGGAAGCTGCTGCTACTGTGCGCTCAAAAATCGTTAGCTGCTTTACACGATGTTTATGAAAAACACTAAAAATCAATAAAATTCGGTATTAACACCCGGAAAGGACACAGGCTTGGGAAGGTATGAGTCATCTCTTTTCAAATTTGCTTCGATTTGGAATCATAAGGCACCCTGTTCTGCACAGTAAAATGATTATCGTGCTGCATCAGTGATTTTTTTTCATTCTCGCTCATAGCGTACATTATTTTTTCACATTTTGTCTGTCTTATGACCATTTTACACTTATTCTAAATAAGCGTAGACATAAAACAATCATTAACCAGCAAATCTCAGTACCCATTTCTGTACCTAGTTCTGCCTGCCTCCCTTCAAAAAAAAGAACTGCTTTATTCAGCGCCTATCAAACTAGCGTCTGTACGATTAGCTGCATCTGCACGCAATTATTAGCTGCAAAAGTCGAAAATAAAACTGTACGCTTAGTTGCAGCATTCAAAAAGCGAACTTGTGAAGGGTATTGACTTCATGCTATATAAACGTTGTGGTCCACCGTTATGCATGAGAAATTTGGACCATCATCGTTGTGACAAAACGAAGAAAATTGGTATAGACAGAGGTTCTGGTAGATTCAAAGTTTCTGCGATGATTAAAATAGTTACCAAATCACCTATCTATTTTAACAGCTGTCTAGGCAACATGAAAGCACGCCTATATAATTCTGACCACTTTGAGCCCCACTTTTATATAGTAAAACGAGGGTTTACAGGGGTATTTTTACTTATTTTTAATATTTCTGCACTAAAAATATATATTGAACCGCCTCGACGTGTACTCGAGCAGAAATAATAAAAATATCGATTTTCTTTCATCAGAAAATTGTCATCTTTGGAAGTTAAATTTTCAATATATTTAAACAGGCGTGTTTTCGTAATAGTGCATAGTCAGGTCATTACGGAAACACGCACATACAATTTAAATGAACTGAAAACTTTACAACCCGAAATTGAAAAAAAAAAAATAATAAAAAAAAAATATATATATACTGAGAGGCAAAAGTAAGTATACAGGTTACTGAATGCCAATTTGCGTCCCAATCTCTCCCTCTCTACATACATATGAGGTATCATAAATAAGAACAACCACTGCCGCATAATTTGCAGCATTTTCCGTTAATTTTGATTAACGGATAATGAAATTGTGTCACTTGAAATGGACAGGGGGTCTGATCCAATATTTCGTCTTGAGTAGCTTCCCTTTAAACATGTGTTTCGAATAAGGGTTATTCAATAAATGATTTTTTTTCATGCAAAACTTTAAAGAATGGCATCTGATTGGCAAGAATATGTTGCATATTAAAATTAAACAAAAGGTTAAGTGCAACATCTTTTCTCCAAGAAAATGGCATTTTCGCCTTCTTCCTTTTATTAAATGCATTATGTTTCTATAGGATTTGTATTGGAGATTAACTTTCCATTGTGCAATTTTTGAGGTTTTACTATGGAGTAAACATAAAGATGCCGAGCATAACAATAAGTATGCGAAAGTTTCAAATAAATATCTCTTTCACGATCTGAGAAAAAGACTCATTTAATTCACTATGATTTTAATTGAAAGGGAGATAATCCTGAACAGGCAGAAATTCCAATTGCGTTTGAAGCTGTTTGTTTGGGTTTAATGGCATAGTAATTATGTGGTCTTATCATTGAACATTCGTACATGACTTTTGCGGTGTGCACAGATTTGAATGTCGCGTACAACATGAGATTTTATTGGAAATATTGATTTTCAATTTAGGGCAATAACTCCATCATGGATGACTGTTACAGGAAAAGAATTGGAGTTTTACAAACTTGGACGTTTGGGAAAAGCGGACATAGGCATATTTTATTACAGACAGCAATACAAGATCCGGTATTCTAAATCAAAAAGTGTATACTTTTTATTGCCTCTGAGTATATATATATATATATCAGATATTTTGAATGTTTTGAATATTTCTGCACAAAACATAGAATATGGGTACTCGTTAGAACCGCATCGGCAAGGCGGTTCTAACGAGTACACCCAAAATCTATGTTTTAAGCGGAAATATATATATTTTTTTTAATTTATTGTTTTTTTATTTTTTCATTCACACAGATACATAAAGACATTTATAACCTATATAACATAGCATATCCAGAGCATTGGCAGTCACAGAGGTGAATTGAAAAAGATGTGATGTTAAATCATCTTCCCTGAAATTCGGCTGACGGACGCCACCATCCTGAGGCCCGGAGACAGTAGACCTCAAAACCAATTCTCAAATCTCGACGTTCCGGTGCCACCCGCACCCAGGATCCGAACCTCCGACAACCGGCACAGACGATCCGTTTAACGTAAATTTCGACCGTGGTGCCGGGGATTTGCCTCCCCAAGTGACGGTTTTCAATACTGTTATCCCCATTTTGATGCACTTTTTCGGTTGTGCTTCTTTGTACAAAGCGTTAAGCGCTGTGAGCTGCGTAAAACCAAGCGTCAGCCAATGAAAAGCGACGTTACATCATGACGTACATAATATCGCAGGACATACTATTGTTTTTTTTTCTGACGCTATCCAATTAAAGGCCTCGTTAAATACGTAAGTGGATTAGAATTGAAGTTTAGCCTCCCCACCCCCCCCCCCCCCCCCACCATTACATTAACTTTGTAAAGGTCATTTTGGCAACGTTGCTTCCAATGTGTTGGGATTCTTGCCCGAGGTCGAGATGAAATGAAATCTCAGGCCCCGTCGCCAAATCAAACCAATAAGGTGTATGCTTGAATGAGCGGTCCTACTCGCACATCTTCGTCTGGGCAGGCTTAGAAACTCTGAGTGATTTGCCGGTGCCCATGAGCAGTCGGTTTTGGCCCTGCCTAAGGGCATCATGCAGCCAGATCTGTTTCTTCAGGCCCTGATGGGAAGGGGGCCTCAGGTATCAGTGTTGTAGCCCTTTCATTGTAAACAGATACATGTTTTGTTATTTCTGTGTATTAGCAAGTTTCAATGCTCCAAATTTTGATTTTACACTTGTAAGCATAAATTTGACAAAGTTTCGCGCAACGTTATTGCCGTACGACGTCATCCAATGTATCGTCATAAAACGGAACCAAACGAAGGCATCTTGAATAGAAAACTTGGCAATAATACATGGTATCTGCATGCCTGTTTCACATTTTTAACATTAAGTATTTGTAGCTGTGCAATAGCATGATTGTATATATTGCACGTTTTCATGAATAATTTGTTGATTACGTGCGAGATTTTTATATGGGTGAGCGAGTATTTTCATGTAACTATTATCTTTTCATGCGTCCGTCTCATTTTTCCATCCATTTCATGTTAAAATCTATGATTGTTTAATTCTTGTGTTTGCTTAAATGTCTAATATAATTGTTATGTATGTAATCACTATATATGTTTTACGAGGGCCTCAGGGAAGATTGGCTATGCCAACTGAGTAACCCTCTATAAATAAAGTCTTCTTACTTACTTACTTACTTACTTACTTACGCCGTGTTGACTCTCTGACTACAGCCCAGAGCCAAAGTGGCGTCTTTGGAAAATTTTTGATAGTTTACCATTGAAATAGATAAACAATAACACCATTTATCCATTATTATCTTATTATAAAACAGCACACGTCGGGTCCCTCAGGGGAAGCTCAATACTCTCCAAAACAACCTCGTACCCAGACTACAGACGCTTGGAGTCAGGTCACCTGCTAGCATCCCTAGCCATCCGCCGTAATTGGAGCAACCCTAGCACCGCAAGACACCCCTAGACAGCAAACATATATAAGTAAAATAAAAATGTCAAATATAAGTGGACGTCACCCCACCATCAGGCCCATATCAGTATCCTTAGACCATAATTTCACTATTTCATATCGATGTCAAAACGTATCAAAATAACAGGGATTGCAGCGGATGAAAAAGCAATATTATAATGTCATCTGTCAAGCAACCTCGCACCGGCCCAGCCACAGGTCCGAGGTGCACTGCATAGACCCGAGCCAGAAAGCCAGGGCCCACACAGCTGACCGCGGACCTGCAGCCGGGACAGCCCGGAACTACCTGACCATTGACTATTGATTCCCGACCTCAATATTAATACGATGACCTCCAACAATACAGGATAGTTAGTTAACAAAAAGGGGTACATACAACCGTCTAAACGGCACAAAAGTAGCTTGGCCCAACAAGCGACAGCGGGATTGGGGCCAACCTGATGGTAAGAAGGACGCTCCTCAATTCCGCATTTAAAAGCCCCACACTCATGATCTACCCACGGCGGCACGAGCTCCAACCAAAGACAGACCCGGCAAAACAACAAAAGACAAACAAGAACGCCAGCACGAGACTCCGATCCAAGCGTATGCGGGCCCAACAGCCCCACCCCCCGGACCCGGCATGTGCTTTAAATGCCAACGCCCCCGGTATCCATTAACATCACTGTCCTATGCAGGTGTGGAATATTTAAAGTTTGCTCCCCTACCTCACTTAGTTGCACTATTGCAGTACAACATCTTAAAACGTTGAGAAGGACAAACTCACATTCTGAAACAATTGAGCCGGGGCACAGCTGTTCCCACAACCCACACGCACGCCCGGCGAAAAAACAGACCAGCCCACACACCCACACAGTCTAACCAGAGACCTCTTCTGCAGCACGTTGGGGCACCGGGCCCCTAGCCATCCGCGAAGTGCACACCGAAGTCCCCGACCAGACTGCGCATACGCGCACTCCACCCAGAGTCCCCACAGGGCGCCCGTGCTCTATTGTAGGTCCCGCCGCGCGCCGGCCCAACTCCACCAGAATATGCCGCCTTAAAGGGCATCATAGTAGTATAAATATGAGGGCAGGGAAGCAAAAAAAAAAAAAAAAATAAAAAAAATCAGCAGACATGAAAAAAATGTGCATAAGATCAAAAGTCGCATACCAATGGATAGGGAATGGCTTTTCCCTATTGATGTTGTTTCATGGTTTTTGGTGTCTCTGATGGGAGCTGGGGTTTAATTGTATCGATTCCTGATCTTTGCCTTCACTTCTATTTTCCAAAGGGACATAACTTTAATCATCTCTGTGATTGTTTTGGGTCAACCCTCGTGAGTCATTTTTTGGCTTTTCCCAGAGAAAGGATTTGTTTGTTTGATTTGAGGTTTAACGTCCCTGTTTTTGTTTGATTTGAGGTTTAACGTCCCCGTCAACACTGTAAAGGTCATTTTGGAGACGTTGCTTACAATTTTGCGGGAATTTTACCCGGCATTGAGATGAAATGACATCTCAAGCACTGCCACCCAATGAAACCAATAAAGTCCGACTCGCACCGCATTGCCTGGGCAAGCTTTGATCCTCTAAGCGTGTGTGACAACCTCTAATGTAATACAACGCCAAATGTAATAAACCATTGTTACATTAGGCGTTGCAGTCAACGCCAAATGTAACAACGCTAACAAGATGAAATCTAAAAAAAAAGTTAAAATCATAGAGTATCCATATACCTTGGGGTCGAAGGTTGCGTGGGTACTGGGGTCGAAGGGGGTGTGGGTACTGGGGTCGAAGGTGGTGTGGGTGCTTGGAGTGTGTATGGTGGGGAGCTTCATTGCGAAGGTGGTGTGGGTACTTGGAGTGTGTATGGTGGTGTGCTTCAATGCAACTCTACTCTAACTAAAGATCTGAGTGTATTACATTAGGCGTTGTTACATTAGGCGTTGCATTCAACGCCAAATGTAACAACGCCTAATGTAATAAAGTAACTTTCGTCTAGGACAAGATGGAATCTAAAAAAAAAGTTAAAATCATAGAGTATCCATATACCTTGAGGTCGAAGGTGGTGTGGGTACTTGCAGTGTGTATGGTGGGGAGCTTGTGCTTCAACGCAAATCTTTTCTAATTAATGATATAACTTAAGATCTGAGTGTATTACATTAGGCGTTAGTGCATTAGGCATTGCAGTCAACGCCAAATGTAACAACGCCTAATGTAAAAAAGTAACTTTCGTCTAGACCAATATGAAATCTAAAAAAAGTTAAAATCATAGAGTATCCATATACCTTGGGATCGAAGGTTGTGTGGGTACTGGAGTCGAAGGTGGTGTGGGTACTTGGAGTGTGTATGGTGGGGAGCTTGTGCTTCAAAGCAATTTTACTCTAATTAATGGTATTACTTAAGATCTGAGTGTATTACATTAGGCGTTGTTACATTAGGCGTTGCAGTCAACGCCAAATGTAACAACGCCTAATGTAATAAAGTAACTTTCGTCTAGGGCAAGATGGAATCTAAAAAAAAGTTAAAATCATAGAGTATCCATATACCTTGGGGTCGAAGGTTGTGTGGGTACTGGGGTCGAACGGGGTGTGGGTACTGGCGTCGAAGGTGGTTTGGGTACTTGGAGTGTGTATGATGGGGAGCTTGTGCTTCAACGCAACTCTATTCAAATTAATGATATTACTTAAGATCTGAGTGTATTACATTAGGCGTTGTTACATTAGGCGTTGCAGTCAACGCCAAATGTAACAACGCCTAATGTAATAAAGTAACTTTCGTCTAGGACAAGATGGAATCTAAAAAAAAGTTAAAATCATAGAGTATCCATATACCTTGGGATCGAAGGTTGTGTGGGTACTGGAGTCGAAGGTGGTGTGGGTACTTGGAGTGTGTATGGTGGGGAGCTTGTGCTTCAAAGCAATTTTATTATAATTAATGGTATTACTTAAGATCTGAGTGTATCACATTAGGCGTTAGTGCATTAGGCATTGCAGTCAACGCCAAATGTAACAACGCCTAATGTAAAAAAGTAACTTTCGTCTAGACCAATATGAAATCTAAAAAAAGTTAAAATCATACAGTATCCCTATACCTTGGGGTCGAAGGTTGTGTGGGTACTGGGGTCGAAGGAGATGTGTGTACTGGCGTCGAAGGTGGTGTGGGTACTTGCAGTGTGTATGGTGGGGAGCTTGTGCTTCAAAGCAACTTTATTCTAATTAATGGTATTACTTAAGATCTGAGTGTATTACATTAGGCGTTGTTACATTAGGCGTTGCAGTCAACGCCAAATGTAACAACGCCTAATGTAATAAAGTAACTTTCGTCTAGGACAAGATGGAATCTAAAAAAAAGTTAAAATCATAGAGTATCCATATACCTTGGGATCGAAGGTTGTGTGGGTACTGGAGTCGCAGGTGGTGTGGGTACTTGGAGTGTGTATGGTGGGGAGCTTGTGCTTCAAAGCAATTTTATTCTAATTAATGGTATTACTTAAGATCTGAGTGTATTACATTAGGCGTTGTTACATTAGGCGTTGCAGTCAACGCCAAATGTAACAACGCCTAATGTAATAAAGTAACGTTCGTCTAGGACAAGATGGAATCAAAAAAAAAAGTTAAAATCATAGAGTATCCATATACCTTGGGGTCGAAGGTTGTGTGGGTACTGGGGTCGAACGGGGTGTGGGTACTGGCGTCGAAGGTGGTTTGGGTACTTGGAGTGTGTATGGTGGGGAGCTTGTGCTTCAACGCAACTCTATTCAAATTAATGATATTACTTAAGATCTGGGTGTATTACATTAGGCGTTGTTACATTAGGCATTGCAGTCAACGCCAAATGTAACAACGCCCAATGTAATAAAGTAACTTTAGTCTAGGACAATATGAAATCTCAAAAAAAAAGTTAAAATCATAGAGTATCCAAATACATTGGGATCGAAGGTTGTGTGGGTACTGAGGTCGAAGGGGGTGTGGGTACTGTGGTCGAAGGTGGTGTGGGTACTTGGAGTGTGGTTGGTGGGAAGCTTGTGCTTCAACACAACTCTTTTCTAATTAATGATATTTCCTAAGATCTGAGTGTATTACATTAGGCGTTGTTACATAAGGCGTTGCAGTCAACGCCAAATGTAACAACGCCTAATGTAATAAAGTAACTTTCGTCTAGGACAATTTGAAATCTCAAAAAAAAAGTTACAATCATAGAGTATTTATATACCTTGGGGTCGAATAAAAATCAAAAATGAGTTCCTTTAAGAGCAATGGAAACATTCATAAGAAAGAAGATGGGCCATACTACGTAGTTTCGGCTAATAAAGCCTCATCAGTGACCCTGTAATGATCCGACAAAGAAAGCCGGAGGAAACATACTGCAATTTTGCGAATTTCGAATAGGCAGTCGATTCAAAGTAGAAGTAAAACAAAGATCAGGAATTGATACAATTAACTTACTCCACCCATAAAAGACACCAAAGGGAAAGAAATACAAACATTAAGCGACCAGACCATAATGGAAACCTAAACAAAGGAAGGCCATAACGACAGTTACTTTCCCACAAAATGGCCATATGGCCATCCAAAACCAAAAGACACAAGTGATACACAGAGTAAGTAACAAACAACAACATAAATAGATCGCCACAGAAGAGCCGCCTTGGAACGGTCAGTGGAAGATTTCCACTGGGGGGCTTAAATCGATTTTACGTGGCCACAATCCTCGCCCTTACTTCCGTCGCGATTTAGACAAATAATTTGTTCAGTCCGCATGAAGGCCTCCTAACTCATCAGTGCAACATCTCCGTGAACACAAAAATCAAAGAACCACAGAGGTGAGACAACGGTGAGGACTCGACAGCAAGAAACCACTGAAATGCTGGAGCAAAAGAAAACCAACAGTTAGACTCCGATGAGCCCAACCAGAGACAGAGCATCAGGCACCAACCAACATTATCTCTCTAATTTTCAATAAGCCTTTACGTTGGAGCCGTCATAGAATCTGAGGCCTGACCCACCGGCGTGCAATTAAAGAGGGAAGCAAAGTTGCCAACCGTGATTGGGTTAACTACCATGCATGCAGTCTGTCGTATAATATCCATGTTGTACCCAATCTTTTTATATCGAAGAATGATTTTACGAAATTGGGTGCTGAAGTCATTGCGGTTATATATTTTTTTGAATTTATATACAGTCACCATAAAATTCGGGTTCCGATAGACCCTGCCGCAGAAGAGACTCAAGTCCAACACTGAATCTTGAAACCAAACCAGAACGGCGCCCACAAAACTTCGAAAAGGCCCCGCGCAGCCCACGGCACCGACAACCCCGATCAAGGAGCCCAGCCGTTAACAATTTATTACGAGTGTTGAAGTCAGTTACATGACTACACACTCTAGCAAATCGAATTAATTGCGAAATATAAACGCCACAGGATGGCGCAAGAGGAACATCACCATCCAAAAAAGGAAAACCCACAATCTTAAAATCAAAATCAAAATGGGGTCCAAATAATTAAAAACCTGTCTAGAATATGAGTCTAAACCAATAATTTATTTCCGATTTCTCAGAATATTCACGCTGATCTCAAAGGACCAAAAGTAAAATATAAACTGCACTATGGTAGATGTACGGGGTTGTGTGGGTACTGGGGTCGAAGGGGTGTGGGTACTTGGGTCGAAGGTGTTGTGGAAACTTGGAGTGTGTATGGTGGGGAGCTTGTGCTTCAGCGCAACTCTATTCTAATTAATGATATTACTTAAGATCTGAGTGTATTACATTAGGCGTTGTTACATTAGGCGTTGCAGTCAACGCCAAATGTAACAAAGCCTAATGTAATAAAGTAACTTTCGTCTAGAACAAGATGAAACCGAAAAAAATGTAAAAATCATAGAGTATCCATATACCTTGGGGTCGAAGGTTTTGTGGGTACTGGGGTCGAAGGAGGTGTGGGTACTGTGGTCAAAGGTGGTGTGGGTACTGGGAGCTTGTGCTTCAACGCGATATTACTTAAGATCTGAGTGTATTACATTAGGCGTTGTTACATTAGGCGTTGCAGTCATCGCCAAATGTAACAACGCCTAATGTAATAAAGTAACTTTCGTCTAGGACAAGATGAAATCTAAAATGAAAAAGTTAAATTCATAAAGTATCCATATATCTTTGGGTCGAAGGTGGTTTGGGTACTGGGGTCAAAGGCGGTGTGGGTATTTGGTATGTGTGGGAGGTGGGGGCTGTGCTTCTATCCTAATTAATGATATTACTCAAGATTCTATTAAATGTTCTGAGTGTATTACATTAGGCGTTATTACATTAGGTGTTGCAGTCAATGACAAATGTAACAACGCTTAATGTAATAAACTGACTTTCGTCTAGGACAAGACGAAATCCCAAATGAAAAAGTTAAAATTATCAAATATCCATATATCTTGGGGTCGAATATGGTGGGGCACCGGGATCGAAGGTGGTTTGGGAAACATCTGTTGGGAGGTTGTGCTTCTTGAAAGATACCATCGCAACTCTGATCTCATTAATGATAATACTCAAGATTCTATGAAATGTTCTGAGTGTTTTACATTAGGCGTTGTTACATAAGGCGTTGCAGTCAACGCCAAATGTATAAATGTCTGGTATAAAAGACTATGGTATCTCTACATGAATATGCATACCAAATATCAACAACCCAGGCCTTCTGGTTTCAGACAAGAATATTTTCAAAGGGTGTCCTTGTGTAAGTGTATGGGAATCATATGGGCCCCGGGGCAGGCCCTTTTTGGCCCCCAGGGTTATTATTTGAAAAATGTCCACTAGACAAAGCTGTGTTTCCCTGGGCCTTCTGGTTTCAGATAAGAAGACTTTTAAAGGTTTTCCCTATTTACGTCAATGAACAACCTGTGGAACCCAGGGATGGGCCATATTTTGGCTCCAGGGCAACAATTTAGACATTCTTGATAGAGGTCAACTATATGAAGCTTCATACCAAATATTGAAGAGCACGGCCTTCGAGTTCCTGCCAAGGAGAATTTTAAATTTGTTTCCCCATATAAGCCTATATAAAACCAGTGGGACCCGGGGAGAGGCCATTTTGTCTGATGGCAATAATTTGAACAATCTTGATAGAAGTCAACTGGACGAAGCTTCATATCAAATATAAAAGATCTGGGCCTTCCACTTTCAGACAAGAAGATTTTAAAGGGTTTCTCTATATAAGGCTATGTAAACCAGTGGGCCCTGGGGCAGGGCCATTTTAGGCCCCAGGACTATAATTTGAACAGCCGTGGCAGGTTTATTAGATGAAGCCTCATACAAAATATTAAAGATCTGGGCCTTCTAGTTTCAGACATGAAGATTTTTTAAAATGTTTCTTCATACGAGAATATTCTAAACAAGCCTGTGCACAGTTGGCCCCAGGGCTATAATTTGGACAAACTTGGTAAAGGTCCACTAGACAAAGCTGTGTCAGAAGTGAATACCCTCGATCTTCTAGTTTCAGACAAGAAGATTTTTTAAAGTTTTCCCTTTATAAGTCCATGTAAAACCAGTGGAGCCCGGGTGGGGCCATTTTTTGCACCAGGCCAATAATTTAAAAGTTCCACTAGATGGAGCTGTGTACCGTGTATCAAAGATCTGGGCCTTCTGGTTTCAGACAAGAATATTTATGAAGGTTTTCACAGTATAAGCCTATGTAAATTCATTGGGTCCCGGGGCGGGAACATTTTTGGCCCCAGGGCTATAATTTTAGCAATCGTGGTAGAGGTCCTCTAGATGAAGCTTCATACCAAATATCAAAGGCCTGGGCCTTCTGATTTCAGACAAGAAGATTTTTAAATATTTCCCTATATAAGCCTATACAAAACCAGTAAGCGGGGAGGGGCCATTTATGGCCCTAGTGGAATAATTCAAACAACCTCGGTAGATGTCTACTAGATGCAGCTGAGTACCAAATGTCACAGGTCTGGGCCTTCTGGTTTCAGACAAAAAGAATTTTAAAGGATTTCCCCTTATATACCAGTCATAAACCAGTGGGCCTCGGGCCGGAGACATTTTTGGTTCCAGGGCAATCATTTAAACAATTAGATGAAGTTTAATACCAAATATTAAAGATATGGGCCTTCTTGTTTCAGACAAATTAATTTTTAAAGCTTTTCCCTATACAATCCTATGTAAAACGAGTAGGCCCCGGGGTCTGGCCATTTTTGCCCCCAGGCTATAATTTGAAGAATCTTGGTAGAGGTCCACTAGATAATATCGAAGACCTGGGCATTCTTGTTCGAGAAGATTTTTCAAAGTTTTTCCTTATACAAGCCTATGTAAAAACCAATGGGGCCGGGGGCGGGGCCATCGGCCCCAGGCCTATTTATTGCATAATCTTGGTAGATGTCCACTACATGAAGTTGCTTACACAGTATCAAAGGTCTGGGCCTTCCAGTTTCAGACCAAAAGATTTTTAAAGGTTTTCCCTTTATAATAAAACAATAAAAGGTTGGCTTTGGAAACAAAGAACACGTAAAAGACGAAAATCGGAGACTCTGTTTTATTGAGTCTCTTCATACACAGGAATACAGTTTGCAAGGCTGCATACGCCTCCTGGCACCAGCTTATTATATAATATAGCGGTATTCAATTTTCAAAGTAACCAGAATGGGCTCAATGATCCCAAAGGAAAAGAAAATATAATCAGCACAATGATGAAGTACGGGTAGACATTTTACGGCCGCCACACGGCACGTAAGCTTTTCCCTATACAATCCTATGTAAAACGAGTAGGCCCCGGGGTCTGGTCATTTTTGCCCCCAGATGCAATGAGATAAAATAAAAAACTGAAAAGTTGTCTCACATAAAAGGGCGAAAATCGGAGACTATACCAATGTCTGGGGCGGGCCAATTTTGCCGCAGGACTCTATAATTCGAACAATCTTGGTAGAGCAACTGGATGTAGCTTTGTACCAAATATCAAAGTCCTGGGCCTTGTGGTTTCAGACAAGGAGATTTTTAAAGGCTTTTCTTAATATAAGTCTATGTAAAACCAGTGGGCTCCGGGCGGAGACATTTTTGGTCCCAGGACTATTATTTGAACAATCTTGGTAAAGAGGTCCTCTAGATGAAGCTGCAAATCAAATATCAAAGGACCTTCTGGTTTCAGACAAGAAGATTTTTAAAGGTTGTCCCTATACAAGCCTCTGAAAAACCAGTGGGCCGCGAGGCAGGGCCATTTTTGGCTACAGGGCTATTTTTTGAACATTCTTGGTAGATGTCCTCTTGATGAAGCCTCAAACCAAATATCAAAGACCTTGGCCTTCTGGTTTAAGACTAGAAGATTTAGAAAGGTTTTCCCTATAATAACTGGATCCTTTGGAAGCAAAGAATACACCAATAAACGAAAATAGCAGACTCGGTTTTATTGAATCTGTTCATGACCATACTTAAATGTGCAACACCGACCATGCCCTCTAGCACCGGCTTAAGCAGAACTATTTTCAAAATGATTCTAAATGAACTCAATGATCCCAAAGGACCAGATAATATAATTTGCACTATGATGGTGTACGAGGAGACTTTTTACGGCCGCCACACGGCACAACACCAGCTGCAGTGAAGATAAATAAGTTCTGAATAGTTGGACCCTTTGGAAGCAAAGCATACACCAAACAAGAGGGCCATGGTAGCCCTGGATCGTTCACCTGAGTCCAAGACGTTTCATAGCTTATGGAAATAGTGAAGTCACTAGTTAAAGGACATGTGGACCAAAGCTTTTTTTCACAGTTTTTTGAGACCATCTTTTTCATTGGAGTGGAATCCTTTTAGCAACATTAGAGGAAACATTCTGTGAAATTATTTTAAAAGGAGCCTTTGGCTTAGACGTTCTTTAAAGATTTTTGTATTTTCAGCTCTGGCAGAGCAACTGAAAGGTCATATGTGGAACATTTCCGTGAAATTATTTTTCAATTGGGCCATTCTCCTAGGAGGAGAAGTCCATTAAAGGTTCTTCTATTTTTTTTAGCTCTGATGGCCCGAGCAGAACGATTTTAGCAAGTGTGGCAAATGGTCACAAGAGAAACATATCTGTGGAGTTGTTTTGAATTTAGACCATTTGCCTCAGAGGAGATGTTTGAAGTTATTTTTTTTCTATTTTTAGCTCTGGTGGAAATTATGTTCAGTGGAGCGAATCGATTTAGCAATTTTGGCAGAGGGTCACCCAAGGAACATTTTGAAATCCTGCCAGTTGTCATTTAAACATTTTTCTATTTTTAGCTCTGGTGGCCATTTTGTTCATCGAAGCTGAACCATTTTAGCCATTTTGGTATAGGGTCACCCAAGAATCATTTCTGTGAAATTATTTTAAAATTGGGCCAGTGGGCTAGGAGGAAATGTCGTTTTAAAGTTTCGTCTGTATCAGCGGAGCGGAACCATTTTAGCAATATTTATTAATAGGGTCACCTAAGGAACATTTCTGTGAAATTACTTTGAAATCGGAGATGTCGTTTAAAGGTTGTTTTTTTTTTTCTATTTTAGCTCTGGCAGCGGAGAGCAACCATTTTAGTAAGTGTGGTAGAGGGTCACCCAAGGAACATTTCTATGAAATAATTTTGAATTCGGGCCAGTGGGCTAGGAGGAGATGTCATTTAAATGTTGTTGTTTTTTTATTATTTTTAGCTCTGGCTATTTTTCAGCAGACCGGAACCATTTTAGCAGTTTTGGTAGAGGGTCACCCAAGGAACATTTCTGTGAAAATATTTTGAAATTGGGCCAGTGGGCTAGGACGAGATTTCGTTGTCATGTTTTTCTATTTTTAGCTCTGGTGGCCATTATGTTCAGCAGGGCTGAACCATTTTAGCAATTATGGCCGAGGGTCACCCAAGGACCATTCTGTGAATTATTTTGAAATCGAGCCAGTGGGCTAGGAGGAGATGGCGTTTAAAGTTTGTTTGTTTGTTTTTTTTGCTATTTTCAGCTCTGGTGCCATGGACCGGACTTCCTCAGACTTGCGGATGAAACTTTAAACCGAAATCCCGTCTCCGTATGACCTTAGCTGTTGGTGAGACGCAAAACTCAAATACTCACTCACTCACACACTCACTCAGATCTGATGGCCATTTTGTTTAATGGGGCGAACCATTTTAGCAATTTTGGTAAAGGGTCACTCAAGGTGCATTCCTGTGAACTTATTTCATCATCCATTCACCGGTTTAGGAGATGTCATTTGAAGAAATTGTTGACGACGCACGACACACAAAGGACGACGAACGCCGGACACAGGTCGATCACAATAGCTCACATTGAGCACCTTGTGCTCAGGTGAGCAAATAAAGGAAAATAGCAGACTCGGTTATTGAGCTTGTTCATTTATGACCAGTACTGAAATGCGCAAAACCGGCCACGGCCTCTAGCACCGGATTAAGCAGAACACTATTTTCAAAAGGATTCTATATGAACTAAATGATCCCAGATTAAGCCTATGTAAAACCATGGGGCCGCGGGTCGGGGCCCTTTTAGGCCCCAGAGCTATTATTAGAACAATCTTCGTAGAGGTCCTCTAGATGAAGCTTCATACCCAATTTCAAAGACCTGGGATTTCTGGCTTCAGACAAGACGATTTTTTCAGGTTTTCCCTGTATAAGCCTATGTTAAACCAGTAGGCCCCTGGGCGGGGCCATTTTGGCCCGGGGCTATAATTTGAACAATCTTGGTATTGTTTGCTGTTTTTTCCTGGATCCCAAAATTTTGAACTACTTTCAGTATGTACCTTCCAAGCATCATTCTGGTGAAGTAGAAGTAAAACAAAGATCAGGAATTGATACAATTAACTTACTCCACCCATAAAAGACACCAAAGGGAAAGAAATACAAACATTAAGCGACCAGACCATAATGGAAACCTAAACAAAGGAAGGCCATAAGGACAGTTACTTTCCCACAAAATGGCCATATGGCCATCCAAAACCAAAAGACACAAGTGATACACACAGTAAGTAACAAACAACAACATAAATAAATCGCCACATAAGAGCCGCCTTGGAACGGTCAGTGGAAGATTTCCACTTGGGGGCTTAAATCGATTTTACGTGGCCACAATCCTCGCCCTTACTTCCGTCGCGATTTAGACAAATAATTTGTTCAGTCCGCATGAAGGCCTCCTAACTCATCAGTGCAACATCTCCGTGAACACAAAAATCAAAGAACCACAGAGGTGAGACGACAGCAAGAAACCACTGAAATGCTGGAGCAAAAGAAAACCAACATTTAGACTCCGATGAGCCCGACCAGAGACAGACAAATCAGTTTGATTTAAATTGTCACAGTGGTAAGGAGGAGATGTGAATGTTGACGGACGACGGACGGACGCCTGAGCACTGGCCTGTCCATTACGAAAACACGCCTACACGAATACATTGTAACCTTTATCTCCGAAAAAATGAAAATTTTAAGATGAACAATTGTGATTTTTTTCTTATTTCTGCTTTACAATATAGATTGTAGGTAGTCGTTAGAACCGCCTCGATGAGGCGGTTCTTACTAGTGCCCACAATCTATATTGTAGAGCAGAAATAAGAAAAAATAGGTTTACCCCTGCAAACCCCAGTCTTACTAAACAAAAGTGGGGTTCAAGGGACTCAAAATTATGTAGGCGTGTTTTCGTGATGCAGAAAAAGTCAGGTGAGCTACATAAAACCAACAGAGTTTACAAGCATGGACGGTCCGACTCGCACCGCTTTCCCTGGGCAGGCTTAGATCCTATAAGCGGTTTACCAGTACTCGCGTGCGGTCGGTTTCAGCTCTGCGAGGAAGCATCATGCAGCCAATCTTTATGTTCAAGCCCCGATGGGCGGGGCCGAAAGTTACTTTATTACATTAGACGTTGTTATTTTCGGGGTTGTCTGTACACACACCGAGTACCCACATCACCTTCGACCTCAGTACCTAAACCAACTTCGACCTTAGGATATATGGATACTTTATGATTTAATTTTTACATTTGAGATTTCATCTTCCTCGGCAGCTCAGTCGGATGCGCGTCTGACTGGTGATCAGGAGGACGCTGGTTCGATACCTGCTGGGGTCGGCAACAGTCTTTCGTAGAGTTTGATCATGAAATCTTTTCTACGGTCATTCTCTCCCTTCCGCTGATTCAAGACGGGCAGTGGTCAGTTTCTGTCGAAAGAATGTACACTGTACTGGTTAACCGCTGACGTACATGTTGATAGGTAAATTGACCAGCTCAAAAAATGACCTAAACCAGTTTGAACTCCAATACAAACAAACAAACTTGTCCTATACGAAAGTTACTTTATTAGATAAGGCGTTGATACATTTGGCGTTGACTGCAACGCCTTATGTAACAACGCCTAATGTAATACACTCAGAACATTTCATAGAATCTTGAGTCATATCATTAATAAGAACAGTGTTGCGTTGGTATCTTTCAAGAAGCACAGACTTCCACCCCAAGTACCCACACCAGCTTCAATCCCGGTATCCACACCACCTTCATCTCTAAGATATATGGACACTTGATAGCTTTAACATTTTCATTTGAGATTTGGTCTTGTACTAGACGAAAGTCAGTTTATAACATTAAGCGTTGTTACTTTAGGCATTGTCTGCAACGCCTAATGTAACAACGCCTAATGTAATGCACTCAGAAACGGGCTTCCGTGGCCTAGTGGATAAGAGCACTGACTCTTAGCCATTAGGTCTCTCACCGCCGTAGGTTCGAGCCTCGCTCGGGCCACGTGTGAGACGCCAAGTTCTGCAACGGATGGTCAGGTGGTTTTCTCCGGGTACTCCGGTTTTCGCCCACCTCTCATTAACGATCGTCTCGAAATGAGTGAAATAATCTAGAAAGGGCAGTAAAACCCAAACCCCAAAAAATGAACATTTCATAGAATCTTGAGTAATATCATTAACAAGAATAGAGTTGCGTTTGTATCTTTCAAGAAGCACAAACCCCCCCACAACAAACACTCCATGTACCCACACCGACTCCGACCCCAGTACCACACCCCCTTCGACCAGAGTACCCACACAACCTTCGACCCCAAGGTATATGGATACTCTATGATTTTAACTTAAATTTGAGATTTCATCTTGTCCTAGACGAAAGTTACTTTATTACATTAGGCGTTGTTACATTTGGCGTTGAATGCAACGCCTAATGTAACAACGCCTAATGTAATACACTCAGATCTTAAGTAATATCATTAATTAGAATAGAGTTGCGTTGAAGCACAAGCTCCCCACAATACACACTCCAAGTACCAACGCCACCTTCGACCCCAGTACCAACATCCCCTTCGACCCCAGTATACAACCTTCGACCCCAAGGTATATTGTCACTTTATGATTTTAACTTTTTTTTTTTTTAGATTTCATCTTGTCCTAGACGAAAGTTACTTTATTACATTGGGCGTTGTTACATTTGGCGTTGACTGCAACGCCTAATGTAATACACTCAGATCTTAAGTAATATCATTTATTAGAATAGAGTTGCGTTGAAGCACAAGCTCCCCACCATACACACTCCAAGTACCCACACCACCTTCGACCCAAGTCCTAACACCCGATCGACCCCAGTACCCACACAACCTTCGACCCCAAGGTATATGGATACTCTATGATTTTAACTTTTTTTTTAGAGATTTCATATTGTTCTAGACGAAAGTTACTTTTTTACTTTTAGGCGTTGTTACATTTGCCGTTGACTCAACACCTAATGTAACAACGCCTAATGTAATACACTCAGATCTTAAATAATATCATTAATTAGAACAGAGTTGCGTTTAAGCACAAGCTCCCCACCATTAACACTCCAAGTACCCACACCACCTTCGACCCCCGTACCCACACCCCTTCGACACAATTCTTCCCACACAACCTCCGCAGATCACACGCAGATCTTAATTAATATCATTAATTAGAATTAATTAGATCTTAATTAATATCATTAATTAGAATAGAGTTGCGTTGAAGCACAAGCTCCCCACCATACACTATCCAAGTACTCACACCACCTTCGACACCAGTACCCATAACCCCTTCTACCCCAGCACCCACACAACCTTCGACCCCAAGGTATATGGATACTCAATGTTTTTAACTTTTTTTTTCAGATTTTATATTGTCCTAGACGAAAGTTACTTTATAACATTAGGTGTTGGTACATTTGGCGTTGACTGCAATGCCTAATGTAACAACGCCTAATGTAATACACTCAGATCTTAAATAATATCATTAATTAGAATAGAGTTGCGTTGAAGCACAAGCGCCCCACCATACACACTCCAAGTACCCACACCCCCTTCGACCCCAGTACCCATACCCGCTTCGACCCCAGTACCCACACAACCATCGACCCCAAGGTATATGGATACTCTATGATTTATATTGTCCTAGACGAAAGTTACTTTATTACATTATGTGTTGTTACATTTGGCGTTGACTGCAACGCCTAATGTAACAACGCCTAATGTAATACACTCAGATCTTAAGAAATATTATTAATTAGAATACATGCGGTGTTACATTTGGCGTTGACTGCAACGCCTTTTGTAACAACGTCTAATGTAATACACTCAGATATTAAATAATATCATTAATTAGAATAGAGTTGCGTTGAAGCACAAGCTCCCCACCATACACACTCCAAGTACCCACACCCCTACGACCCCAGGACCCATACCCCCTTCGACCCCAGTACCCACACAACCTTCGACCCCAAGGTATATCGATACTCTATGATATTTTTTTTTTGAGATTTCATCTTGTCCTAGACGAAAGTTACTTTATTCCATTAGGCGTTGTTTTGTCATTTGGCGTTGACTGCAACGCCTAATGTAACAACGCCTAATGTAATACACGCAGATCTTAAGTAATATCAATAATTAGAATAGAGTTGCGTTGAAGCACAAGCTCCCCACCATACACCCTCCAAGTACCCACACCAACTTCGACCAAAGTACCCACAGCCCCTTCGACCCCAGTACACACAAAACCTTCGACCCCAAGGTATATGGATACTCTACGAAATAATTTTTTTTTTGAGATTTCATCTTGTCCTAGACGAAAGTTACTTTATCACATTAGGCGTTGTTACATTTGGCGTTGACTGCAACGCCTAATGTAACAACTCCTGATGCAATACACTCAGATCTTAAGTAATATCATTAATTAGAGTAGAGTTGCGTTGAAGCACAAGCTCCCCACCAAACAAACTCCAAGTACCCACACAACCTTCGACCCCAGTACCCACACCCCCTTCGACCCCTGTACCAACACAACCTTTGACCCCAAGGTATATGTATACTCTAAGATTTATATTGTCCTAGACGAAAGTTACTTTATTACATGAGGTGTTGTTACATTTGGCGTTGACTGCAACGCCTAATGTAACAACGCCTAATGTAATACACTCAAATCTTAAGAAATATACTTAATTAGAATACATGCGGTGTTACATATGGCGTTGACTGCAACGCCGAATTTAACAACGCCTAATGTAATACACTCAGATCTTAAATAATATCATTAATTAGAATAGAGTTGCGTTGAAGCACAAGCTCCCCACCATACACAATCCAAGTACCCACACCCCCTTCGACCCCAGTACCAATATCCCTTCGACCCCAGTACCCATACCCCCTTCGACCCCAGTACCCACACAACCTTCGACCCCAAGGTGTATGGATACTCTTTGATTTTTTTTTTTTTTGAAATTTCATCTTGTCCTAGACGAAAGTTACTTTATTCCATTAGGCGTTGTTTTGCATTAGGCGTTGACTGCAACGCCTAATGTAACAACGCCTAATGTAATACAGTCAGATCTTAAGTAAAATCAATAATTAGAATAGAGTTGCGTTGAAGCACAAGCTCCCCACCATACACACTCCAAGTACCCACACCAACTTCGACCAAAGTACCCACACCCCCTTCGACCCCAGTACCCACACAACCTTCGACTCCAAGGTATATGCAGACTCTATGAATTTAATTTTTTTGAGATTTCATTTTGTCCTAGACGAAAGTTACTTTATTACATTAGGCGTTGTTACATTTCGCGTTGACTGCAACGCCTAATGTAACAACGCCTAATGTAATACACTCAGATCTTAAATAATATCATTAATTAGAATAGAGTTGCGTTGAAGCACAAGCTCCCCACCATACACACGCCAAGTACCCACCACGCCTTCGACCCCAGTACCCATACTCCCTTCGACCACAGTACCCACACAACCTTCGACACTACGGTATATGGATACTCTATGATTTTAACTTTTTTTCAGATTTCATCTTGTCCTAGACGAAAGTTACTTTATCACATTAGGCGATGTTTTTCATTTTGCGTTGACTGCAACGCCTAATGTAACAACGCCTGATGTAATATATTGTCCTAGACGAAAGTTACTTTGTTACATTAGGTGTTGTTACATTTGGCGTTGACTGCAACGCCTAATGTAACAACGCCTAATGTAATACACTCGGATCTTAAATAATATCATTAATTAGAGTAGAGTTGCGTTGAAGCACAAGCTCCCCACCATACACATATAAGTACCCACACCCCCTTCGACCCCAACACCCACACCCCCTTCGACCCCAGTACCCATACCCCCTTCGACCCCAGTACCAACACAAACTTCGACCCCAAGGTATATGGATACTCTATGATTTTAACTTTTTTTTTGAGATTTCATCTTGTCCTAGTCGAAAGTTACTTTATTACATTAGGTGTTGTTACATTTGGCGTTGACTGCAACGCCTAATGTAACAACGCCTAATGTAATACACTCAGATCTAAAGTAATATCATTAATTAGAATACATGCGTTGTTACATTTGGCGTTGACTACAACGCCTAATGTAACATCGCCTAATGTAATACACACAGATCTAAAATAATATCATTAATTAATATAGAGTTGCGTTGAAGCACAAGCTCCCCACCATACACACGCCAAGTACCCACACCCTCTTCGACCCCAGTTCCCATATCCCCTTCGACAACAGTAAACACACAACCTTCGACCCCAAGGTATATGGATACTCTATGATTTTTTTTTGAGATTTCATCTTGTCCTAGACGAAAGTTACTTTATTCCATTAGGTGTTGTTTTTCATTTGGCGTTGACTGCAACACCTAGTGTAACAACGCCTAATGTAATACACTCATATCTTAAGTAATATCAATAATTAAAATAGAGTTGCGTTGAAGCACAAGGTCCCCACCATACACCCTCCAAGTACCCACACCAACTTCGACCAAAGTACCCACACCCCCTTGGCCCCAGTACACGCAAAACCTTCGACCCCAAGGTATATGGATACTCTACGAAATATTTTTTTTTTTAGATTTCATCTTGTCCAAGACGAAAGTTACTTTATTACATTAGGCGTTGTTACATTTGCCGTTGACTGCAACTCCTAATGAAACAACGCCTAATGTAATACACTCAGATATTAAATAAAATCATTAATTAGAATAGAGTTGCGTTGAAGAACAAGCTCCCCACCATACACACTCCAAGTACCCACACCCCCTTCGATCCAGGTACCCACACAACATTCGACCCCAAGGTATATGGATACTCTATTATTTTAACTTTTTTTTTAGATTTTATCATGTCCTAGACGAAAGTTACTTTGTTACATTAGGCGTTGTTTTTCATTTGGCGTTGACTATAACGCCTAATGTAATACACTCAGATCTTAAGTAATATCATTAATTATAATAGAGTTGCGTTGAAGCACAAGCTCCCCACCATACACACTCCAAGTACCTTCACCAACTTCGACCAAAGTACCCACATCCCTTCGACCCCAGTACCCACACAACATTCGACCCCAAAGTATGTGGATACTCTATGAATTTAACTTTTTTTTGAGATTTCATCTTGTCCTAGACGAAAGTTACTTTATAACATTAGGCGTTAGAACATTTGGCGTTGACTGCAACGCCTAATGTAATACTCTCAGATCTTAAGTAATATCATTAATTAGAATAGAGTTGCGTTGAAGCACAAGCTCCCCACCATACACTCAAAGTCCCCACACCAACTTCGACCCGAGTACCTACACCCCCTTCGACCCTAGTACCCACACAACCTTCGACCCCAAGGTATATGGATACACTATGAATTTAACTTTTTTTTTTAGATTTCATCTTGTCCTAGACGAAAGTTACTTTATTACATTAGGCGTTGTTACATTTGGCGTTGACTGCAACGCCTAATGTAACAACGCCTGATGCAATACACTAAGTAATATCATTAATTAGAATAGAGTTGCGTTGAAGCACAAGCTCCCCACCAAACAAACTCCAAGTACCCACACCACCTTCGACCCCAGTATCCACACCCCCTTCGACCCCTGTACCAACACAACCTTTGACCCCAAGGTATATGTATACTCTATGATTTATATTGTCCTAGACGAAAGTTACTTTATTACATTAGGTGTTGTTACATTTGGCGTTTACTGCAACGCCTAATGTAACAACGCCTAATGTAATACACTCAGATCTTAAGAAATATTATTAATTAGAATACATGCAGTGTTACATTTGGCGTTGACTGCAACGCCTAATGTAACAACGCCTGATGTAATACACTCAGATTTTAAATAATATCATTAATTAGAATAGAGTTGCGTTGAAGCACAAGCTCCCCACCATACACACTCCAAGTACCCACACCCCCTTCGACCCCAGTACCCAAACCCCCTTCGACCCCAGTACCCATACCCCCTTCGACCCCAGTACCCACACAACCTTCGACCCATAGGTATATGGATACTCTATGATTTTTTTTTTTTTTTTTTGAGATATCATCTTGTCCTAGACGAAAGCTACTTTATTACATTAGGCGTTGTTACATTTGGCGTTGACTGCAACGCCTAATGCAGCAACGCCTAATGGAATACACTCAGATCTTAAATAATATCATTAATTAGAATAGAGTTGCGTTGAAGCACAAGCTCCCCACCATACACACGCCAAGTACCCACTACCCCTTCGACCCCAGTACCCATACCCCCTTCGACCACAGTACCCACACAACCTTCGACCCCACCGTATATGGATACTCTATGATTTTAACTTTTTTTTGAGATTTCATCTTGTTCTAGACGAAAGTTACTTTATCACATTAGGCGTTGTTTTTCATTTTGCGTTGACTGCAACGCCTAATGTAACAACGCCTGGTGTAATACACTCAGATCTTAAGTATCATCATTAATTAGAATAGAGATGCGTTGAAGCACAAGCTCCCCACCATACACACTCCAAGTACTCACACCACCTTCGACACCAGTACCCGTAACCCCTTCTACCCCAGCACCCACACAACCTTCGACCCCAAGGTATATGGATACTCAATGATTTTACCTTTTTTTTCAGATTTTATATTGTTCTAGACGAAAGTTTCTTTATTACATTAGGTATTGTTACATTTGGCGTTGACTGCACCGCCTAATGTAACAACGCCTAATGTAATACTCTCGGATCTTAAATAATATCATTAATTAGAGTAGAGTTGCGTTGAAGCACAAGCTCCCCACCATACACATATATTTACCTACAACCCCTTCGACCCCAACACCCACACCCCCTTCGACCCCAGTACCCATACCCCGTTCGACCCCAGTACCAACACGACCTTCGACCCCAAGGTATATGGATACTCTATGATTTTAACTTTTTTTTGAGATTTCATCTTGTCCTAGTCGAAAGTTACTTTATTACATTAGGTGTTGTTACATTTGGCGTTGACTGCAACGCCTAATGTAACAACGCCTAATGTAATACACTCAGATCTTTGTAATATCATTAATTAGAATACATGCGTTGTTAAATTTGGCGTTGACTGCAACGCCTAATGTAACAACGCCTAATGTTATACACACAGATCTAAAATAATATCATTAATTAGAATAGAGTTGCGTTGAAGCACAAGCTCCCCACCATACACACGCTAAGTACCCAAACCCCCTTCGACCCCAGTTCCCATACCCCCTTCGACCACAGTAAACACACACACTTCGACCCCAAGGTAAATGGATACTCTATGATTTTAACGTTTTTTTTTAGATTTCATCTTGTCCTAGACGAAAGTTACTTTATTCCATTAGGCGTTGTTTTACATTTGGCGTTGACTGCAACGCCTAATGTAACAACGCCTAATGTAATACACTCATATCTTAAGTAATATCAATAATTAGAATAGAGTTGCGTTGAAGCACAAGCTCCCCACCATACACCCTCCAAGGACCCACACCAACTTCGACCAAAGTACCCACACCCCTTCGACCCCAGTACCCACAAAACCTTCGACCCCAAGGTATATGGATACTCTACGAAATAATTTTTTTTTGAGATTTCATCTTGTCCAAGACGAAAGTTACTTTATTACATTAGGCGTTGTTTCATTTCGCGTTGACTGCAACGCCTAATGTAACAACGCCTAATGTAATACACTCAGATCTTAAATAAAATCATTAATTAGAATAGAGTTGCGTTGAAGAACAAGCTCCCCACCATACACACTCCAAGTACCCTCACCCCCTTCGACCCAAGTACCCATACCCCCTTCGACCCAGGTACCCAAACAACCTTCGACCCCAAGGTATATGGATACTCTATGATTTTAACTTTTTTTTAGATTTTATCATGTCCTAGACGAAAGTTACTTTGTTACATTAGGCGTTGTTTTTCATTTGGCGTTGACTATAACGCCTAATGTAATACACCCAGATCTTAAGCAATATCATTAATTAGAATAGAGTTGCGTTGAACCACAAGCTCCCCACCATACACACTCTAAGTACCCAAACCAACTTCGACCAAAGTACCCACACCCCTTCGACCCAAGTACCCACACAACATTTGACCCCAAAGTATGTGGATACTCTATGAATTTAACTTTTTTTTTTAGATTTCATCCTGTCCTAGACGAAAGTTACTTTATAACATTAGGCGTTAGGACATTTGGCGTTGACTGCAACGCCTAATGTAACAACGCCTAATGTAATATCATTAATTAGAATAAAGTTGCGTTGAAGCACAAGCTCCCCTCCATACACTCCAAGTCCCCACACCAACTTCGACCCCAGTACCTACACCCCCTTCGACCCTAGTACCCACACAACTTTCGACCCCAAGGTGTATGGATACTCTATGAATTTAACTTTTTTTTTTTTAGATTTCATCTTGTCCTAGACGAAAGTTACTTTATGACATTAGGTGTTGTTTTTCATTTGGCGTTGACTGCAACGCCTAATGTAATACACGCAGATCTTAAATAATATTATTAATTAGAATAGAGTTGCGTTGAAGCACAAGCTCCCCACCATACACACTCCAAGTACTCACACCACCTTCGACACCAGTACCCATAACCCCTTCTACCCCAGCACCCACACAACCTTCGACCCCAAGGTATATGGATACTCAATGATTTTAACTTTTTTTCAGATTTTATATTGTCGTAGACGAAAGTTACTTTATAACATTAGGTGTTGTTACATTTGGCGTTGACTGCAATGCCTAATGTAACAACGCCTAATGTAATACACTCAGATCTTAAGAAATATCATCAATTAGAATACATGCGTTGTTACATTTGGCGTTGGCTGCAATGCCTAATGTAACAACGCCTAATGTAATACACTCAGATCTTAAGAAATACCATTAATTAGAATACATGCGTTGTTACATTTGGCGTTGACTGCAACGCCTAATGTAACAACGCCTAATGTAATACACTCAGATATTAAATAATATCATTAATTAGAATAGAGTTGCGTTGAAGCAAAAGCTCCCCACCATACACACTCCAAGTACCCACACCCCCTTCGACCCCAGTACCCATACCCCCTTCGACCCTAGTATCCACACAACCTTTGACCCCAAGGTATATGGATACTCTATGATTTATATTGCCCTAGACGAAAGGTACTTTATAACATTAAGTGTTGTTACATTAGGCCTAATGTAACAACGCCTAATGTAATACACTCAGATCTTAAGAAAAATTATTAATTAGAATACATGCGAGGTTACATTTGGCGTTGACTGCAACGCCTAATGTAACAACGCCTAAAGTAATACACTCAGATCTTAAATAATATCATTAATTAGAATAGAGTTGCGTTGAAGCACAAGCTCCCCACCATACACACGCCAAGTACCCACTACCCCTTCGACCCCAGTACCCATACCCCCTTCGACCACAGTACCCACACAACCTTCGACCCCACGGTATATGGATACTCTATGATTTTAACTTTTTTTTGAGATTTCATCTTGTTCTAGACGAAAGTTCCTTTATCACATTAGGCGTTGTTTTTCATTTTGCGTTGACTGCAACGCCTAATGTAACAACGCCTGATGTAATACACTCAGATCTTAAGTAATATCATTAATAAGAATAGAGATGCGTTGAAGCACAAGCTCCCCACCATACACACTCCAAGTACTCACACCACCTTCGACACCAGTACCCGTAACCCCTTCTACCCCAGCACCCACACAACCTTCGACCCCAAGGTATATGGATACTCAATGATTTTAACTTTTTTTTCAGATTTTACATTGTCCTAGACGAAAGTTTCTTTATTACATTAGGTATTGTTACATTTGGCGTTGACTGCACCGCCTAATGTAACAACGCCTAATGTAATACTCTCGGATCTTAAATAATATCATTAATTAGAGTAGAGTTGCGTTGAAGCACAAGCTCCCCACCATACACATATAAGTACCTACAACCCCTTCGACCCCAACACCCACACCCCCTTCGACCCCAGTACCCATACCCCGTTCGACCCCAGTACCAACACGACCTTCGACCCCAAGGTATATGGATACTCTATGATTTTAACTTTTTTTGAGATTTCATCTTGTCCTAGTCGAAAGTTACTTTATTACATTAGGTGTTGTTACATTTGGCGTTGACTGCAACGCCTAATGTAACAACGCCTAATGTAATACACTCAGATCTTTGTAATATCATTAATTAGAATACATGCGTTGTTAAATTTGGCGTTGACTGCAACGCCTAATGTAACAACGCCTAATGTTATACACCCAGATCTAAAATAATATCATTAATTAGAATAGAGTTGCGTTGAAGCACAAGCTCCCCACCATACACACGCTAAGTACCCAAACCCCCTTCGACCCCAGTTCCCATACCCCCTTCGACCACAGTAAACACACACACTTCGACCCCAAGGTAAATGGATACTCTATGATTTTAACGTTTTTTTTTAGATTTCATCTTGTCCTAGACGAAAGTTACTTTATTCCATTAGGCGTTGTTTTACATTTGGCGTTGACTGCAACGCCTAATGTAACAACGCCTAATGTAATACACTCATATCTTAAGTAATATCAATGATTAGAATAGAGTTGCGTTGAAGCACAAGCTCCCCACCATACACCCTCCAAGTACCCACACCAACTTCGACCAAAGTACCCACACCCCTTCGACCCCAGTACCCACAAAACCTTCGACCCCAAGGTATATGGATACTCTACGAAATAATTTTTTTTTGAGATTTCATCTTGTCCAAGACGAAAGTTACTTTATTACATTAGGCGTTGTTTCATTTCGCGTTGACTGCAACGCCTAATGTAACAACGCCTAATGTAATACACTCAGATCTTAAATAAAATCATTAATTAGAATAGAGTTGCGTTGAAGAACAAGCTCCCCACCATACACACTCCAAGTACCCTCACCCCCTTCGACCCAAGTACCCATACCCCCTTCGACCCAGGTACCCAAACAACCTTCGACCCCAAGGTATATGGATACTCTATGATTTTAACTTTTTTTTAGATTTTATCATGTCCTAGACGAAAGTTACTTTGTTACATTAGGCGTTGTTTTTCATTTGGCGTTGACTATAACGCCTAATGTAATACACCCAGATCTTAAGTAATATCATTAATTAGAATAGAGTTGCGTTGAACCACAAGCTCCCCACCATACACACTCCAAGTACCCAAACCAACTTCGACCAAAGTACCCACACCCCTTCGACCCAAGTACCCACACAACATTTGACCCCAAAGTATGTGGATACTCTATGAATTTAACTTTTTTTTTTAGATTTCATCCTGTCCTAGACGAAAGTTACTTTATAACATTAGGCGTTAGGACATTTGGCGTTGACTGCAACGCCTAATGTAACAACGCCTAATGTAATATCATTAATTAGAATAGAGTTGCGTTGAAGCACAAGCTCCCCTCCATACACTCCAAGTCCCCACACCAACTTCGACCCCAGTACCTACACCCCCTTCGACCCTAGTACCCCAAACAACTTTCGACCCCAAGGTGTATGGATACTCTATGAATTTAACTTTTTTTTTTTAGATTTCATCTTGTCCTAGACGAAAGTTACTTTATGACATTAGGTGTTGTTTTTCATTTGGCGTTTACTGCAACGCCTAATGTAATACACGCAGATCTTAAATAATATTATTAATTAGAATAGATTTGCGTTGAAGCACAAGCTCCCCACCATACACACTCCAAGTACTCACACCACCTTCGACACCAGTACCCATAACCCCTTCTACCCCAGCACCCACACAACCTTCGACCCCAAGGTATATGGATACTCAATGATTTTAACTTTTTTTCAGATTTTATATTGTCGTAGACGAAAGTTACTTTATAACATTAGGTGTTGTTACATTTGGCGTTGACTGCAATGCCTAATGTAACAACGCCTAATGTAATACACTCAGATCTTAAGAAATATCATCAATTAGAATACATGCGTTGTTACATTTGGCGTTGGCTGCAATGCCTAATGTAACAACGCCTAATGTAATACACTCAGATCTTAAGAAATACCATTAATTAGAATACATGCGTTGTTACATTTGGCGTTGACTGCAACGCCTAATGTAACAACGCCTAATGTAATACACTCAGATCTTAAATAATATCATTAATTAGAATAGAGTTGCGTTGAAGCAAAAGCTCCCCACCATACACACTCCAAGTACCCACACCCCCTTCGACCCCAGTACCCATACCCCCTTCGACCCTAGTATCCACACAACCTTTGACCCCAAGGTATATGGATACTCTATGATTTATATTGCCCTAGACGAAAGGTACTTTATAACATTAAGTGTTGTTACATTAGGCGTTGACTGCAACGCCTAATGTAACAACGCCTAATGTAATACACTCAGATCTTAAGAAATATTATTAATTAGAATACATGCGAGGTTACATTTGGCGTTGACTGCAACGCCTAATGTAACAACGCCTAAAGTAATACACTCAGATCGTAAATAATATCATTAATTAGAATAGAGTTGCGTTGAAGCACAAGCTCACCACCATACACACTCCAAGTACCCATACCCCTTCGACCCCAGTACCCATACCCCCTTCGACCCCAGTACCCACACAACCTTCGACCCCAAGGTATATGGATACTCTATGATTTTTTTTTTAGATTTCATCATGTCCTAGACGAAAGTTACTTTATTACATTAGGCGTTGTTACATTTGGCGTTGACTGCAACGCCTAATGTAACAACGCCTAATGTAATACACTCAGATCTTAAATAAAATCATTAATTAGAATAGAGTTGCGTTGAAGAACAAGCTCCCCACCATACACACTCCAAGTACCCACACCCCCTTAGACCCAAGTACCCATACCCCCTTCGACCCAGGTACCCACACAACCTTCGACCCCAAGGTATATGGATACTCTATGATTTTAACTTTTTTTTAGATTTTATCATGTCCTAGACGAAAGTTACTTTGTTACATTAGTCGTTGTTTTTCATTTGGCGTTGACTATAACGCCTAATGTAATACACTAAGATCTTAAGTAATATCATTAATTAGAATAGAGTTGCGTTGAAGCACAAGCTCCCCACCATACACACTCGAAGTACCCACACCAACTTCGACCAAAGTACCCACACCCCTTCGACCCCAGTACCCACACAACATTCGACCCCATAGTATGTGGATACTCTATGAATTTAACTTTTTTTTTAGATTTCATCTTGTCCTAGACGAAAGTTTCTTTATACCATTAGGCGTTAGGACATTTGGCGTTGACTGCAATGCCTAATGTAACAACGCTTAATGTAATACACTCAGATCTTAAGTAATATCATTAATTAGAATAGAGTTGCTTTGAAGCACAAGCTCCCCACCATACACTCCAAGTCCCAACACCAACTTCGACCCCAGTACCTATACCCCCTTCGACCCTAGTACCCACACAACCTTCGACCCCAAGGTATATGGATACTCTATGAATTTAATTTTTTTGTTTAGATTTCATCTTGTCCTAGACGAAAGTTACTTTATTGCATTAGGCGTTGTTACATTCTGCGTTGACTGCAACGCCTAATGTAACAACGCCTAATGTAATACACTCAGATCTTAAATAAAATCATTAATTAGAATAGAGTTGCGTTGAAGAACAAGCTCCCCACCATACACACTCCAAGTACCCACACCCCCTTCGACCAAAGTACCCATACCCCTTCGACCCAGGTACCCACACAACCTTCGACCCCAAGGTATATGGATACACTATGATTTTAACTTTTTTTTAGATTTTATCATGTCCTAGACGAAAGTTACTTTGTTACATTAGGCGTTGTTCTTCATTTGGCGTTGACTATAACGCCTAATGTAATACACTCAGATCTTAAGTAATATCATTAATTAGAATAGAGTTGCGTTGAAGCACAAGCTCCCGCCCATACACCCTCCAAGTACCCACACGACATTTATCCACACCCCTCCGACCCCAGTACCCACACAACATTCGACACCAAAGTATGTGGATACTCTATGAATTTAACTTTTTTTTTAGATTTCATCTTGTCCTAGACGAAAGTATTTATAACATTAGGCGTTAGGACATTTGGCGTTGACTGCAACGCCTAATGTAACAACGCCTAATGTAACAACGCCTAATGTAATACACTCAGATCTTAAGTAATCTCATTAATTAGAATAGAGTTGCGTAGAAGCACAAGCTCCCCACCATACACTCCAAGTTCCCACACCAACTTCGACCCCAGTACCTACACCCCCTACACCCCCTTCGACCCTAGTACCCACACAACCTTCAACCCCAAGGTATATGGATACTCTATGATTTTAACTTTTTTTTTTTAGATTTTGTCATGTCCTAGACGAAAGTTACTTTGTTACATTAGGCGTTGTTTTTCATTTTGCGTTGACTATAACGCCTAATGTAACAACGCCTAATGTAATACACTCAGATCTTAAATAAAATCATTAATTAGAATAGAGTTGCGTTGAAGACAAACCTCCCCACCATACACACTCCAAGTACCCACACGCCCTTCGACCCAAGTACCCATACCACCTTCGACCCAGGTACCCACACAACCTTCGACCCCAAGATATATGGATACTCTATGAATTTAACTTTTTTTTTTAGATTTCATCTTGTCCTAGACGAAAGTTGCTTTATTACACTATGCGTTGTTACATTTGGCGTTGACTGCAACGCCTAATGTAACAACGCCTGATGCAATACACTCAGATCTTAAGTAATATCATTAATTAGAATAGAGTTGCGTTGAAGCACAAGCTCCCCACCAAACAAACTCCAAGAACCAACACCACCTTCGACCCCAGTACCCACACCCCCTTCGACCCCTGTACCAACACAACCTTTGACCCCAAGATATATGTATAGTCTATGATTTATATTGCCTAGACGAAATTTACTTTATGACATTAGGTGTTGTAACATTTGGCGTTGACTGCAACGCCTAATGTAACAACGCCTAATGTAATACACTCAGATCTTAAGAAATATTATTAATTAGAATACATGCGGTGTTACATTTGGCGTTGACTACAACGCCTAATGTAACAACGCCTAATGTAATACACTCAGATCTTAAATAATATCATTAATTAGAATAGAGTTGCGTTGAAGCACAAGCTCCCCACCATAAACACTCCAAGTACCCACACCCCCTTCGACCCCAGTACCCATACCCCCTTCGACCCCAGTACCCATACCACCTTCGACCCCAGTACCCACACAACCTTCGACCCCAAGGTATATGGATACTCTATGATTTTTTTTTGAGATTTCATCTTGTCCTAGACGAAAGTTACTTTATTCCATTAGGCGTTGTTTTTTTTTGGCGTTGACTGCAACGCCTAATGTAACAACGCCTAATGTAATACACTCAGATCTTAAGTAATATCAATTATTAGAATAGAGTTGCGTTGAAGCACAAGCTCCGCACCATACACACTCCAAGTACCCACACCAACTTCGACCAAAGTACCCAAACCCTCTTCGACCCCAGTACCTACACAACCTTCGACCCCAAGGTATTTGGATACTCTATGAATTTAACTTTTTTTGAGATTTCATCTTGTCCTAGACGAAAGTTACTTTATTACATTAGGCGTTGTTACATTTGGCGTTGACTGCAACGCCTAATGTAACAACGCCTAATGTAATACACTCAGATATTAAATAATATCATTAATTAGAATAGAGTTGCGTTGAAGCACAAGCTCCCCACCATACACACGCCAAGTACCCACTACCCCTTCGACCCCAGTACCCATTACCCCTTCGACCACAGTACCCACACTCTATTATTTTAACTTTTTTTTGAGATTTCATCTTGTCCTACACGAAAGTTACTTTATCACATTAGGCGTTGTTTTTCATTTTGCGTTGACTGCAACGCCTAATGTAACAACGCCTGATGTAATACACTCAGATCTTAAGTAGTATCATTAATTAGAATAGAGTTGCGTTGAAGCACAAGCTCCCAACCATACACCCTCCAAGTACCCACACGAACTTCTTCCAAAGTACCCACACCCCCTTCGACCCCAGTAGACACAAAACCTTCGACCCCAAGATATATGGATACTCTACGAAATATTTTTTTTTTTTTAGATTTCATCTTGTCCAAGACGAAAGTTACTTTATTACATTAGGCGTTGTTACATTTGGCGTTGACTGCAATGCCTAATGTAACAACGCCTAATGTAATACACTCAGATCTTAAATAAAATCATTAATTAAAATAGAGTTGCGTTGAAGAACAAGCTCCCCACCATACACACTTCAAGTACCCACACCCCCTTCGACCCAAGTATCCATACCCCCTTCGACCCAGGTACCCACACAACCTTCGACCCCAAGGTATATGGATACACTACGATTTTAACTTTTTTTTAGATTTTATCATGTCCTATACGAAAGTTACTTTGTTACATGAGGCGTTGTTTTTTATTTTGCGTTGACTATAAAGCCTAATGAAATACACTCAGATCTTAAGTAATATCATTAATTAGAATAGAGTTGCGTTGAAGCACAAGCTCCCCACCATACACACTCCAAGTACCCACACCAACTACGACCAAAGTACCCACACCCCTTCGACCCCAGTACCCACACAACATTCGACCCCAAAGTATGTGGATACTCTATGAATTTAACTTTTTTTTTAGATTTCATCTTGTCCTAGACGAAAGTTACTTTATAACATTAGGCGTTAGGACATTTGGCGTTGACTGCAACGCCTAATGTAACAACGCCTAATGTAATACACTCAGATCTTAAGTAATATCATTAATAAGAATAGAGTTGCGTTGAAGCACAAGCGCCCCACCATACACTCCAAGTCCCCACACCAGCTTCGACCCCAGTACCAACACCCCCTTCGACCCTAGAACCCACACAACCTTCGAGCCCAAGGTATATGGATACTCTATGAATTTAACTTTTTTTTAGATTTCATCTTGTCCTAGACGAAAGTTACTTTATTACATTAGGCGTTGTTACATTTGGCGTTGACTGCAAGGCCTAATGTAACAACGCCTAATGTAATACACTTAGATCTTAAATAAAATCATTAATTAGAACAGAGTTGCGTTTGAGATCAAGCTCCCCACCATACACACTCCAAGTACCCACACCCCCTTCGACCCAAGTACCCATACCCCCTTCGACCCAGGTACCCACAAAACCTTCGACCCCAAGGTATATGGATACTCTATGATTTTAACTTTTGTTTTAGATTTTATCATGTCCTAGACGAAAGTTACTTTGTTACATTAGGCGTTGTTTTTCATTTGGCGTTGACTATAACGCCTAATGTAATACACTAAGATCTTAAGTAATATCATTAATTAGAATAGAGTTGCGTTGAAGCACAAGCTCCCCGCCATACACACTCCAAGTACCCACACCAACTTCGACCCGGATACCCACAACCCTTCGACCCCAGTACCCACACAACATTCGACTCAAAGTATGTGGATACTCTATGAATTTAACTTTTTTTTTTAGATTTCATCTTGTCCTAGACGAAAGTTACTTCATTGCATTAGGCGTTGTTACATTTGGCGTTGACTGCAACGCCTAATGTAACAAAGCCTGATGCAATACACTCAGATCTTAAGCAATATCATGAATTAGAATAGAGTTGCGTTGAAGCACAAGCTCCCCACCAAACAAACTCCAAGTACCCACAACACCTTCGACTCCTGTACCAACACAACCTTTGACCCCAAGGTATATGTATACTCTATGATTTATATTGTCCTAGACGAAAGTTACTTTATTACATTAGGTGTTGTTACATTTGGCGTTGACTGCAACGCCTAATGTAACAACGCCTAATGTAATACACTCAGATCTTAAGAAATATTATTAATTAGAATACATGCGGTGTTACATTTGGCGTTGACTGCAACGCCTAATGTAACAACGCCTAATGTAATACACTCAGATCTTAAATAATATCATTTATTAGAATAGAGCTGCGTTGAAGCACAAGCTCCCCACCATACACACTCCAAGTACCCACACCCCCTTCGACCCCAGTTCCCATACCCCCTTCGACCGCAGTACCCATACCCCCTTCGACCCCAGTACCCACACAACCTTCGACCCCAAGGTATATGGATACTCTATGATTTTTTTTTGAGATTTCATCTTGTCCTAAACGAAAGTTACTTTATTCCATTAGGCGTTGTTTTTCATTTGGCGTTGACTGCAACGCCTAATGTAACAACGCCTAATGTAATACACTCAGATCTTAAGTAATATCAATAATTAGAATAAAGTTGCGTTGAACCACAAGCTCCCCACCATACATACTCCAAGTACCCACACCAAATTCGACCAAAGTACCCACACGCCCTTCGACCCAAGTACCCACACAACCTTCGACCCCAAGGTATATGGATACTCTATGAATTTAACTTTTTTGTGATTTCATCTTGTCCTTGACGAAAGTTACTTTATTACATTAGCCGTTGTTACATTTGGCGTTGACTGCAACGCCTAATGTAACAACGCCTAATGTAATACACTCAGATCTTAAATAATATCATTAATTTAAATAGAGTTGCGTTGAAGCACAAGCTCCCCACCATACACACGCCAAGTAACCACTACCCCGTCGACCCCAGTACCCATACTCCCTTCGACCACAGTACCCACAAAACCTTCGACCCCACGGTATATGGATACTCTATGATTTTAACTTTTTTAAGATTTCAATCTTGTTCTAGACGAAAGTTACTTTATCACATTAGGCGTTGTTTTTCATTTTGCGTTGACTGCAACGCCTAATGTAACAACGCCTGATGTAATACACTCATATCTTAAGTAATATCATTAATTAGAATAGAGTTGCGTTGAAGCAAAAGCTCCCCACCATACACACTCCAAGTACTCACACCACCTTCGACACCAGTACCCATAACCCCTTCTGCCCCAGCACCCACACAACCTTCGACCCCAAGGTATATGGATACTCAATGATTTTAACTTTTTATTCAGATTTTATATTGTCCTAGACGAAAGTTACTTTATTACATTAGGTGTTGTTACATTTGGCGTTGACTGCAACGCCTAATGTAACAACGCCTAATGTAATACACTCGGATCTTAAATAATATCATTAATTAGAGTAGAGTTGCGTTGAAGCACAAGCTCCCCACCATACACATATAAGTACCCACACCCTCTTCGACCCCAACACCCACACCCCTTCGACCCCAGTACCCATACCCCCTTCGACCCCAGTACCAACACAACCTTCGACCCCAAGGTATATGGATACTCTATGATTTTAACTTTTTTTGAGATTTCATCTTGTCCTAGTCGAAAGTTACTTTATTACATTAGGTGATGTTACATTTGGCGTTGACTGCAACGGCTAATGTAACAACGCCTAATGTAATACACACAGATCTAAAATAATATCATTAATCAGAATAGAGTTGCGTTGAAGCACAAGCTCCCGACCATACACACGCCAAGTACGCACACCCCCTTCAACCCCAGTTCCCATACCCCCTTCGACCACAGTAAACACACAACCTTCGACCCCAAGGTATTTGGATACTCTATGATTTTAACGTTTTTTTTTTAGATTTCATCTTGTCCTAGACGAAAGTTACTTTATTCCATTAGGCGTTGTTTTTCATTTGGCGTTGACTGCAACGCCTAATGTAACAACGCCTAATGTAATACACTCATATCTTAAGTAATATCAATGATTAGAATAGAGTTGCGTTGAAGCACAAGCTCCCAACCATACACCCTCCAAGTACCCACACCAACTTCGACCTAAGTACCCACACCCCCTTCGACCCCAGTACCCACAAAACCTTCGACCCCAAGGTATATGTATACTCTACGAAATAATTTTTTTTTGAGATTTCATCATGTCCAAGACGAAAGTTACTTTATTACATTAGGCGTTGTTACATTTGGCGTTGACTGCAACGCGTAATGTAACAACGCCTAATGTAATACACTCAGATCTTAAATAAAATCATTAATTAGAATAGAGTTGCGTTTAAGAACATGCTCCCCACCATACACACTCCAAGTACCCACACCCCCTTCGACCCAAGTACCAATACCCACCTTCGACCCAGGTACCCACACCACCTTCGACCCCAAGGTATATGGATACTCTATGATTTTAACTTTTTTTTAGATTTTATCATGTCCTAGACGAAAGTTACTTTGTTACATTAGGCGTTGTTTTTCATTTGGCGTTGACTATAACGTCTAATGTAATACACTCAGATCTTAAGTAATATCACTAATTAGAATAGAGTTGCGTTGAAGCACAAGCCCCCCACCATACACACTCCAAGTACCCACACCAACTTCGACCAAACTACCCACACCCCTTCGACCCCAGTACCCACACAACATTCGACCCCAAAGTATGTGGATACTCTATGAATTTAACTTTTTTTTGAGATTTCATCTTGTCCTATACGAAAGTTACTTTATAACATTAGGCTTTAGGACATTTGGCGTTGACTGCAACGCCTAATGTAACAACGCCTAATGTAATACACTCAGGTCTTAAGTAATATCATTAATTAGAATAGAGTTGCGTTGAAGCACAAGCTCCCCACCATACACCCCAAGTCCCTACACCAACTTCGACCCCAGTACCTACACCCCCTTCGACCCCAGTACCCACACAACCTTCGACCCCAAGGTATGTGGATACTCTATGAATTTAACTTTTTTTTGAGATTTCATCTTGTCCTAGACGAAAGTTACTTCATTACATTAGGCGTTGTTACATTTGGCGTTGACTGCAACGCCAAATGTAACAACGCCTGATGCAATACACTCAGATCTTAAGTAATATCATTAATTAGAATAGAGTTGCGTTGAAGCACAAGCTCCCCACCAAACAAACTCCAAGTACCCACACCACCTTCGACACCAGTACTCACACCCCCTTCGACCCCTGTACCAACACAACCTTTGACCCCAAGGTATATGTATACTCTATGATTTTAACTTTTTTTTTAGATTTCATCTTGTCCTAGTCGAAAGTTACTTTATTACATTAGGTGATGTTACATTTGGCGTTGACTGCAACGGCTAATGTAACAACGCCTAATGTAATACACACAGATCTAAAATAATATCATTAATTAGAATAGAGTTGCGTTGAAGCACAAGCTGCCGACCATACACACGCCAAGTACGCACACCCCCTTCGACCCCAGTTCCCATACCCCCTTCGACCACAGTAAACACACAACCTTCGACCCCAAGGTATTTGGATACTCTATGATTTTAACGTTTTTTTTGAGATTTCATCTTGTCCTAGACGAAAGTTACTTTATTCCAATAGGCGTTGTTTTTCATTTGGCGTTGACTGCAACGCCTAATGTAACAACGCCTAATGTAATACACTCATATCTTAAGTAATATCAATAATTAGAATAGAGTTGCGTTGAAGCACAAGCTCCCAACCATACACCCTCCAAGTACCCACACCAACTTCGACCTAAGTACCCACACCCCCTTCGACCCCAGTACCCACAAAACCTTCGACCCCAAGGTATATGTATACCCTACGAAATAATTTTTTTTGAGATTTCATCATGTCCAAGACGAAAGTTACTTTATTACATTAGGCGTTGTTACATTTGGCGTTGACTGCAACGCATAATGTAACAACGCCTAATGTAATACACTCAGATCTTAAATAAAATCATTAATTATAATAGAGTTGCGTTTAAGAACAAGCTCCCCACCATACACACTCCAAGTACCCACACCCCCTTCGACCCAAGTACCAATACCCACCTTCGACCCAGGTACCCACACAACCTTCGACCCCAAGGTATATGGATACTCTATGATTTTAACTTTTTTTTAGATTTTATCATGTCCTAGACGAAAGTTACTTTGTTACATTAGGCGTTGTTTTTCATTTGGCGTTGACTATAACGTCTAATGTAATACACTCAGATCTTAAGTAATATCATTAATTAGAATAGAGTTGCGTTGAAGCACAAGCCCCCCACCATACACACTCCAAGTACCCACACCAACTTCGACCAAACTACCCACACCCCTTCGACCCCAGTACCCACACAACATTCGATCCCAAAGTATGTTGATACTCTATGAATTTAACTTTTTTTTGAGATTTCATCTTGTCCTATACGAAAGTTACTTTATAACATTAGGCTTTAGGACATTTGGCGTTGACTGCAACGCCTAATGTAACAACGCCTAATGTAATACACTCAGGTCTTAAGTAATATCATTAATTAGAATAGAGTTGCGTTGAAGCACAAGCTCCCCACCATACACTCCAAGTCCCTACACCAACTTCGACCCCAGTACCTACACCCCCTTCGACCCCAGTACCCACACAACCTTCGACCCCAAGGTATGTGGATACTCTATGAATTTAACTTTTTTTTGAGATTTCATCTTGTCCTAGACGAAAGTTACTTCATTACATTAGGCGTTGTTACATTTGGCGTTGACTGCAACGCCAAATGTAACAACGCCTGATGCAATACACTCAGATCTTAAGTAATATCATTAATTAGAATAGAGTTGCGTTGAAGCACAAGCTCCCCACCAAACAAACTCCAAGTACCCACACCACCTTCGACACCAGTACTCACACCCCCTTCGACCCCTGTACCAACACAACCTTTGACCCCAAGGTATATGTATACTCTATGATTTTAACTTTTTTTTAGATTTCATCTTGTCCTAGACGAAAGTTACTTTATTACATTAGGCGTTGTTACATTTGGCGTTGACTGCAACGCCTAATGTAACAACGCCTAATGTAATACACTCGGATCTTAAATAATATCATTATTTAGAATAGAGTTGCGTTGCAGCACAAGCTCCCCACCATACACACTCCAAGTCCACACACCACCTTCGACCCCAGTACCCACACCCCCTTCGACACTAGTACCCACACAACCTTCGACGCCAAGGTATATGGATACTCTATGATTTTAACTTTTTTTTTGTGATTTCATATTTGTCTAGACGAAAGATACTTTTTACATTAGGCGTTGTTACATTTGGCGTTGACTGCAACGCCTAATGTAACAACGCCTGATGTAAGTCACTCAGATCTTAAGTAATATCATTAATTAGAATAGAGTTGCGTTGAAGCACAAGCTCCCCACCATACACACTCCAAGTACACACACCGACTTCGACCCCAGTACCCACACCCCCTTTGACCCCAGCACCAACACAACCTTTGACCCTAAGGTATTTGAATACTCTACGATTTTAATTTTTTTTTTAGATTTCATCTTGTCCTAGACGAAAGTTTCTTTATTACATTAGGCGCAGTTACATTTGGCATTGACTGCAACGCCTAATGTAACAACGCCTAATGTAATACAGTCGGATCTTAAATTATATCATTAATTAGAGTAGAGTTGCGTTGAAGCACAAGCTCCCCACCATACACACATAAGTACCCACACCCCCTTCGACCCCAGTACCAACACCCCCTTCGACCCCATTACCCATACCCCCTTCGACCCCCAGTACCCACACAGCCTTCGACCCCAAGGTATATGGATACTCTATGATTTAAACTTTTTTCAGAATTCATATTGTCCTAGACGAAAGTTACTTTATTACATTAGGCGTTGTTTTTCAATTGGCGTTGACTGCAACGCCTAATGTAACAACGCCTAATTGAATACATTCAGAACTTAAGTCATATCATTAATTAGAATAGACAGGTTTTTAATTATTTGGACACTATTTTGATTTATATCAGTCTTTGAATCGACTGCCTATTCGAAATTCGAAAAATTGCAGTATGTTTCCTCTGGCTTTCGTAGCCGGATCATTACAGGGTCACTGACGAGGCTTTATTAGCCGAAACTACGTAGTATGACCCATCTTCTTTCTTATGAATGTTTTCATTGCTCTAAAAGGAACTCATTTTTGATTTTTATTTGCCTTCACTGTAGCTTGTGTTGTGCCGTGTGGCGGCCGTAAAACGTCTCCCCGTACATCAACCACAGTGCAGTTTATATTTTTCTTTTTGTCCTTTGAGATCAGCGTAAATATTCTGGAAAATCATATATAATTATTGGTTTAGACTCATATTCTAGACAGGTTTTTAATTATTTGGACACTATTTTGATTTATATCAGTCTTTGAATCGACTGCCTATTCGAAATTCGAAAAATTGCAGTATGTTTCCTCTGGCTTTCGTAGCCGGATCATTACAGGGTCACTGACGAGGCTTTATTAGCCGAAACTACGTAGTATGACCCATCTTCTTTCTTATGAATGTTTTCATTGCTCTAAAAGGAACTCATTTTTGATTTTTATTTGCGTTGAAGCAGAAGCTCCCCACCATACACACTCCAAGTACTCACACCACCTTCGACACCAGTACCCACAACCCCTTCTACCCCAGTACCCACACAACCTTCGACCCCAAGGTATATGAATACTCTACGATTTTAACTTTTTTTTTAGATTTCATCATGTCCTAGAAAAAAGTTTCTTTATTACATTAGGCGTTGTTACATTTGGCGTTGAATGCAACGCCTAATGTAACAACGCCTAATGTAATACACTCGGATCTTAAATAATATCATTAATTAGAGTAGAGTTGCGTTGAAGCACGAGCTCCCCACCATACAAACATAAGTACCCACACCCCCTTCGACCCCAGTACCCACACCCCCTTCGACCCCATTACCCCTACCCCCTTCGACCCCAGTACCCACACAACCTTCGACCCCAAGGTATATGGATACTTTATGATTTAAACTTTTTTTTCAGATTTCATATTGTCCTAGACGAAAGTTTCTTTATTACACTAGGCGTTGTTTTTCAATTGGCGTTGACTGCAACGCCTAATGTAACAACGCCTAATGTAATAGACTCAGATCTTAAGTAATATCATTAATTAGAAAACATGCGTTGTTAAATTTGGCGTTGACTGCAACGCCTAATGTAACAACGCCTAATGTAATACACACAGATCTTAAAAAATATCATTAATTAGAATTGAGTGATTTCTTGCTGTCGTGTCCTCACCGTTGTCTCACCTCTGTGGTTCTTTGATTTTTGTGTGCACGGAGATGTTGCACTGTAGAGTTAGGAGGCCTTCATGCGGACTGAACAAATTATTTGTCTAAATTGCGACGGAAGTAAGGGTGAGGATTGTGGCCACGTAAAATCGATTTAAGCCCCCCCCCCCCCCCAGTGGAAATCATTCCACTGACCGTTCCAAGGCGGTTCTTCTGTGGCGGTTTATTTATGGTGTTGTTTGTTACTTACTGTGTGTATCACTTGTGTCTTTTTATTTTGGATGGCCATATGGCCATTTTGTGGGAAAGTAACTGTCCTTATGGCCTTCCTTTGTTTAGGTTTCCATTATGGTCTGGTAGCTTAATGTTTGTGTTTCTTTCCCTTTGGTGTCTTTGATGGGTGGAGTAAGTTAATTCTATCGATTCCTGATCTTTGTTTTACTTCTACTTTGCGTTGAAGCACAAGCTCCCCACCATACACACTCCAAGTACCCACACCCCCTTCGACCCCAGTATCCATACCCCCTTCGACCCCAGTACCCACAACCTTCGACCCCAAGGCATATGGATACTCTATGATTTTCACTTTTTTTTTTAGATTTCATCTTGTCCTGGACGAAAGTTACTTTATTACATTAGGCGTTGTTTTTCATTTGGCGTTGACTGCAACGCCTAATGTAACAACGCCTAATGTAATACACTCAGATCTTAAGTAATATCAATAATTAGAATAGAGTTGCGTTGAAGCACAAGCTCCCCACCACACACACTCCAAGTACCCACACCAACTTCGACCAAAGTGCCCACACCACCTTCGACCCCAGTACCCACAAAACCTTCGACTCCAAGGTATATGGATACTCTACGAATTTAACTTTTTTTTGAGATTTCATCTTGTCCAAGACGAAATTTACTTTATTACATTAGGCGTTGTTACATTTGGCGTTGACTGCAACGCCTAATGTAACAACGCCTAATTTAATACACTCAGATCTTAAATAATTTCATTAATTAGAATAAAGTTGCGTTGAAGCACAAGCTTCCCACTATACACACTCCAAGTACACACACCCCCTTCGACCGCAGTACCCATACACCCTTCGACCCCAGTACCCACACCCCCTTTGACCCCAGCACCAACACAACCTTTGACCCTAAGGTATTTGAATACTCTACGATTTTAATTTTTTTTTTAGATTTCATCTTGTCCTAGACGAAAGTTTCTTTATTACATTAGGCGCAGTTACATTTGGCATTGACTGCAACGCCTAATGTAACAACGCCTAATGTAATACAGTCGGATCTTAAATTATATCATTAATTAGAGTAGAGTTGCGTTGAAGCACAAGCTCCCCACCATACACACATAAGTACCCACACCCCCTTCGACCCCAGTACCAACACCCCCTTCGACCCCATTACCCATACCCCCTTCGACCCCCAGTACCCACACAGCCTTCGACCCCAAGGTATATGGATACTCTATGATTTAAACTTTTTTCAGAATTCATATTGTCCTAGACGAAAGTTACTTTATTACATTAGGCGTTGTTTTTCAATTGGCGTTGACTGCAACGCCTAATGTAACAACGCCTAATTGAATACATTCAGAACTTAAGTCATATCATTAATTAGAATAGACAGGTTTTTAATTATTTGGACACTATTTTGATTTATATCAGTCTTTGAATCGACTGCCTATTCGAAATTCGAAAAATTGCAGTATGTTTCCTCTGGCTTTCGTAGCCGGATCATTACAGGGTCACTGACGAGGCTTTATTAGCCGAAACTACGTAGTATGACCCATCTTCTTTCTTATGAATGTTTTCATTGCTCTAAAAGGAACTCATTTTTGATTTTTATTTGCCTTCACTGTAGCTTGTGTTGTGCCGTGTGGCGGCCGTAAAACGTCTCCCCGTACATCAACCACAGTGCAGTTTATATTTTTCTTTTTGTCCTTTGAGATCAGCGTAAATATTCTGGAAAATCATATATAATTATTGGTTTAGACTCATATTCTAGACAGGTTTTTAATTATTTGGACACTATTTTGATTTATATCAGTCTTTGAATCGACTGCCTATTCGAAATTCGAAAAATTGCAGTATGTTTCCTCTGGCTTTCGTAGCCGGATCATTACAGGGTCACTGACGAGGCTTTATTAGCCGAAACTACGTAGTATGACCCATCTTCTTTCTTATGAATGTTTTCATTGCTCTAAAAGGAACTCATTTTTGATTTTTATTTGCGTTGAAGCAGAAGCTCCCCACCATACACACTCCAAGTACTCACACCACCTTCGACACCAGTACCCACAACCCCTTCTACCCCAGTACCCACACAACCTTCGACCCCAAGGTATATGAATACTCTACGATTTTAACTTTTTTTTTAGATTTCATCATGTCCTAGAAAAAAGTTTCTTTATTACATTAGGCGTTGTTACATTTGGCGTTGAATGCAACGCCTAATGTAACAACGCCTAATGTAATACACTCGGATCTTAAATAATATCATTAATTAGAGTAGAGTTGCGTTGAAGCACGAGCTCCCCACCATACAAACATAAGTACCCACACCCCCTTCGACCCCAGTACCCACACCCCCTTCGACCCCATTACCCCTACCCCCTTCGACCCCAGTACCCACACAACCTTCGACCCCAAGGTATATGGATACTTTATGATTTAAACTTTTTTTTCAGATTTCATATTGTCCTAGACGAAAGTTTCTTTATTACACTAGGCGTTGTTTTTCAATTGGCGTTGACTGCAACGCCTAATGTAACAACGCCTAATGTAATAGACTCAGATCTTAAGTAATATCATTAATTAGAAAACATGCGTTGTTAAATTTGGCGTTGACTGCAACGCCTAATGTAACAACGCCTAATGTAATACACACAGATCTTAAAAAATATCATTAATTAGAATTGAGTGATTTCTTGCTGTCGTGTCCTCACCGTTGTCTCACCTCTGTGGTTCTTTGATTTTTGTGTGCACGGAGATGTTGCACTGTAGAGTTAGGAGGCCTTCATGCGGACTGAACAAATTATTTGTCTAAATTGCGACGGAAGTAAGGGTGAGGATTGTGGCCACGTAAAATCGATTTAAGCCCCCCCCCCCCCCCCCAGTGGAAATCATTCCACTGACCGTTCCAAGGCGGTTCTTCTGTGGCGGTTTATTTATGGTGTTGTTTGTTACTTACTGTGTGTATCACTTGTGTCTTTTTATTTTGGATGGCCATATGGCCATTTTGTGGGAAAGTAACTGTCCTTATGGCCTTCCTTTGTTTAGGTTTCCATTATGGTCTGGTAGCTTAATGTTTGTGTTTCTTTCCCTTTGGTGTCTTTGATGGGTGGAGTAAGTTAATTCTATCGATTCCTGATCTTTGTTTTACTTCTACTTTGCGTTGAAGCACAAGCTCCCCACCATACACACTCCAAGTACCCACACCCCCTTCGACCCCAGTATCCATACCCCCTTCGACCCCAGTACCCACAACCTTCGACCCCAAGGCATATGGATACTCTATGATTTTCACTTTTTTTTTTAGATTTCATCTTGTCCTGGACGAAAGTTACTTTATTACATTAGGCGTTGTTTTTCATTTGGCGTTGACTGCAACGCCTAATGTAACAACGCCTAATGTAATACACTCAGATCTTAAGTAATATCAATAATTAGAATAGAGTTGCGTTGAAGCACAAGCTCCCCACCACACACACTCCAAGTACCCACACCAACTTCGACCAAAGTGCCCACACCACCTTCGACCCCAGTACCCACAAAACCTTCGACTCCAAGGTATATGGATACTCTACGAATTTAACTTTTTTTTGAGATTTCATCTTGTCCAAGACGAAATTTACTTTATTACATTAGGCGTTGTTACATTTGGCGTTGACTGCAACGCCTAATGTAACAACGCCTAATTTAATACACTCAGATCTTAAATAATTTCATTAATTAGAATAAAGTTGCGTTGAAGCACAAGCTTCCCACTATACACACTCCAAGTACACACACCCCCTTCGACCGCAGTACCCATACACCCTTCGACCCCAGTACCCACACAACCTTCGGCCCCAAGGTATATGGATACTCTATGATTTTAACTTTTTTTGAGATTTCATCTTGTCCTAGACGAAAGTTACTTTATCGCATTAGGCGTTTTTCATTTGGCGTTGACTGCAACGCCTAATGTAACAACGCCTAATGTAATACACTCAGATCTTAAATAATATCATTAATTAGAATAGAGTTGCGTCGAAGAACAAGCTCCCCACCATACACACTCCAAATACTCACACCACCTTCGACCCCAGCATCCCCTTCTACCCCAGCACCCACACAACCTTGACCCCAAGGTATATGGATACTCTATGATTTTAACTTTTTTTCTGATTTCATATTGTCCTAGACGAAAGTTACTTTATTACATTTGGCGTTGTTACATTTGGCGTTGACTGCAACGCCTAATGTAACAACGCCTAATGTAATACACTCAGATCTTAAATAATTTCATTAATTAGAATAAAGTTGAGTTGAAGCACAAGCTCCCCAACCTTCGACCCATATTATACCTTCATATTGTCCTAGACGAAAGTTACTTTAGTACATTAGGTGTTGTTACATTTGGCGTTGACTGCACCGCCTAATGTAATACACTCAGTTCTTAAGTAATATCATTAATTAGAATACATGCGTTGTTACATTTGGCGTTGACTGCAACGACTAATGTAAAAACGCCTAATGTTATACACTCAGATCTTAATAATATCATTAATTAGAATAGAGTTGCGTTGTAGCACAAGATCCCCACAATACAAACTCCAAGTACCCACATCCCATTCGATCCCAGTACCTATACCACCTTCGACCCCAAGGTATATGGATACTCTGATTTACTGATTTTAACTTTCTTTGAGATTTCATCTTGTCCTAGACGAAAGTTATTTATTACATTAGGCGTTGTTTTTCATTTGGCGTTGACTGCAACGCCTAATGTAACAACGCCTAATGTAATACACTCAGATCTTAAGTAATATCATTAATAAGAATAGAGTTGCGTTGTAGCACAAGCTCCCCGCCATACACACTCCAAGAACCCACACCAACTTCGACCAAAGTTACCACACCCCTTCGACCCCAGTACCAACACAACCTTCGACCCCAAGGTATGTGGATACTCTATGAATTTAACTTTTATTTTTGAGATTTCATCTTGTCCTAGACGAAAGTTACTTTATAACATTAGGCGTTAGGACATTTGGCGTTGACTGCAACGCCTAATGTAACAACGCCTAATGTAATACACTCGGATCTTAAATAATATCGTTAATTAGAACAGAGTTGCGTTGAAGCACAAGCTCCCCACCATACACACTCCAAGTCCCCACACCACCTTCGACCCCAGTACCCACACCCCCTTCGACCCTAGTACCCACACAACCTTCGACGCCAAGGTATATTGATACTCTATGATTTTAACTTTTTTTTTAGATTTCATATTTGTCTAGACGGAAGATACTTTTTTACATTAGGCGTTGTTAAATTTGGCGATGATTGCAACGCCTAATGTAATAACGCCTGATGTAATACACTCCGATCTTAAGTAATATCATTAATTAGAATAGAGTTGAGTTGAAGCACAAGCTCCCCACCAAACACACTCCAAGTACCCACACCACCTTCGACCCCATTACCCACACCCCCTTCGACCCCAGTACCAACACAACCTTTGACCCCAAGGTATTTGAATACTCTACGATTTTTTACTTTTTTTTTAGATTTCATCTTGTCCTAGACGAAAGTTTCTTTATGACATTAGGCGTTGTTACATTTGGCGTTGACTGCAACGCCTAATGTAACAACGCCTAATGTAATACACTCGGATCTTAAATAATATCATTAATTAGAGTAGAGTTGCGTTGAAGCACAAGCTCCCCACCATACACACATAAGTACTCACACCCCTTTCGACCCCAGTACCCGCACCCCCTTCGACCCCAGTACCCATACCCCCTTTGACTCCATATTATTCTAGACGAAAGTTACTTTATTACTTTAGGTGTTGTTTCATTTGCGTGACTGCAACGCCTAATGCAACAACGCCTAATGTAATACACTCACATCTTAAGTAATATCATTAATTAGAATACATGCGTTGTTACATTTGGCGTTGACTGCAACGCCTAATGTAACAACGCCTAATGTAATACACTCAGATCTTAAATAATATCATCAATTAGAATAGAGTTGCGTTGAAGCACAAGCTCCCCACCATACACACTCCAAGTACCCACACCCCATTCGACCCCAGTACCCACACAACCTTCGACCCCAAGGTATATGGATACTCTATGATTTTAACTCTTTTTTTTTTTAGATTTCATCTTGTCCTAGACGAAAGTTACTTTATTCCATTAGGCGTTGGTTTTCATTTGGTGTTGACTGCAACGCCTAATGTCACAAATTAGAAGTAAAACAAAGATCAGGAATCGATACAATTAACTTACTCCACCCATCAAAGACACCAAAGGGAAAGAAACACAAACATTAAGCGACCAGACCATAATGGAAACCTAAACAAAGGAAGGCCATAAGGACAGTTACTTTCCCACAAAATGGCCATATGGCCATCCAAAATAAAAAGACACAAGTGATACACACAGTAAGTAACAAACAACACCATAAATAAACCGCCACAGAAGAACCGCCTTGGAACGGTCAGTGGAATGATTTCCACTGGGGGGCTTAAATCGATTTTACGTGGCCACAAGCCTAATGTAATACACTCAGATCTTAAGTAATATCAATAATTAGAATAGAGTTGGGTTGAAGCACAAGCTCCCCGCCATACACACTCCAAGTACCCACACCAACTTCGACCAAAGTACCCACACCCCCTTGGACCAAAGTACCCACACAACCTTCGACCCCAAGGTATATGGATACTCTATTAATTTAACTTTTTTTTTTAGGTTTCATCTTGTCCTAGACGAAAATTACTTTGTTACATTAGGCGTTGTTACATTTGGCGTTGACTCCAATGCCTAATGTAACAACGCCTAATGTAATACACTCAGATCTTAAATAACATCATTAATTAGAATAGAGTTGTGTTGAAGCACAAGCTCCCCACCATACACACTCAAAGTACCCACACCCCCTTCGATCCCAGTACCCATATCCCCTTCGACCCCAGTACCCACACAACCTTCGACCCCAAGGTATATGGATACTCTATGATTTTAACTTTTTTTTTTAGATTTCATCTTGTCCTAGACGAAAGTTACTTTATCACATTAGGCGTTGTTACATTTGGCGTTGACTGCAACGCCTAATGTAACAACGCCTAATGTAATACACTCAGATCTTAAGTTATATCATTAATTAGAATAGAGTTGCGTTGAAGAACAAGCTCCCCACCATACACACTTCAAGTACTCACACCACCTTCGACACCAGTCCCCCACCCCCTTCTACCCCAGCACCCACACACTCTTCGACCCCAAGGTATATGGATACCCTATGAGTTTAACTTTTTTTTTCAGATTTCATATTGTCCTAGACGAAAGTTACTTTAATACATTAGGTGTTGTTACATTTGGCGTTGACTGCAACGCCTAATGTAACAACGCCTAATGTAATACACTCAGTTCTTAAGTAATATCATTAATTAGAATACATGCGTTGTTATAATTGGCGTTGACTGCAACGCCTAATGTAACAACGCCTAATGTAATACACTCAGGTCTTAAAAAAATCATTTATTAGAATAGAGTTGCGTTGAAGCACAAGCTCCCCACCATACACACTCCAAGTACTCACACCCCCTTCGACCCCAGTACCCATACCCCTTCGACCACAGTACCCACACAACCTTCGACCCCAAGGTATATGGATACTCTATGATTTTATTTTTTTTTTAGATTTCATCTTGTCCTAGACGAAAGTTACTTTATTACATTAGGCGTTGTTTTTCATTTGGCGTTGACTGCAATGCCTAATGTAACAGCGCCTAATGTAATACACTCAGATCTTAAGTAATATCATTAATTAGAATACAGTTGCGTTGAAGCACAAGCTCCCCATCATACACACTCCAAGTACCCACACCAACGTCTACAAAGTACCCAAACCCCTTCGCCCCAGTACCAACACAACCTTCGACCCCAAGGTATGTGGATACTCTATGAATTTAACTTTTTTGAGATTTCATCTTGTCCTAGACGAAAGTTACTTTATTACATTAGGCGTAAGGACATTTGGCGTTGACTGCAACGCCTAATGTAACAACGCCTAATGTAATACACTCAGATCTTAAGTAATATAATTAATTAGAATAGAGTTGCGTTGAAGCACAAGCTCCCCACCATACACTCCAAGTCCCCACACCAACTTCGACCCCAGTACCCACACCCCATTCGACCCTAGTACCCACACAACCTTCGACCCCAAAGTATATGGATACTCTATGAATTTAACTTTTTTTTTGAGATTTCATCTTGTCCTAGACGAAAGTTACTTTATTACATTAGGCGTTGTTACATTTGGCGTTGACTGCAACGCCTAATGTAACAACGCTTGATGTAATAAACTCAGATCTTAAGTAATATCATTAATTAGAATAGAGTTGCGTTGAAGCACAAGCTCCCCACCAAACAAACTCCAAGTACCCACACCACCTTCCTTCGACCCCAGTACCCACACCCCCTTCGACCCCAGTACCAAAACAACCTTTGACCCCAAGGTATATGTATACTCTATAATTTTAACTTTTTTTTTAGATTTCATCTTGTCCTAGACGAAAGTTACTTTATTACATTAGGTGTTGTTACATTTGGCGTTGACTGCAACGCCTAATGTAACAACGCCTAATGTAATACACTCAGTTCTTAAGTAATATCATTAATTAGAATACATGCGTTGTTATAATTGGCGTTGACTGCAACGCCTAATGTAACAACGCCTAATGTAATACACTCAGGTCTTAAAAAAATCATTTATTAGAATAGAGTTGCGTTGAAGCACAAGCTCCCCACCATACACACTCCAAGTACTCACACCCCCTTCGACCCCAGTACCCATACCCCTTCGACCACAGTACCCACACAACCTTCGACCCCAAGGTATATGGATACTCTATGATTTTATTTTTTTTTTAGATTTCATCTTGTCCTAGACGAAAGTTACTTTATTACATTAGGCGTTGTTTTTCATTTGGCGTTGACTGCAATGCCTAATGTAACAGCGCCTAATGTAATACACTCAGATCTTAAGTAATATCATTAATTAGAATACAGTTGCGTTGAAGCACAAGCTCCCCATCATACACACTCCAAGTACCCACACCAACGTCTACCAAAGTACCCAAACCCCTTCGCCCCAGTACCAACACAACCTTCGACCCCAAGGTATGTGGATACTCTATGAATTTAACTTTTTTGAGATTTCATCTTGTCCTAGACGAAAGTTACTTTATTACATTAGGCGTAAGGACATTTGGCGTTGACTGCAACGCCTAATGTAACAACGCCTAATGTAATACACTCAGATCTTAAGTAATATAATTAATTAGAATAGAGTTGCGTTGAAGCACAAGCTCCCCACCATACACTCCAAGTCCCCACACCAACTTCGACCCCAGTACCCACACCCCATTCGACCCTAGTACCCACACAACCTTCGACCCCAAAGTATATGGATACTCTATGAATTTAACTTTTTTTTTGAGATTTCATCTTGTCCTAGACGAAAGTTACTTTATTACATTAGGCGTTGTTACATTTGGCGTTGACTGCAACGCCTAATGTAACAACGCTTGATGTAATAAACTCAGATCTTAAGTAATATCATTAATTAGAATAGAGTTGCGTTGAAGCACAAGCTCCCCACCAAACAAACTCCAAGTACCCACACCACCTTCCTTCGACCCCAGTACCCACACCCCCTTCGACCCCAGTACCAAAACAACCTTTGACCCCAAGGTATATGTATACTCTATAATTTTAACTTTTTTTTTAGATTTCATCTTGTCCTAGACGAAAGTTACTTTATTACATTAGGCGTTGTTACATTTGGCGTTGACCGCAACGCCTAATGTAATAAACTCGGATCTTAAATAATATCATTAATTAGAATAGAGTTGCGTTGAAGCACAAGCTCCCCACCATACACACTCCAAGTACCCACACCACCTTCGACCCCCAGTACCCACATCCCCTTCGACCCCAGTACCCACACAACCTTCGACCCCAAGGTATATGGATACTCTATGATTTTTAACTTTTTTTTTAGATTTCATATTGTCCTAGACGAAAGTTACTTTATTACATCAGGCGTTGTTACATTGGGCGTTGTCTGCAACGCCTAATGTAACAACGCCTAATGTAATACACTCGGAACTTAAATAATATTATTAATTAGAACAGGGTTGCGTTGAAGCACAAGCTCCCCACCATACACACTCCAAGTACCCACACCACCTTCGACCCCAGTACCCACACCCCCTTCGACCCCAGTACCCACACAATCTTCGACCCTAAGGTATATGGATACTCTATGATTTTATCTTTTTTTCGAGATATCATCTTGTCCTAGACGAATGTTACTTTATTATATTAGGCGTTGTTACATTTGGCGTTGACTGCAACGCCTAATGTAACAACGCCTAATGTAATAAACTGGTTTATTACATTTGGCGTTGTATTACTTTAGAGGTTGCCACACTCGTGTGCGGGTCAGTTTCAGCTCTGCGTGGAAGCATCATGCAGCGCATCTATTTCTTCATTTTGGAGACGTTGCTTCCAATATTTTTGGAATTTTACCCGACATTGAGATGAAATAACATCTCAAGTCCTGCCACCCAATTAAACCAATAGGGTTCATATGCAGTACGGATGTCGACAGAGGAGGGTAGTCGATAAATTCGCTGTAAATGTGTTATTTTTGTGTATGTCTGTCCATTTTTGTGGTGTCAAATCGTTTGTGAAATAGTTTGCTGTTGTTTCAAGTGTTTTGGAAGTCTGACTAATAGCCTGTTTTGACGCGGAGCGGAATTAAACTGGAAAATATATAAAATAAGTACTTCCGGGGAAATGCGTGGCTCTTATTCAGTGTCATGGAATATCGAGGACGAAATGATACAGATACATCATTAACATACGCGATAACCTTTTATTTGTGTGTCATCATGTCTTTATATGCATCTGTGGAACTGTTTATAGTTTCATCGATACGGCTGTTGATGAAGTGAAAGTTTGTGGGGTACAGTTGTCGACGTTACTGGGTACGGATGTCGATGATTCAACGTGAGTGTAAGGGACAGAGTTACTGGAAATTAACCCCAGTTAACAATAAAATAACTGTTGCATTCTTCGTCAGGCTTTGTTTGTTTGTTTATTTGAAATGGCTGATTGATAATAACTATCGTTGCTTTGTTTTGTTTGTTTGATCGGAGGTTTAACGTCCCCGTCAACACTGTAAAGGTCATTTTGGAGACGTTTCTTCCAATTTTGTTGGCGAAAACCTGAGTACCCGGAGAAAAACCACCTGACCTTCCGTTGCAGAACTTGGCATCTCACATGTGACCCGAGCGAGGCTCGAACCACAGCGGTGAGAGACCTAATGATCAAGAGTCAGCGCGCTTAACCACTAGGCCACGGAGGCCCGTCACCAATGAGATTGGTCATTAGGTTTTTAGCTCACCCTAGCCGCAAGCTCAGCAAGTGAGTATACTCATGCCCCGGCATCCGTCGTCGTCCTTTCACATTCTAAAGGCAAATCTGTAAATGCAAAGTTTTACAAGAATAAAGTTCTGCGAAAATTGAAGAACTATTTCAAAGAACGAAGACCCGCAACTGGTTTGGCTCGAAAATGAGTCAATGGAAATTTGTTGCCTCGACACATCCGGGAACTCTCTAGCTAGCTCCATCACCAGAAAACTTGAAAACAAAGGTAGGTCTCGAAGAGTTTTATCACCATTTTTTCTTTGTAAACTATCTATAAAAAAAATCCGACAATGCAGTGCCACGTGGAAATGATTTAACTTTGTACCCCGCTAAAATTTGCCATTTAAATTTGCAGCGCTGGAGTATGAACGAAAGTAAACTTGTTATCACGGACCTGAAAAATTGTCAATTTATGTCAACACGGAGATTTTGGCCGACGTTTTTTTTCATTTTCCGTCACAAGTACGCCCTTCACACCACCAGAAGTACCATTCCTAGTGAAATGAAAAGTAGTAAGAGGGGCTAGTTTGGTCAGTAAAAATGAGTCAATTTTCGGAACCGGTTAGAACCGGTCGGGGTCGATCAAGGTCACCGGCAGTATACAATGGTTTATATTTAGAATGTAATCGAGGAAAGATGATGCAATATTTCGCAACAAGACATCTTTAGACCTGTCTGATCCAAAATCAATTTAAGCTCCCATTTAAAAACTACTAAAGTGGTTCGTCTGACATGGTTTATTTTAGTTATAGTCTGCCATTGCATGTATGTATTGCTAATATATTTTCATTTTGGACAGCCTTTTTGCTATTCTGTGGGAAAGTAACTGTCCTTCTGGCTTTCCGCTATATATAAGTTTTTCACCAGTCAGTCAGATGGGTGGAGTAAGTTAATTGCATCGATTCCTGATCTTTTTTTTTTTACTTCTACTTTGACGTTTTCATTGTGGTGAGGTTATTTTATGTTTTAACTTCTTTCCCTTGTGCTATTATTGGTAGGGTTCTGGATCTGATTGTACAATTTCATGATCGATGCTGTTCTAAAATGTTCGAATATGATGAAACGAAATTGTCATATTATGCTGTGTGACTGTAATACAATGTAATACAGGTCTTATTCGAGAAACTGAACTAAATCTTTTTCTATAGGCTTCTTTAAAGCTGATTGACGGAGAAGGGATTATTATACGTTGAAAATAAAAGAAACAAGTGGTGAATTTCATGTTTTATTTACACACATCTGAGCACAAGGAATACAATAGTACATGTATACATAAGTAAACAAGAGACATATCCTACAATACATTCAAATAATTTAAAATACCATTTAGTTCGACATAGCCATTTTATTGCATTCCATACGGGTATGTCATATAATGGTCCTTGATAATTCTTTTGTCAAATACAATTCTGTAGTCTTTTGCTTCAGTTCTTGTTATGAGAACTCCATTTGAACGACAGATTTTATTGTTGTCAACTACTGAAATACAATCTTCTGCTCTGTTGCTTTTGACCATGTTTGAAACGGTGTCAAAATTTATATTTAGCATGTTCTTATAGTTTAAAGTGATTCCCCGAACTTTACAAATGGACGTTTGATCCTTTTTGTTAGGTTTTTCTAAAGTATATGCATAATTCTTTGGACCTCCAGTGACAAATTTAAGTATAGTATTTCCTGGTGCTTCGTCTGTCAAATCACCTAGATAATCCCCTAACTTGGGTTCCCATAAACTGGGAGAGCTTGTGAATATAATGGAATCAGTGTCACAGTAGCAAACACGTCGCCCAAGGGGCTTTAAGTAGCTAAACAGCTTGAGTCTAGCTTGCGCTGTGGTATAGGCAGCTATCACGACATTGGTTCGCGATGAGGCCTCCACAAAATCATTGTTGTGAATCCAGTCCAGTTGCACAGCTTCATTGCTAACAAAGCGAACATTTTTGACCTCTTGTTGATCGGATGTCATCATGTCAAAAATTGCTCGGGATCGTCAGTGTAGGTAGTTTGCATTAAGTTGGATCTTTGCCCAAACTTTCCCCAGAACGAATTGAGCATCAGTTTTGATAGAGATCTTAAACCTGGGTTTTCTTCTATATTGCTATAGTCTAAGAAAATGCCCTCTCTTTCAAAGTACTGTTGTATGTAATTTTGTTTGCTTTTTTCGTCTTTACACCAGTCAGGCCAGCCACTAGCTTCTTGTTTCACTTTGAGAAAGGTATTAACATATTCAGTAAAAACGCCACCTGTTTTGGTGCAAGGATTGTATTGTGATATGTTTGAAAAATGCCAAACTTCGTAGACATTCATAATCTTATACCCTTGGGAAATTGCTTCTTTGACTTCATCTGTGACCCACGTTCCCACAAATGCACGTTCGTTATCGAGATGATAACAGTCAGTCTGTTGATAAGTTTCACAACAAGATCGACAGAGGCTGAACATAAGTTTTCCGTTACATCTAGTTGGCAAAACAGGAATATATAGACCTTTTGGTGGCAATATTTTACACTTGATCAAACCCTCGTAATTGTCGATAGAATCGAAATTCTCTGTGATGATTTCTGGATGTCCGAGAGGAATTTTACCAGTTTTATTGATGAAAGGGTAAAGAGATGTTACATCATAATATTTGATTTGTTTGCAGGGGTCAGCTTCTTCGTATAATTTGAACGCTTCGGTTCGACCACCGTAAAAGGCATCCCTTGGAGCTAAAGGCGTGACAAGATCAAGAGACTGGATGTAACGTTTCATAGCATTGTTGTTTTCTAGTTCTTTTTTGAACTCACACTCCCAAATGCATACGTAACAATATCCTTCTGATTCGAGATAAAGCCTTTTTTCAACGGTTTGAGCATATAAATCTGCCATACTTAACTGGACCACTGTATTAAAGGTAGTTCTTGAGAAACAGTCTGGACAGCCGTGCCAAAAGCAGCCATGAAATTCATACACCGTATATTCATCCTCAGACTCATGATAACCATCCACTTTGTATGGTCCAATATGTTTTTCTCCCGTGTTTCTGCCATGTTGTATGTTAAGATTCTTATCGTGGGCCAAGTAATAGAGCCACTGATATGCCATAATTGACTGCTTGTCGTTAGGTCGATATCCATGGTGAGGTATGATACCAATGGTTTCATTTTCAAGGAAATTCTTTTTAAATACCAGGTTGCAAGCGGATGCAATGGTAATGCACTTCTCAAATGGATCGATCCCATCTGTGGCTTCTTTCTTTGTCAATTCCATAAACAATGACCGAAATCTGAGACAACACCTTCTTAATATGTCTACATCAGATCTGCAGTATCGTAGTAATTCTTCTTGAAAATGAAACGGGTCCATTTGATGGTGTTCATACCATTTCAAAAACTCTTTTCTGATCTCTGGTTTCATACCATCTGGATTGTAACATGAAATATCTGGCAACTGATTCAAGACTGATGCTTGGTTTTCTGCACAATTGTACAGATGTGGAAAGAAACCTTTGATCAGTTCTGTTTCACCAAAAGCTTTAGGCATATCTGCTAATGCCATGGGGATGAAATTTAAAGAATCTATGAACCGAAGCTTGCAAGCGGGCACTTTTATGGACATGTATTTTGAACCTGTCGTAATAACCTCAGGAAGGATACCATTTTCGTGCAAATAATTTAATATGGGATAACTATCATACCCTTTAAAATTGTGGCATATCACTGTAGCGCCGACATTTTCTTCGGCAAACAGCCACTTACAAAATAAACTGGTTGTATCAGGACCAGAGAAAACGCGTTCGTTCAGTCCACAACGGTCACATTTAGACGATGGTTTGATGGGTTTGTCAAGACAAAAATCGCATACTTTGTGTACAACACATAAATTTGGAACATGCGCAAATGTCCCACATGTAGATTTTCCACAGTTGGAACATTTGTTGTTTTTGTTTGGTCTATAACTATCGCAATGAATCTGATCATCGGCCCGACACTCGAAGTCGAAGAAGATATATTTTAGGGAATTCACTTGCTTTTTCTTTGAAGTTGGTTGGTTTTCCTCTTCAGCAGTCATGTAGCAGAGATGATCTCCCGCAAAGTAACCCTTACAAATTTTACAATATATTTCTCCACAGATATGATCTGCTTTTTGTTTTGACTTATTGATCAACTGATTGCATTCTCGACATCTATAATATGCTTTGCAAGTCGAATTACCAAATTTTGTTTCTTTCAAATGGAGTTCATAGCAAGTCTGATTAACAAATTTGCAGTTACATTGTTTGCAATGAGTCCAGTCTTCTTCATTATCTGTGTGAATATGTTTACAGAAGTGACATGGGCTGTGGCAGTTATGCCTTTCTTTATTGTTGTAACCTTTCTTGCACTGAAGACAAAAATAGCTTCTGTTTAAAAAACCCGTCACCTTTGTAATCACATCGAAGTGTTGATCATGATAATACAGATAGATTGGTATTCCGCCTTCAGGACCCTGGTATATTACAGCATTGAAATGTTCTTTGGATAGGACATGAATCTGAAAGTCTGGTAAGACTTTCTGAAATAGTTTGATATCAGATACGTCACACCCCTCTAGAGGTATACCCGCAATTTTATGCAAGTCTTTGGCCAATGTTTCCTGTATTTTAAAGCCTCTCCTAATGTTGTTCCACTGTGGGTGGTTCTGTGTGCGAGCCATTGCTGTCACAAGAGCCCTTGCACAACATAGTTTGTCAGAGTTCCTGATCTGTATCACACTTTTCTTACTTCCCAGTAACTTTCCTATGTCAACATAGGGTTTTGGCTTCTGACCAGACCCTTTCACCATTTGCACATGAACAAATTCCACACCAAATGTCTCGTCCAATACGAATTGTTCATACGATTGCAACACTCGTTCGATTTCTGTCAAAACTCTATCTACTGTCAGTTCATGTCGCCTAATAAACGGTAGAACTATAGGGTAATCGAGTTCCGGATTATCCATTGAAATCCTCACCAGATCGTTGGAGGGTAGGCCTTTAGCAATAGTGTCAATTATTGACTGAAATAATTTCTTCAGTGCCTTCAAAATCTCAGGAAGTCCTCTAACATCTAGATCATTGACTGATATCTTGTAATATGAGGCACTGGTATTGAACTTTTCTATTTTTCTTTCGCTAACATTCTGTATATTGTAGAATCGATCCGCATCGCCTATTAGCTCCCCCTTTCTCCTCTTATTCTCCCCTTTTCCATGGTCTTCATTTGGCCTTTTAGCAGCTCCTCCAGTTTGATTGTCATGATGGTTTAAGTGATCCTCCAGCGCATCTTTACTAATGAAAACTTTTGAACACTTTGTGCAGTGGAAGTTATTTTCATTCTGGTGTTTTTGCATGTGACGATCGAGATTAGATTTTCTGTGGAAGACTTTTTTGCACGTTGAACATATGTATTTCTTCCAATGATTTTCAGTTCTCCTGTGCTGTAGAAGCTGACTCAATTTTGGAAAGGAACAGCCACACTCTTCGCACTGATAAGAAACCATCTTCACTGTTTGTAGTCTGAAATGAGACATGTATGAACTGTTTGTAATAATCAAAACAATAATTGCATAATCAAACGAATTAGAGGTTCGTAGTTGTTTTCAATTTTTCAAAATTATGACTCACCTACTTTAGCAGACAATAAAACAGGCGAGACTACAATTACAAGACAAGACTTAAAAGTTACATGTAACTAGTTTTGCTTAGTCGTAAATAGTCACCTTATGTTGTTTAACACTAAATGATTTAATAAATATCTTCTTTCATACATCCAAACATGACAACAATCAGTATGTGAATAATTTTATAGTATTACAAACAGCATATTTAGATCATTTTTAGCACATGCGCGCTTTGTTTTGATTGCGGAGATTTGATAGGCTTTCAAAACAGAAGTGTTGTTGCCAAAAATGATTTAAATAGCATAAGAATGTAACACATTGGCATTCTGAAGTAAGTTCTCAGAGGAGCAACATGTCTCAGACATTCTGTCCAGACTGCTCTGGAGTATTTTCAAGGCGAGACGTGATGATAAGACACAGGCGTAATAAACATTTTGGTGACAAAATCAGTCAAACATATCCGCAGAGCAGTGAAGCATGTCCGCAGAGCAGTGAAGCGTATCCGCCGCCGCCGCCGCCTCCGCCGCTGCCTCAGGGAGGCATACCACCGCTTCAGCAGCAGAAGAATAATAATGCCACAGTACTGCAACATCCGTTCACAATGATAATAAGCGGTCCAACAGGTATCCTTTTGCATTTATATAATAAATTGTTTGAAATTTGGAGCTTTGAAATATATATATATTACCGTTTTTTAGTCAGCACATTCAATGACAATTCCAGTTTTCTATTTCCATGTATTATTTCAAAATTATGTTCTTATATTTTGCAGCATGTGGTAAAACGACATTTGTGAAAGATCTGCTACATCACAAAAATAGAATTCAGCCTCAAATACAGAGAATTGTGTGGTTGTATAAACGTTGGCAGCCTATGTACGATATTATCAAGGCTACAGTTACCCCCAAAGTAGAATTTATTCAGGGAATCCCGCAAGACCTTGACGAGGATGATTACTTCGATTCCAGACATAACAACTTGTTGATATTAGACGATATGATGTCAACAGCGGGAAAAGACAAACGAATTACTGATTTATTCACTGAAGGCTCTCATCATAGATCCCTCTCAATCATTTCAATCAACCAGAGTTTATATGCAACCAAAGACCCAACGCAGAGACGAAACTGCCATTATGTAATTTTATATGATAACCCAGTTGACAAATCCATGACTTTTACGTTGGCACGTCAGATGTTCCCAAACAATTCAGACCAGTTCATCAAATTATTTGAAAGAGCGACAAAACGCCCATACGGATTTCTGTTGTTAGATTTGAAACCTTTTACGCCAGCCAATCAGCGTTTGAAATACGATATTAGGTGGGCAGATGACTACAATGCGCATATAAAAGGCGAACATCACGATTCAAGTGGTCATTATTCACCTGGCATTCAAACGGATCACATCGAAGAGACTGAGGAAAACAAACTGATTAAAAGCGACGAAACCATTAACCATTCTACCACTGACATCCAAAAGGATCACATTGAAGAAAAAGTAGAAAACCATAATCGGTTTCCAAATATAATGGCAGATAAAATCCATGCTTGTGACGATTGTGGATTGTTATTCGATTCCACCCACGATGTTCAAAGGCATCTGAAACGAGGGTGGTGTCCAGAGAATACTGAACCTCCGGCTAAAAGAAGAAAAATGGATGAATCCACTGAGACTGACAGTGACGATGAAGACAGTATAGAAGATAACGAAGGGTTTCTATTGTTGTGGAAACGTGTCAAATCTGAATGCAAAGACAAATTTGACAACATCTATCAGAGGTTCAGAGACGAGGGCGAAGATGCAGAAGGCGCTACTGAAATGGCTGAAAACCGCATCAAGCCTTTCGAAGAGCGGAAGTTTCTACAGAAATATAGTTTATTTCTTGAGCATTATTGGTTTCCATTGTTTAATAATGCCACCCATAAAAAGATTGTTGGGAGCATTAAGTCACTGACTGACAAAGGAGTAAGCCATTCCTCGGCAATCCGTCGCATACTGAATAAGAACAAAGGAACATTTGAAGATCTCTTTGAAACAGAGGTCTCCGAAGATGAAGACACTGATGAAGAAGACAGTGATGAAGAATCGACAAATGAGAATGATTCTGATGAAGAATAAAAATATATTTAATTAACAACAATTAACACATAATTTCATTTACAGTGAATACGGTTGTGAGAATAGACATGGCATTGTGGGAAAATTATTTAAAAGAAATTTATTATGATCCTAAACACCCTGCCAGTTTTGCAGGCCCACAAAAGTTATACAGAGTCGTAAAAAATGAAGGAAAGTTTAATATCGGCATGTACAAAATACGAAAGTTTCTCCACAATCAAGAATCTTATGCTCTCCACAAACCAGCCAGGAGACGCTTCCAGAGGAACCATATAGTGAGTGCGGGCAAAGATGATCTTTGGATGGCGGATTTGATAGATATGGTGAAATACAAGGACTGGAATAAAGGTTACAAATACATTCTACTTGTCATAGACACGTTTTCAAAATACGTCTGGCTTAGACCACTAAATGGTAAATCCGGACAATATGTAGCGAATGCCTTTCAAGACATATTCAAGACCTATGGGCGAACGCCACACAAGATCATAACTGATAAAGGTAGGAAGGTATTTTCGTGTTTTTTTTTTTTATCTTTTGTTCGTTTGATTTGAGGTCTAAGGTCCCCGTCAACACTGTAAAGGTCATTTTGGAGACGTTGCTTCCAATTCTATAGGACTTTTACCCGACATCTCAAGCCCTCTCGCCCAATGAAACCAATAGGGTTTATAAGCATGGACCGCTTTGCCTGGGCAGGCTTTGATCCTCTAAGCGGTTTACCAGTAGTCGTGTACGGTTCAGTTTCAGCTCTGCGTGGAAGCATCATGCAGCCCATATATTTCGTCAAGCCCCGATGGGCGGGGGCGATGTTTTTATCATTAAAGGCAAACTAAAAGAATATAAATTTATGTTTTAAAAGTAATACTGAGTCATTTGAGTTCAGTATTCTATAATGTAAAATTTTTTCTCGCAATTTACTAGGGATAACGATTTTGTTTTCTCGTTTTCAGGCCAAGAATTTCGCGCAAATGTGGTACAGGATCTGATGAAGAAAGATGGTGTTATATACTTTCCCACACAGAATGAAACGAAAGCTTCTACATCAGAAAGGGCTATTTTAACGATAAAGTCCAGGCTTAGTCGTTATTTTACATTTAAAGATGATTTCAGCTATTTGCCCGTCATACAAGATCTTGCTGATAGCTATAACAAAACTTACCATAGAACCATTGGAATGAAACCAGCTGATGTGAAACACGAGAATGAAGAACAAGTTCGTCTGTCAACCTACTTTGCCCAGAATTCGCAAAAACAAGTTAAAACGCCGAAGAAAAGACCATTTAAGTTTAAGATAAATCAGTATGTGAGAATAAGCTATCTAAAAGGTGTGTTTACACGTGCCTATGATGAAACGTATTCAGGAGAAATATTTCAAGTCTCGAAAAGATACCACAGAGGAGGTCTGCCTGTTTATCGACTAAAAGACTTACAGGGTGAGGAAGTAAAGGGAACGTGGTATAGCAGCGCGTTATTGCCTCTTGACATTGATCTAGATAAAATATCTTACAAAATTGAAAAGGTCTTGAAAACAAGAGGCAGGCAGCGGAACAAAGAGTACTTTGTAAAATGGAAGTATTATCCGAAAAAATTCAATTCCTGGATTAAAGCCAGTGACATTGAATGAAGAAGAGTTTACAAACAAATACATTGTCTTTTTCATATTAAAAGATTGGTCATTCATTACATTTGACATTACGTGTGTACTAACCATTGTATTTATTGTATATATGCTGCTTTTTTGATAAATAAAAGAACCTAAACTGAAGTGTTTTTCTTGTTCATTGCATTTCTTGTTTACATAATCAGAAGCATAATGGAAGCACATCTATGCAATATAATGAAAAGTTTACTTCCAAAAAAAAAAAAAAAAAAATCCGACTTTTTCATAATTCTAGTTAACCTCACACTTCTAACGAGTACCCACAACCTGTGTCTTGGAACAGAAATAAGCAAAATATCATAAATTTTCATTGGAAAGGTAGTATTTCGGAGATAAGAAAGACTGCACTATGTCACACGGATGTGTTATCGTAATGGTCAAATGAGAATGGCTATAAATGATCGAGCACTCTAAAAAGGTGTGTCCATAACAAAGTTAAAGTGGCGTAATTGCTGTACTCTTCCGGCAGATTTTATCCTGGGTTATCTCTCCACTTCCCGCCCTTGATATTATCGTCTACCCTTTTAAATACACTTTTTTGCTGTACTTTATAAATCCAGTAGCCAGTTTTACTAGTACATTCTTTATCAAAAACCTGCATATCAGATTAGCAGACGACAATATAGTCAAATCAATAAAAACCTTTTCGCGATTGTTTAAGCTAATTTAATAGTAACATTTTGTGTCGGGTTGCTCAGTGAATGTCGGTGAAATTTTTAGCAAAATGATATATAAAGGCGGACAAGTTTGCTAAAAAAAAAAAAATGTTGTCATCAATTCTACATCCATTGTCATCGTCTATATTTAGACAAGATGCTGGAAAATCCATGGAAATTCCTATGCGCTATAAATGGATAACATTTTTGTTTGTTTGATTTGGGGGTTAACGTCGCCGTCAACACTGTAAAGGTCATTTTGGAGACGTTGCTTCCAATTTTGTGGGACTTTTACCCGACACTGAGATGATATGACATCTCAAGCCCTGTCGTCCAATGAAACAAATAGGGTTTATTAGCATGGACGGTCCGCCTCGCACCGCGGTTCCTGGACAGGCTTAGATCCACTAAGCGGTTTACCAGTACTAGTGTGCGGGTGGGATTCAGCTCTGCGTGGAAGCATCATGCAGCCCATATATTTCTTCAAGCCACTATGGGCGGGGGCCTAAATGGATAACAGACGACACAACTATATTTATATAGGACCACATGGATAACAGACGACACAACTATATTCATATAGGCCCACATGATACAGTCGTTCCCCTGACGGTTGGAACTGGTGAGGATTGGGAACACACAATAAAATATAAATAATTGTTTAATTCAAGGTTTAACATCCCCATCATCACTTTATAGGTCATTTCGGAGGCGTTGCTTCCAATAGCTTTTATATGCCTGGAAGGTCGTGTGGGGTCGGTTTCAGCTCTGCGTGAAAGAACCATCAAACCGAATTCTCCAGGCCCCGATGGGCGGGGGCGAATGATATATTTTACCACTGTCCTTTAAAACATGTACCTGTTGAAATAATTTTCATTTACACTGTAATAGGAGAACTTTACATCTCTGATTGTTAACTGTACCTTGACAAAAATGTGTCTTTAACAATACACGAATATACCTTTCAATTGTGATTGACTTAAGCCCGATGTTGATCAACGCTTGTATAGATAAACAGGGAACCAGGTTTATACCTGTACTCAATTCTATCGTCTGCTTAGGAGTAAAATATTAACCTCACTATTGGAAAAAAAGAAAAGAATATGTATCGTCTTCTAACAACTTACCTGTCCAATTTATTGATAAGGTGTTGTCGAGTCGACTGCTTGATGTCGTTTAAATTCTGTATCGGAAAACAGGTAGTATAATGCTTGCGAGGCGTTTTGATTGGCTGTTTAATATCGAGTTTTTTCACAACAGCAAGTAGTATTGCATCATTATGATATCGATTGATAGCTGTCGGAAATTCCACTTCCACGGTAATTACCGCTGACCTTGACCGACCCCGACCGGTTCTAACCGGTTCCGAAAATTGACTCATTTTTATTGACCAAACTAGCCCCTCTTACTACTATGAAACATGTAACGTTTGAAATAAGCAAAATATTTTGGCCGTGATTACGTTACTTGCCACTTATGACGAAATTACTGTCCGAGCTAGTCTTCTCGACAATCGAGCTTGTTCACTCGACATGGAGATAGTGTCCTCAAAGATTACACATTCATCAGATGACTGGGGCCTGATTCGATGTCTTTCTATTGTCCCACCCAGTTTATCCAACTGGTTTCTTTACCTCTGGCTAGTGGGACTGGTGGTTAAGTGCGCTGTCTGTCTGGTTTAACCATTTATCTGCAAACTCAAATTGAGATTTGACATAATATATTGTTATATTGAAAATTCGATTTTCTTTTCAGATGGGCGCTTTCCAAGGAAAAAGTCCCAAAGGACTATTCCTGAGCATAAAAAATACCGGACATGCAAGAAAAATATATATATATTCCTGTGCTAGATAATCGGGTGCCTCTTTACTTTGTATTCCCTAGATTATGATAGTTATTCATGAATCATTCGACTAAGTACCATCCCTACATTTTGACTAGTATATCCGATAGAGGCTTTTGTCTGTCTGTCTGTCCGTCCATCTGTACGTTTGTTCGTTCGTTCATCCGTCTTCCAATGGACCCGTCCACCCAAATACCCACTCACTTACCCCTCTCTGTAGTGTACCCATCCATCCAACCAACATCCAGGCATCCATTGATCCGTTCTAAATTGGAAGGGGGCGAAGCAACTAGGTGGACGAATTGACTTAGGGGGCGAAAAGACCAGGCTTTGTGGACGAAACAGCTATGGGTGCAAAACGGGGCGAAACGACCAGGGAGAAACGACTGAGGGGGCCGTCTTGTGGGCATAGTACCTTGTTACCCCTGTAGCCAGAGGTAAAGGAACCAGTTGGATAAACTGGGTGGGACCATAGAAAGACATCGAATCAGGCCCCACTCACCTGATGGATGTTTCATCTTCATTTATTGAGGCCAATATCTCCATGTCTAGTGAACTAGCTCCTTGTCGAGAAGACTAGCTCGGACAGTAATTTCGTCATAAGTCGCAAGTTACGTAATCACGGCCAAAATATTTTGCTTATTTCAAACGTTCCATGGGTCATTTTCACTAGGGATGTTGCTTCTGGGGGTGTGAAGGCGTACTTTTGACAGAAAATGAAAAATCTTCGGCCAAAATCTCCGTGTTGACATATATTGACAATTGTTCCGGTCGGTGATAAAAAGTTTACTTTCATTCATACTCTAGCGCTGCAAATTTCCATGGCAAATTCTACCGGGGTATAAAGTTAAATCATTTCTATGTGGCACTGCATTGCCGGATTTTTTTGCTCACCAGAGCCGAAGGCTCCGGGGGAGCTTATAGGATAGGCAGTTGTCCGTCGTCGTCGTCGTCGTCTTCGTCGCCTTCGTCGCCGTCGTCGTCGTCGTCGTATGTCTGGTGTCAACACTTTTAAACATCTTCTCCTCTGAAGCCACTGGACCGATTGGGCCCAAATTTTATCTGTAGCATCCTTGGGTTGGGGGATTGAAAGTTGGGTTTTTTATGAAAATCGGCCCATTAGTTTGGTTGCTATGGCAACTTAGAGTTTCCATAGACTTATGATGGGGAAAATTGAAAAATGGCATTTACTGCCAAGTCATTGCAGATATTTTGACAAAACTTTTATAGAAATGTTTCTTGAGTAAACTTCTCTCAGCCATATGCTTTTATACCAACCTGAGGGTCCCCCAGGTTGTGCCGGGGCCATGCCCCACCCCCTCCACTACATAAAAGGCCATATATCACAGAAACCATTCAGATCCCGACCCCTAAACCATATATATTCTTGTTCCTATTGATAAGACGCATTCAGTGACACCAACCTGGGGGTCCTAAGGGATGCGCCCCACCCCCTCCACTTAATAAAAGGCCAAATATCTTGGAAACCATTCAGATCCCCACCCCTAAACCATATATATTCTTGTTCCTTATGATAAGACCCATTCAGTGACATCAACCTGGGGGTCCCTGGGATGCGCCGGGGCCATGCCCCACCCCCTCCATACCATTAAAGGCCCAATATGTCGGAAACCTTACAGATCCCCGCCCCTAAACCATTATATTCTTGATCCTTATGATAAGACACATTCATTGACACCAACCTGGGGGTTCTCAGGGATGCGCCGGGGTCTTGCCCCACCCCTTCACTTCATAAAAGGCCATACATCTCAGAAACTGTTCAGATCCTCACCCCTAAACCATACATATTCTTGTTCATTATGATAAGACGCATTCAGTGACACCAACCTGGGGGTCCCCAGGGATGTGCTGGGGCCATGCCCACCCCCTCCATTTCATAATCTCACAATATCTCGGAAACCCTACAGATGACTAACCCTAAACCATACATATTCTTGTTCCTTATGATAAGACACATTCATTGACACCAACCTGGGAGTCTCCCGGGGCCTTGCCTCACCCCTCCACTTCACAAAAGGCCTTATATATCAGAAACTGTTCTTAGCCCCACCCTAAACCATATATATTTATCTTCGTTATGATAAGACGCATTCAGTGACACCAGCTTGGGAGTCCCCGGGGCATACCCAGGCCATGCCGCATCGCTTTACTTCATTAAAAGCCATATATCTCAGAAATAGTTAGATCCCCACCCCTAAATTGTATACTTGTTCCTTATGATAGGACTCTTTTAATCACATCAACCTGGGGGTCTATTTGTGCTGAGGCAATGTGCCCCGCCCTTCCACTTCATAAAAGGCTTTATATTTCAGAAACCATTCAAATCCCCACCCCAAAATCATATATGTTCTTGTTCCTTATTATTATCACACCTACTGTAGGGGGTCCGCAGGGGCCATTCCTATCCTTTCCACTTCATAAAAGGGCCTCAAATCTCAGAAACAGTTCAGATTCCCACCCCTAAACCATATATATACTTGGTCCTTATGATAAGATACATTTAGGGACAACAATCTTGGGCTTTCCTGGGATCAACAGGGCATGCCCCAACCCCACTACTACTTAAGAGGCCTTACAGATCCCCACTGCTGAACCATATATATTCTTGTTCCTTATGATAAGACGCATTTAGTGATATCAACCAGGGCTCCATTGGGTCCATGCCCCACCCCTCTACTTCATAAAAGGCCTAATGTTTCAGATACTGAGTCCACATGGGTGCTCATTTGGACATGGGGGGTTCATTTGGTAGATTAAAATGATATCATGTTAAAGTACATGGCTGCCATTGGGCAGTGCCCACCTGAGCTCTGGTGAGCATAGTGGCCCATGGGCCTCTTGTTTATAAATAGCTTACAAAGGAGAAAATGGTGATAAAACTTCGACACCTACCTTTGTTTACAAGTTTCCTGATGATGGAGCTAGCTCGAGAGTTCCCGGATGTGTCGAGGGAACAAATTTCTATTGACTCATTTTCGAGCTAGTTCCCCTGATTACCACCCGTGTAAGCGGTTTACCACTACTCATGTACGGTCGATTTCTGCTCAGCGTTTAACCATTTATACCTCCTTTACCTTAATATGCACTTGCGCACACATAACAAACGCAAAATCAAAGCACTAAGGGTACTGATGGGTCGATTGTTGCTGACTATAGGTTGGAAAAGTCCTGGACTGATTTAAACTGCTTAATTTACCCTTGAATTCCAATTTTTAAGTGTATAGTGTAGATCTTGTTCAGACGCCGCATTCTGTGGCGTCTGGTCTGGGTCTTCACTGTTTGCCAAGCCCAACATATGATTCCAAGATAACCCTCTTACACAACACTCTGACCTCAGTAACTGCGGCTGTTTTCTATAACAAAGTTATTCGGACAAGTCTGTGATAGTCACGTGGACTGAAGATCTTTTCTGCTTAGGAATTTTGGGTAGTCGGAAAAGGAGCTCATCACGAAAACACGCCTATATAATATTGACCCCCTTGAACTCCACTTTTATATAGTGAAACTGGGGTTTACAGGGGTAAACCTTATTTATTATATTTCTGCTCGTATACATAGATTCTGGGTACTTGTTAGAACCGCGCGTTCACACAATCTATTTTTGAGCAGAAATATAAAAAGTATCAGATATTTTTTTTTCTGAAAATTTTCATTTTTGTTTTTTAGGGTAAAATTTTCAATTTATTTTAATAGGGATGTTTTCGTTATGTCTGCTGATCAACCCTACTGTTTGTCATTGCATTTGTTGAGAAATATTCGTCTCTGCACATGCGCTTGAAGTTCTGAGCTCAAAACCTAAACAACGGGCCTCCGTGGCCTAGTGGTTAAGAGCGCTGACTCTGCAACGGAAGGTGTTTTTTTTTCTCCGGGTACTCCGGTTTTCGCCCACCTCTGATTAACGATCGGCTCGATATGAGTGATTTGTTTGTTTGATTTGAGGTTTAACGTCCCCGCCAACACTATTTAGGTCATTTGGGACACGTTGCTTCCAATTTTGTGGAACTTTTACCAGACATTGAGATGAAATGACATCTCAATCCCTGCGCCCAATGAAACCAATAGGGTTTATAAGCATGGACGGGCCGACTCGCAGCAGTTTTCCTGGGCAGGCTTAGACATTCTAAGCGGATTACCAATACTCATGTGCGGTCGGTATCAGCTCTGCGTGGAAGCTTCGTGCAGTCCAATCTATTTCTCCAAGCCTCGATGGGCGGTCGATATGAGTGAAATAATCTTGAAAGGGCCGTAAAACCAAAAAACAAACAAAAAAAACCTAAACATGAATGTTAATATTGAGGTAGTCAATATTCATTTTCGTTATGGCCCTTTCAAACAAATTTGAAATGTTAAGCATTTATACTTCAAGCGCCTGTGATCTTTCCGACATCATTCTTTAAGAGCATTGACACAGGTTTACAACATTTTTTTGCAGTTTAATTTCAATCTAATTTGGCATTTACATCTTCAAGTATTACATCAGTGACCAGCCTTGTAGCCTGTTGTGTAAACTAAATGTGGGAGAGTTAAGAATGGAGTTATTCTTGGTGATTGTTGCGACTTTAAGACACCAGTTCGCGGCCCCCGCCCATCGGGGCTTGAAGAAATATATGGGCTGCATGATGCTTCCACGCAGAGCTGAAACAGACCCGCACACGAGTACTGGTAAACGGCGTAGAGGATCTAAGCCTGCCCAGGCAAAGCTTATAAACCCTTTTGGTTTCATTGGGTGGAAGATTCCATTTGGTACAAAAAGGGTTAAGGGCGTTATCGTCCAATATTTCACAGTGTGAAACATATCGGTATCAAGATGTAGTCTATCAGCATAGAGCCAGTGTTCTGAAAAACCACAGGTAATAATATAATTTCTTGTATGTATACTCAGTCGCTTAAGTATGTAGCGCTCGAAATAATGTTTTTAACTTATTTCATTTTTTTCAAGTTATTTATTGATACAGTTATACCCGATGAGGCTAAGGAGAAAACGGATTGTATTCATCAATGTCTGAACGACCATACAAATCTCGCGCTGTTTCCACAAGATACACCGACATTGGTTTACGATTTGATGTACGGTCATTGCGATCCCTCCATGATCTACATGATCCCTCTTGGCCAAAACGAGCGGCTCTCGAGTAAATGACGCATAATTATCCTCGACTTTGAGTCGTTTCACGACGTTATTTGGGTTGCGTTTTTTCTTCCGTGATTGAAGGTAGGCCTAACGGGTGATCACCTATCGCGTTATAGTAGGTTTAAACCCACCCAAGAAAAAACGTTTGGCACGTTCCTTAACATACTGCTCGAAACGTTCATCATCGCCCTCAACTTTTCGCGCCATGGTGACGTCACGTTGTTTTTCTAAATAACACCGTGAAAAAAATCAGAATTACTTAAGAAATAGATCAGCTCTAACTGTGATTTGTTGTGTAATAAATCACAGTTTGTAAAGTAGGCAAATCACAAGCGCGTAGCGCGCGTGATTTGTCTACTTACAACTGACCGACAAACTGTGATTTATTACCCAACAAATCACTGGCTAGAGCTGATCTATTTCGATTCTAACACGCTGAAAATCGGCAATAATGTTGTTGTTTCCTTCAAAATCTCACAACTTTTCGCCATTGTAAGAAGAAATCCCGCTAAAATTATCGACTGAAACACATGCATTTATATCCTTTTGTAACGTTTTGGATGCGAGGAAATGACGTTACACCGTCTAACGTCAAGTAAATCGACTAGTGACGTCATAAATTTGCAGTTTTTAATGACGTCAAACGTCACGCTCTTCCGAGCTGTGATTTGTTGCAGAATAAAACACAGTTATTTTGCATTGCCTATATAGGCGCGCTGTGTTTAAGAATTTAATTAACGTCAAATATGGATCAGAAACTCATATAAAAGTAAAAATTTGATAGATATTTTGATTAGCAACAAAAAATCTCTCAGAGAAGTTACAGTTTTACAGAGAATTTGTTGATTTTGTGATTGTGACATTGAACATGGGTTCACAAGCAGGGCCGAGTGATTCGGATATGGACATAGATAAGCGCCTTCGAGAAGAGGAAATGGATTTTAATGAAAGTAGCGCTTCTACATTATCCTCGATGTCATTCTCGGATATTGTTGATGATGAGTGGCAGGCAGAAGTGGGTCAAAAGGATCCTTTTGAAAGAATCTTCTACAGAACTCAGCAAAATGAAAGTAAGACTACTCTATCTTTTACTTCAATTGTCTTCTTTCATGTGTTCTTGTCTAAGATAAAGGCATACTTTTCGAGGCAAAATTGATGCAGACGACACCACATTTGTTACAAAATATATTACCCATGTGCACGGACTTAAATGCGAAATAATACTTGACAGTCATTTCAGTACAGTGAAAGTCACAGGAGTCGGACACAGGTTGTGGCGTTCTTCATATTTTCCGAAAGTGGCTTTAACTCTGTTTAAAAGGTTCGTGCAGGAAGTTGACAGCCTGACAACCACGGAAGAAAGCTCTCAGGATGTTATCAGCAGCGAACCTGGAGCCTTAAGTCCACGAATTACGCATTCAGATTATAGCAATGAATGCGAAAATGTCAGTCTAAGGCAGACGATGTTAGAAAGTACTCCAAATTGTCCCAGGCAAGATAATCATAGTATGTCGCAACTTAGTTTGGTTTGGTTTGGTTCATAGCCATTCGGCCGCGGTAACTCTCAGGTATTGTCTTTGTCTTCGTAAGCGTCATCTAATTATATAATCTCTGGGTACATTGTAAGACGCATTTGTGAAGTTCAGAAGTTAGTTTTATTTACTAAATTTTTTTTTTTTTTTTTTAGCATTATCATTTAAAATCTTTTTGTTGAGTCAATGTAGTTGTCAAGTATGCTTAGGATTTCTTCTTGTATGTATTTGGATTCTTCTTCATCCTCTTTCTCTTCCAGGCATTGCTCAACTGTCAAGTACTTTAGGCCGTATTTCAGGAGCAGTTCCTGTTTCATTATCTCCCTTGGCCCATCATATTTTGGGCAGTGAAGTAAATAATGATGAACATCTTCAATATCACCACACTCGCAGAATGGATCGTCTGCTACCCCTGTCTTGTGTCTGTATTCCTTTAGTTGACTGTATCCATTCTGCAACTGTAGTAAAGCTCTCTGATGTTTTTGTGTCTTGAAGCTGATTTTCTTTGGCTTAACTAGTGGTTTCAGTTGATACAGTGTTCTCCCTTTTTCTGATATTTTCCATCTACGTTGCCACTTTGTAGTTACCGCTTCCCTGGCTCCTTGCTGTATTTCTGCCAGGCTTGTCTCTCCATTGTCTTCAGGCATGTCCTCTGCCTCTTTAGCTGCCTCCTTGGCTAATTTGTCAGCTGTTTCATTACCAGCTATCTCCGCATGACCTGGTGTCCACTGTATCTTTACCTCTGTGCCACTCTGTTGTAAATCTTTCATAATTTGTAGGATGTCAGAGCTGGTCTTTTTATGTGTCTTGTTCTCCCAGCCAAGTTGCAAGATTCCTACAGAGGTCTGACTATCGCTGAAGATCATAACTGAATCAACTTGGCGTTTTGTTTTCTCCTCGAGAATGAAGTCCAGGGTAATCTTTATGGCTACTAGCTCACCCATAAGAATTGAGGCAAGTTTAGAGACAGGCTGCTTAAGTTCCACTTTGTCACTGTTTGGTAAGATTATGCAGGAACCTGCTCCACATGGACCAGGATTTCCTCTACATGATCCGTCTGTAAAAGCCACCACTGTGTTACTGGAAATACCATGTAAAAGACCTTCCACTACTTCTCTGGACCCTTGTTCCTGTGCCTTGGTTCTAGACTTGGACGAGCCTAAATTGGACCAATATTCTGGTCTTCTCATTGTTGGCTGGAGACTTTCCAAGTAATTGGCTTCTGGTTCAATCATCTGTATACTGACATCTGTTAAGGATGTCATGTCAGTTATCTGTTCCAGCATTTTGCCAAGTGGAGTTGAAAACTTTTCTCGTTCATTATTTTCAATTGTAGATTGACATTTATTGAGTGACCGTTTGATGTACTCAGTTGAAGGTTTTGCCATGATTTTTGCGCACTCACTGATAGCAATTTCTTCCCGCCGAAGGTCCAAGGGAAGTACTCCTGCCTGAACTTCTAATGCCTCACAACTGGCTGTACTGGGACAGCCAAGACATAATGCTAATCCCTTTCTTTGGATTTTTTCCAGTTGCCCACAATTTGCTACTTGCCACACAGGAGCAGCATATTCCATCTGCGGGACAACTATGCTGTTGTAGAGCTTTATCAGATTTGCTGGGCTAATTTTCTCTGTTCATCCAACAATCATTAGTTGTGCAAGGGCCTTGGCAGCTTTTTTTCCACTAAGTCGATATGATGTTGGAATGTCAACTTGCTGTCCAGAACAACACCAAGAACTTTCACCTTTTCTGTGCTTTTGAGAACTTTTCCCTTCATTTCCACTGCAGGTACGGTATGCTCTGTGTTTTTTGTGAATAGGCAGCACTCAGTTTTATCAGCATTCAATTTCACCCTCCATTTGTATGTCCAACTGGCGATAGTTGCCAAATCCTTGGCCATCTCTCTACTGAGGTCATCAACGCTATCTCCAGTCAACCAAATTGTACCGTCGTCTGCAAATTTGATTTTCTCACTGACAATATTTTTATATATGTCACGGACATACAAGTTGAAGAGAACTGGAGAGAGGACACTTCCCTGCGGTAGTCCTAGTTTAGTTGGAAATGTGGTACCAGCCGTTCTCTTCAGTATGCATGCTGCATTCCTGTCCTGGAGAAAATCTGCAATCCATGTCCAAAAGACCCCATCTATTCCTTTGTCATGTAGCTTCACAAGGAGCCCCTCTCTCCATACAGTGTCGAAAGCCTTCTCCATATCTATAAAGCTAGCCAGGGTAGCTTTAACTTCATTAAAACCACTCAGGACATCCTGTGTAAGTTTGATTAGTGACTGAGTAGTTCCTCTACGTATGCGAATATAAGTGGTCAGGGCCTGGTGCTTTGTCTTTTTTCATTCTTTGAATCGTAGCCTCAACCTCGTCAAAGGAAATCGGACGATTCAAGAACCCATCACCTTCTGTACTCTTAACAGATTCTCTGATGTCTGATAGCTTACTTTCAATTTCCTTCCTGAAATCCTCATCAAACTGCTCTTGCTCAATATGACCTCCTCTAAAGAATGTTTCTCTAAGGATCTTACTCTTTCCTTCCTGGTCAAATACTGCATTTCCATCCTTATTCAATAATGGTAGCACACTCACTCCCCCCTTTTCTTGATAGGAGGTTAGTCTTTTGAAAGACTGCCATTTCTCTTTGATGTCTGAGGTTTTGTTTATCGTTTCGCAAGTATTGTTTACCCATTCATCTTTTGCATTTTCACATTCAGTGATGTATAATTCTTCACAATCCTTTAAATATGCAAAGTTTCTAGGGGTTTTGTTCTTTTTGAACATTTTTTTTTTTTTTTTTGCTTTATTAAGCTCTGACTTTTTTTCTTTGACCTTTTCATTCGACCATGGTGGAGACTTTCTTCTACCATCTATATTGGCAAAAGCCTTTCGTACACATTCATCCATACAGGTCTGAAATACTTCGAGAAATGAATCATACACATAATCTATATCCTCTTGCGGGTGTAATGCAAGTTCCTCCATCCATTCAGTAAACTTTTCTTCAGTCAATTCATCCCATTTCTTCCAGTCTGTTTTATTCAACCGATACTTTTCCACAACTTCCATTTGTTCTTCTTCTCCATCCACCGTCTCCATCAAGATACCTATATGATCCGATCTGACTGTCTCTTGTACAAGCGATTGGCATTTTTTTACAATTCTGTTTAAGTGTGGCTTAATCAAAAATAAGTCTTTAAGACTATCAGAATGTCTTCTGGTTTTCAATCCATCATTGATACAAATGAAATTTTCTGAAAACATACATCTTTCCAACAATTCCCCAGCACTATTATCCAAGTTATTGCCCCATAGGATACTTTTGGCATTGAAGTCACCGGTTATGATAATATTTTTGAAACTTTGGTTGCAGTATTTAATCAACTCTATGAACCCTTCCATCTGTTCTGATTTTGATGGGGGAATATATGCTACAATTAAAAGTATTTTTTCACTTTTTTCCATTTGAATTGTGACACAGATTGCTTCCTCATCATTTCTTTCCAAATCGGTAGTCCTGGAAACCATAAATTTTTCAGAATGTCTACTTAATATTGCTACACCTCCATGATGATCCTGTTTTCTTGGTTTTGAAAAAACTTGCCAATTTTGAAATGATATTTTGTCGGACTCTTGTTCCCAAGTTTCTGATCAACACAAAAAATCCAAATTATAATTGTCCACTAAATTAAAAATGTATTTTTTTGCAGTTTTAAATGATTGACAGTTGGGTGAAAGAAACTTCATTATGTCTTAATACAAGATTTGGCCAGTGGTTAATGATCTGTACACTTCTTTATAATAATTCTTCACAATCTCCAGACGTTTCGGCTTTTTACAGCCTTTTTCACGGATTTTTCTTTCAAGCTATCACATATTTTTCCTATTCATCTTTCCACCATATTTAATGTTAAATATGGTGGAAAGATGAATAGGAAAAATATGTGATAGCTTGAAAGAAAAATCCGTGAAAAAGGCTGTAAAAAGCCGAAACGTCTGGAGATTGTGAAGAATTATTGTGATAATAAATGTTATAAAACTGTTTGTGCGTCAAAGGTGTTCACTTCTTTATACACAGGACAAACTGAAGCTGATGCAAAATGACCACCTCCACAATTACTGCACTTTATGGTTTCTGTACAGTTATCTCCCTTGTGATTACCTCCACACCTCTCACATATGATTTTTGATCTGCAGGTACCACTTATGTGTCCAAACTTATTCCACAAGGACTGGAGATAATTGCATCCCATGATGACGTACAAACAAACGGAAGAAAACTGCCCATGTTAATTTCAAAGATAATTTCCGTCGTGCGCGACTTAAAACAGTCGATTATACTATTGGTAGAAAATATGTCGAAACCGGCAACGTATTCCGAAATAGTGAGCAATAATCCATCTGAAAGCCAGTCATTTTTTCAGCCCAATGTTGCAAAGAAATCCGTGTTGTTGCAGGAGGCACGCACGCAATCTCCTATAGTAGCAGTACCGATACGTGGTGAACGAACAGATACTCCAATATCAAATGAAGAGCCGCAACACATACCCGTAGTAGTAAACAATGGTAGCAGACCAACACGGCCAGTTCAGACAATTCCTGCGAGAAGCCATAAACCCCAGTATAATCCTCAACCATCTGGGGAAAAGATTCTTCTACTCGGAGATTCTATAATAATTGGTGTGAACACTAAAGGACTGGTCAAAACTGTCCACAAGTCCTCAACAGGCGGAGCCACTGTTCAACGTTTGATCGACCAATTAGATTTGAAGTCTGGCCCGCTGAATTTTCCCGGGTTTTGCGATCTCCGTCTGTTGTATACGCATTCTCCTAAATCTGTAATTATTTGCAGTTTCCTATTGATTGCATCTAGAAGCCATCCGCAGTTGAACAGTGGCTCCGCCTGTTGAGGACTTGTGGACAGTTTTGACCAGTCCTTTAGTGTTCAAGTCAATATGATTTGAAGTCTTTTTCAACTGTTATTCTTTACGTAGGAGGAAATGATTTATCAAATGGCGCTGATCCTAGAAGAATAGAAGAAAACTACGATGAACTTTTGAGTTTGATAAAATGTCGCAATGTTGAATGTCGAGTACTAGTTTGCTCTGTGGCAACGAGAGGAGATGTTGATGTTTGTGTTATCAACCGCTGCTTAGCTAAGCTCGTCGCTCATTGGAGAAATCAAAAAGTAGAACTGGTTCAAGACAGCTATGTACTTTTCTTCAGAGAGGACCAGTTGTCATCTAGATACTACAGGGATGATGGTATTCATTTATCGGATTCTGGCATAAAACGGCTCCTAGATGCAATCAATAGGAAACTGCAAATAATTACAGATTTCGGAGAATGCGTATACAACAGACGGAGATCGCAAAACCCGGGAAATTTCAGCGGGCCAGCCGGATATCAAGGAAAGACAGCTAGAAATGGAATTAGGGGAAATCAAGGTGGAAATGGGTTTCGGAGGCATCAATATGGACATTCGGTCAGACGGTTTGGCGGTAACCGAGGCCGTTGCTATGAGTGCAATCTTGTTGGACACAAGTTTTCTGATTGTTGGTACACAGCACAGAAATAGGGACTCGGCATTAGTGCCACCAATTTTCAAATGCCTGTAATTGATCAAAATAATGGTACAGTGAATGAAAATTATTTTAGTGTTTTAAATTCTGTTTGCAGTGACTGTAATTCTTTATTTTTCGACTGTCAGTGTTCAAAGTATGATGAAAAAAGCATTCAATCTGCATATGTTGTAGGAAATTTTGGGGTGTTATCTAAGTGTTCTGCAAATGACACAGCATGCACATGCAGCTCAGTTCATTCAAAACAGCTTGATTCATCTATAGATAAAGAGAGGCAATACGAATCAGCTTTAGATACAGAGAGACAATCAGAAAACCATAAAAATGAGTCTGTTTTGAATTTAAATCTAAAAAATAAGGGTATGTATATAGGATTTCTTAATGTTCAGGGTTTATGTTCGATGGATATGACAAAATTTTCTGAAATTGAATTGATGTTGACTGCAGAGAGAAATGAGAATATACATATATTTGGTTTATGCGAAACTAAGCTTAAGAGCCATAAACCAATGGTTTTCAGTCACCTTATCGAAAAGATAATAACAACAACGGTGGTGGAGGCATACTTGTCCATGTTAAAGATCATATAATGTCGAAGCGAAGGGATGACCTTGAGACCAATGATATTGCATGCATATGGCTTGAAATTACGCCGAATAAGGGTAAACCATTTCTGTGTGGTACACTATATAGAAATCCAAATGAATTAATTGAATGGAATGATCGTTTTGAAATGTTTATTGAAACAGTATTAATGGAGGAAAAAGAGGTTATTTTACTTGGAGATTTTAATAAAAATCTATTAAATGTTGATGTAAATAGAGATTGGGTAGTTCTCACTGAATCATTAGGATTAAGTCAAGTAGTTGTGCAACCTATAAGAGTAACGACACTTTCAAGTACCCTTATAGATCACATTTACACAAATGATGAAATATGTGTGCGTTTCTGAATTAGGTATTAGTGATCATTACGCTATCTTTTGTAATAGGAATGTAAGTTCAAGTAGCAAAAAGAACTCTCATAACTATATAACTTACAGATCATTCAAACATTTTAACGAAAATGAGTTTTTAACAGATTTATTGTCAATTAATTGGGATAACTTGCGACATTTTCATGAATAAAAACTCAAAAATGAGTTCCTTTAAGAGCAATGAAAACATTCATAAGAAAGAAGATGGGTCATACTACGTAGTTTCGGCTAATAAAGCCTCATCAGTGACCCTGTAATGATCCGGCAAAGAAAGCCAGAGGAAACATACTGCAATTTTGCGAATTTCGAATAGGCAGTCGATTCAAAGACTGATATAAATCAAAATGGGGTCCAAATAATTAAAAACCTGTCTAGAATATGAGTCTAAACCAATAATTTATTTCCGATTTATTTGCCGGATCATTACAGGGTCACTGATGAGGCTTTATTAGCCGAAACTACGTAGTATGACCCATCTTTTTTCTTATGAATATTTTCATTGCTCTTAAAGGAACTCATTTTTGATTTTTATTTTTCTCAGAATATTCACGCTGATCTCAAAGGACCAAAAATAAAATATAAACTGCACTATGGTTGATGACATCCTTGATAATTGGTATTCACTTTTCATAAATATTGTAAACAAGCACGCACCACTGAAAACTCAAAGGGTAAAGCATAAAACTCAACCAGACTGGATAACTTCCGAAATATTGGATGCAATGAAAGAAAGAGATACTCATAAAAAGCATGGGGATATGGAAGAATATAAAACTCTACGAAACAGAATATCGACCTTAATTAAAATAGCTAAAAATCCACATATGAACAAAAAATCGAATCAGGGAAAGATGATCCGAAATCAATTTGGAAAATTTTTAAAGAATTTGGAGCCTCCAGTAAACATAGCAATAATAGAAGTAATGGTATTTTGGGAGTGCGAATCGATGGCGAGACAGTCTCAGATGACAAAGAATTAGTGGAGCATTTCAACAAATATTTCATTAATATTGCTTCAGATCTTAAAGAGCCATTGCTGCCAAATGATTTAAGGACACTCAGGGCGTATATTGATTATAAGGTTCCGCAAAACGCATTTTTTAGTTTACCCGATATAGATGAAAATTTTGTATACAGATTTTTATCTTCGCTTGATATCACTAAAGCAACAGGCTTAGATGGAATTGGACCCAAACTATTAAAACTTTCTTCGGGTGTTATTTCGAAAAGCATTACTTTTATAGCCCAAAAATGTTTATACAATAACAGTTTTCCCACTTTATGGAAACAAGCAAAAGTAACCCCGCTCCACAAGGGTGGCCCAAAAGATGAACTGAACAATTACCGTCCCATATCTATCTTGCCAACATTATCAAAACTTCTAGAAAAATTTATACAGAAGAATCTTATGTCATATTTAAACAATTTTAACCTTATACATCAAATACAAAGTGGTTTTCGATCTGGACATTCTACCGAAAGTGCAATAACACTCATGACAGAAAACTGGCTCAAGGCTATAAACCAAGGCAAAATTGTAGGTTCTATCATGGTAGATTTCAGAAAAGCTTTCGACCTAGTGGATCATGACTTACTTTTAGAGAAACTTAAATGCTATAAATGTAGCAATAATTTTGTTTCATTAATGCAATCCTATCTGAGTGATAGAACACAGGTAGTATCTGTAAATAATAAAATATCAGAACGTGATTACGTCAAATGCGGAGTTCCACAAGGATCCATATTGGGCCCGTTACTATTTCTTATTATGATCTGCCATTGCATCTTTCCAATCAAATTTGCTCTACAGACCTTTATGCTGACGATACTACTATTTATGACGCACATGCTGATATTAATGAACTCAGGCTAAACTTGCAAAACTGTCTTATAACATTACGTGACTGGTGTCAACAAAATGGAATGTTGATCCATCAGTGTTACCGTGTTTAACACTGCAAAAACAAAAGTAATGCTTATCACAACACGCCAGAAACGTTTACATATTGATGAATAAAAATAAAAAATGAGTTCCTTTAAGAGCAATGGAAACATTCATAAGAAAGAAGATGGGTCATACTACGTAGTTTCGGCTAATAAAGCCTCATCAGTGACCCTGTAATGATCCGGCGTATTTAAACTAACTTTTGATAATATTGAGTTACAGATAACTAACGGTGATAAAATACTTGAAAATTTACAATGGAGTACCCATTACAAGGCTGTTTGCAAGAAAGTGTCGTCCTATATCTGGTTGTTGTCAAAAATAAGTCATTTCTTAAGTTCAGAATATAGGCTTCTTTATTATAAAGCATATATTCAGCCTCACTTTAATTACAGCAATGTCATATGGGGTAATTCTTCAAACTATAATATTTCTAATATAACAAAATTACAGAAACGCGCTTTCAAATTTATCTTAGGATATGAATATGTAGACTATGAATCTGCTAAATCACGCTTAAAAGTTATGTCAATTGAGCAAAATATATTCTTGAACAAGGCAAAAATGATGTTTAAAGTTGTTAACCATTTAGCTCCGAACTATTTGTGTGAGCTTTTCCAGAAAAGAGAATTAAACCCTTTAAATATGACGCTCAGATCTAGCTCAAGTCAAGTCTTCATTGTTCCAAAACTAAATTTAGACAAATTCAAGGAAAGCATTTCGTATTCAGGGCCAATTATTTGGAATAGTATTCCATATGAGATTACAAATAGTGATACCCTGGTCTCATTCTCAGATAGATTAATTTCCTGGATGACTAACACCTAGATATTGAAACGTATGCCTTCATCGCCGTTTTTCATCAACGTATAAATTTCATTCCATTTTTTTTTCACACTTCTCCATACATTATGTAATTGTAAAGAAATCTCATCACATTTGTAAATACTCATTTATAGTTTGTCGATGTTATGTATTATGTTTTAACTAGAGGGCCTCGTGGAAGATTGGTAATTGTACCAAACGAGCCACCTCTTTAAATAAAGAAATTACTTACTTTACTTACTTACATTGTACCCACCGTTAACGAGGTTTACTAACGTAATATCGCTTACTCAACGGTATTGCGAGTTAGCCGTGTTTCAATAGGTCTGACAATGCCGCGACCTATCGGCGTTAGTATCCGTGTTTACAGGCAAACTATCCGTATTGATAGGAAGACTATTTGTATGATCATTTACCAAAGATTGGGCACCCTTATCAGAGCTAATAAGACGACGCGCCAGTATTTGCATGGCTTGAAATAGGAACCTCAGTAATAGGGACCCTAATAAACACATTCCTTGTACGGATCACTGAGCCATCCAACCTAGAGTCATCGCCCGTATCTTTAGAACTAATGACAGTTTCAGTCTCGCAGGAAGGCCAGGGCTACTCCCGAGACTGTTAGCAGTGGCCTTGCCCCTAGACCTGTGCCCCCGCGAATAAGTGTCCCTGCTCGTAGTTACCCGGTTCTGTAATTATACCTTGCATAAACCTTGCATAACTTTGCATAACCTTCAGTAATTTCACTTCATTTTTTACATGCGTGACCCCAAGGGATTTTTCAGACTCTCAGCACATAATGTAATTGACGACGTCAGATGTCAAACCCAGAATTGTAGATTTCATAGTCTGAAGTTCTTTATTGCGCGTAAATTCCAATGCAACTTGACTTTGTTTCATGTGAAGAACCTCTGCTTTTAGGGTGTTTACCGTATCTGACAAAACGTTTAATTCAGATGTTTACTGAAGAGGCTTACTGTGACTGTGACCGCTGGCTTTTTCCAGACCAAGAACTTATAAGCTCTCTCATAGCTGAATATTCCGCACCTTGAATATTCTTTGACATAAGCGTATCATAAGCAGGTTTTACCGGATCTCATGGTCGTGTTGCATCTCTCCACTTCAGCATGCACTGTAAATCCATAAGCAAAGTCATCTACTTCTTTGAGATGCTCAAATAGCGCATCTCCAAGAGTTTAACTTCACACGAGGCTTCATTTAGTAAAATCCTGTTCACAAACATTTATTTCGGAAGTTCCCTGAACAGCAACACAAGCTCACGATATACAGCGTTTTCGACGTAACCATCTTCCTGCTCCCCGTCACCATCGACGTTTCCAACCCTTTTGCGCCACAGTTAGTGTCACTCAATCGTCGATGCGGATCAAGCGGCGACGCCATTTCGTTGGTGTACGGGACCCCTGGGTGATTAAAGGAGTCAGTTGATCCATTTTATCTGGACAAACCATATGGTTAAACCCCGTGACAAGGCAAATTGACTGCAGTGTCATGAAAAGCGACCACATCTGTTCACCACGATAGTATACGAGGACTGTTCAAATATGAATGCAACTAAGCACATAAAAATTATTCCGTGATAGTTTTCGATGAAAAATTTATTTTGTCCCCTCAAAGTCTTCCCATTTAACAGATATACAAACTTTCAGTCTTCTGATCCAATCATTGAATGCATCTTGGTAGTCTTTTCGAGGTATACTATGAAGGCACTGGAATATTGCAGAACCGAGGTGTTTGCGCTGTACAAATTTTCAACCAGAAAGGTATTTTTCAGCCGCGGGAACAAAAAAAAGTCACACGGGGCAAGGTCAGGGGAATACGGGGGGTGAGGGAGTTGAACAACCTTTTCCTGCTTCAGATAGTCTTGCACAATGAACGCCTTGTGCGATGACGCATTGTCATGTAGCAATCTGACATTGGCCAAACCAGTTGCGGGTCTTCGTTCTTTGAAATTTTTCTTCAATTTTCGAAGAACTTTATTCTTGTAAAACTTCGCATTTACAGATTTGCGACAACCTGCATAGCAGGGCCCTGATTTGAAAAAAATATTGCATACATTACCTTCTTGACGCTCATGGTTCGCTTTGCTATTCATGGTCTTTTGCAATACTTTGTTGCCCATATTTTGCTCTGAATCTTTCGTTTTGGCTCAAAAAAAGTGAACCCATGTCTCGTCACCTGTGACGACATTAGTGAAAGACCGTGCATTGTAATTTGGAAACTTTTTAAGCAACTTCTTGTCGCACTGAACGCGTGTCTTTTTCTGCTCATCTGTCAATAGATGGGGAATCCATCTAGCACAGATCTTTCTCATTTTCAAATCCCGTTTCAGAATTGTATGAGCTGCTTCTAATGAGATGCCAACCATACTAGCTATTTGCCTAGTGGTGTATCGTGCATAGGTAGCAACTATTTCTTTCACTCTAGCAACCGTCTTGGCAGATGTTGCTCTTTTCGGCCGACGATCATGTGGTGCATCTTCTGTTGAGCCTAGCCCACAGCTGAATTTCTTACACCAACGAAAAACTGTTGGAAAAGACATTTCATTATGCCCATAAACCGAACATATTTCATAAAAAATGTCTTTGCACCGTATACCAAGAATACAACGATTCTTAATATAGGACCGTATTTCAACGGCGTACTCTGACCTTCTTCCAACCATGTTTTGTATTAGTATACAAGAGTAGACAGCGTTTATCGAACGATAAACATGACTAAAGTTGACGGATTTTAACAGGTTTGGTATCAATGTATAGGTAAAATGTTTTCCTACGCTGTGATATTTATTTCCAGGTGATTTTCGCATTAGTGCATGAGAAAACCTGGTACTTGCATTAATATTTGAACAGTCCTCGTAACAATACATTGGTCCTTCAGCTGAATTATAAAAATCCATTGTTATCGACATTCATCAAAACTATATTAGTATATTACACAAATTGGTTAAAAAAATCTGTTAATAAAGGATCTTATCTAGTCCTATCCGACCAAATCAAAACTGATCCATCAGTCCATCACCGAAAATCAGAAATGTTTTCCTTTCTGAAATATTCTTTAAAACCGATCCCGCGAAAAAAAAACAAGAGGCCCATGGGCCACAATGCTCATCAGAGCTGGGGGGGGGTGCCCACTGTCAGCAATGTATTATAATTAACCATGGAAGCCATGTGCCCTAGGATCCTACAGATAAAATTTGGACCCAATCAGCCTCGTGGCCTTAGATTCGATGTCGCTTGAATGTGTTGTTGCAGGACAACAGATGCCAATTTACAAGTTCCCATCTGTGGCAACAAATAGGCCAAAAAGGAACATCATTAAAGAAACATTTCTATGAAAGTGTGACAAAATATCTTGAAAGGCATTAATGTCGTTTTTCAATTTTCCCCATTATAGAACAATGGAAACTCATAACTTGGCATAGCAAAAGCCAAAGTTCATAAACCAGAGCTCAGGTGGACACTGTCCAAATGCAGCCATGTATTATAACATGATATGATTTCATTATACCAATTTTATCATATGACGTCGCATCTGAGAGTGTAATAACGTCATGTAATAAATTCGATAATCCATGGTCAGGTGGATTAAATATGCTAATTAGTTAAATACACCCCGGAGCGTTACGTGTCGTGTTTACTTATGGCGGAATATTGACATTTTATAAACAATCATGTATTGTTGAACTTATTAAACTCGAAGATAAGGGATAAAATGCTCGACAAAGCCGCGCATTTTATCCCTTTTCCTCAAATGGTTTAATAAATTCAATAATACACGAGATCCTCTATATAAAGTCTCCCGAACAAACCCCAGACCCAAATGAGCACCCATGTGGACTGTATCTGAAATATTAGTGTTTTATAAATGCGCCTTATCAAAAGGAACAAAGACTTATATGGTTTATCAGTGGGAATATGTATGGTTCCTGGGATGTAAGGCATTTTAAGCAATAGAGGGAATCGGGCATGGCAGATCCAAGAAAAGCCAAAAATTGTTGTCAATGAATGTGTCTTATCATAAGGACCAAGAGTATATATGGTTAAACGGTGGGGATCTGACTGGTTTCTGAGATATGAGGCACTTTTATGAAGTGACAGTGAGAGAAATAGCCCCTGCAGACCCCCAAAGACGGGGGTGACTGAATGTGTCTAATAACAATGAACAAGAATATATGTGATTATAGGATGGGATTTGAATAGTTTCTGAGATATATGGCCTATTATGAAGTTGAGTCTTATCATAAGGAACAAGAATATATATGGTTAAGGGGTGGGGATCTGAACGGTTTCTGAGATATATGGATTTTAATGAAGTAAAGGGGTGGGGCATGGCCTGTGGCACCCTGGAGGACCCGCATGCTGGTGTCACTGATTGCGTCTTATCATAAGGAACAAGAATATATATGGTTTAGGGGTGGGCTCTGAACAGTATCTCAGATATATGGTCTTTTGTGAAGTCAAGGGGTGGAGCATGGCCCGGGCGCACACTGGGTGACCCCTAGGTTGGTGTCACTGAATGTGTCTTATCATAAGGAACAAGAATGTATATGGTTTAGGGGTGGGTATCTGTGCGGTTTCTGAAATATTTGGCCTTTTACGAAGTGGAGGGGGTTGGGCATTGTTCCGGCACATCCCAGGGGACCCAAAAATTTGTGTCACTGAATGCAAAGAGAATATATATGGTTTAGGGGTGGGGATCTCAATGGTTTCTGAGATAAATGGCATTATATGAAGTGGAGGGGGTGGGGCATGTCCCCGGCACATCCCGGGGGACCCCCAGGTTGGTGTCACTTAATGCATCTTATCATAAGCAACAAGAATATATATTATTTAGGGGTGGGGATGTGTATGGTTTCTGAGATATATGGAATTTAATGAAGTAAAGGGGTGGGGCATGGCCCATGGCACCCCGGGTGGACCCGCATGCTGGTATCACTGATTCCGTCTTATCATAAGGAACAAGAATATATATGGTTTAGGGGTGGGGCTCTGAACAGTTTCTCAGATATATGGTCTTTTGTGAAGTCAAGGGGTGAAGCATGGTCGGGAAGCACCCCTAGGTTGGTGTCACTGAATGTGTCTTATCATAAGGAACAAGAATATAAATGGTTTAGGGGTGGGGATCTGTAAGGTTTCTGGAATATGTGGCCTTTTATGAAGTGGATGGGGTTGGGCATGGTCACGGCACATCCCGGGGGACCCCCAAGTTGGTGTCACTGAATGCAACTTATCATAAGGAATGATAATATATATGGTTTAGGGGTGGGGATCTCAATGGTTTCTGAAAGAAATGGCATTTTATGAAGTGGAGGGGATGGGGTATGTCCCCGGCACATTCCGGGGGATCCACAGGTTGGTGTCACTTAATGCGTCTTATCATAAGGAACGACAATATATATGGTTTAGCGGTGGGGATCTGAATGGTTTCTGAGATAAATGGCATTTTATGAAGTGGAGTGGTCGGGGCATGTCCCCGGCATATCCTGGGGGACCCCAGGTTGGTGTCACTTAATGCATCTTATCATAAGGAACAAGAATATATATGGTTTAGGGGTGGGGATCTGTAAGGTTTCTGAGATAAGGCATTATATGAAGTGGAGGGGGCGGGGCATGGCCCCGGCACAACCTAGGGGACTTCCAGGTTGACATAAAAGCATACGGCTAAGAGAAGTTTACTCAAGGAACATGTTTATGTAAGTTTTGTCAAAATGAGCAGAAGGCCTAAAATCATAAGGCAGATAGTAGATTGCCTATTTGCCTATGGAACATTTCTATGAAAGTTTTGCCAAAATATCTGCAGAGGCTTGGCAGTAAATGCCATTTTTCAATTATCCCCATTATAAGTCAATGGAAACTCTAAGTTGCCATAGCAACACAACTAAAAGGTCAAATTTCATAACAAAAAAAAAAAAAAAAAAAACAACACAAAACCTGTAAAGGCAAATATGGTGAATATTTTCATGAAGTCTCAGCCTCCTAGAGCATATGATTTCTGATAAGATGATTTTTTAAGTATTTTTTTCTTTTTTCTTTTGCATTTTGGTTTCCATGGAAACCACTGAGTCAATCTTATCATAAGGAACAAGAATATATATAGTTTAGGGGTGGGGATCTCAATGGTTTCTGAGATAAATGGCATTTTATGAAGTGGAGGGGCGTGTCCCCGTCACATCCCGGGGGACCCCCAGGTTGATGTCATTTAATGCATCTTAGCATAAGGAACAAGAATATATATACTTTGGGGTGGGGATCTGAATGGCATTTTATGAAAGAGGGGGCAGGGTATGTCCCCGGCAAATCCCGGGGGAACCCCAGGTATGTGTCACTTAATGCATCCTATCATACTTTGGGGTGGGGATCTGAATGGCATTTTATGAAAATAGAGGGGGCAGGGCATGTCCCCGGCTAATCCCGGGGGAACCCCAGGTTGGTGTCACTTAATGCATCCTATCATACTTTGGGATGGGGATCTGAATGGCATTTTATGAAAATAGAGGGGGCAGGGCATGTCCGCGGCAAATCCCGGGGGAACCCCAGGTTGGTGTCACTTAATGCATCTCATCATACTTTGGGGTGGGGATCTGAATGGCATTTTATGAAATAGAGGGGGCAGGACATGTCCACGGCAAATCTAGGGGACCCCCAGGTTGACATAAAAGCATATGGCTGAGAGAAGTTTACTCAAGGAACATGTTTATGTAAGTTTTGTTTAAATATCTGCAATGACTTGGCAGTAAATGCCATTTTTCAGTTTTCCCAATTATAAGTCAATGGAAACTCTAAGTTGCCATAGCAACAAAACTAAAAGGCCAAATTTCATAAAAACACAAAACCTGTAAAGGCAAATATGGTGAATATTTTCATATAGTATCAGCCTCCTGGGGAGATGATTTTTTAAGTATGTTTTGTCATTTTTTTTTCATTTTGGTTTCCATGACAACCAATAAAAATGAGCAGAAGGAAGGCCTAAAATCATATGGAACATTTCTATGAAAGTTTTGTCAAAATATCTGCAGAGGCTTGGCAGAAAATGCCATTTTTCTATTTTCCCCATTATAAGTCTAAGGAAACTCTAAGTTGCCGTAGCAACCAAACTAATGAGCCGATTTTCATTAAAAACACAAACTTTCAATCCCCTGCCCAAGGATGCTACAGATGAAATTTGGGCTGAATCGGCCGAGTGGCTTCAGAGGAGATGTCGTTTGAAAATGTTGACAAAGTAGAAGTAAAACAAAGATCAGGAATCGATACTCCACCCATCAAAGACACCTAAGGGAAAGAAACACAAACATTAAGCGACCAGACAATAATGGAAACCTAAACAAAGGAAGGTCATAAGGACAGTTACTTTCCCACAAAATGGCCATATAGCCATCCAAAATAAAAAGACACAAGTGATACACACAGTAAGAAACAAACAATAACATAAATAAATCGCCACAGAAGAACCGCCTTGGAACGGTCAGTGAAAAGATTTCCACTGGGGCGCTTAAATCGATTTTACGGGGCCACAATCCTCGCCCTTACTTCCGTCGCGATTTAGAAAAATAATTCGTTCAGTCCGCATGAAGGCCTCCTAACTCATCAGTGCATCATTTCCGTGAACACAAATAATAATAATAAAAAAAAACACAGAGGTGAGACAACGGTGAGGACTCGACAGCAAGAAACCACTGAAATGCTGGAGCAAAAGAAAACCAACAGTTAGACTCCGATGGGCCCAACCAGAGACAGAGCATCAGGCACCAGTCCCTATAGTTTTAAGTGTAAAGACAATGAGTACTGCGATGCTAAAGTCCTGCTAAGTCAATAACTTCCCTTAAACCTTTAAATGCGCGCTGCTATACTAACACTTACTAACACATATGAATGGTTATGCTTCATTGCACTTGAGGTTTATGTTTAGAAGTGTAAACAGTATCGTTTTTGTTTACTGTTCTAGGAAAATATATTTTGTATATATTTTCAGCATCTTATGGTGCACCGACAACCCATAATGGATGCCGAATAAATCAGTGGAATAAATGTTCTAGTATTGTCTAGTTCTTAAACCCGGTATAAAAAGAACCCTAAAGAGGAAGAGAACCCTCAGGGTGAATTCTATTTCAATTTTGGTGGCCAGTGTGAATACCGTGTTCAAGCGACAAGAGGGACCTTTTCATTGGATTGTGTGTTCAATGATCCTACATATACTCTTTGTTTACCTGTGTGTCATGGATAATGGGATTTACAACATTCCGAAACATGTTGTGGTACAGCGCTCTTGGATATATTTAGATTTAGTGTAGACCAATTGCTGGAGGGACTTTCTTCATATGACGTCAGGGATCTCGATTTGTTGTCTGGATTAATCCTGTGCTTTAAACTCGTTTCCAAAGTGAGGCGATTTTGGTGTCCTAGCGCTTGTTTGCACCAATCGATGAAGGGAAAAGGTAGTTTCAACCGTGCGTAATAAGTGGTGACGTATGTATAGCGGAGGATTCCTGTGGACGGTGAAACCCCAAATGTAGTGTAAACAATCTACATGTCTGTTGTTGTGACAATTATTCTTGGGCCCAAGTCTGTTGTTATTCCTGGGAACTTATATTATAGAATATGTATTTTTTTAAAACATTGTTGGGTTATAAAGCTTTTTATTTGCAAGACACGATGATAATGGTCTAGTTTCGGTTTGAAATTGAAACAACGCGATGTTCAGTGTACATGTAGTCCTTGTTTCCATTCTCAGCATGTCATGTAAATGCTTCTTTGTGTATAAGAGAGAGAGAGAGAGAGAGAGAGAGAGAGAGAGAGAGAGAGAGAGAGAGAGAGAGAGAGAGAGAGAGAGAGAGAGAAAGATTGATATATGGAGAGTGTCCCTAGTGAACATATGTGTTTAAGACCTGTAATAAGCACTAACTAACCCTAAACTGCGCAGCGTTGCAGGTTCTTCTAGCGCCTTGGCCTACCAACCACATACCCCACCTCGCCCTTATTTAGCCAGAGTTAATAGCCATTATATTACTAAATAGGGTCTAGTTGACAGTATTTGGGTGACATAACAAATGTTTACATGTAGATTTACCACTCCCTTCACCTCGTTTCATTGGGCAAATAAGAAAAACTTAGTTTCCGGCCGACAAAATTTGGAAAATTCCAAAGCTACCAAACCTTGCCTTATCGATTGCCGTGACGGATGTATTGGTAAATAGAATATTTATCGCATGTATTGCAACTAGCTGCATTGGCTCAGGGGTTATGCACATGACTTCAAAATCTCGTTAGCATTTAGTGTTTCAGGGTCGGAGATTCTAAAGACCTAGGGAAATGTGACCTCATCAAACATCAGATTAATTTAAGTGACGACAAACCATTTAAGGATCCTGCAAGGCGAATACCACCTGCCTTATTTGCAGAAGTAAGGGGACATCTAATAGAAATGATAGAAGCAGGAGCAATAAGAGAAAGTAAATCTCCTTATTCTTCAAATGCCGTGATTGTGAGGAAAAAAGATGAATCTATCAGATTTTGCGTGGATTTCCGCAAACTGAATCTTAGAACGATAAAAGATGCCCATGCCATACCCAGAGTTGAAGAGCATCTGCACATTCTTGCAGGCTCTAAATATTTTTCAAAATTGGATCTCCGCTCTGGGTATTGGCAAGTTGAAATTGGTGAGAGAGATAAACGTAAGACAGCTTTCCAAGTGGGGTCCCTTGGTTTCTTTGAATTTAATAGAATGCCTATCGGGCCTTGCAATGCTCCAGCGACTTTTCAGCACTTGATGGAAAGATGTATGGGAGATTTAAATCTCCGATTTTGTCTGATATATCTTGATGACATAATCATCTATTCATCAACGTTTGAGGAGCATCTCGAGCGTTTAGGAGCAGTATTTGCAAAGCTGAAACAGCACAATCTAAAATTAAAGGCATCAAAATGTGAATTCTTTAAAACCAAGGTGCCCTACCTGGGACATGTGGTGTCAGAAGAAGGCGTTGAAACAGACCCAGAGAAAATAGAAGCTTTGAAAACTTGGCCTTTACCCAAGAATGTCAAGGACGTACGTGCCTTCCTTGGGTTTACTGGCTACTACCGTAGATTCATTAAGAACTACGCTAGTATAGCCAGGCCCTTAAATGACCTTCTAGTCGGTCATTGCACAAATCAGACAAAAGGAAAGAAATCTAAGCCAAAAGCAGTACCCTTTGTCTGGAAAGATTGTCAACAAAGAGCATTTGACCTCTTAAAAGAAAAGTTGACCAGTCCGCCAGTTTTGGCAACCACAGACTATCGCCTCCCCTTTAAACTGCATACAGACGCCAGTTGCTCAGGGTTGGGTGCTGTATTGTACCAGAAGCAGGTCGATGTTGAACGAGTGGTGGCCTATGCTAGTCGTAGTTTAAAAACTTCAGAGAAGAATTATCCGGCCCACAAACTGGAATTTCTCGCCCTCAAATGGGGCGTTACCGATAAATCCCATGACTATCTCTATGGTGCCCAGTTTGATGTGGTTACGGATAATAATCCTCTGACATACGTTTTTACTACGGCTAAGCTAAATGCAACGGGTCAGAGATGGTTGGCTGAGCTTGCCAATTACAATTGAAGCATTAGCTACAGAATGCCGACAGAATGCCGATGCTGACGGACTTTCAAGAATACATGGCACAGAAACAGTAAGCACAATATTTCCAGATGTGCTTAAGACAATGGTCCAAGTCCATAGTGTTGAAATGGGAGAACAGCCTCACATAGAGGCACTTGGCTCTGTAGAACAGGATTCTCAGCTAGGTTCGGACCCATCTGCTGATATACCTGACGATATGCTTCAGAGCACGGCATTGAAGAAACACGATTGGAGTAAGGCCCAGGCTGCCGATAAGAACCTTCAGTTTGTAGTTGACTGTCTCAACTTAAATTAATAGAAGACCGTCAACCGTCTGCAGAAGAGGCAGTGCCAAAAGGTATTGACAAGAGATACATAGTGAACTGGGATAGGTATCACTTGCAAGATGGTGTTGTGCACAAGCAGGGAAAGGTTGGAGAAGATTCTGTCAATCAGATATGCCTTCCAAGTGCGCTGAAGCATGACTTATTCTGTGCATACCACAATGACCTAGGTCATCAAGGAAAGGAGAGGACTGTGTCTCTTATCAAGCGACGGTTTTATTGGCCCGGCATGGATAAAGAGATACAAATTATGATAAAGAACTGTGTACGCTGTATTCGACGTAAGACTGCGCCAAAGAAGAAAGCCGCATTGGTTAATATAACTACAAGCTCACCCATGGAGCTAGTCTGTATTGACTTTCTATCTTTAGAGCAATCCAAGGGTGGCTTTGACAGCATTCTCGTGATAACGGACCATTTCAGCCGTTATGCGCAGGCAATTCCTACGCGTAACCAAAAAGCTACCACCACTGCTAAGGCTTTATTTGATAATTTCTTCGTTCATTATGGGTTTCCTGGTAAACTTCACAGTGACCAGGGAGCCAATTTTGAATAATAAAGAAGCTTTGTAAAGTAGAAGTAAAACAAAGATCAGGAATTGATACAATCAACTTACTCCATCCATAAAAGACACCAAAGGGAAAGAAATACAAACATTAAGCGACCAGACCATAATGGAAACCTAAACAAAGGAAGGCCATATGGACAGTTACTTTCCCACAAAATGGCCATATGGCCATCCAAAATTAAAACACACAAGTGATACACACAGTAAGTAACAAACAACAACATATATAAATCGCCACAGAAGCGCCGCCTTGGAACGGTCAGTGGAAGATTTCCACTGGGGGGCTTAAATCGATTTTACGTGGCCACAATCCTCGCCCTTACTTCCGTCGCGATTTAGACAAATAATTTGTTCAGTCCGCATGAAGGCCTCCTAACTCATCAGTGCAACATCTCCGTGAACACAGAAATCAAAGAACCACAGAGGTGAGACAACGGTGAGGACTCGACAGCAAGAAACCACTGAAATGCTGGAGCAAAAGAAAACCAACAGTTAGACTCCGATGAGCCCGACCAGAGACAGAGCATCAGGCACCAACCAACATTATCTCTTTAATTTTCAATAAGCCTTTACGTTGGAGCCGTCATAGAATCTGAGGCCTGACCCACCGGCGTGCAATTAAAGAGGGAAGCAAAGTTGCCAACCGTGATTGGGTTAACTACCATGCATGCAGTCTGTCGTATAATATCCATGTTGTACCCAATCTTTTTATATCGAAGAATGATTTTACGAAATTGGGTGCTGAAGTCATTGCGGTTATATATTTTTCTGAATTTATATACTAAGTCACCATAAAATTCGGGTTCCGATTGTAAGTTGGCTGGAGCAGTCTAGACCAGAACAACCCCGTATCATCCGATGGGTAATGGCATGTGTGAGAGGTTTAATAAAACGTTGTTAAACATGCTCGGGACACTGAAAGAACACCAGAAGTCAGATTGGAAATCATATGTTCCAACACTCACACATGCCTACAATGCAGCTACTCACAAAAGTACAGGTTTTGCTCCATTTTATTTAATGTACGGTCGTCATCCGCGTCTTTCAACTGATGCTTTCCTTGGCATAGGTGATGATGCAGTTAAGGCAAAAAGTCATGCAGATTATGTCGACAAGCTGAAACAGAGGTGTCAGCTGCCTATGAAACTGCGACTAGAGAAGCAGAGCAGAGTGCAAAGGAACAGAAGCGTTACTTTGATTTACAGGTGCTAAACTCCGTGCTCGCAGAAGGCGATCGTGTTCTTGTTCGCAAGGTTGGAGTACAAGGGAAGCAAAAGCTGAAAGATATATGGGAAAGCCATCCCTATATCATTAGGCGGAAGATTGCTCCTGACATTCCTGTTTATGAGGTACAGATGGAAGGTACCCACAGGCAGACCAGGACTCTGCATCGGAACATGTTGCTTCCGTTCTGTGGAGTTCCCGATCCTGAGGAAGCAGAGCTAAAAGTCCCTAAATGTCAACCGGCGAATTTTTTAAGTGGTCTCGAAACTAGTGATGAACCTCTGTCCAGCAGCGACTCCAGTGACGACGACATAGTAGACAGACAGACAGAACAAGAACCCGTCCCACGATATATAATTCCACAACACCGAGAGGGATGGTTGGATAATAAAACCGAAGATTCAGTGGACTCTTCTTTCAACAGGCCTACGCAACAGCCGCGTAGGGGAAGACGTCAAAGGAAACCCCCTGAAAGGCTACAAATAGCAGACTGGCGAGCAAGAGAGTATGTCTTTTATGTGAGACCCGAGGAAGTGGTATATATCTAATTTCTCCGTTTGATGGTTATTTTGGTGAGAATAATATTTTTTCTCTGCTCTCCGATACACCTTACTTGAAAAGCTCCCCCCCTCCCCCCCCCAAATGACCCTGCAAATGTATGCGTTGTTTATGTAGTGTGTCTGTGTTTTAATGTTTAATGTCCATGTTTCTCGCTTTTCGTTGGTATGCTTTTTCTCATCATTTACTATTTTCACTTAAAGACTGACCTTCAATTATTATATTAATATACATTAATTTCTTACACCACATTCTTGCAACTCTTTGTTACGGTTTGTTTTATATCGAGGACGATATTCTGCAAAGAGGGGAAGAGTGTAGTAGAAAGGGGTTTATTTGCAACAAGATGAAATATGTTGTTATTTTAGCTCGTTCCATCTAGTCCCTATAGTTTTAAGTGTAAAGACAATGAGTACTGCGATGCTTAAGTCCTGCTAAGTCAATAACTTCCCTTAAACCTTTAAATGCGCGCTGCTATACTAACGCTTACTAACACATATGAATGGTTATGCTTCAGTGCACTTGAGGTTTATGTTTAGAAGTGTAAACAGTATCGTTTTTGTTTACTGTTCTAGGAAAATATATTTTGTATATATTTTCAGCATCCTATGGTGCACCGACAACCCATAATTGATGCCGAATAAATCAGTGGAATAAATGTTCTAGTATTGTCTACTATAAAAACCCGGTATAAAAAGAACCCTACAGAGGAAGAGAACCCTCAGGGTGAATTCTATTACATATACTAAATACTTCATGGTTTCAGAGAAGAAGATATTTGAAGCTTTTTTTCAATTATAAGTGTATTGGAGTTAAGAAGCCACAGGATTTGGCCAATGTGAACCCCAGGGGCAAGACTCAGGCAGGATTCATGTAGGCAACCACTCAACGTTGCTAAATGCTAAATACCAAAGCTCTTGGCCTTATGGTTTCAGAGAAGAATATTTTTGATGTTTTTAGCTCACCAGAGCCGAAGGTTTCGGGGGAGCTTATGGATAGGAAGTTGTCCGTCGTCGTCTGCGTCGTCGTCTGCGTCAACATTTTCAAACGACATCTCCTCTAAAGCCACTGGGCCAATTCAGCTCAAATTTAATCTGTAGCATCCTTGGGCTGGGGGATTGAAAGTTTGTGTTTTTAATGAAAATCGGCGCATTAGTTTGGTTGCTATAGCAACTTAGAGTTTCCATAGACTTACAATGGGGAAATAGAAAAAATGGCATTTACTGCCAAGCCTTTGCAGATATTTTCACAAAACTTTTATAGAAATATTTGTTCAATGACTATCTTTTAGCCACATGCTTTTATGCCAACCTCGGGGTCCCCAAGGGTGTGCCGGGGCCATGCCCCCCCCCCCCCCCCCCTGTGCATAAAAGGCCATATATCTCAGAAACCGTTCAGATCCCCACCCCTAAATCTTGTTCCTTATGATAAGGTGCATTCAGTGATACCAACCTAGGGGTCTTCCGGGGTACGCCGGGGCCATGCCCCACCCCTCCACTCCATAAAAGGTCAAATATCTCAGAAACCGTTCAGATTCCCACACCTAAACTATATATATTCTTGTTCCTTATGATAAGATACATTCAGTGATTCCAACCTAGGGGTCTTACGGGGTGCGTCGGGGCCATGCCCCACCCCCTCAACTTCATAAAAAGCGATATTACTTAGAAACCATTCAGCTCCCCACCCAAAAACCATATATATTCTCGTTTGTTATGATAAAAACATTTAGTGACACCAGCCTGGGGGTCACCTGGGATGTGCCCGGGCCATGCCCCTTCCCCTCCATTTTGTAAAAGGCCCAATATCTCAGAAACCGTTTAGATCCCCACCCCTAAACCATATATATTCCTGTCCCTTATGAGAAGACGTATTCAGTGAAACCAACCTAGGGTGTCTCCCAGGGTGTGCCGGAGCCATGCCCCCACCCCTCCACTTCATAAAAGGAGATATATCTCAGAAACCATCCAGATCCCCATCCCAAAACCATATCTTCTTGTTTCTTATGATAAGACGCATTCAGTGACACCGGCCTGGGAGTCCCCTTGTATGTGCCTGGGCCATGCCCCACCCCCTCCACTTCATAAAAGTTCCAATATCTCAGAAACTGTTCAGATCCCCACCCTAAACCATATATATTCTTGTTTCTTATTTAAGACGCATTCAGTTATTCCAACCTGAGGTTTCCCGGTGTCCCCGTGGCCATGCCCCACCCCTCAACTTCATAAAAGGCGATATATCTCAGAAACCATTCAGATCCCCACCCCAAAACCATATATATTCTTGTTTCTTATGATAAGACGCATTCAGTGACATCATCTTAGGTGTCCCCCTGGGATGTGCCCGGACCAAACCCCACTCCCTCCACTTTGTAAAAGGCCCAATATATCAGAAATCATTTAGATCCCTACCACTAAACCATATATATTCTTGTTCCTTCTGATAAGACACATTCAGTGATACCGACCTAGGGGTCTCCTAGGGTGCACTGGGGCCATGCCCCACCCCTCCACTTAATAAAATGCCATATATCTCAGAAACTGTTCAGATACCCACCCCTATCGCATGTATATTTGTGTTCCTTATGATAAGACTCATTCAGTCACATCAACCTGGGGTGTTTTTGTGCTAGGGCAATGTGTCGATGCCATGCCCCCCCCCCCCCCACCCCCAAACACTTCATAAAAGGCTATATATCTCAGACACCATCAAGATCCCCACCTCATAATCATGTACATGTATATTCTTGTTCCTTGTGATAAGACACATTCGGTCACACCAACATGGTGGTCCACAGGGGCCATTCATCTTTACTTCATAAGAGGGCCTCATATCTCAGAAACAGTTCAGATCCCCACTCCTAAACAATATAATATTTTCTTGGTCCTAATGATAAGACACATTCAATGACAACAATCTTGGATTTCCTGGGGTCTGTCAGGGCCATGCTCCCACCCCTCCACAGCTTTAAAGGCCTTATATCTCAGGAACTGTACACATCCCCGCCCCTAAACCATATATATTCTTGCTCCTTATGATAAGACGCATTCAGTGATACCAACCTGGGCCCTGTTGGGTCCATGTCTCACCCATTCACTTCATAAAAGGCCTAATATTTCAGTCCATATGGATTGGGCGTTTGTTTGGGAGACTTTGTAATCAACAAATTAAAACCATACATGGCTGCCAGTGGGCAGTGCCCGCCTGAGCTCTGGTGAGCATAGTGGCCCAAGGGCCTCTTGTTTTTTTGTTTGTTTTTTTTTCATTTTAAGTTTTTTTTTCCATTTTAAGTCCATCCATGGTAGCTAATGGGCCATGGGCGTGGCCAATTCTGGCCCAAGGGGCATGATTGGCAGGATTTATGTAGGTGACCACTTGCCGTTGCTACATGCTAAATATCTAAGCGCTGGGCCCTTTGGTTTCAGAGGATATTTTTGAAGCTTTTTTTTCATTATGAGTCTATGGGAGCTAAGGGGCCTTGAGGCGTGGCCCATTTGGAACCCAGGGGCATGATTGGCAGGATTTATGTAGTTGACCACTTGCCGTTGCTACATGCTAAATATCTAAATTCTGGGCCCTGTGGTTTCAGAGAAGAAGATTTTTGAAGCTTTTTCCCATTAGGAGTCTATGGGAGCTAAGGGGGCCCGGGGCGTGGCCTATTTGGACCCCAGGGGCATGATTGGCAGGATTTATGTAGCTGACCACATGCCGTTGCTACATGCTAAATATCTAAGCTCTGGGCCCTGTGGTTTCAGAGAAGAAGATTTTTGAAGCTTTTTTCCATTAGCAGTCTATGGGAGTTAAGGGGCCCGGGGCGTGGCCCATTTGGACCCCAGGGGCATGTTTGGCAGGATTTATGTAGGTGACCACTTGCCGTTGCTACATGCTAAATATCTAAGCTCTCGGCCCTGTGGTTTCAGAGAAGAAGATTTTTGAAGATTTTTTCCATTAGGAGTCTATGGGAGCTAAGGGGCCCCGGGGCGTGGTCCATTTGGACCCCAGGGGCATGATTGGCAGGATTTATGTAGGTGACCACTTGCCGTTGCTACATGCTAAATATCTAAGCTCTTGGCCCTCTGTTCACGTTATGTTTTTCATGTATAGATTCTAGGAAATAACAAGTACGCACTATGTTTTAGAGCAGAAACAAGAAAACAAATGGATACCCCTGTAAACCAAAGTTCTACTACATATTACACTATACCATGCTCAGGTGTCCTCATTGACAACTTTAAAACCGACCGCACACGAGTACTGGTAAACCAGGCAAAGCGGTGTGAGTCTAAAACACCGTGCTTATAAATATGTTCTGGAAAGGGTTATCCTTTGGAAGCAAGGAACGCACCAGAGAACTGGAAAATATGGAGTATACATGTTTTTCTGGGCCAGACTAGCTAGTTTCGGCCAATTAGGCCCTATCAGTGACCCTCAGATATTTTCAAAATTCAATAATGGAATGAATGATGCCAAAGGACAAGAAAATATAAACTACACTATGATGTAGGGCAGGGAGACTTTTTACGGCCGCCACACATTCCCAGACACCAGCCATGTGTCAGCCTCGATAGCACAGTGGTTAACGCGTTCGACTCATGATAGGGAGGTTGTGCGTTCGAATCCGGCACCCGGTATCGAGGTGTGTCCTTGGGCAAGACGCGTAATGACATTGCCTCACTCCACCCAGCTGTAAATGGGTAGCAGTGGTGTAATAGTCACTTGCCTCTCTCTCTCGCGCGTGAAAACATCCGGAATGAGTGTTCGAGAGCTATTAAATAAGCTTGAAGCAATCGAACGAAAAAAAAATAGTCTGTAGTGATGTTGAATATATAAACCCTTTTGTTTTCATTGGGCGGCGGGCTTGAGATATTATTTCATCTCAATATCGGGTAAAAGTCCCACAAAATTGGAAGCACCGTCTCCAAAATGACATATAGTGTTGACGGGGACGTTAAACCTCAAATCAAACAAAAAACAAAAACCCAGTTACACAAGATCCTCAACTCTTGAACAAGCAAATAAAGTCATAACAGTAGTTTCTGAGAAAAAAAAAATAACCGGAATGAAATGATTCTGCAATCCAACTGGCAATAGCGATTTTAACGTAAATTTGCTATTGCCAGTTAACGTAAAACCGCTATTACTAGTTTACTGGAAAAAGCTAGTTAACTGAAAATAAATGTAGGAAGCCGAAGAGGTCACATCATACTGACAATAATGTGAAACTGTAAGTTAAAAAAAAAAAAAACTTATTGGATCTGCTGGCAAATTTTTTCCATAAAGAGTTGTTATACGTCAAAATAATTTGACGTAGATGTCATCTGCCAGATATCTTTAATCTTGTTTATTGAGTCGTTAACCCGGTGCGCTGAATAAAAGTCAACATAAATGTTATACGACATGCATAGTATAGTTAACCCAATCACGGTTGACAACTTTGCTTCATGCCGGTGGGTCAGGCCTCAGATTCTATGACGGTTCCAACGTGAAGGCTTATTGAGAATATGAATGTTGGTTGGTGCCTGATGGTCTGTCTCTGGTTGAACCCATCGGAGTCTAACTGTTGGTTTTCTTTTGCTCCAGCATTTCAGTGGTTTCTGGCTGTCGAGTACTCACTGTTGTTTCATCTCTTTTGTTGTTTGATTTTTGTGTTCACGGAGATGTTGCTACGGAAGTGGAAGTAAGGGCGAGGATTGCATCAGCATAAAATCGTTTTAACCCGCCTCCCCACCTAGTGAAATTCTATTCACTGTCAGTTCCAATGCGGTTCTTCTGTCGCGGTTTATTTTTGTTATGGTTTGTCTTTGTGTGTGTGTATCGCTTGTATTTTTTGAATGGCCATTTTGTTGGAAAATAACTGTCCTTTTGGCTTTCCGCTATTGATGTTTCCATTAGGGGCTAGTTATTTATGTGTTTCTTTTCCTTTGATGTCACTGATTGGAGCTGTGGATTAATTCCTGATCAGTGCCTTCACTTCTATTTTAAAAGAATGTTAATTCTACAGATCATTGCCTTTACTTCTAATTTGATAATGTGATACATACATGTATAGAGAGTGTTGATGAATTTTAAATGCTCATTTACAGACAAAAACCTGTATTTTGACTAGAAATAAGAAAAATATGATGTCTTTCTAAATAGTTGGCAGCCCTGAAAAGAGCTGTTTTGGGTTTAATCATATGCTCCAACAAAAAATGAACTATACCTACTTCTGGGTAAATTCCAGTAGCAGCCCGGGAGCTATTCAGCTAAAGAGAGAGTCGTAAATATGCAAATCGGGCATTTAGCTACAAAATGCATAGACTTGCATTTGCCCATACTTTTCTGCTCAAGAGTTGTCTTGCATTATGTGCCTAGAAATGTTTTGCTAGGAATTTGGCATTGCGCATTGCAGATGTTCTTTTTCTGTCATTGATGAAAGATCATGTCCATTGAACATCTCACACTCAGGGCTTTAATTTGTGAAAATCTCAGATTGTCAAAATATAGAAATTTTCAAACTTCAGCTATACCTGTCAATCAATTTTTGCAATTTCTTTAAAAAAAAAAACGCTTCGTTGCCACCATGATAACCATCATAGATAATAATGTAGACAATTCATGTAGCATGTAGCAATACCAATTGCTATTTTCTATGGAGTTTCAATTGAACGCATCATTTTGCACAAAATTAAAAGAATCAGAGGCCTGTTCTCTTAGCAAATTGAACTAAAGATTTACATCTTTTGTGAAATAGGCACGTAGGGTATCTTATAATCATATTTTAGAAATCTTGCGCTTAGTGTAATTCTTCTTGGCTTTTGTAGTGATTTATTCTGCGAAATTGTCACTGTGACCCATTGGGTGTTTAAAACGCTATTGAGGCGGGCGAGTTTACATTAACAAAAACAGTTTGTTCTCATTGACAAAGCAAAGCTAGAAGTCGAAGCGTTATTCCATTCCCTTGACAACCTGGATAGATTTATTGAGATGGCGAAGAGGGCAGCCCTAGGAAAGTATCATACGTAAAAACTAAATCGATTATCCTTAGTAAAAGACGAAACCTTAAGACAAAACAAACTTTTCGGTAAGGAAAATGATCATCGACAAACACCTGACTTGGATCGATCACATGAAATATTTCAAAGAAAGATGTCAAAATGACCTGAATCTCTTTCACGCATCGTGTCAGGAACCATCTTTGGAGCCAGCCGACAAAAATATACAAAGCCATAATCCTAAGGAGCCCAAGCTAATAGTAGCGCTTTACAGAACAGCCTTAAAACGTTGAATATCATATAAAACCACGCACTTAGAATTGCAACTAGGGTCTACTGATCAAACCCGATTAACGCATTTGAGGTAGAATGTAGGCTTAAACAACTACATCTACGAACTGACGAACTAAAATACTGGGCTATCCCAGTGTATGCTATACCATCATGCAAAGGCTGTCATTCCCACAGACAGTCTAAAGTATAGCCAAGCCAGGCAAATCCATAACACGAACAGACAAAATTGATTCCGTTCTGTCCAAGGCAAAAACAGAAGGCCAAGATATTGAAATTGACTGGATCAGGTCCCACGCCGCCCTCTCCGGTAATGTGGCGGCCGACGAAACTGCCAGACTATGACTGAAAGTCTCAGAGAGAATTCTCACCCTTCAAAATTGGTGATATACTCAATTATAGACACCGCCATAACGGTCTAAACCCCCCTCACACACGCACGCACGCACGCACGCACACACACACACACACACACCAAGACTGTGTCACAGATGTGTCAATTTCGATTTAAAATCAGTCCAACCCCGTTTATTTGACTGCGAAGCAAACGCACATGCATGTGGAAAACTAAAATCTGCTATGTTGGATACGAAATGGTACACCTACACGATCTCCTCTCTGTCCCCACTAAAAAAAACTCTTCGGCCATACCCGACATGATCAAGAATTTGAGTGTTCCGCTGAGGCATCATGCCGTCGAAGGACAAACAGTCGTCCCTTCCTATATCTTACATGATAACGTGGGCATGGCAAATGCAAATAAAGGCAAAAAAAAAAAAAAAAAAAACAACAAGAGGGCCATGATGGCCCTGGATCGCTCACCTGATCCATAGAGTAACAAGGGGGCCCGGGGTGGGCCATTATTGACCCAAGGCTATAATGTGCATAATGTTGAGGGAGGTCTAAATAGGTGAAGCTTCATACCAAATATCAACAAAGGCTATAATTTGAACAATCTTGACAAAGGTTCACTAGATATAGCTAAACACCAAATATCAAAGACCTGGGCCTTGCGGTTACCGAGAAGAAGATTTTTTGAAAGATATTCCCTACATAAGCCTATGTAAAACCAAATGGCCCCGGGGCTAGGGTGTTTTTGGCCTCAGGGCTATAATTTATACAATCATGATAGAGGTCCACTAGAGGAAGCTTCACACCAAATATCAAAGACCTACCTAGGCCTTGATGTTTCAGAGAAAAAGATTTTCAAAGATTATCTCTATATAACTCTATGTAAAACCGAAGGGCCCCGGGGCGGGGGCATTTATGGCCCCAGGGCTATAATTTGAACAATCTTTGTAGAGGTCCACTAGATGAAGCTCCATACCAAATATCAAAGACATGGGCCTGACAGTTTCAGAGAAAAAGATTTTTCAAGATTTTCCCTATATAATTCTATGTCAAACCAAAGGGCCACGGAGGGGAGGGGGGGGGGGGCATTTTTGGCCCCAGGGCTATAATTTGAACAATCTTGGTAGAGGTCCACAAGATAAAGCCTCATACCAGATATCAAAGACCTGGGCCTTGCAGTTTCAGAGAAGAAAATTTATAAAGATTTTCCCTATATAAGTTTATGTAAAACCAAAAGGCCCCAGGGCGGGGGCATTTTTAGCCCGAGCACTTTAATTTGAACAATCTTGGTAGGGGTCCACTAGGTGAAGCTTCATACAAAATAGCAAAGACCTGGGCCTTGCGGTATCAGAGAAGAAGATTTTTACAGATTTTCCCTATATAAGCCCATGTAAAACCAAAGAGCCCTTGGGCGGGGGCATTTTTGGCCCCAGCACTATAATTTGAACAACCTTGGTATGGGTCCACTAGATGAAGCTTCATACAAAATAGCAAAGACCTGGGCCTTGTGGTTTTAGAGAAGAAGATATTTAAAGATTTTCCCTTTATAAGCCCATGTAAAACCAAAGGGCCCCGGGGCGGGGGCAGTTTTGGCCCCAGCACTATAATTTGAACAATCTTGGTAGGGGTCAACTAGATGAAGCCTCAAACCAAATATCAAAGACCTAGGCCTTGCGATTTCAGAGAAGAAGATTTTTAAAGATTTCCCCTATATAATCCTATGTAAAACCAAAGGGCCCCGGGGCGGGGGCATTTTTGGCCCCACCACTTTAATTTGAACAATCTTGGTAGGGGTCTACTAGATGAAGCTTCATACCAAATATCAAAGACCTGGCCCTTGTGGTTTCAGAGAAGAAGATTTTTTAAGTTTTCGGTGAAAAAATCTATTTTTGGCTCCTGTGCAACGGACTGGAACCATTTGAACAACTTTGAAAAGGGACCACCTAAGGATCATTCCTGTGAAGTTTGGTCAAAATCCGATCAGTGGTTTAGGAGGAGATGTCGTTTGAAGAAATTGTTTACGCACGGATGACAGACAAAAAAATTGATCCTAATATAAAACACAAGAGGGCCATGATGGCCCTGGATCGCTCACCTGATCCATAGAGTAACAAGTGGGCCCCGGGGAGGGCCATTATTGACCCCAGGGCTATAATATGCATAATGTTGAGGGAGGTCTAAAAAGGTGAAGCTTCATACCAAATATCAACAAAGGCTATAATTTGAACAATCTTGGCAAAGGTCCACTAGATGTTGCTACACACCAAATATCAAAGACCTGGGCCTTGCGGTTTCAGAGAAGAAGACTTTTTAAAGATATTCCCTACATAAGCCTTAATAAAACCACATGGCCCCGGGGCGGGGGCATTTGTGGCCCGAGGGCTATAATTTGAACAATGTTGGTAGAGGTCCACTAGATGAAGCTCCATACCAAATATCAAAGACATGGGCCTTGCAGTTTCAGAGAAGAAGATTTTTAAAGATTTCCCTCTATAAGTCTATGTAAAACCAAAGGGTCTCGGGCGGGGGCATTTTTCGCCCCAGGGCTATAAGTTGAACAATCTTGACAGAGGTCCACAAGATGAAATTTCACACCAATATCAAAGACCTAGGCCTTGTGGTTTCAGAGAAAAAGATTTTTAAAGATTTTCCCGATATAAGCCCATGTGAATCCAAAGGGCCCCGTAGTGGGGGGCATTTTTTGGCCCAAGCACTATAATTTGAACAATCTTGGTTGTGGTCCACTAGATGAAGCTTCATACCAAATATCAAAGACCTGGGCCCTGTGGTTTCAGAGAAGAAGATTTTTAAAGATTTTTCCTATATAAGCCCATGTAAAACCAAAGGGCCCCGGTGCGGGGGCATGTTTTGCCCCAGCACTATAATTTGAACAATCTAGGTAGGAGTCCACTAGATGAAGCTTCATACCAAATATCAAAGTCCTGGGCCTTACGGTTTCAGAGGAGAAAACTTTTAAAGATTTTCCCTATATAATCCTATGTAAAACCAAAGAGACCCGGGCGGGGGCATTTTTGGCCCAAAGGCTATAATTTGACCAATCTTGGTAGAGGTCCACTAGATGAAGCTTCACACCAAATATCAAAAACCTGGGCCTTGTGGTTTCAGAGAAGAAGATTTTTTATAGATTTTCCCTATATAAGCCAATGTAAAACCAAAGGGCCCGGGGCGGGGGCATTTTTGGCCCCAGCACTATAATTTGGACAATCTTGGTAGGGGTCCACTAAACCTTCATACCAAATATCAAAGACCTGGGCCTTGTGGTTTCAGAGAAGAAGATTTTAAAGATTTTCCCTATATAAGCCCACGTAAAACCAAAGGGCCCCGGGGCGGGGACATTTTTGGCCCCAGCACTATAATTTGAACAATCTTGGTAGGGGTCCACTAGATGAAGCTTCATACCAAATACCAAAGACCTGGGCCTTGCGGTTTCAGAGAAGAAGATTTTTAAAGATTTTCCCTATATAAGCCCATGTAAAACCAAAGGACCTTGGGGCGGGGGCATTTTTCGCCCCCAGCACTATAATTTGAACAATCTTGGTAGCGGTCCACTAGATGAAGCTTCATAACAAATATCAAAGACCTGGGCCTTGCGGATTCAGAAAAGAAGATTTTTTAAGTTTTCGGTGAAAAAAAAATCTATTTGTGGCTCCTGTGACCTATATGTGCAACAGACCAGAACCATTTGAACAACTTTGACAATATTTATATTAGATTCGGTACTAAGTTATTTAGACAAATTGTGGGTATTCCGATGGGTACTAATTGCGCACCTCTTGTGGCTGATCTGTTCTTGTATTGTTATGAAAGAGACTTCATTTTGTCGCTTTCCATTGATAACCAATCTGAAATTATTGAAGCTTGTAGCTCTACTTCTAGATATTTAGATGATTTATTAAATATTGATAATACCTATTTTGATGTTTTGATCAGTCAGATTTACCCCCTAAACTTCAGTTAAATAAAGCAAATTCTTCTGATACCGAGGCCCCGTTTTTGGATTTACATCTATCTATTGTAGATGGATTTGTTTCGTGCAAAATGTATGATAAACGCGATGACTTTGATTTTGAGATTGTAAATTTTCCTTTTTTGGATGGTGATGTTCCTCGTGCGCCATCCTATGGCGTTTATATTTCGCAATTAATTCGATTTGCTAGAGTGTGTAGTCATGTAACTGACTTCAACACTCGTAATAAATTATTAACGGTTAAACTCCTTAATCAGGGTTATCGGTACCATAAACTACTCAAAGCCTTTTCAAAATTTCATAGACGCCATTCTGATTTAATTTCAAAATTCAATATTGGACTTAAATCTCTTCTGCAACAAGGTCTATCGGAACCCGAATTTTATGGTGACTTAGTATATAAATTCAGAAAAATATATAACCGCAATGACTTCAGCACCCAATTTGGTAAAATAATTCTTCGATATAAAAAGATTGGGTACAACATGGATATTATACGACAGACTGCATGCATGGTAGTTAACCCAATCACGGTTGGCAACTTTGCTTCCCTCTTTGATTGCACGCCGGTGGGTCAGGCCTCAGATTCTATGACGGCTCCAACGTAAAGGCTTATTGAAAATTAGAGAGATAATGTTGGTTGGTGCCTGATGCTCTGTCTCTGGTCGGGCTCATCGGAGTCTAACTGTTGGTTTTCTTTTGCTCCAGCATTTCAGTGGTTTCTTGCTGTCGAGTCCTCACCGTTGTCTCACCTCTGTGGATCTTTGATTTTTGTGTTCACGGAGATGTTGCACTGATGAGTTAGGAGGCCTTCATGCGGACTGAACAAATTATTTGTCTAAATCGCGACGGAAGTAAGGGCGAGGATTGTGGCCACGTAAAATCGATTTAAGCCCCCCAGTGGAAATCTTCCACTGACCGTTCCAAGGCGGCTCTTCTGTGGCGATTTATTTATGTTGTTGTTTGTTACTTACTGTGTGTAACACTTGTGTCTTTTGGTTTTGGATGGCCATATGGCCATTTTGTGGGAAAGTAACTGTCCTTATGGCCTTCCTTTGTTTAGGTTTCCATTATGGTCTGGTCGCTTAATGTTTGTATTTCTTTCCCTTTGGTGTCATTTATGGGTGGGGTGGGTGGATTGTATCAATTCCTGATCTTTGTTTTACTTCTACTTTGAAAGGGGACCACCTAAGGATCGTTCCTGTGAAGTTTGGTCAAAATCCGATCAGTGGTTTAGGAGAAGATGTCGTTTGAAGAAATTGTTTACGCACGGACGCACGGACGGACGGACGCACGCACGACGGACGACGGACAAAAAGTGATCCCAAAAGCTCACCTCGTCACTACGTGACAGTGAGCTAACAAGAGGGCCCAGAGGGCTCTGAATCGCACACCTGAGAATTAGTGTCTCCAGTACATTCTAGGCCCAAGGGCTATAATTTGAACAAACTTGGTAATGGTCCACTAGATGAAGCTTCACACCAAATATCAAAGACCTGGGCCTTCTGGTTTCAGACAAGAAGATTTTTAAAGGTTTTCCCTATATAAGCCTATGAAAAACCAAAGGGTCCCGGGGTGGGGGCATTTTGGCCCCAGGGCTATAATTTGAACAATCTTGAAAGAGGTCCGCTAGATGAAGCTTCACACCAAATACCAAAGATCTGGGCTTTGCGGTTTCAGAGAAGAAGATTTTTAAAGATGTTCCCTGTATAAGCCTGTAAAACCTGTAAGCCTGTAACCTCTGTAAAACCAAAGGCCCCCGGGGCGGGGGCATTTTTGGCCCCAAGGCTATAACTTGAACAATCTTAGTAGAGGTCCACAAGGTAAAGCTTCACACCAAATATTAAAGACCTGGGCCTTGTGGTTTCAGACAAGAAGATTTTTTAATGATTTTCCCTATATAAGCCTATGTAAAACCATAGGCCCCCGGGGTGCGGGCATTTTGGCCCCCAGGGCTATAATTTGAACAATCTTGGTAGAGGTCCACTGGATGAAGCTTCACACCAAATATCAAAGATTTGGGCCTTGCGGTTTCAGGGAAGGAGATTTTTAAAGATTTTCCCTGTATAAGCCTATGTAAAACCAAAGGCCCTGTATAAGCCTATGTAATATCAAAGATCTGGGCCTTGCGGTTTCAGGGAATAAGATTTTCCCTGTATAAGCCTATGTAAAACAAAAGGCCCCCGGGGCGGGGGAATTTTTGGCCCCAAGGCTATAATTTGAACAATCTTAGTAGAGGTCCACCAGGTAAAGCTTCACACAAAATATTAAAGACGTGGGCCTTGTGGTTTCAGAGAAGAAGATTTTTTAATGATTTTCCCTATATAAGCCTATGTAAAACCATAGGCCCGCGGGGCGGGGGCATTTTGGCCCCCAGTGCTATAATTTGAACAATCTTGGTAGAGGTCCACTAGATGGAGCTTCACACCAAATATCAAAGATCTGGGCCTTTCGGTTTCAGAGAAGAAGATTTTTTAATGATTTTCCCTATATAAGCCTATATAAAACCATAGGCCCCCAGGGCGGGGGCATTTTGGCTCCAAGGGCTATAATTTGAACAATCTTGAAAGAGGTCCACTTGATGAAGCTTCACACCAAATATCAAAGATCTGGGCTTTGCGGTTTAAGAGAAGAAGATTTTTTAAAGATTTTCCCTGTATAAGCCTATGAAAACCAAAGGCCCCCGGGGCGGGAGCATTTTTGGCCCCAAGGCTATAATTTGAACAATCTTAGTAGAGTTTTACCAGGTAAAGCTTCACACCAAATATCAAAGATTTGGGCCTTGCGGTTTCAGGGAAGGAGATTTTTAAAGATTTTCCCTGTATAAGCCTATGTAAAACCAAAGGCCCTGTATAAGCCTATGTAATATCAAAGATCTGGGCCTTGCGGTTTCAGGGAAGAAGATTTTCCCTGTATAAGCCTATTTAAAACCAAAGGCCCCCGGGGCGGGGGCATTTTTGGCCCCAAGGCTATAATTTGAACAATCTTAGTAGAGGTCCACCAGGTAAAGCTTCACACAAAATATTAAAGACCTGGGCCTTGTGGTTTCAGAGAAGAAGATTTTTTAATGATTTTCCCTATATAAGCCTATGTAAAACCATAGGCCAGCGGGGCGGGGGCATTTTGGCCCCCAGTGCTATAATTTGAACAATCTTGGTAGAGGTCCACTAGATGAAGCTTCACACCAAATATCAAAGATCTGGGCCTTTCGGTTTCAGAGAAGAAGATTTTTAAAGATTTTCCCTGTATAAGCCTATGTAAAACCAAAGGCCCCCGGGGCGGGGGCATTTTTGGCCCAAAGGCTATAATTTGAACAATCTTTGTAGAGGTCCACCAGGTTAAGCTTCACACCAAATATTAAAGACCTGGGCCTTATGGTTTCAGAGAAGAAGATTTTTTAATGATTTTCCCTATATAAGCCTATATAAAACCATAGGCCCCCAGGGCGGCGGCATTTTGGCTCCAAGGGCTATAATTTGAACAATCTTGAAAGAGGTCCACTAGCTGAAGCTTCACACCAAATATCAAAGATCTGGGCTTTGCGGTTTAAGAGAAGAAGATTTTTTTAAAGATTTTCCCTGTATACGCCTATGAAAACCAAAGGCCCCCGAGGCGGGAGCATTTTTGGCCCCAAGGCTATAATTTGAACATTCTTAGTAGAGTTTTACCAGGTAAAGCTTCACACCAAATATTAAAGACCTGGGCCTTGTGGTTTCAGAGAAGAAGATTTTTAATGATTTTCCCTATATAAGCCGATGTAAAACCATAGGCCCCCGGGGCGGGGGCATTTTGGCCCCCAGTGCTATAATTTGAACAATCTTGGTAGAGGTCCACTAGATGAAGCTTCATACCAAATATCGAAGACCTGGGCCTTGCGGTTTCAGAGAAGAAGATTTTTAAAGTTTTCGTTTAAAAAATCTATTTTTAGCTCCTGTGACCTAGATGTGCAATGAACCGGAACCATTTGAACAACTTTGAAAGGGGGCCACCTAAGGATCATTCCTGTGAAGTTTTGTCAAAATCCGATCAGTGGTTTAGGAGGAGATGTCATTTGAAGAAAAAGTTTACGCACACACGCACGCACACACGCACGCACTGACGACGGACGAAAAGTGATCACAAAAGCTCACCTTGTCACTACGTGACAGGTGAGCTAAAAAAACAAACTTATACTCCCACTTTCCTGAAGAATCTTTGACGAAAAAATCGACATTGACCTATATGGAGAGAAAGCCAAATGAAAGAACAAATAAGCCAAGAAAGCCCATTGTTTTTCACACAATATAAGCCATCATTATTACATTGCAAACCATGTTTGAGGATTCGTGCTTTTGTAGTTCCTGATAAATCTTTGATTGGCCTATATGGAGAGAAAGACGAATGAAAGAACACATGAACAAATAAGCCGAGAAAGCCCAATGTCTCTTATACCATATAATCTAGTGGAAGCAAGGAATACACCATAGAACTGGAAAAGCCATCATTATTGCATTGCGTACAACGTCTGAGGCTTGTAGCTTTTGCAGTCCCAGAAAAATCTTAGCTTAACATTTGCCTTTATTTGCATTTGCCATTTGCCAGAAAAATGAAGAATAGAAGAACTAATTAACAAATAAGCCGAGAAAGCCCATAGTCTCTTACACAACATAAGCCATCATTATCGCATTGCACATCAAGTCTGAGGCTTCTAGCTTCTGCAGTTCCTGAGAAACCTTGAAGAAAAATTTAATATTGGCCTTTATGGAGAAAAAGAAGAATAATAAAAAAAAAATAAGCTAAGAAAGCCTATTGTCTCTTACACAATATAAGTCATCATAATACCAAGTTTGAAGCTTCTAGCTTTTGTAGTTCCTGAGAAATATTTGACGAAAAAATTTAACACTGGCCTACATGGGGAAAAAGAAGAACAGATGAACAAATAAGCAAAGAAAGCCCATTGTCTCATCATTATTGTATTGCATTATTGTTTGAGGCTTCTAGGTTTACAGTTCCCGAGAAATCTTTGACGAAAATTTAACTGAGAAAGAAGAATGAAAACAAAAAAAAAATAAAAAAAAAATAAAAATAAAAAATAAAAAAAAAAGCCGAGAATGTCCAATGTTTCTCACACATAATATAAGTCACCATTATTGCATTGTATACCAAGTTTGAGGCTTCTAGCTTTTACAGTTCCTGAGAAATCTTTGACAATAAACTTAATATTCGCCTGTATGGAGAGAAAGAAGAATGAAAGAAGATCAAATAAGTGGAGAAATCACATTGACCAATGAATGAAAAAAAAAATAATAAAAAATAAAACAAGAGGGCCCAGAGGGCCCTGGTTCGCTCACCTGATCCAATGTATAACAAGTGGGCCCCGGGCAGGGTCAATTTTGGCCCCAGGGCTATAATTTGAACAATCTTGGTAGAGGTCCACAAGATGAAGCTTCATATTGAATATGAAAGACCTGGGCTTTCTGGTTTCAGAGAAGAAGATTTTAAAGGTTTACCCTGCATATAGAAGTCTATGTAAAACAAGATTTTCCCTATACAAGTCTATGTTAAACCAAAGGGCCCTGGAGCAGGGACATTTTTAGCCCCAGGGCTATAATTTGAACAATCTTGTTAGAGGTCCACTAGCTGAAGCTTCATAACAAATATCAAAGACCTAAGCCTTGTGTTTCAGAGAAGATGATTTTTAAAGATTTTCCCTATATTAGTCTATGTAAAACCAAAGGGCCACATGGCGGAGGCATTTTTGGTCTCAGGGCTATAATTTGAACAATCTTTATAGAGGTCCACTAGCTGAAGCTTCATTTTGTTTGTTTGATTTGAGGTCTAACGTCCCCGTCAACACTGTAAAAGGTCATTTTGGAGACGTTGCTTCCAATTTTGTGGGATGAAATGACATCTCAAGCCCTGTCGCCCAATGAAACCAATAGGGTTTATTAGCATGGACGGTCCGCCTCGCACCGTGGTTCCTGGACAGGCTTAGATCCTCTAAGCGGTTTACCAGTACTAATGTGCGGACCAGATTAAGCTCTGCGTGGAAGCATCATGCAGCCCATATATTTCTTCAAGCCCCTATAGGCGGGGCTGAACTGAAGCTTCATAACAAATATCGAAGACCTTAGCCTTGTGGTTTCAAAGAAGAAGAATTTTCAAGATTTTCCCTATATACGTCTATGTAAAACCAAAGGGCTCCGGAGCGGGGGCATTTTCGGCCCCAGGGCTATAATTTGAACAATCTTGGTAGAGGTCCACAAGATGAAGATTCATACCAAATATCAAAGACCTGGGCCTTGCAGTTTCAGAGAAGAAGATTTTTCAAGATTTTCCCTATATAAGCCTATGTAAAACAAAAGGGCCCTGGTGCGGGGGCATTTTTGGCCCAAGCACTATAATTTGAATAATCTTGGTAGGGGTCCACTAGATAAAACTTCATACCAAATATCAAAGACCTGTGCCTTGCAGTTTCAGAGAAGAAGATTTTTAAACATTTTCCCTATATACGTCTATGTAAAACCAAAGGGCCCCCGTGCGGGGGCATTTTTGGCCCCAGCACTATAATTTGAACAATCTTGGTAGGGGTCCACTAGATGAAGCTTCATACCAAATATCAAAGACCTGGGCCTTGCGGTTTCAGAGAAGAAGATTTTTCAAGATTTTCCCTATATAAGCCCATGTAAAACCAAAGGGCCCCGGGCGGGGGCATTTTTAGCTCCAGCACTATAATTTGAACAATCTTGGTAGGGGTCCACTAGATGAAGCTTCATACCAAATATCAGAGACCTGGGCCTTGCGGTTTCAGAGAAGAAGATTTTTCAAGATTTTCCCTATATAAGCCCATGTAAAACCAAAGGGCCCCCGTGCGGGGGCATTTTTAGATCCAGCACTATAACTTGAACAATCTTGGTAGGGGTCCACTAGATAAAGCTTCATACCAAATATCAAAGACCTGGGCCTTGCGGTTTCAGAGAAGAAGATTTTTAAAGATTTTCCCCTATATATGTCTATGTAAAACCAAAGGGCCCCCGTGCGGGGGCATTTTCGGCCCCAGCACTATAATTTGAACAATCTTGGTAGGGGTCCACTAGATGAAGCTTCCTACCAAATATCAAAGACCTGGGCCTTGCGGTTTCAGAGAAGAAGATTTTTCAAGATTTTCCTTATATAAGCCCATGTAAAACCAAAGGGCCCCCGTGCGGGGGCATTTTTAGCTCCAGCACTATAATTTGAACAATCTTGGTAGGGGTCCACTAGATGAAGCTTCATACCAAATATCAAAGACCTGGGCCTTGCGGTTTCAGAGAAGAAGATTTTTAAAGATTTTCCCTATATAAGCCCATGTAAAACCAAAGGGCCCCCGTGCGGGGGCATTTTTGGCCCCAGCACTATAATTTCAACAATCTTGGTAGGGGTCCACTAGATGAAGCTTCATACCAAATATCAAAGACCTGGGCCTTGCGGTTTCAGAGAAGAAGATTTTTTAAGTTTGCAGTGAAAAAAATCTATTTTTGGCTACTGTGACCTATATGTGCAACGGACCGGAACCATTTGAACAACTTTGAAAGGGGACCACCTAAGGATCATTCCTGTGAAGTTTGGTCAAAATACGATCAGTGGTTTAGGAGGAGATGTCGTTTGAAGAAAAGTTTACGGACGGACGCACGCACGGACGCACGGACGCACGACGGACGACGGACAAAAAGTGATCCCAAAAGCTCACCTTGTCACTACGTGACAGGTGAGCTAAAAAAGCCGAAAATGTCCAATGTCTCTCACACACAATACAAGCCATCATCATTGCATAGTATACCAAGTTTGAGGCTTCTAGCTTTTGTTGTTCCTGAGAAATCTTTGAAGAAAAAAAAATAACATTGGCCTATATGGAGAGAAAGAAGAATGAAAGAACAGATGAACAAATAAGCGGATAATGCCCATTGTCTCTGACACACTACAAGTCGCGATGATTGCTTAGGATGCCAAGTTTTGGGCTTCTAGCTTCTACGGTTCTTGAGAAATCTTTGACGAAAAATTCAACATTCGCCTATATGGAGACAAAGGAGATTGTAAGAACAGATGAACAAATAAGCCGAGAAAGCCGATTGTCTCTTGCACAATACAAGTCATCATTGCAAAGTATTGCAAGTTTTAGAATTCTAGCTTTTGTAGTTCCTGAGAAATCTTTGACGAAAAATTTAAAATTGGCCTATATCGAGACAAAGAAGAAAGAAATATTGGATGAACAAATAAGCGGATAATGCCCATTACCCGATGACTGCTTAGTATGCCAAGTTTGAGGTTTCTAGCTTTCATGGGTTTTGAGAAATCAGATGTAAACTGGTATACCCCCCTCCCCGAACTGAACAGGAAATTAATTTATTTCCGTCCAACGAGAGCAATAAAAAAGACAAGAGGACCACGATGATCCTATATCGCTCGCCAGGTTGCATGTGTCCCGGTGTGTGTGTGTGTGTGTGTGGGGGGGGGGGGGGGTTGAAACTACCTACTAAATATCAAAGACCTGGGCTTCCTGTTAGCGTTAAGATTTTAAAGGGTTTTTCCTAATACGTCTATGTAAAGCAAGTAGGCCCCGGTGCAGGGTCATTTTTGGCACAAGGGCTATAATTTGAACAATCACGTTTGTTTGATTTGAGGTTAAACGTCCCCATCAACTCTGTATAGGTCATTTTGAGACGTTGCTTCCAATTGTGTGGGACTTTTAGCCGGCATTGAGATGAAATGACTTCTCAAGTCCTGTCGCTTAATGAAACCAAGAGGGTTTAAAAGCATGGACGATCCGACTCGCACCGATTTGCCTGGGAAGCGGTTTACCAGTACTGGTGGTTAACACCACAATCTCAACGAAAATTTAGGACAGCCAAAACTTAAGAGAACGAAAAAAACTGAATGGATACGGTTCAGAAGTAACTGCTCTTAATGAGTCCAAAAGAAACTAAATAACATATACAACAGGGCAACCGGCAAGTTAGCAGTACGCCATATCCCGCCGGTTCATTAAAGAGCAGATACATAAAAAAAACACTGACGCGCCACACCACAATTGGTGTTAAAAGAGACAAGTTTGTCAAAGTAACGGTAATCAATACTTAACATCACCATCCAATACCGGTTAACCCACAGGAGAGGGCGGAGCTAAGCGATTGTCAAAATCTACTGCTTCGCGCTCCATATTTAATATTGTTTGGACGTCACGGGTCATGTAAAAAATCAATCACCAGTTACCGTATATTCGCCGTGAGGAGCTTGGCAAGCAATGGAGACTCAGATCAGGCGCCACAGAACGCGGCGTCAAAGTACATCCAAAAAGCGCGGATTTTTAATGTCATAGGCTACTCTACATGTCATTCTATCGGCGTCTGATCGGGGTCTACACTGTTTACATAAAAAGTGGAATCTAGGGCTTGAACGAAAGTTTGGATCTCAGTCCGGGACTATTTTCCCTGCCTACACCCGGTGGCAGTCGGGGACGCTTCCATTTTGCGCCGTTCGCCTTTGTCGTCCGCTCGCGACTGCCGACGACTGTCCGGTCTGATTACATACATGTGCATACCTTTATCTATAATCTTGATTTAGGTTTGCTACGTCCTAGCGCTTATCATACTAGAGAAAATTACTATTACCTAATATTTTAAATTAACCCTGCTTTCACAAAACAACTTTGTACACAATGGTTCTAACGTGTATCCACGATCTGTGTCGGATATCAGTTTTTCATCGGAAAATATTCGTTCTTTTCGGCGGGAGGTTTGCAGTGTATTTGTATGGGCGTGTACTCGTAATGAATGTATCTGTTTACACCTGTGTATTGGCTGGTTAAGAGAGAGAGAGAGAGAGAGAGAGAGAGAGAGAGAGAGAGAGAGAGAGAGAGACGCATCTATAATATTTTATTACACTTACCACTCTGGAGTGAACATAATGTCACATTCATATTTTTCTTTAGCGTGTTGGCCACACGTCTGACTACACATGCTCGTGCAGAACATGCTTTGTAACGGCCCATTTATTTTTCACACGTTTCATGCTCTATGATTTTTTGAATGGAACATAGTTTACTGCATACGGACCAGTCTGAGCAAAACTTGCCGTTCTTGATAATAAAACCTAGCTTTGCATATAGTGCAGATCCAGACCAGATGGCTTCTGAGTCTGATCGGGATCTGCACTGTTTGAAATTACATAAGCTATCTGATTGGTTTAAAGTCAGGAAAGGGTGTGGTCGGATAAATAAAATAAATAATAATAATTTTTGTTTGTTTGATTTGAGGTTTAACGTCCCTGTCAACACTGTAAAGGTCATTTTGGAGACGTTGCTTCCAATTTTTTGTGTGACTTTTACCCGACATTGAGATGAAATGACATCTCAAGCCCTGTCGCCCAATGAAACCAATAGGGTCCATTAGCATGGACGGTCCGCCTCGCACCGCGGTTCCTGGACAGGCTTAGATCCTCTAAGCGGTTTACCAGTACTAGTGTGCGGGCCGGATTCAGCTCTGCGTGGAAGCATCATGCAGCCCATATATTTCTTCAAGCCCCTATGGGCGGGGGCTTTAAATAATAATAATAAATGATGAAATAATAAGTTTGTTACATGAAACAGTATGTTTGCACAACGTTTTGCTCCTCTTTATCCTATTGTATAACCCATCGCGACAACGCGCCTGTATGGTTTTGACCTCCTTGAACCCCACTTTTACACAGTAAAACTGGAGTTTACAGAGGGTAAACCTTATTTTTCTTGTTTCTGCTCTGGGGCTGGATTGGGGGTGCTCGTTAGAGCCGCATCGATAAGGCACCCGCGGTCTATGTTTTGGGCAGAGATTGGAAAATTGTTTCCAATTTCTTTTGTTCGGCGATAGGATTTGCAGTGTATTTGTATAGGCGTGTTTTCGCGATGCTGAGAGAAATAAATTTGATTTGATTTTTGTTGATTGACAAACTCGAAGCTCACAATGCCATAGATTCGGTGCTGTTTCAGCGTCGCGTGCTCAAAACAGAGAGAGAGAGAGAGAGAGAGAGAGAGAGAGAGAGAGAGAGAGAGAGAGAGAGAGAGAGAGAGAGTAAGTACTGATTTCATCTCGTAAAATTTAATGTTGCCCTCTGGTTGTTTTGTTTTGTTTGTGTTTTATTTATTTATTTATTTATTTTTTTTACTTATACTTTGCCGCCGAACGTTGCATATTTGTATCGCTCCTCTTGTTATTACTTTTATTTGTAATCAGAGTGAATAAAAGATTTGATTGGTTTGAATGTATTTTTTACACGAATCCTTGTAATTTATCCTCCTTGTGCAATTCCAATACATACAGAAATTGTCGGCCCCCGCCCATCGGGGCTCGAAGAAAGAGATGGGCTGCATGAGGCTTCCACGCAGACTACACAACTACTGGTAAAGCGCTTAAAGGATTTAAGCCTGCCCGTGCAAAGCGATGCGAGGCAGCCCGCCCATACTTATAAACCCTTTTGGTTTCATTGGGTGACAGGGCTTGAGATGTCATTTCATCTCAATGACGGGTAAAAGTCCCAAAATTTGGAAGCAACGTCTCCAAAATGACCTATACAGTGTTGAAGGGGGCGTTAAACCTCAAATCAAACAAACAAACAGAAATGGGCACAACAGGAAGCTCAGTTAAAAAGTGGCTTTAGTGTATATTTAACCCATAACAACCCCTACTTTTGCAAACAGAGATGAGGTCCTACACTGTTTGTTATGCAGCTTGTGAATGATGTTAAGAAAGTTTAATGTTTGGCAGTCAGCAATGGCTGTGGCTAAATTTATTTATTCAGCAGGATAAGGGTTAAGACCTGTTGGTTTTTCTGGGTTTCTTCTCTTTTTTACCGCCCATTTTTGTCCAGTTGTGAGGAAGGTTTCAAAATTTAAAAGGCTGGACCCATAATGTCTCCTGGGAGCACGCAAAAATCCGCCCAAATATTTACTAACCGTCGAGTCGAGCAATTAAGTGGCAAATATTTTTGAGACTTTGAGTGGAATGCATACACCTTCAGGGGAGGCAACTCCTTCAAGCGTATTTTAGTCTCCCATGTCAATAAGGGTCAACTCTTAAAGGAAAGAATTTGCTCCTGAGGAGCAAATTCTTTCCTTTTAGAGTATATCACTTTTTCGTGGGACAAAGCTTATAGAAAAGCAAACAGGAAGTTCCGAAAGTTGTCCCCTTTTGAAAAATGGTGGAAAATCTGCCAAGTCATTCCCCTCAGAATTCATGTCACCAATAACAGACTTTAATTGACCAATATTTCTGCGTTTCTGTTGACTGTTTGTTTACTTGATTTGAGGTTTAACATCCCCATTAACATTATTTAGGTCATTTTTGAGACATTACTTCTAGTTTTGTGTGAAATTTTACCCAACAGTTAGATAAAATGACATTTCAATCCCAGTGAAATGGTCCCAACTCGCCAGGGCAGGCTTAGGGACTTTATGGCTAAAGTTAACAGACATCTGAAGCGTTGCATGCTGTGCCAGTATTATAGGCTGTTGTGTTAGGCAGCACCATGAACATGTGTCTCGTAAGGATCCGAAAGACTTTGGGGCTTGAACCATATGTAATAGAATAACCGGGGTTTACAGAGGTACATCTTACTTTGCTTATTTCTGCTCATAATATAGATTGTGGGTACTCGTTAGAACCGCATCGATTAGGCGATACTAACGAGTATCCACAATCTATATTTTGAGCAGAAATAAGAAAAATTCGATGAGGCGATACGAGCATCCACAATCAATATTTTGAGCAGAAATACACACAACTGTACGTATAGGTCATTTTGGAGACGTTGCTTCCGACTTTGTGGGACTTTTACCCGACATTGTGATGAAATGACATCTCAAGCCCTGTCGCCACATCGAGGTTTTAACGAGTATCCACAATCTCTGTTTTGAGCAGACTATAGATTGTGGGTACTGCTAGTTAGAACCGCTTCGATGTTTTAACGAGTATCCACAATCTCCTTTTCAGCAGTATTGAAAATCGATTGCAACATAAAGTGACAGCGCTATTGTCCCGCCCACGCTTTTAACGTTCAAAGACGGTTGTCAATCATCGCAAATACCAGTTCAGAAGCACCGTTCAAAACGGTGCTACAAAGCTTTCGGCACGTATTTACGAAAGAGCATTAGGGCCAGGTATACTTTTTTTTCTTTTGATAGGTATCTCGAAATTTCGACTTAGTATCTCGAAATTTCGACTTAGTAACTCGAAATTTCGACTTATGAACTCGAAATTTCGACTTAGTATCTCTCGAAATTTCGACATAATAACTTGAAATTTCGACTTAGTATCTCGAAATTTCGACATAATAACTCGAAATTTCGACTTATTAACTCGAAATTTCGACTTAGTATCTCGAAATTTCGACTTAGTATCTCGAAATTTCGACTTAGTATCTCGAAATTTCGACATAATAACTCGAAATTTCGACTTAGTATCTCGAAATTTCGACATAATAACTCGAAATTTCGACTTATTAACTCGAAATTTCGACTTAATAACTCGAAATTTCGACTTAGTATCTCGAAATTTCGACTTACGAGATATTAAGTCCTATACGCACAGTTAATGTTAAACACCCCCGTTTCATTATACCCCAGCTTTGAAAACAAGTTTACATCAAGCAGATTATGCAAATTATGTGATAACATTGTGAGACTATGGTCATTATCGGCTTACTTGTATCGTGTAAACGCCAATGACCTTTCTCGGTGTATTTTGTCACATGTTCTTTCATTCTTCTATCTCTCTATATTGACCAATGTTAATTTTATAAAATATTTCTCAAGAACTATAAAACTAGAAGCCCAAAACATATGTATCATGTAAGAGTCAGAGGGTTTTCTGTCTCATCAGGACGTCGCGCATTCAATCCCGTTTCACGGGCCCGCCCATCGGGGCTTGAATAAATGGATAGGCTGCATAGTGCCTCAACGCAGAGCTGAATTCCGACCGCACACGAGTACTAGTAAATCGCTTAGAGGAGGTAAAGCGGTGCGAGTCGGACCGTCCATGCTTATAAACCCTATTGGTTTCATATTGGTTTCATAAGGCGACAGGGCGGCCTCCGCCCATCGGGGCTTGAAGAAATATATGGGCTGCATGAAACTTCCACGCAGAGCTGAATCCGACCCGCACACGAGTACTGGTAAACCGATTAGAGGATCTAAGCCTGCCCAGGCAAAGCGGTGCGCAAGAGTCGGACCGTCCATGCTTATAAACCCATTGGTTTCATTGGGCAACAGGGCATGAGATGTCATTTCATCTCAATGCCGGGTAAAAGTCCCACAAAATTGGAAGCAACGTCTCCAAAATGACCTTTACAGTGTTGACGGGGACGTTAAACCTCAAATCAAACAATTAGTGCGACATGGCTTGAGAAGTCATTTCATCACAACGTTGGGTAAACGTCCCACAAAAGTGGAAGCAACGTCTTCAAAATGACCTATACACACGGGGACGTTAAACCTCAAATCAAACAAACAAATTCAACCCCGTTTCAGTAAAATACAAACGGGCTAAAAGTCATATTTGACAGTTTTTTTCGGTAGCAAACTTTCACATCGTGTGCTGTAAAAATCAGTTATAGATCAAAGCACTGGCAGCACTGTCGATTGTCTTCGAGTGTGGATTTGAACATGTTTCGTTTATCCTTTAAATTCCTATACTATAAGCAAAATGTGTAGATTCTGATCAGACGCCGCACTTGGGTCGATTAATTATCAATTGACTAAAAGTTACTAACTACAGAAGCTTCCCGCCTTCTATTGACCTCGTGACTATCACTGACCATGTTCAAAATCCAGGTCGAGCTATTTATAGCAGCGCTATAGTCTTTCCTTGTGACGTCAGTGCCCCATGTAGACTTGGCCGGGGAACATGGATATTGCAAACAGTGTAGACCCTGATCAGACGCCGGAGAAGAGAGCTTCATTAAATAACCGGTACGTTCATGGTGTAGATGGTCAGCGATAGTCACGTGGACAACAGCAGGCGAGAAGCTTCTGTAGGTTGTTACTTTGGGTCGAATGAAAAAAAAAAATCGACCCAAACGATGGTAAACAATGCAACACGAACACCATGACTAACTTAACAAAGCAACAACCGGACAGAAAATGCGGTATCAGAATACGTTGCGTGTTCAAAATGTATCATTTTGACAGAGCAGCAGATTCCTAGACCCTTCGTTTCATCCCATCGGTCAGACGTCGAAATTGATGGCTGGTCAGCTCTAGCCGCGCGTGTGTGTGGTGGTGGGGGAAGGGGGTCGTGGGTGTGTTCAGTGTTCTGTATTCGACGCCCAAGAATCTCCCAAATATGTTCCAGGGGCTTCTAGCTAGCCAAGCTAATGTCTCAATTCCATAACGGCGGGGTCTAGCACACATGTCCAGTGGCAAATGATTCGTTCTCAAAATGAGGCATGACTTCTGGCGCTAAACATGCAAAAATATCCAAACTCCATATTTAAACCGTGATAATTAAGTTGTGGAAAGTTGGTTATGACATCTAAGGTCTTCTTTCAACTCTGAGTTGACCATAACAAGATTCCTGTTATGGCTAATCCCTATTCAGAGTTGAAAGTCACAGCGCAGATCAAAGAGTCAGTTTCGAGCTAGTATGTAGAAATTATAGTAAGTCGAAATTTCGAGATAGTAAGTCGAAAATTCGAGTTATTAAGTCGAAATTTCGAGTTATTAAGTCGAAATTTCGAGATAATAAGTCGAAAATTCGAGATATTAAGTCGAAATTTCGAGTTACTAAGTCGAAATTTCGAGATATTAAGTCGAAATTTCGAGTTATTAAGTCGAAATTTCGAGATAATAAGTCGAAATTTCGAGTTACTAAGTCGAAATTTCGAGATATTAAGTCGAAATTTCGAGTTATTAAGTCGAAATTTCGAGATACTAAGTCGAAATTTCGAGATACTAAGTCGAAATTTCGAGTTACTAAGTCGAAATTTCGAGATAGTAAGTCGAAATTTCGAGATAATAAGTCGAAAATTCGAGATACTAAGTCGAAATTTCGAGATACGAGTCAAAAAAATAAAAGTTAAAGTGGCCCTAATGCTCCTTCGTACGTATTTGATATTCGTCTCAAACAAGATCAAAAGTGCGTCTGAGAGAAGGCCTAGTGCTAACTTGCCGGTTGCGTTGTTGTAAGTTCAGACAGTTTAACTATGCAACACGAAACGGTAGAATTTTACAATTTTCTTCTTTCTTTAACAAGAAACAAAAATCAAACCAAAATCTTTTCTTCTTAAATAGGTAAAAGGCACCAATATCATTTAGACGCAAGGCCAACCAAAATGGGGTGGGGTAGCAATTTTTGTGAAGAAAGAAATAAAACACCAATGTAGAGGCAGCATTCGTGAGAATTTTCGGTACAAATTGATATCTAGAGGATCTTACACGAGTGGTCATTTCATATGAAATTTATGAAACGAGCCTTTGGAGAGTTTCATAAATTTCATATGAAATGACCACGAGTGTAAGATTCTGTTTATCATATGACCACATAAAATTGGATTTTATCGCCTTTAAATTTGGCAACTTTTTAAACAAAAATGCATGGTTGACATGGACGTCGTCATGACGTTACTTACTCCCGCCAAAGTGTTATTACACGTGTGATCATACGATTTTTATTATATGACGTTTTCCACTGCATATCAACGACGTCATATGATAAAATTAATTTCTATACTTACAGAATATCTTGTTCATATCTAAACAAGATACTGTATATCTAATTGGACATGTAAGCAAAAAGTTTCATAGTGGTAGGGGATGAATCAAACACTTGTCCTGAAAACAGATCAAGAGGCCCATGGGCCACTAAGCTAACTAGAAAATTGCGCCAAAGGGCCTGCACTCTGGTGTCCATATAGATAGAAAGAACTTTAAATGCTAGTGGTTTAGTGTCAGCCCATTCCTGGGGTTGGTCCCTCGCTTTGAGGTTGCTCAGCCATTCAGGAGAAAGGTCGACAAATGACCTTGACCTTTGGAATTGATTAATACATAAATCTTTAAGAAATGAAGTTGAAAAAAAAATGCGACAAGAACCGGACTCGAACCAGCGACCCCTTGCTTACCACGACTGAGCTATCCGGGCGCATGTTAAACATGTCTTTAACTTCGAAGTTGGTATGCGCATGCGTGAAATATGGCGGTTGTTTAAATTTCAATTGGGAAAGGGAAATATTTTTAAGGATGTAATCTTGGACTTTTTCTGAGGGAATATGTGATGAGGTACTTATTCTAGTTCCATATAATCTGGTCCGATCCATTCGGGGGTACTCAATGCGCAGCAAAACAGGAACTTGAATTGACGTCGATTATGTGTACCCCACCCCGCTTCATAAATATGTCGTCCTAGTTTATAAACTATATACATGGTGATGACAATTAAGCCTTGGGGTCATGTCGGATTATTTTCCAGTATACTGTTTGGAAAAAGTAAGGACCCTCACATAGCGGACAGTGGCTTGTTAATTAAAATAGTGGTATATTATGAGTTCAAAGCAAACTAAGTCGTCTCAGCGAAAAGAATCCAATTCTTCTACAACAGCTGCACCTTCCACCCCATGTACCCCATCTACTCAGGTGAAAAGGGTACTAACATCGCCCGACGACTTTCCTAAATATATTTATCGCCATTGTCTGAAACTGATACTGACAGTATGACTGATATGGAAGTAGCTGCAGGTGAGGCAGTCGTGCAGCCAGCTCTGAACATCAAACTTGAGGCAGATGATATTGCACAGATCTCTAACGCTCTTACAGAGCAATTTCATGCTGAAATGTCAGAAATGATAAAAGGCATTGTACACGGTGTTCTCAGTGGCCTAAATGAGAAGATTCAGTCCATAGAGAGGGAAAATACAGCTTTGAAAAAATGAATACAAAAATTTAAAGTTTAGACTTCAAAAGCTCGAATCAGATGTTGAAGGCGCAGAGCAGTACAGCCGGCGCAACTGTTTGAGAATATCAGGCATACCAGAAAAGGGTGGTGAGAATACAGATGATGTGATTCTCAAAATGGCAGGAGATATAAGTGCAGATATTTCTTTACATGAGATAGACAGAAGTCACCGTGTGGGCAGGCCAAAGGAAAACAAACCTCGCGATATCATTGTTAAATTGTCTACATTCAGAGTTCGTCAGAGGCTGTTTAAATCGCGCACAAATTTGAAAACAAACGGTTATGTTGGCGTTTTCATTAACGAGGATCTGACAAAATTCAGAAGTGGTCTGATGTACAGTGGTGGGAAACTAGTGAGGGAAAGGCGTATCTTAGGTTTGTTTGTTTGATTTGAGGTTTAACGTACCCGTCAAAGTAGAAGTAAAACAAAGATCAGGAATTGATACAATTAACTTATTCCACCCATAAAAGACAACAAAGGGAAAGAAATACAAACATTAAGCGACCAGACCATAATGGAAACCTAAACAAAGGAAGGCCATAAGGACAGTTACTTTCCCACAAAATGGCCATATGGCCATCCAAAACACTGTAAAGGTCATTTTGGAGACGTTGCTTCCAATTTTGTGGGACTTTTACCCGACGTTGAGATGAAATGACATCTCAAGCCCTGTCGCCCAATGAAACAAATATGGTTTATTAGCATGGACGGTCCGCCTCGCACCGCGGTTCCTGGACAGGCTTAGATCCTCTAACCGGTTTACCAGTACTAGTGTGCGGGCCGGATTCAGCTCTGCATCATGCAGCCCATGTATTTCTTTAAGCCCCGATGGGCGGGGGGCGTATCTTAGGTGCTTGAGTATGAGTTCAACAGCGATCTGATCCAGGAACTTGATTCCCTTAAATCCAAACTCGAAACGACGTCCACTGAGGATATGGAAGAACAATTGAACAACATGGGTAAAAGACTGACACACCGCAATAAGTTGATAAAAATTGCGGACCACAGCGAAGGAGGCTGGAATACAGTACATGAATATGAACGGGGCGATGTCGCAGATAATTCTGATGACGAAAAGAAAATTCGCAGGGCAGAGTCCCGAGCTGATAAAAGGAAACGACTTCTTCCTAGGCGTCAGGGGGACAACTCGAGGCAACAATCTGCTGAGCGCCAGTATCTTTTTCGTCCCTCCAACAGCGGAAAAGCGGAAACTGCTGTCTGCTGGAGGTGCGGGCAGACGGGACATTTCCGCAACAGATGCCCTAACAACGTCGCGCGGGTCATGCCTCACCCACCATACTGGACACAGTCTTACCATCTCCCAGCGGCCTACAACAGCGGCATACCAGTTGTGTGGGGATCAGGGGTCCAGAAGGTTCCTGAAACACAAGGAGTCCCAAAGCGGATCCAGTAAAACACATTCAGGAGAAAAAGACAGTTTCAAAAAAGATAAGTACTTTTATGAACATTTTTCTGATAATGAAATGGTTTTGAATGCATGTACAGAATATTCTAGTTCGGATGGCAGTGACATTCTAGTAAAAGGCAGATTGAAGCGTAACATAGACTTTTGGCAGAAGATTGGCGCATATGATAATATTTTTGACATTATTGGAAATGGCTACAAGTCGCCCTTCCTCGATATCCCACCCCAGCATGTTTTAACAATAATTGCTCTGCTTCTAAAAATAGAGCTTTTGTGAAAGAAGCTATTTTAGAGCTTCTGCATTCGGGCCGTATCAAGAAAGTTGATACTTTACCCCATGTGATAAACCCGTTATCAGTTTCAACCAATAGTTGAAAACAAAAGAAACGTCTCATTTTAGATCTTCGTTACATCAACCAATACCTCGTTAAACAAACACACAAATTAGATGATTGGAAAGTCTTGTTCCAATATGTAAAAAGAAGGTCATTTCTTTTCACCTTTGATATTTCTAATGCTTTCCACGGGATTGACATTTACGAAAATCATCAGACCTTTCTCGGCTTCGCTTTTGAAGTAAGGGAGAGGAAGAGATTTTTCATCTTTACAGTTTTAGCGTTCGGGCTTATGTTTACACTAGACTTTTTCGCCCATTGGTGAATCATTGGAGAGGTCAGGGAATAAAAATTGCAGTGTATCTGGATGACGGGGCAGGTTGTAACGACAGTTATGAACATTGTTTAAAGGAATCTCATATTGTTCGCAAAGATCTCAAGGTTTCTTTATTAATGATGAAAAATCGCGGTTTGAGCCTGTTCAAATTCGGCGATGGCTTGGTTTGATCTGGAGCTGTGAAACAGGGGTCTTACAGATTCCTGCGGAACGATTCATCAAAGTTGAAACTCTTATCTCAGATATTTATGACAGTTTATTCGAAGTAACGGCCAGAAAATTAGCTCGATTGGCAGGTATTATCATTTCTCTTTCGCCATCATTAAAAAATATTTCAAGGCTAATAGTAGTATACGGGCCACTTTGGCGCCAAGACAATAGATTGCGTAATAAACAAAGGACGAGAACAATAGATTACGTAATAAACAAAGGACGTGAGAGATGATAACAATGTATGACGTAATAAACAAAGGAGGTGAGAGATGATAGCCGGCAAAGGAGAAGATAACGAAATTACCCTAAATATCGGGGTGTGAGTTCGAGTAAATTACGCCGTAATTATCCTAAAGTTTGAGGCCTCGGGCGACGCGCGAAAGAAGTTCCTGCGGAATGGCGAGGTTTGCTGTTCCTGGTCAGGTCGGGGCGATCGGAGTCTTCACCTTTCGCTCGAGCGCTTCCATCCCGATATTTAGGGAGATACTACCCGATGGGGAACGATATTATTGACAATCGCCTTTAAACGGACAATGGAAGAGCGCTGGAAGAGAGCGTTTTGATCATCAGTTATCTATTCAATTTCTAAAGGCGTGAGAAACGTTGAATGGACTGCGCCCCGGGAAAAAAGTTTTTATCAAACATGTTTGTTTGATTTGAGGATTAACGTCCCCGTCAACACAATTTAGGTCATTTTGGAGACGTTGCTTCCAATGTTGTGGGACTTTTACCCCGACATTGAGATGAAATGACATCTCAATCCCTGTCGCCTAATAAAAACAATAGGGTTTATATGCATGACCGGGCCGACTCGCAGCTCTAAGCCCCGATGGGCGGGGGCGGATCAATCATTTTGCCCCGTTTTCAACATAGAAATATTTTTACCAAAACAAAATAGATTTAATGCGTCTGCGCGGAGTGACGGGACTGCTCGGATTTTAAGTCTTTGACCGTTCGCGTATCAAGATCGTATTCTACTGTTCCGACCTTCTACACGCGCAGTAACGAAGAGCCTTCGCCGTTCGTATACGCATTAAGTACGGTTTTCTCTTATGCCGGCTGTTTTTAAACGACATCGGACGTTCTACCCAGAAGCCTCCGTGGTTCAGTGGTTAAGCTACTCGCCTTGTAAACCAGGGTTCGCAGGATCGATCCCGGGCTTCTCCAGATTTTCGGATGAGTCTTTAAACCGAGGTCCCGTCTCCGTATGACCTTAGCTGGTGGTGGGACGTAAAACTCAAACACTCACTCACTCACTCGGACCTACGATTTTGCATACGCACACAGAGAAACGAAGAATGGACTGCGCCCCGGGAAAAAAAGTAAAAGTAGTACGCAAAAGGGGAAAGAACAACAAAATGATAAACGGATGATGATTAGCGTTATTATCCTAAAAATGTTAGTGAAAGAAAAAAAAAACGATGACGCGACGTTGTTGCAACGTTGTATACCACGGCGTCGAATAAGCATGTGCGTGTGTACGCGCTTGTCCGTTTTATGTCCAACCAACGACTAAGGGCATAGCGGAGACGGGGTGACATATAAAGCTTGTCCGGAGCGTACCTCTGATAGTTTTAAAGGTAATTTAGTGAAAACTCAATACACCGATGGGGGGCTATGAGAGAAATCGCGGAATGCAATAAACATAACCCTGCTAACACTATTAACGGAGTTACTGCCCATCTTAATGTGGTAGTCTCTTGGCAATAATTGCAGTTGCAGTTTTCTGTAGGACGATTTCTGCACATTAACCTCCCTTGAATTTCTATAAATAATTGTTCTATTTGACTGGAAAAGGGATATATCCATAACTAATTGATATGGTATGAAAATATGATTCATACGGTGGAATTTTCTTATAATATCCTTTTATGAGAATGTCTTATTTTTTTATGAATTTCTTTGTTGCATGAAAACTAAAACCTCTCTAAAAGATGTATTGTTATGCCCACCTTGCTGATTTAATCGCTGTATATATCTACTCTCTGACCAGTTATTTATCAGACGGGCTTTGTAATAAAGCAACCCTCTCTATTGATCCCGATAGTGGAACAATTCCCTTATTAGGTGGGCACACACATATTTGAATGTCACACCATCTTGAACCCGACTGAGGTTCATACCCCCGCAGAATTACTTTGAAATGAAATATTAAAGCTTAGGCTTATTTGATATATTTTCATATTCATTAAATGTTGAAATAGTACTTTATCATTTCTCAGTCCTGACCCCGTATCACCACATCCAGAGAAACGAACCTGGGATCATAATGGCAGCTGTCCTGTCCACATGTTCGTCTGTCCGTCGTCCGCCACCGTTTCAGCTAGCAAAACCTTGCTGAACTGGTGACGCGACTGTCTTACCAAGCCCGATCAGTCCGGCCTACTACAATTTGGTGCCGTGACCAGGATGTGGTTAACGCAGGGAGTTCGGTGATCTGATTTTATCATTTAATTTTCATTTCTGTAAAAAAAAAAAAAATGATGATAACAAGAATATGCTAAAAAGTGCTTTCATTCAGAGCAAGTCTAGTTGGACAACTTAGGCTTAAACCAATGTGTTAAAAAATCAAAGGCTTGAAACTCCTGAAAGTAAAAATATTACAGCTAACTGACTTTAAACCCTAAAGAAAAGCTAACTTAGTTTGATTGGTGTAGGATTGTAAGCTAAATCATATGAATGATAAATTACCACCCTTATCAAACTTTAACAATATATATTAAATAACAGGTTGGCGGACTTCAGGATAAATAAACAGCTTCACATACATAAATAAATAAACGCACTAAGATTAAGCAGTGAAACATATTCAGTTGTGAGGTACGGCATATAAACATGGAAGAAACTATAAGAAAAACAATAAAATTTTCTGAAGGCAGTAACTTGTCAAATCCATCACCTGCAAGGTCCAGTCCAGCATTAAGACTTTCTGGAGATTATTCAGAATATATGGCTAACCTTTTTGGTGAATCAGAAATAAACCCTATCGGTTTCTCGACCCCAGGACCGGGGGTCACTATAGAAGGTCCTCTCAGTGGGGGTTCATATCAAAGTACGCAATCGTCAAGGGTTATTAATATCAGTCTACAGTTAGATCTTTCTGCTGAAACATTAATGATGTTGAATGAAACACCCCAAGCTCAAACGCCAAGGGGAATAACTCCTGACGCAGGGGGACTGAATAATACTCTACAGCTGGATCTTTCAGCTGGCACAATGAGACAATTACATGAAACTTATCCAGTTCTAACTAGCAAAGTAGGAAGTCCTGAGATAGGGTCTAATATGCACCAATTATCTTCTCCTGTTTTAAAAGGAGGGACAAATTCCATTAGTGCAGGTGAAGTAAGGTCTATAAATCCAGGCCTACCGGAAACATACACCCCTGTTTCAAGAAAAATAACACATGTTACAAATCAAGCAGAATTTTCTACTGGTCATGACCCAGCAATTCAGCTTACAGGGGGCCAGGTTTATCAACCATTAATCAGCCCACAACCATTAATTGCGACAAGCTTGCACCAGGGCACCGCTGATACTTTGCTACAGCCATGCTCTGTGGCACAGAATGTTAGTGTACCACAAATGAGTAGTAACAGGTTAAGCCAAGGTAATATATCTTTAAACATAGGACAGAATCCAAGCAATAATTGCCAGCAATATAATGGCGAACTAATGACACAAGCAGAAAATATTTCTGGCACCTGCTCTAATGCACCTTGTATAGGGACACAATTTATTGACATGCCCATCAGTATCCGTCCTACTGAAAATCAAACAGAGACTACACCTATACTACAGGGTTCCACAAATCAAATATATACAACACCAAACGTACAGGGAAAATATTTTCAAAATGCTAGTGATTATGCATCACTGCAATGGCAGCAAGATCAGCTGCAAAAACAGTTAGCACAACAATTAATTAAAGATCAAGAAGAAAAACTGATGAAACAACAACAGCAACTTAAGGAAATATTTCAACAACAGCAACAACAATGGCAGCAGCTTCAGCAACAAAAGTATGCAATGTTTAGTGCTAAGAATGACCAATCTGAAGTTATCCCACAAAGACTTCCCCAGCAGCAATCACATTACAAACAACCTGTGCATGCTTATGAGAAACAGGTTGATGAAAATAATTCTAAGCTCCACAATAGACAATCAGGAAGTATTTATGCAATTGGCTTTGGTAATCATTTAATCCAAACGCAGTCACTTCCGCTATATGCAAATCATTCTAGTACATATATGCCTGCAACCACTGTTCCAAATGTAAGCTTACAACAGGAGATGAAGGCATGGCAAAATGCTGATCATATAAATAAGGGATCACAGTACCGTACGCCAGTTCCGGGCAATTATGCAAACATAAATCGGCTGTCACATCAAACGCAAATACAGTCACCAGCTAACACAGAGCCTGTAGGCTTGCCATTTCATTTAAGTGAGAAAAACATACCTTCAGTTATGCCTAGAGAACCACCTGTAAGTCAAGAGCAAATGTGCAATTTACAAGACACTTGCCAGCTACAAAACATTCGTATGAATCACACGACAAATACCGAACAACAACATCCACAAATAACATCTCACACACATAGAAAAGAAATACAGCCTGATAATTTTGACGGTAGTGATAAAACTGAGTGGCCCGATTATATTATTCATTTTGAGCAATGTGCTGCGTGGAACCAATGGGCCGATGCTCAAAAGGCACCAATGTTAGCCATCCATTTAAGAGGCGAGGCACAACTGTTGCTTAGTAGTTTAACTCAGGCTCAACTTACTGACTATAACAGATTAAAATCTATTTTGTCAGATAGGTATGATCCAAGAGAAAAAGAAGTAACATATAGGTGTCAATTTAGACATTATAGGAGAGAAAAGGGAGTCTCTGTATCTGACTTTGGATATAGTTTAAGCAAACTAGCACAGAAAGCATACCCTAACCTAACTATGGCACAACTAGAGGTCCATGTAATAGATCAGTTCATTAACGGGCTTGGGCATCATGACTTGCAAAAGCATGTTCAATTTAGACATCCTCAAAGCCTGCATCAAGCTATAGGGTTAGCGACAGAGTATGAAGCTCTTGAAGGTACTATTGACCGTGTAAGGAAACCATCAAATGAACTAACTACAGTAGCACCAATATTAAAATACAAATGATACTGAAAATAAGGAAGCAACATGCATAACTTTAGAGCAAATCAGCAAATTAATTGACAAGAAGTTAAGTACAATTTTGCCAAATAAATACAAGAGAGATAATAGCTCAGTTAGGCAAACAGACATATCTGCCCCACGTCAGAGAGAACGCAGTATTGAACGAACGTTTGAGCCTAAATCACCTACTAAAAGCCCAAACAGATCACGTAGGAACCTATAATGCGCTTACTGCAAGCGCACAAATCACACAATCGATGAATGTTACTCTCGCCAGAGGAAAAATAGGAATGTAAATGAAAAAGATAAAGATGAAAAATCTTCTTATGTAATTACACCACAAGATGAAACCAATAGCAGAATCATACCGACAATTACCATCACGCCTGCTGTTGACATTGTATCAGCAGACGAGACAAATAGAGATTACCAAACAATTTCAAATAAACATATCACAGAAAATGTCAAAAAATGAAAATGCCCCAGTAGGACAAAAGAAATCAAGTAGTGACAATGATCCCACTTCTGTATCTAATCTTCAAAATGATTCTGAAGAAATTAGAGTCAATACGTCTGTCAGTACTTGTTTATACCTGCAGGCTAATGCATTTAATCAAAATAGTAAGTTCTTGCTTGATACGGGTTCACCGTATTCTATATTGTCCAAAGAAATATTTGACAGATTACAGGGGGAAGAACAAATTCCTTTGAACTCAGACAGTCCTAAATTAAAAGCTGCAGATGGAAGTTTAATTAAGACGAGTGGAAAACTAGTGGTACCACTTCAAATAAATGATAAATTATTCAGTCAGGAGTTCATCGTTGCCAAAATACATGGCATTGATGGCATTGTGGGAATGGATTTTCTTTGTCATTATGACGGGAAAATAAGCATAAGAAAGCAGCATCTTAAAACAAATAAAGGAAAAGTGAAGTTATTTAAACAAAACTCTGATACGTGTCTATATTGAATCTAAGTGATGAATCAGTTAAAGTAAATCAGCATTCTGTGATAGGTGTATTACAGGAAGCTGAAGAGATCTACAAGACAAATAAAAGTGAATGTCCCAACGAAAATAAAAATCAACCTGTTCCAACACATTTACAGTCACTGATTCAAAATGCATCTGATAAGTTAACACCCAATGAAAAGCAGAGTTTAACTCGAGTGATAAATCAGTATCAAGACATTTTCATGGAACCACAAGGAAAACTAAGTCAAACTGATGTAACAGAACATGAAATTAAAACAGGCAGTGCAGAACCAATAAAAATTCCACCACGGAGAATTCCAATATTTAAACGACAGTTAGTTGATCAAGAACTTGACAAAATGCTCGAACAAGGCACCGTTGAACCAAGTGATAGTCCTTGGTCGGCACCCATTTGTCTGGTAAAACAAAAAGATGGTTCATGTCGCTTTTGCATTGATTTTCGAAAACTTAATTCTGTCACTTTAAAGGATGCATATCCTCTTCCAAGAATTGATGACACACTAGAATCACTGTCAGGATCTCTGTGGTTCAGTACATTAGATCTAGCTAGCGGATACTAGCAAATAAGAATGTCAAAAACCAGTAAATCCAAAACAGCGTTTGTGGTGCCTCACCGAGGCTTATTCCACTTCAATGTTATGCCATTTGGGCTTACGAACGCTCCGGCATCATTTCAAAGACTAATGGAAAAGGTCCTTCTTAATCTAACCCCAAACAAATGCCTATGCTACATTGATGACATTATAATTGTGGGAAAAACCTTTCAAGAGGCCCTAGAAAATCTAAAACTAGTATTTCATAGATTAAGAGAGGCAAATCTTAAACTTAAGCCTAAGAAATGTTCCCTCTTCCAAACACAAGTGACATATTTAGGGCATGTTGTGTCAGAAGATGGCATAGCCTGTGACCCTTCAAAAATTGAGGCAATAGAAAATTGGCCTACGCCGACAAACAAAACTGAGGTTCGGTCTGCATTAGGACTTATAGGCTACTATCGAAAGTTTATTCCCCAGTTCGCAGAGACCGCTAAACCGCTCACCCGTCTGACTCGTAAAAATGTGAAATTTGCCTGGGATAGCGAATGTGAGAAGGCTTTCTTAAATCTCAAAAGTGCACTTACCCTGCACCGGTACTTTCTTTTCCGAAAGAAGAAGGTATCTTTATATTAGATACCGATGCCAGTTTATGGGGAATAGGCGGAGTACTAACTCAAGAACAAGATGGAACCGAGAGAGTGATAGCATATGCTAGTAAAACACTCAACCCCGCACAGCAAAACTACTGCACTACTAAACGGGAATTGCTTGCAGTAGTAACATTTATGCGTCATTTTAAACATTACCTCATAGGTAGGAAGTTTATTATCCGAACTGATCACGCCCCTCTCGTGTGGTTGAAAAATTTCAAGGAACCAGAGGGCTTGATGGCCAGATGGATAAGTATTATTGAAACATTCGATTATGACTTGAGATACAGACCTGGAAGACAACACCAGAACGCGGATGCGTTATCAAGAAAATCAAAGAGAAAGTGTCCAAATCATTCTTGCCACGACTGTTTCCCTTCGGTAGAGTCAGATAAGGTTTTAGGAAAGGACAAAGATGGTGAGCCCGATGTGAAGTATTCGGTCAAAGTGACCGATCCGGTTCAGGTTACATATGGTACCTTTTTGCCGCTTAACAGCTCATCTAGTCCCGCGCCGGGGCACAGAGATAAGAAACCAGTATCACATAGTGGTACAGGTGAGACCCAGGGCACAGATTGGCCCTTCTCGTCACTTATCAGCCCAATTATTGATACCCCCAATGTCGTTGGCTTGAATGAACCAAACTGGATACCTTCATGGACTCCAGAAGAACTTCAACAAATGCAAAGAGAAGACAAATCAGTGAAGCTGATACTGGAATACAAGCTACAGAATGACAACAGACCAGACCTCCCTGAGGAAGCCAAAACAGACAAAACTGTTAAAGCATTATGGTACCAGTGGGAAAGTTTGTGCGTCAAGAATTGTCTCTTGTACCGAGAGTGGTTCGACAGTCTAGGTTGTTCTATATATCAGTTGGTCACGCCGGATGTTATACAGAAAGTCATCTTCGACCATCTACATTCACACGTAACAGCTGGTCATTTGGGAAGAGATAGGACCCTGGAAAGTATTAGACGTCGTTTCTATTGGCCCGGTGTGAAAGAAGATGTCGAAAGATGGATCAAATCCTGCGATACTTGCGCACGCGTTAAACCAGGTCCAGGTCGTGGAAAGGCTGCACTACAACAATTTAAAGTTAGTGCTATCACGCAATGCGTCGCGATAGATATATTCCGTCCGTTACCGATCTCAGAAAATGGGAATGAATACATTATCGTATTAGGAGAATATTTTTCAAAATGGGTGGAAGCTTGGGCAGTGCCCAATCACACTGCCCAGACCGTAGCAGATAAACTCGTATGCGAATTCTTCACAAAGTACGGATGTCCTCAACAGATACATACTGACCAAGGTAGAGAATTTCAATCAGAATTATTTCGGATTTTATGCAAAAAGTTTGGGATAAAACAAACTAGGACTGCCCCTTATCGACCAAATTCTGATGGCTTAGTTGAAAGATTCAATAGAACACTAAAACAGATGCTGAGATCATTTGCAGTCGAAAATCCGCAGAACTGGGATGATTACCTCCCGTACATTCTTATGGCATACCGAGCAACTCAAAACAAAAGCACTGGCTGCACGCCAAATTTAGTTTTCTTAAATAGAGAGATTTCTTGCCCTCTTGATTTGATGATCGGTCCGCCTCCAAATACAATTGATGAGACATGTCCCGTACACTATATAGAATGGGTTAAATCAGCAATGGCTATAACCAATGACTTCGTCTTCCGAAATATAGGCCAAGCAGCAAAAAGGCAAAAATCTGATTACGATCAAGGTTTAAAACTGAGACACTATAAAAAAGGGGACTGGGTTTGGCGTTTCTATCCGCCTACAGCAAATCAAAAATTAAATCAAGGATGGACAGGCCCATATCTAGTCCTCAAATGTATGTCAAAGACCAATTACCTCATTCAAAGAGGTCCTGAAAAAACAGTCATAAATGTCCATGTTGACGATATAAAACCATATGAAGGGGAATTAACTCCAACTAATTGGTTAAATGAATTTGAACAGACTGAAACAAATGTAAGTCAGGATAAAAATCATTCAGAAACAAATGAATATACAGACTTGTCTGATATTCAGAGTAGTGACATATCATCACATGAAATCCAGTCACATGAGCATACTGATCCATTTGATTCACAAGAGTATTAGATGACTCGGAAGATAACCAGAGCACAATTAATGCAGATAATGGCATATCATGTACAGACTTAAATATCCGTACTAATAGCGGTCAAAAAGGGAATCAAAATGAAGTCCCCAACAATGAAAGTATGAGAGAAACATTAGTTTCAGAGTCAGACATTGGTACTCAAAATGAAAATTGCAGGGTACAAAACAAAGTCAGGCAAAATAAAATGCCCGTTATACGTTCTCGCAGAGATCGTCCAATTAAACCAAAAGAAATTTGGTCCCCACCATAAACAAACATTTAAATGAGCCTAAAAGTGTCAATAAAAATTTAAAGTAATTTTATTTGACAAGCAAAACCTGTATATAAATATGAAAAATGTAAATATAATTCTAAAAATATACAAAATCTAAACTATTTATAATGTGTAATAAATATATTTATTTATATATACAAAATAATGTGTTCAAAATAGTAAAAGTATCAAAATTTAAAAGAGCACATCACCCTAAAAAAAAAAAACAAAAAAACATTATAAAATATCCATGTTATGTAAAGTACTGAGAGAAATTTAAAACTCTATAAGTAGTAAAGTGTGTCCCACAAAACAAATGTATGCTGACTAAAATGAAGAAATGTTGTGTGAAACATCCTACAAAGAAAAATGAAGACATTTTCATCATTATCATCAGACATCTCCATCGTCACTTCCATCCGCATCAGTGTGCTCACTACAGTGAATCTGTACGGATATATTTGAACTTTTCAGATCATGGCTGATGTTAACCTTGAGGTTTCAGAAAATGAAAGAGACACTTTCCAGTATGAAAATCGACCCGTATGGCCGAGAGACCCGTATGGCCGAGAGTACCTTCGCCCTGTCCAGTGCCTACCTGTGAACGATCACTTTTGTATAAAAATTTTAAAGACTTTATTACACACTGGAAGAAAATTCATGCTGAACAAAAGAAAGTGTTAGTGTGTTCGTGCGGAAAACTGTTTTCTACGAGGGATCACCAAAAGAGTCACCTTAAGGGTGCTCCAAATCACATTGCTGTAAACCCAAGGACTTTGCCTAATCCAAATTTTTTATCCCCGGGAGATGTACTTCCCTACCAATACGGTACTAGTGAGGATCGGCAAAATATGAAGGACTTGCAAAAACATATCGCCAGTCAAAAGAGAAAGGCAGAAGCAGATAGTTTTATTGAAGAACGTAGACTTCTGTGTTCGACGTCAAGAAGCAACATTTGTAGGGACGAAAGAGTTTTACCAAGATACGGGGGACTTGTGAAAGACACAAATCTGTGGGATGGACCTGAACGCATGAAGCGTACAAAATACAATTAATGGATTGTGCAGTGAATTTTCAGTCACAACTATATTTATTGTGATTCTCTAAAGAGATGAGACAATAAATACATTAAGGAATAACTTCCTTTCAAATCATCATTGATGACATCAGTTAGAGAGATTTTCAATAAATGCAACCGATGTAAAATATATTTTATGTCTGTCATAAAATATATTTTGTTAAAGGATGGAGGAGTGTGGTAGTCTCTTGGCAATAATTGCAGTTGCAGTTTTCTGTCGGACGATTTCTGCACATTAACCTCCCTTGAATTTCTATAAATAATTGTTCTATTTGACTGGAAAAGGGATATATCCATAACTAATTGATATGGTATGAAAATATGATTCATACGGTGGAATTTTCTTATAATATCCTTTTATGAGAATGTCTTATTTTTTTATGAATTTCTTTGTTGCATGAAAACTAAAACCTCTCTAAAAGATGTATTGTTATGCCCACCTTGCTGATTTAATCGGTGTATATATCTACTCTCTGACCAGTTATTTATCAGACGGGCTTTACTCAACTCATTTTTGATTTTTATTTGTAATAAAGCAACCCTCTCTATTGATCCCGATAGTGGAACAATTCCCTTATTAGGTGGGCACACACATATTTGAAAGTCACACCATCTTGAACCCGACTGAGGTTCATACCCCCGCAGAATTACTTTGAAATGAAATATTAAAGCTTAGGCTTATTTGATATATTTTCATATTCATTAAATGTTGAAATAGTACTATCCGAAACTACGTAGTATGACCCATCTTCGTTCTTATGAATGTTTTCATTGCTCTTAAAGGAACTCATTTTTGATTTTTATTTGCCTTCACTGCAGCTGGTGTTGTGCCGTGTGGCGGCCGTAAAACGTCTCCCCGTACATCAACCATAGTGTAGTTTATATTTTACTTTTGGTCCTTTGAGATCAGCGTGAATATTCTGAGAAATCAGAAATAAATTATTGGTTTAGACTCATATTCTAGACAGGTTTTTAATTTTTTGGACCCCAATTTGATTTATATCAGTCTTTGTATCGACTGCCTATTCGAAATTTGCAAAATTACAGTATGTTTCCTCTGGCTTTCTTTCCCGGATCATTACAGGGTCACTGATGAGGCTTTATTAGCCGAAACTACGTAGTAGGACCCATCTTCGTTCTTATGAATGTTTTCATTGCTCTTAAAGGAACTCATTTTTGATTTTTATTTATTATTTCTCAGTCCTGACCCCGTATCACCACATCCAGAGAAACGAACCTGGGATCATAATGGCAGCTGTCCTGTCCACATGTTCGTCTGTCCGTCGTCCGTCGTCCGCCACCGTTTCAGCTAGCAAAACCTTGCTGAACTGGTGACGCGACTGTCTTACCAAGCCCGATCAGTCCGGCCTACTACATTAAACAGGACCCCCACACAGTATTGTGGGTGCCCTATAGAAATCACCGAGTCAGTCAGTTTGTCGCATCTAAACCAAAATATTTATCGGTCATAACTTCAAAAGTATTTACCCTACGCTCACGAAACTTCGCATACATACCATCACAAGACCCTACATTCTGACAAACGGTCATAACTGTATTGATTTTGGGTGCGCGTTTGTCAGGCCAAAACCAAACGACTTAAACTCGGTCATAACTTCGAAAGGATTTGTCCTGCTGTCACGAAACTTCACACACACATACTTACCATCACAACGGCCCCCCGCCCATAGGGGCTCGAAAAAATATATGGGCTGCACGTCGCTTCCACGCAGAGTTGGATCCGGCCCGCACACTAGTACTTGTAAACCGCTTAGAGGGTCTAAGCCTGTCCAAGCAAAGCGGTGCGAGTCTGTCAGTTCGCGCTGTGGTTGCGGCTCATTTGCTTTGCACTTATGAGTGCTCCGCCGACGCAACACATCGGTGATAGTCAAGTCTAAACTTAGGCTTATGTAACCCTAATCCCTAACCCTAGCCCTAACCCTAACCCTAACTCCAATATACACTAATCATAATTTCTCTTGCAGGTACACGGGGATCCTTGACGGGGAATCCCACCATACCTCATGTAGAACACCTACCGAGAAGTCATCAGCTGGGTGCCCAGAAGGCTGCCTCGTTGAGGCTCCCTTGGGGACACCCTCCTGATGAAACCCGGAAATATGCGAAGCGAAGACAGCATGGCTGTCAGAACGGAGCATACACTTCTGGAATAGGTCAAATACGGAACAATTTAATAGGCGGGGCAACGGTAAAGACCAAATTTGATAGGGATTTGGACACAGGAAGACCCTTAAAAAAGCCTTTTAGACCAAATGAAATCAAAATGAAATAAAAGCGAAATTGCACACTGGCTGGTTAGCCGCATACTCGCCTTTGCCAAACTACACAACTTTACACTACTAAGAAGTCACACCTATGCGTAAACATTATAAGCCTAACCACATTGATCCTGAACAAAAGAGGGATACAACATTACCACACACAATCAGAATTATTCGATACTGCATTACAACCAATATACTCCTACTGTGATATCTTCCTTCACGTAGGATGAGATAATGATATGCAAACATGGCGGTCCGGTCCCAATTGACCCACTTAAGATTTTATAAGAGCTCGACATCCTACGTCGACGAAAGCATCACCTTTTCATAGACTACAAAAGCTAAGAACCAAAATAGGATTGACCTCCTTTCGCATCCTCCGCGATAGAGGTCACTCAAAATAGGATTGACCTCCTTTCGCATCCTCCGCGATAGAGGTCACTCACTGCACACTGATTGGCTGGATTAACCACAAACTAAGAGAAAAGCAACAACCAAAACCCCAAAGCATGACACCCCAACACAACGCAGTTAGGGGCCAGTAGTACATGATAATACCAAGATTACCCTCGTAGAGACCTGGGGGGGGGGGGGGGGTAGACATAATGCATAGGAGTGTCTTCAGAGTGGTAGAGCACGGGTACTAGGACATTTTGCAATAGCCGAAATTGGCTGGTCTAATAGTAACCCTTCCTGGCTCACTTTAGGCCGCCGTTCAAAATTCAAAATTACATGCATTATCACCCTTTAACAAGCACCGTGTCCATAGGCGTTTTCTCTACCATGGCAGGGGTGGGGGTAGAGACTAATGGAAGCCAAAACCGATAATGCATGAGCAGCTTTTTTCCCCGGTCAGACAAAGGGCTGTGTAATGACACATTTTGCAGCCGGAATTGGCAACGTGTCACCACATTCTAGAGCCCGACCATTGGTCTGCATCTGCATTCAAAATTCATACCCCGCCAGAGGACTGCCAATTTTACAGGACAAACGCTTAACATTGGGTGCGTTCTGTGCCTACATGACATCTTGAGCGGGGAATGTGGGAGGTGGGATTGACCTACTTCTAACATCCTCCGCGAAAGAAGTCACCTAACTCCCAATCGGCTAGCTGATAACTGTCAAGCAGACAGGAGTCAGCATATTGGCAGCCTAGGGAAAGGAGCAGTACCTACAACTAATCCCAGATGGCGAACTGGGGGTAGCCCCTATGTGCCCTTGGCGCCCGGTTACCTTAAAAACAACAGTCAGTCACATTAGAGCGTCTTTAATTTTAACTGTTCATTAGCCCTTTCTACCCTGCTGGCTCGACGTTAATGGGAAGGTAGACTCGGGTCCTGACGATATTTAACAGGTCTACCCACAAACCTACGCTAATTTTCCCGAATCACAATAAGCGTGACTGTTATAGATCGGGAATACAAAAACGTCGGACTGGGATATATCACGTTAACAAGCCCATATAATGAACTTCCCGGTAAACCCCACTTTATAAAGAGAAAAGTGGGGTTTGCAGGGGTGTACAATATCTTAATATTGTTCTTTGTTCTGTCTAATACCACTGATTGTGGGTACTCGCTGATAACCTATGCTCAAGCGGTTCCGTTTTGAGCAGAAACATTCATTCAGGTGGTTCCGTAACGAAAACCCATAATCTGTGCTGATGAGTTTATAATGAATACTCGCAATCTATGTTTTAAGTAGAAATAAGAAAAATGTCACAAATCATGAAAGATTGTTTTATATCATACAGCGTATTACCCGGCTACACTTACTGAACAGTTTCCTGTGATACTGATTGATAATGATCTAGGTCTAATTTATTAACGCAAAATTTTATGCCGCATCGATATTTTTTTTGCACCAGTAATACCGGCCCGATAGCTCAGTTGGTAGAGGGTCCGCTCCGGGGAACGGGAGGTCACGGGTTCGATCCCGGGCCGCGACATACCAAAGTCGTTAACAATGGTACTAGCTGCTCCTCGCTTGGCACTCAGATTTACGGGGTAGAGCTAGGACTGGTCGACCCAGTGTCAGGATAATGTGACTGGGTGTGGTATCATGTAATGTGTCTGGGACATGATACTTCAGTGTGGCAGCACTATAAAAGTGAGCATTGAGCTCCCTGTCGCAACCAGACACCGTCGTGATATGACTGAAAAATTGTTGAAAGTGACGTTAAACCCGAATTCACACACACTGCACCAGTAATTCGAACAAATTTTTGGCAGCTTGGCTAATATCATTTAAAAGTTTCTTCTAACACGATTACAATATGATGTCACTCATGGCTTCATTTTACATATTGTTATTAGTTTTGTAAACAACCATGCAAGGAATCTGATAAGGCGATGAAATACCGGTAATTACGTTTCATGGGACGATTTTTATTTCTATTAAAATGGAAGAGTATCCAGTTACGCTACTGATCACATATCCCAGATTTTGATTAAAAACAGTGTTTACTTTTTAGATGATAGGGTCACAAGTTCGAAACCGTCGCGAAGGCGAGGTTTTGTTCTCATAGGGCCTTTGTTTGGACATGGACGTGGAGCAACAGGTTTCCACTAACATGACTGAAAGCTCTTGAGAAAGGCCGTAAAACCGGAGTGGCTAAACTTGGTTCGCTCTTTAGCGAAATATTTGGGAAGTTGAAATTTAACACCTGTAAATACATGTATTAAAGTGGCCGAGCAGGCACTCGACACTGAATCGAGCGTGGTAGCTCAATGGTTAGTGCACTTGCCTATGATGCTAGAGGCTCACGGTTTGATTCCCGGCAGCGGTAATAAGACTGCGGTGTCCGTACATGCTCCGGGTGAATGCCACAAAGTGCATCGTCCTCCGCATCGGGACGTTAACTGAGGACCCCCTGCACGTGCAGGGAGGCGCACGTGCAGGGAGGCCCATTCTGTGCAGGTTAAAGATCTCTAATTACTGTGTATGTTTTCATCCTGCAAACCTGGAGCGTCAGTGACCGATGACACTAGAATTGAAAACGCTCCAATGTTGATTCGACCGATAATAGAAAGAAAGAATTTAAAACGCAGTTCCAACGTTGAGTCAAGTTTTCGTTGGGGAGGGGGTGGTAGGCGGTCAAAATTAAATAGGTGTGTTTTTATGGTTCGTATCAACGACGAGACGCATAAAAACCCTATTGGTTTCACTGGGCGGCAAGGATTGAGATGGTATTTTATCTCAATGTCAGTAAAATCCCCACAAAATTGGATGATAAACCTCAAAGCAAACAAACAAACAAACTGACAGAAAAGCAGGAATATTGGTCAATTAAAGTCTGTTATTGGTCACATGAAATCTTGCAGAAAAGGAAAAATATTGGTTTCTTGAGGTCATACAACCAGTTTCGAAGCAATAATTGCTTGTTATCTAGTAACTCTTTTTTAACCTTTTTTAGTTTGTGCATTGGGTCCCAGATACAACTACCGTATTCCAAGATTTGCCGAAGACGCCCTTAATATGCTGCCTCTTTTACATATTGAGGATACTGACGAAGAAAATCAGGAAATCAAGCGTTCTGTTTGCCTTAGTATACATGTTGCTAATGTGTGTATTCAATCTCAAAACGTGTGTGATTCTCAGACCAAGGTTTTTAATGGAAACCGCATTCTCGAGGGCCGTTTCCTCGAAGGTGTAAGAAACCTCACTTTTATTGGTTCTCTTTCTAGTCATCTTTAACGGGCTGTAATCGCATGTCCAATTTCGTGCCCAACAACCTAGTCTATCTATATCATCATGAAGTTTTACCGAGTCCTCTGTATCTTTCATTTCCCGGTTGCAAACACAGTCGTCTTATTTCTGAGTCAATATCAGTGGGAATATCACTATTGTGCAGGGAGAATAACAGTGGACCAAGAACAGTCCCTTGTGGGACCCAGAAAAAAACTGGCGCCCACTCCGAAGATTCACGATTAGCAACAACTCGCTGTTTTCTGTAGCAAAGAAAGGAATGTATCTATTTGAGAGTCTCCCCCCCCCCTAATGCCGTAGCCAAATAATTTGGATTTCAGGTGCTCGTGAGGGAGTAGTGTCAAAAGCCTTCTCAAAGTCCAGAATAAATGTGTACACCTGTGTGTCCACTGAGCCGTTTTTTTTCATATTCTGAACACTGCGGACATTAGTGTTTTTTAGACCTAATGTGGCTTTTGCATCCAGACAGAGTTAGGATAATGCATACGAAACACTGGTTCTCCCTCACCTAAGGTATGTCTAACATCCTAGTCTATCTATATCATCTTGAAGTTTCACCGAGTCCTCTTTAATTATAATTTCCCGGTAGCAAACACAGTCGCCTTATTTCAGAGTGGAAATATCACTAATGTGCAGAGAAAATAACAGTGGACCAAGAACAGTCCATTGTGGGACCCCAGACAAAACTGGCGCCCACCCCGAAGATTAACCATTAGCAACAACTCGCTGTTCTTTAGCAAAGAAAGAAATGTGTATATTTGAGAGTGTTTCCCCTAATGCCGTAGCCAAATTATTTGGATTTCATGTACTCATGAGTGGGTGGTGTCAAAAGCCTTCTCAAAGTCAAGAATAAATGTATCCACTTGTGTGTCCACTGAGCCGGGGTTAGTATCACATTCAAAACAACTAGGACATTTGTATTTCTAAGACTTAATATGGCCTTTGCATCCAAGCAGACCAAGGATTTGTAGGATATAAGCCTACACATTAATAATGTAATTAAGGTAGGGATCTTTTACCTGCACAGGGGATGGTTCTCCCTGCACAGGTGGCCTCCAGTTAACGTCCCGATCCGAAGGATGGTGCATTCTGTGGCATTCATCTGCCAGCCTATCCTGGTTATCTTGTAGAATGAGACAGTCATAAGAATATACAGGATGTAGTCATCAGCAACAACGGATAGATGACTTGATAGACTCACGGAGATCATTAATGAACACCAAGTAAAGGAACGGTTCAAGTACCGACCCTTGAGGTACACCAGACAAAACAGGGAATGAGACTTTAAATAGCTTTCGCTTGGAAATTTAGCACAAGTTACTTGTTGCGGGCGCCGAGAGAACGATGCTCTCTTCCACCTTTGAGTGGATCATCCTATCCTGAAGAAGTTTTATTGATACAAATTTCCTTTCTCCTACCGATAGGCAGCGACTTAGGTCCGTTTTGCCGTTTTATCTTCTGGTAACGTCTGCTATTGACTCGCTGTTCGTGTTTAAAAAGGTCGAGGGTAAGGTCAATGGAAAGAAAAAAACAGATTTGATTGTATATCGAAAGGGAACATAATACATTCTTTCATAAAGCTTGTCAGAAAATAAAAGGTTAAACGTGGCCCAGGTGGCAGCTGTAAAGTTTACTTGGGGTAATTCGATGGACCTCCTATAGCACAAGTATAAGCTTTTACAAAACGCTTAGCACATATTAATTAGTGTAGTCATAGGATTGCAAAGTCAAATAACGTAGCTGTTCATGAGTATGCTGTATTAGTGTGCCAGTAAATATGGAAACTTGTATAATAGCCAAAGAATCCAAAAGTTTATTCCAGTTTCATATATAAACAAGACTAGCAATCTTGTGCTATGACAACCAGGAAACGAAAAACAGCAGAACAGATATATCTGCTTTCACATTGAAGGTTAACCTTATTCCAAGTCAGCCAGCTAACATTTTTACAAAAGTGAAAACATGCGTGGTGGCTCAGTGTTATTACGCTTGCATTGATGCAACAGGCTCCCGGTTCGATTCCCGGCAGCGGTAAAAAAATGCGGTGTCCGAACATGCTCCACTGGCATCATTTGCAAGTATGCAGGTAAAATGATCCCTACCGTAGTTATAAGATTACATTATTACCCTTGTGCGTCCCCAGCTGGAGTATGGGACCCCATACAAAAAGGAACACTCATAAGGTTGAAATGGCCCGCTGGACCATGAATGATTATGCCAGAAAAACTAACGTCTCTTCATTGTTGCACAAGCAGGACTGCATGGAAACCCCTTGATGTGTTTGTTTGATTTGAAGATTCACTTCCCCGTCAACACTGTATTAGTCATTTTTGGAGACGTTGCTTCCGATTTTGTGGGACTTTTACCCGCAATTGAGATGAAATGACATCTCAAACTCTGTTGCCCAATGAAACAGATAGGGATATAAACCCTAAAGCATGGACGGTCCAATTTGCACCGCTTTGCCTGGGCAGGCTTAGATCCTCTAAGCGGTTTACTAGTACTCATGTGCGGTCGGTTTCAGCTCTGCGTGGAAGCATCATGCAGCCCATCTATTTCATCAAACCCCGAAAGGCACGGGCTTGGCAACCCCTTGAAGAAAGACTCTCAGTGGCACGTCTTTGTCTTTTCTACTAGATAGTCAAGGGCTTTGTGGCTGTGTCCCTAGCTCTGTACTCATAGGATTTCTCTACGACATTTCGTCAAATTCATACTGGCAAGGATATATATAAGTATTCCTTCTTTCCATTGAAAAAGGCAAATCAATGAATGTTCTTATTCTACCGTAGCCTATGACATGAAAGTAGAATTGTGCAATCAGATGAATGAACTTTTATCAATAACAAAGGTTAAGGTCTTTTCTAGACCTTCGTCCTGAATACTACGGATTTAGTCATTTTATTTTCGCCGCCTCTGATACTTCTGGGTTGGTTGAACGAAATTTCACATGGAGTCCCCGAGATTGGGAAATGAAAGTTGTTCAGAAGATCTGGGAGTCATGATTAAGATGGCCACCATAACCATATCCCGTAAAAATTTGCAAAACTTCTTTTTAGAAAGCTTGAAACTTGGTATGCTGCATTGGGAGACTGTAACCCTACCGGATGTGTTGACAAGTGGTTCACCTTGCCTTATTATACGCCAAGATCAAATGTATTGGAATGGAAAAGTGGCAAAAACAGTGACATTTTTCCTAAGTTACTTTTCCAAAAAGAACATCAAGACACGCAGTTTCAATTCACTTCATTGCAGCTGGTATTAAGTGTCGTTTCCCATTGCTTCAACATTTTATTTCTATTTCAAATAAAATCACTAAAGCAAATTTGATGTCTTTAAAAGTAAATGAAATACTGCTCAAATAATCATCGTAGAGCGTAATCAGTCCTTTAAGAGCCTTTATAAAAAACTGTTTACCTGTTTCTAAAGGCACTTTTATACAAAAGAAAATCAGATTTAGTCCCACCTAATTAACGTTACCACCCGATTAATAAATGTGCCACGAATTATCTTGTTTTTGTTTGTTATTCTACATTTAACGAACCGCATTTTTCATATAAAATGTTTCATAAAAAAAAGTTGAAGAAAAAGTTGAAATATTCATTCACAGCTGTTACGTTTATTGATAAAACATGAAAATCAAATGCTAGGCGGGCCATTTCAGCTTTTTTAAAAGCTTTCCTTGTTACATTATAAATTACAAGGACTTGTGTCAAAAATATAAAGAAGTTGTTTTGTGAAAGCAAAATGTGAGGGTTGATTCTATTAGTTCATGGAGGTTTAAAATATTAGGTAATATACTCTTTAAAAAACATCGTTCTCATCAAGCTGTCAGATCTTATTATGATAAGCTGAAACCATAAAGGCGAGATGCAGAGGTGTAAATTGTCAACCATTATAGATAAACGTATGCACATGTATGTAATCAGACAGAACAGTCGTCGGCAGTCGTGAGCGGACGACAAAGGCGACCTCATTGGAAAGGGGAAGCGTCCCCGACTGCCCAAATTGCCCTGGTGAGAAGTTGTCAGTGAATATCAAAGTACTTAAAGTACTGAGGAAATTTGATTATGAGAAATAATTATTATATAACAATGTCAGTCGTAGATCAAGCAGTTCTCCAGGTATTTTGTTGAAAAAATCTAGAGACTAACTTCCCATATCACAGGTCCTGGTGTATGAATGTCATTTGACGTGTCACCAGTAACATTTCTGATTCTGATTTGACAAGGTCCCAGAGGGTTAAAAAAAATTCGACAAAGAAAAAAAATGATTCATTGATTGTTTTGAGTTAAACGACAGGTGAATCATTTTTGTCGTCTCCAAGAGAAAGGGGGGAAAGAGATAGAAGAAATAGTAGAGGAGATGATTTGTTTGTTTGTTTGATTTGAGGTTTAACGTCCCCGTCGACACTGTAAAGGTCATTTTGGAGACGTTGCTTCCAATTTTGTGGCACTTTTAACTGACATTGAGATGAAATGACATCTCAAGCCAAGGTTGGCAAAAAGTGGGAAATACTCATATTTCCCTGGACGGCGGGAAATACAGAGAATTCCTGGGAAATACAGGGAATTCCCGGGAAATACTGGGAAATAAATATTTACATAGGTGGTACCAATTGAGACAGTTTAATATACCCCAACTACCTAGCTATTTGGAAGCAAAATTATTTTAAGTTCATGCAGGGCTTGAAAATTCCACTTGTCTGCTTGCAATGACAAAAAAAAAAAACAAAAAAACAAAAAAACAAAAAAAAAAAAAAAAACAAGGACAAGTAAAAAGTTTGACTAAACTCCGTTCAGAAAATCTGAATCATCGATTTTTTCGTTTCTTCCTTTTAAAACTCATTTTAGCCCATACATCACTATGGGAAAGTTTTAGACCTCACCCTCCGCCGATTTCTCGAACAAGTCGTATGCCTCTGCGACAGCCAGGAAAGGCTGTGATTATTTGGAGAAAATTGCAAAATCTAAATTTTCGTTCACAGACTAAGACATTCTGACAGGTTCGACACACCCTTTTAAACCATATATAGAAGTGGCTACTGCTCTTGTGCATTACAAGGGCGTGTATATTTTATTTGCACGATCACTTCATGGAAAATCATCAGCTGTGACACCACATCTGATATCGGTATAATTCATTTTGACCACTGTTGACAGCACATCGCACTAGTGGCTCTCCGTTCATAGTGAGCTTCTATCTAGCCATTCGAATGTAAGGTATGTCGTAACTGCATATCTATTTATAAAGTGCATCACATGGATTTGAATATGTATTATTTTACCTGACAATCATCATCAAATGGACTTGGTCTTTGATCTCATTTCTTTGTTTTGCGATTTTCTCCAAAATATCACAGCCTTTCCTGACTGTCGCAGAGGCATACGACTTGCTGGAGAAGTCGGCGGAGAGTCAGGTCTAAAACTTTCCCATAGTGATGTATGGGCTTAAATGAGTATTAAAAGGAAGAAACGAAAAAATCGATGATTCAGATTATCTGAACGGAGTTTAGTCCTTACTACATTTACCAAAGTTTACATGCACTTATTCATGTAGGACAAGTGAAATTTTGAAGGATTTTCCAGCCCATTTTTATTTAATAACTTGAAAGATTTATAGTCCCTTGCCTTCATATAGGATATATATAATTTCTTTTCAAACGTGATTCTAAAATATTAGTTTTTAATTTTCAGCTTTTTCCCTTGACTTGTAAATACATGTAATTTTAAAACTTAGGTGAGTATCTGTAGATAATTTAAGAAACCTTTTAAGTTTAAAATAACTGTGTTCTTTTAATACCTGTCTCAAACAAACAATTATATTATCACATCACACCTTTTGGCATTAGGAGTATGATTACAACACAAACTTGCAAACAACCTTTTCTAGAGTAATCATCCTTAAAATTCAAATCAAATAAAATCAAATCTTTTATTCACTCTGATTACAAATAAATGTAATAACAAGAGGAGCGATACAAATAAGCAACATTTGGCGTCAAAACAGTAAAAAACACCACCGAATCCACGGCATTGTGTGCTTTGATTTAGTCAGTCAACAAAAATCAAATCAAATTTATTTTTCTCAGCATCACGAAAACACGCCTATATACAAATACATTGCAAACCCTATCGCCGAACAAAGAAAATTGTTGACAAAAACACGGACCGCAGGCGCCCGCCCGAACCGCCTCATCGATGCGGTTCTAACGAGCACCCCGAACCCAGCTCCTCCGAACTTTTCTGTCTGACTTATTTGTTTGTAAGTCTCATGAAGATCCGATCAAAACTGAAGGGGCAGCAGTGCTAACAAGGTCGAAAATAGGCATTTTTAAGCAATCAAAGGCACGTAACTCTATGATAAATGTGCCGACTTGGCCAGTATTCAAACACATCCAAGGTTTTATTCCCAGTCACCTTACATATAAGTTTCAGAAAGATCCGATCAAAACTGAAGGGGCTACGGTGATGACAAGGTCAAAATTTGGCATTTTTATGCCCCCGCCATTCGAAGAATGGTGGAAAGGGCATATAGCGTTGCCCCTGTCCGTCCGTCCGTCCGTTCGTCCGTGCGTCTGTCCGTCCGTCCGTGCGTCCGAAACTTACACGCAGTCAATAACTTCCTTATTTCTCGATGGATTTTAAAATTACTCGGTAGAAATGTTAACCATCATGAGACGAGGTGTCACGTGCAAAACCAAGGTCCTTACCTCCAAGGTAAAGGTCATACTTAGAGGTCAAAGGTCAAAAAAAAGGGTCTGAAACTTAAACGCAGTCAATAACTTTCTTATTTCTGTATGGATTTTGAAATTACTTTGTAGAAATGATAACCATCATGAGTCGATGTGTCACATGCAAAATCCAGGTCCGTACCTCCAAGGTCAAGGTCATACTGGGAGGTCAAAGGTCAAAACTAGGGTCCGAAACTTAAACGCAGCCAATAACTTACTTATTTTTGGATGGATTTTGAAATTATTTTGAAGAAATGTTAATCATCATGAGACAATGTGTCACGTGCTAAACCAGATCCGTACCACCAAGGTCATACTTAGAGGTCAAATGGCATAAAAAGGGTCCAAAACTTAAACACTGTCAATAACTTTCTATGGATGAATACGAACATAGACATATTTTCGGGCGGGGGCATCCGTGTCCTATGGACGCATTTCTAGTTAGCAATCAAAGGGATGTCACTCTAAAATAAATGGGCCGACTTGGCCAGTTTTCAGCACGTAACTCTATGATAAATGTGCCGACTTGGCCAGTATTCAAACATATCCTAGGTTTTATCCCCAGTCATCTTACATATAAGTTTCAGAAAGATCTGATCAAAACTGAAGGGGCTACGGTGATGACAAGGTCAAAAACCGACATTTTCAGCCATCAAAGGGACATAACTATATAGTAAACGGGGCGACTTGGCCGGTTTTTGAACTCATCCGAAGTTTTATCCCCAGCCAGCATACATATAAGTTTCAGAAAGATCAGATCAAAACTGAAGGGGCTACAGTGATGACAAGGTCAAAAATCAACATTTTCAGCAATCAAAGGGACCTTACTCTATGATAAATAGGCCACCTTGGCTGGTATTCGAACTCATCCGAGGTTTTATCCCAAGCCACCTTACCTATAAGTTTCAGAAAGATCCGATCAAAACTGAAAGGGCTACGGTGATGACAAGGTCAAAAATCGGCATTTTCAGCAATCAAAGGGACGTTACTCTCTGATAAATGGACCAACTTGGCTGGTTTTCGAACTTATCCGAGATTTTATCCCAAGCAACTTTACATATAAGTTTCAGAAAGATTCGATCAAAACTGAAAGGGCTACGGTGATGACAAGGTCAACAATCAGCATTTTCAGCAATCAAAGGGACGTTACTCTAAGATAAATGGGCCGACTTGGTCGGTTTTCGAACTCATCCAAGATTTGATCCCCAACCACCTTACATATAAGTTTCAGAAAGATCCGATCAAAACTGAAGGGGCTACGGTGATGACAAGGTCAAAAATCGGCATTTTCAGCAATCAAAGGGACGTAACTCTATGATAAATGGGCCGACTTGGCCGGTTTTCGAACTCATCCTAGGTTTTATCCCCAGCCACCTCATATATAAGTTTCAGAAAGATCCGATCAAAACTGAAGGGGCTACGGTGATGACAAGCATTTTCCCATTGTAAGTCTATGGGACCTTGTGATTGCCATAGCAACCAAGTTTTCATGCGATTTAAAAAACAAGAGGACCAAGCTAGCTTGGTCCTGTACCGCTCACCTGAGCTAACAGATTCAAAGTTTAAGGAAGTGCCAACCTTTACTGAAGGCTTTATGGGAGGACATGGTGATGACAGGGTAAGCATTTTCTGAAAATCAAGTAGAATTTAACTCTATGATAAACAGGCTGACCTCACCGATTTTCAAACTCATTCAAGCTGTTATTCCTGACTTGCTAAGAAGATCCAATCTAAACTGAAGTGGCTATGGTGATGACAAGTTCAAAAACAAGAGTTTTCAAACTCCTCCAAGCTTTCTGCCTGACTTCCTTGTTTGTAAGTTTCATGAAGATCCGTTCAAAACTAAAGGGGCAGCAGTGATAACAATGTCGAAAATAGGCATTTTCAGCAATCAAAGGCACGTCACTCTATGATAAATGTTCCAACTTGGCCGGTATTCAAACTCATCCAAGATTTTATTCCCAGCCACCTCACATATAAGTTTCAGAAAGATCCGATCAAAACTGAAGGGGCTACGGTGATGACAAGGTCAAAATTTGGCATTTTTAGCAATCAAAGGGATGTTACTCTAAAATAAATGAGCCGACTTGGCCAGTTTTCGAACTCATCCGAGGTTTCATCCCCAGCCACCTTACATATAAGTTTCAGAAAAATCTGATCAAAACTGAAGGGGCTACGGTAATGACAAGGTCAAAAATCAACATTTTCAGCCATCAAAGGGACAGAACTCTACGATAAATGGGCTGACTTGGCCTGTTTTCGAACTCATCCAAGATTTTATCCCCAGCCACCTTACATATAAGTTTCAGAAAGATCCGATCAAAACTGAAGGGACTATGGTGATGACAAGGTCAAAAATCGGCATTTTTAGCAATCAAAGGGACGTAAATCAATGATAAATGGGCCAACTTGGCCGGTATTCAAACTCATCCTAGGTTTTATCTCCAGTCACCTTACATATAGGTTTCAGAAAGATTCGATCAAAACTGAAGGGGCTACGGTGATGACAAGGTAAAAAATCGACATTTTCAGCCATCAAAGGGACATTACTATATAGTTAATGGGGCAACTTGACCGGTTTTCGAACTCATCCGAGGTTTTATCCCCAGCCACCATACATATAAGTTTCAGAAAGATCCGATCAAAACTGAAGGGGCTACAGTGTTGACAAGGTCAAAAATCAACATTTTCAGCAATCAAAGGGACCTAACTCTATGATAAATAGGCCATCTTTGCCGGTATGCGAACTCATCCGAGGCTTTATCCCCAGCCACCTTGCATATAAGTTTCAGAAAGATCTGATCAAAACTGAAAGGGCTACGGTGATGGCAAGGTCAACAAGAGCTTGGTCCTGTATCGCTCACCTGAGCTAACAGATTCAAAGTTTAAGGAAGTGCCAACCTTTACTGAAGGCTTTGTGGGAGGACATGGTAATGACAGGGTAAGCATGACCTCACCGGTTTTCAAACTCATTCAAGCTTTTATTCCTGACTTGCTAAGAAGATCCGATCTAAACTGAAGTGGCTATGGTGATGACAAGTTCAAAAACAAGAGTTTTCAAACTCCTCCAAGCTTTCTGCCTGACTTCCTTGTTTGTAATTTTCATGAAGATCCGTTCAAAACTAAAGGGGCAGCAGTGATGACAATGTCGAAAATAGGCATTTTCAGCAATCAAAGGCACGTCACTCTATGATAAATGTGCCGACTTGGTCGGTATTCGAACTCACCTGAGGTTTTATTTCCAGCCACCTTACATGTAAGTTTCAGAAAGATCCGATCATACATGGCCAGTATTCAAACTCATCCAAGATTTTATTCCCAGCCACCTCACATATAAGTTTAAGAAAGGGGCTGATGGGGCTACAGTGGCCAGTTTTCGAACTCATCCGAAGTTTCATCCCCAGCCACCGTACATATAAGTTTCAGAAAAATCCTATCAAAACTTTAGGGTCTACGGTAATGACAGGGTCAAAAATCAACATTTTCAGCCATCAAAGGGACATAACACTACGATAAAAGGGCTGACTTGGCCTTTTTTCGAACTCATCCAAGATTTTATCCCCAGCCACTTTACATATAAGTTTCAGAAAGATCCGATCAAACTTGAAGAGGCTATGGTGATGACAAGGTCAAAAATCGGCATTTTCAGCAATCAAAGGGACGTTACTCTATGATAAAAGGGCCGACTTGGTCGGTTTTCGAACTCATCCGAGATTTTATCCACAGACACCTTACATATAAGTTTCAGAAAGATCTGATCAAAACGGAAGGGGCTACGGTGATGACAAGGTCAAAAATCGGCATTTTCAGCAATCAAAGGGACGTAACTCTATGATAAATCGACGGACTTGGCCGGTTTTCGAACTCATCCTAGGTTTTATCCCCAGCCACATTACATATAAGTTTCAGAAAGATCCGATCAAAACTGAAGGGGCTACGGTGATGACAAGGTCGAAAATGGGCATTTTCAGCAATCAAAGGGACGTAACTCTATGATAAATGGGCCGACTTGGCCGGTTTTCGAACTCATCCGAGTTTTTATCCCCAGTCACCTTACATATAAGTTTCAGAAAGATCCGATCAAAACTGAAGGCGCCACGGTGATGACAAGCATTTTCCCATAGTAAGTCTATGGGACCTTGTGGTTGCCATAGGAACCAAAGTTTTAGAGCGATTTCAAAAAAAGTTTATGTCATCAATGCCCCACCAGAGGCATGCTACAGGTGAGAAATGATTGAGATCAGCCTGCAGGATACAGAGATATAGCTGCTCAAAAGTGTGGACGGACGACGGACGGACGACGGACGACGGAGGTCCCACTATACTATAAGCTCCCCTGGAGCCTTCGGCCCAGGTGAGCTAAAAAGCTTATGTCATCAATGCCCCACCAGAGGCATGCTACAGATGAGAAATGATTGAGATCAGCCTGCAGGCTGCAGAGATATAGCTGCTCAAAAGTGTGGACGGACGGACGACGGACGACGGAGGACCCACCATACTATAAGCTCCCCTGGAGCCTTCGGCCCAGGTGAGCTAGAAACAACATTTTCAGCAATCAAAGGGATGTAACTCTATGATAAATGGGCCGACTTGGCCGGTTTTCAAACTAATCAGAGTTTATAAGTTTTAGAAAGATTCAAGTAAAACTGAAGGGGCTACGGTGATGACAAGGTTAAAATTGGCATTTTTTCAGCAATCAAAGGGACGTAACGATAAATGGGCCGACTTGGCCGGTATTCGAAATCATCAGAGGTTTTTTCCCAAGCCACCTTACATATAAGTTTCAGAAAGCTCCGATCAAAACTGAAGCAGCTACGGTGATGTCAAGGTCAAAAATAGGCATTTTCAGCAATCAAAGGGACGTTACTCTATGATAAATAGGCCGACTTGGCCGGTATTCGAACTCATCCGAGGTTTTATCCCCAGTCACCTTACATAATATGAAATAAAGGCACTGCCTTTTGAGCAAACACACTCATTTCCACCCCTATCTATCTTCATATACTGAGTCAGTCATATTTGGCTAAACGAAAAAGGGGAGGGATCGGGTGGGGGTTGTTGGATGGGTCCTTAAAACTATTTACAATCTGATTGGCAGAGGTACACAAAAAGGCATGTATCTCCGAGTACCAATCTATACTGTACGGTCTTTGAACTCCTCTGCGGGTCTTTGAACCTCTCTGGGGTCTTGGGATCTACCGCAGACGCGGGAATACTATTCCACTGTGGAATAGTTCTGGGAGAAAATGCTTTAGGGCATCATTATAGGCCTGGTACCTATAGTGTTGTGTGTTATTTATTTTTGATGCCCTTGTTTGAGTTGAAACTGTAATAGTGGTCGAGTATTTATCTTTATCAAGAGTGTATCCTATGGAGGACTTAGGTAGTTAATATTGGTGTAGAACATCAAAAATACCAGTAGTGGCAGCTCAGTGGTTAGTGTACCTGCTCTGATGCTCGACACCCCGGTTCGATTCCAGGCAGTGAAATAAAGTTTGGTATCCGAACATGTTCCATTGGCAATTTAGTTGTAGGGATGAATGCCACAAAGTGCACCATCCTTCGGCTCGGGGCGTTAACTGGAGACTCCCTGAGCAGAAACAATAATCCCCTCTGCAGGTTAAAGATCCTTACCGTAATGCCATAAATACCAAGTAGGCATGTGTCTTGCAATTCACAAGTGTCTGTACACCTGCAAGTAATAGTCAAGTGTGACATAATGCAGTAGAGAGAGAGAGAGAGAGAGAGAGAGAGAGAGAGAGAGAGAGAGAGAGAGAGAGAGAGAGAGAGAGAGAGAGAGAGAGAGAGAGAGAGAGAGAGAGAGAGAGAGAGAGAGAGAGAGAGAGAGAGAGAGAGAGAGAGAGAGAGAGAGAGAGAGAGAGAGAGAGAGAAGGAGAGAGAGAGAGAGACAGAGAGAATAACTGTAGCTTACTAAATAGGCTTTTTAAAGCAGAATACGACTTAATTTTAGGTGGTCTTAATGGCTGAATTTTACTGTATAAACCACTTGTGGTGGATCCAGAGCTTCCTGACCAACAGAGGCTATCCAGACCTGGTCACAGGCCTGATTGCCACGATTGCCCTAGCTGTATCCGGTGTCCCTCAAGGTGCCATGCTCAGACCTTTGTTGTTATGCCCATGCATAAATGACCTGCTACAGAAAGTTAGCCCTGGAGTTCACCTCTTTGCTAATGCCAGCCTTTATATCACAAGGTCTAAAGCATGACATATACTGAACACTTCAGAGGGATCTTGACAGACTACAGCAATGCTAGCAAAAGTCTTCTCAATCCAACCAAATGTGCGACAGTCAGGTTAAAAAAATGTAAGTGAAGGCCGCAAATTTGGAGCAACTTACATGTTAAAGATACACAGCCATGAACTGTCAATCTTAAAGACTTTAAAGTACCTGGGCATCATTTATTTCAGAAACTTGTCATGGGATCCATTTTGATGCACCTGTAAAAAGGCAAACAGCAGCCTGGCGTTTCTTTGGAAGGGAGATAACCAGCTGGTCTGAAGATGTTGAAGCATGATGTAAGAGACCATGATTAGACTTATCCTGGATTATGCCCATCAGTATGGGGCCCACATATAGTGTCCAGCAGCTCGATACGGTGCAACGGCGAGCAACTTGATTTGTCAGAGATGACTACCACACAACCAGCATTACCTCCCAAGTGATACAGCACCTTGGCCGGCAAACGCACAACGCACCAGCATGGAGGGCATGGTCTACATGTATCTCTGGGCTAAGCGGACATCCATGTTTGCCGGTTCTCCAACCCAAAAGCGGCGAACAGTAGGGGATACTCCCCGGAGTATATCGACCGACATCTTCTTTAACTCTCCTTCATCGGCACGGGCATCACACTTAAGGGCCATCTTTCACAGAATATTGCCAATTCTGGGATCCTTGAGGGCTTTAAAAGGGATCTTCCCTGAACTACATAAAAACTGTTTTTAAAAGTTTTGATATAATCTGTTGTGAGGCAAAGGTGACAGGAGTCCAACTGATATTGACTTACAGTTGGGCAAGGGCTGCTATCCTTGCAGCAGGTAGGGATAGAGGGGGAGCGTTGTTACTGCTTCTGTTTGTACACTTTTATTCATTTCCCCTTTCTCCCTCGTCCCCCACATACCTTTCTTTTCCTCTACTATCTCTTATATCTCTTTAGTCCCTTTCTCTGGGAGACGACTCAAAATGACCCACCAGGGTTGACTTGTCATTAAACCCAAAACTATTGTTTGTGCTTCACCGCCGATATGCACATAACCTTAGTATGATGATGCTCCAGTGTTGGTCCTGTGTGCACTTCATGGGAAGAAAATTAGATAGGGTGACTCAGTAAGTTTGCAGCATGGACACATAAGTATCCTGAAGCACTAGCGTTATGCTATGTATTTGGCGCTCATCATCATTTTGTAAATCTTAGGAAGATCGAAATCCACAGGTAGCCAGATAGCTCATTGTGTCTCTTACTATTCCAAGGGCTTTATTCTTCACCCCTGAGTGTTTGTGAAAAGTTTTAATTGCTTGGCCCGACGAGAAGCGCTTTTCCTCCCAACCGAGAAGCTCCGGTAAATGCTCCGGTAATTCGTGTGACCAATCGCGGTACTGGATTTTACCGGCTAAGCTTTTCGGCTCAGTATGGTACGTTTCATTTCATCTAAATGCTTGACGTAGTTTCGCAACTTTCCCGCGACAAAACTTCAGCGTTTGATGCAACGGTAGCCAAATATTACTATTCCACGGCTTTATTTTATATCCGAGCAATAATTTGTGAAAAGTTGTAATTGCTTGGCCAGACGAGAAGCGCTTTCCGCTCCGGTAAATGCTTCGGTAAATGCTCCGGTAACTAGTTGGTCAAAGCCCGGTGCTTGATTTTAACCGGCTAACATTTTCGGCTCAGTGCGGTACGGTTTCAGTTCATTTGAAACGCGCGACGTAGTTTCGAAACTTTCCCGCGATCAAACTTCAGCGTTTGATGCAGCGGTCATCGAAAAGAGCTTTTAAAAATTATTTCGACGCTTTTTGTGTTTCTTTTGTAATGGGACTTGACTCCTTTTGATTTGAGAAGCAATTTTTGGATGTGAATACAATTCTCATGAACTCTGTAAAGATGGCGGATTATCGCAAGAAATTGAACGAGATTCCAGGCGAGATTTGGGTGCCTAAGTATGTTGTTCCAGCCTCTCTACAGTAAAGCAAACACTTCATGTGTTTGCTATAAGTTTCAGAAAGATCCGATAAAAAATGAAGGGGCTACCGTGATGACAAGGTCAAATATCGACATTTTTGGCAATCAAAGGGGATTTAACTCTATGATCAATGGGCCGACTTGGCCGGTTTTCGAACTTATCCGAGTTTTTATCCCCAATCACCTTATATATAAGTTTCAGAAAAATCCGATCAAAACTGAAGGGGCTACGGTGATGACAAGGTCAAAAATGAACATTTTCAGCAATCAAAGGGACGTTACTCTATGATCAATGGGCCAACTTCGCCGGTTTTCGAACTCATCCGAGGTTATACCCCCAGCCACCTTACATATAAGTTTCAGAAAGATTCGGTCACTACTGAAGGGGCTACGGTGATGACAAGGTAAAAAACATTTTCAGCAATCAAAGGGACGTTACTCTATGATAAACAGGCCGACTTGGCCGGTTTTCGAACTCATCCGAGGTTTAATCCCACGCCACCTTACATATAAGTTCAGAAAGATTCGATCAAAACTGAAGGGGCTAGGGTGATGACAAGGTCAAAAATCGACATTTTCAGCAATCAAAGGGACGTAACTCTACGATAAATGGGCTGACTTGGCCGGTTTTCGAACTCATCCGAGTTTTTATCCCCAGCCACCTTACATAAAGGTTTCAGAAAGATCCGATCAAAACTGAAGACGCCAAGGTGATGACAAGCATTTTCCCATAGTAAGTCTATGGGACCTTGTGGTTGCCATAACAACCAAAGTTTTAGAGCGATTTGGAAAAAAAGTTTATGTCATCAATGCCCCACCAGAGGCATGCTACAGATGAGAAATGATTGAGATCAGCCTGCAGGCTGCAGAGATATAGCTGCTCAAAAGTGTGAACGGACGGACGGACGACGGACGATGGAGGACCCAGTATACTATAAGCTCCCCTGGAGCCTTCGGCCCAGGTGAGTTAATAAGGTCTACCCCCTGTAAACCCCAGTTGTACTATATAAAAGTGGGGTTCAAGGGGGTCCAAACTATTCAAACACCCAAAGAGTTGCTGTAAATCTCCCAAAAAATTGAACCATGTGGTTTTGTGTTACACTAAAGCATACAAAACATGTACATGTAGTTTTAATGGCAAACTCTCTTTTAAAAGAAGCTAAGTGATTCTGAACTGGGTCTGCACTGTTTGCCCTGGCATGTCTGTCCCAAATATTGGGATCATTATGGTATTTTATCTTCTTAACCCTTGTCCTGCTGAGCTCGGATATCTTATCTTTCAAACAATGAAGATCCATCTGATCAGGATCTTCATTGTTTGCCACTCAGTGTATTAATTTGTTGCAACAAATTGCACCAAGTAATCAGACTGGTTGATAATCAGTAGTGGGAGTTGCATATTTAAATATTCAGCAGGAAAAGGGTTAAGCAAATGAGTGATTTTAAATAAATCTCTGCACCCTACATAACAACAGATCCCTTTATAGTTATGCTTGTGTTTGGTTGAGTAAAAGCAGACTTATGACATACATACGTATATGTATGGGGAGGCTTATTGAAAAATAGCAAACTGTTCATTATTTTAATTACATTACAGCAATATTAATAGTGTTTTTCTATGAAATAACTAAACAAAAATTATATTTCCCACTATTTCCCAGTATTTCCCACTTTTGCTGAAATTTGGAGTATTTCCCAGGAAGGTAATTACCGGTAAATACCAGTGGGAATTCCCGCCACTGGTATTTACCGACCAACCTTGTCTCAAGCCCTGCCGCCCAATGAAACCAATAGGGTTTATAAGCATGGACGGGCCGACTCGCACCGCTTTGCCTGGGCAGGCTTAGATCCTCTAAGCAGTTTACCAGTACTGGTGTGTGGGTCGGTTTCAGCTCTGCGTGGAAGCATCATGCAGCCCATATATTTCTTCAAGCCCGATGGGCGGGGGCCGTTGTACAGGAGATGATAGTGAGGGACAGAGGAGATAGAGGAAAATGAATGGAAGTGTAGAAACAGAAGAAATAACACCACCACCACCCCTCAACCGTTACCTGCTGCAAGGACAGCAGGTGTTGCCCAACTGTAAGTCATATTAGCTGGACTCCCCAGTGACACAAGATTGCCTCACTCAACTACCCCCACGAAGAAAAAACGGAAGGAAGAAAGATAAACGTGTCTGCCAATTTCTTCATGGTCAAACCATAAATATCTAAATTAGCTCAGTACCCGCTAATAATCTTACAGCGGGCACATGGTGTCTTAGCAACGTCGTATCAACGTCGCATTGATCCGACGATGCACATACGTTGTGCAGTCGCTTGGAGCTATGCTCCTTCGCTCGTCGGGACATAAAAAGGAGAATAACTTTACAAAAAACAAAAGATCATTTTTAAACCATTTGTTTTAGACATTATAACCCTGATCAGACGCCGCGTTTACCCAAGGCGAATTAAAATACGTTTATTCCAACCTGTACGGGGTCCTAAAACATTAACCCATAAATGCCAATTGTTTCAATACTGGGACATTATAGATTAGAGGCCACAGAATGTTGATCGGTGTATTCACTATTTGCTAAAGTATGGAACACAGCTTGCAACACGTGTTTTGTAATTGGTCAGTAAAGGGCTGTGCTTAGTTGGTCACTGATAAGCTAACCCGTTTAACCCTGTAGATCGGTGCAGACGCCGATGTTGAAATACACTGTATCCATGCAAACCTTGCAGATCCTGAGAAGACGGCACGTAGCTTGAATGTCTCGCCAGAATCTACATGCACACCGTTTGTTTTCATGTCAGTGAACTAACCAGAAATCAGAATATATTTGAAGCGAGAAGAGTCCCGTTTAGAAACTCAGGAATGAAAGAGTAAAACATAAATATCATCGGAAAGCGCGTAGGAAAATAGTCCCAGAGTACTGTTTTCTTTTCAGAATTCGTCTTTCTGTGCCAATTTATATTCAATCCGTATAAAGTCTCGAAAACTGAACTATTTTGAAAGACGTTTCATGCCTGCAAAATTAATTTTCAAGAGTTCCTTTGGACTATTTTGTGCAGCGAACGAACAGCGGAAGTGGAGTAACGCGGCCCAGTACCGGAAGTAGAAATGTAATGACACTGAAACTTGATTTTAAAAATCAACTTTCAATAATATAATAAAGTTTCCTTTTAAAAGGAAGGCTTCCCCAGTTTGTAATGTGGAAAATCCCCCATTTTTGCTCGCCTTTCGAAAGTAAGGGGGAGCTATTGCCATACCCCGGGCGTCCGTCGTCGGCGTAACCATCGGCGACCGCATTAGATTGAAGTTTACCTGCAAGCTATCATTTGCGCTATTTTACAAATTTATTTTCAAGTAAAGTTATCAACTGGTAAAAAAGAAAAACAATATTTTTATGTCCCCGTTGGAGGTCATAATAAATATTGTTTTTCTTTTTTTACCAGATAAAAGTTTTTGCACTGTGCGTTTGTAAGTCCGCACGCTTTTTTGATGCGAACTACTTCCACATTTCTTCAACGATTGAGCTGAAACTTTGCAAATGCATTCCTTGTGAGGTCAAGGGATGCCTAACACAATTTTCACGTTGGTCCTATCATTTGCGAAGGAGTTACGGCCCTTTATTTTCTTAACAATGTGCTAAAAACCATGTTATGCAAAATACTTCAACATTTCTTCACTGATTCAGCTGAAACTTTGCACACGCATTCCTTGTGAGGTGATGGGGTACCTGACACAAATTTCACGTTGATCCTATCATCTGTGACGGAGTTACGGCCCTTGATTTTCTGAAAAAAAAAACGCGTTCGAAAACTTTGTGACGCGACTTTCTTCCACATTTCTTCACCGTTTGAGCTGAAACTTTGCGCTTGCATTCCTTGTGAGGTAAAGGGGTGCCTAACACAATTTTCACGTTGATCCTATCATCTGCGAAGGAGTTACGACCCTTTATTGTCTAAAAACGTGTTCTTAAACCTTGTGACGCGAATTACATCCACATTTCTTCGACAATTTTGTTATTTATTTTTTTTGCTTATGCATTTGCAATGATATGTAGATGTGCCTAATACAAAATTCTTTCTGCTCGGATGATGCGTTTTGGAGTTATGGCCCTTGATTTTCTCAAAAATGCGCTAAAATATTGTGACGCAAACTTCCTCCACATTTCTGCACCGATTGAGCTGAAACTTTGCACATGCATTCCTTGTGAGGTGAAGGGGTGCCCATCACAATTTTCAAGTTAATCCTATCACCTGCGTCGAAGTTACGGCCCTTCATCTTCTGAAAAACGCGTTCGAAAACATTGTGATACGAACTACTTCAACATTTCTTCACCGATTGAGCTGAAACTTTGCATATACATTCCCTGTGAGATAAAGGGGTGCCTAACACAATTTTCACGTTGATCCTATCATCTGCAAAGGAGTAACGGCCCTTTATTTTCTGAAAAAAAAAAACGCCTTCTTAAACCTTGTGACGCGAACTACTTCCACATTTCTTCGACAGTTTTGTAAAATGTTTTTATGCCCCCCCCCCCCCCCCACGTAGGAGGGTATATAGTTTTTTTTGCACTGTCCGTTTGTTTGTGGGTTTTTGTGGGGGTTAGTCCGCACTTTTGAATCCTGAAATTGGCTCCCACGGGGGCATTGCTCACGTATTCACATTCTTTTTCGCTCGAATTCCCAGGTTTTGGGACTGGGCTTAAACAGTTAATCATTTCCTCTGTATAACCTCCCTTATAATGATACATTTTGTCAAATGCATGTGCGTAGCCAACTAAAACGCATCTTCTCTTCTACATGTCCGAGAGCAGCAAAGGCGCTGGTTTGGCTGCGCGGAATCGCAGGCTCGCCTGAGTCAGTGCTGGTCGGCTTTGTGAAAAAGACCCATGTCATGCCCAGGAAGCCGATGCCACGTCTTGACGTTACATCGACGTTGTCGCTCTAAATAAGCACAATTTTCCTGGTAAGACTTTTACGGAAACTGTTTTAGTGTTAGCTGTCCGTCTTCAACCATTAAAAGGAGGACAATGTACCGGTACGTTGAAACATATTCACGGGTCGGGCGTTGAGCGAAACCGCATCTAACTGTAGTGGTTAAAAAATCGGCATTTATGAACAGCGAAAGCTGAATGTGGCGAGCTGCTCACTCGCACAAGTTTTATACTGGTGGAAAATTTGTCAGAAAACACAGACCCATGTTAAGCCTTTAAATTAATCGGTTGACACGCAATTTGATTTCAGAGATGAACAATGGCATGTTTTGTAAAATTGACCATGTTGCTCTTTCTGCCTGAGCTCGAGATACGATCGAGACAAGTTCTGCAATGGTTTAAAACTGTCGTGCTTATAAAGATACAGTTAATAATGTTCCTAAAAATGAAAAAAAAAAAAAAAAAAAAAAATGACATATCACTTTCATAGAGACCACCCTACACAAGCACACTTGATTGATTTACTTCGTGAAATACAACTATGTTTACTGATTTCAACTGTCAAACTCTCTTCGTAAACTGGCCCTGGAAATTCTGAGTGACCATGGAAAGTTTGAGACTCCGAGAGAAGTGTGACTCAACTGACAGCATTAACTTTTATAATCTATAGGCACATCAACAAGTCTGTGTACTGAACAGCGATGATCTTGTTTTAAGGTAACCGGGCACTAGAAGCACATTGAGGCTACCCCATAAGTACTGAACAACCCTATAAACCCAACTTTATAGAGAGAAATTTGGATGTACAGGGGTATATTATTTCCCTTTTTAGGGTGTTCAGAACACCGAGCACCGACAATCTATATTTGGACTAGAAAATAAGAATTTTTTTTCCACCGAAAACACGCCTGCCTAATTTTGACCCCTAGACAGTGGGTAGTCGTTTGAACCGCGTTATCGAGGCGGTTCTAACCAGTACCCACAATTTATGTTTAGAACAGAAATATGACAAAATCTGAATTTTGTTATCGGACAGTTTTCGTTTGGGTGGCAAAATTCTGTATATATTTGAATAGGTGTGTTTTCGTAATGAACTCAAAATGCTTTGTTTGATTTGAGGTTTACCGTCCTCGTCAACACAGTATAGATCATTTTGGAGACGTTGCTTCCACTTTTGTGGAACTTTTACCCGATATTGAGATAAAATAGATCTCAAGCCCTGTCGCACAATGAAACCAATAGCATTTATAATCATGGACGGTCCGCCTCGCACCGCGGTTTCTGGACAGGCTTAGATCCTCTTAGCGGTTTACCAGTACTAGTGTGCGGACGGTTTCAGCTCTGCGTGGAAGCATCATGCAGCCCAACTAATTCTTCAAGCCCCGATGGGCGGGGGCGGACTGAAAATGCATGTTTATTGTTTTATAATGATCCCAATGCAGAAGGCCATAGGATCACAACAAACGAAAACGATACTTTCACCATCCTGCCGGGAAATGTTGATCTAACCCATATATGCCTAGCGGCCCTTTTACAGACATTGGCAAATAGTGCAGACCCAGATCAGACGCCGCATCTGATCAAGATCTAAACTGTTTGCTCAACGTACATGCATTTTTGTAAAACTTACCACAAAAAATGACATCCCTATGGTTAGAAGTTGAACACTCCAGACTTATAAAGGTGGAATATTTTTGGCACATATGGGTTAATTATGAGGTTACGTCAGAAGGACGAAAGTGAAAGTAGGATCTGTTTCTTTTCTTGTTTGGATTTCTTGGTAACGCTTTATAAATAGACATCGACGGGCGCTGCATATTCGTGTTTATTCCGAACGAGTTTTCACTGCGTAAATATGTGGAGAGCAGTCTTATCTGTAGGGCTTTCCTAGTTACGTCATTAGAGGGTTAGAAATAAATTGGGGTATCACCAATCCAATCTAAATGGCTTCCAATCGAAATTGGAAGCCAAAAACTAAAAACAATCTGACAATCAAGGCAGGTGCCTACCGTATCCAGCGCTAGCAACCATCGCCCGTCCGTCATCACGTACCCGTGGTCGATTAACACCGAGTGTAGACTGGGAAAATACATTAAGAAAACACGCCTATACAAATGCGTTGTAAACTTAACCGCCGAAAAAACGAAACTTTTACGGTGAAAAAGTGTGATATTTTTCTTATTTCTGCTTAAAATACAGATTGTGCCGCCTCGTCGAGGTGGTTCTAACAGGTACCCTCAATAAATACGTTAAAACAGACATAATAAAAACCAAAGTTAACCCCTGTAAATATTAAAGTGGGGTTCAAAGGGGGTCAAAATTATATAGGCCTGTTTTCGTGATGAGTCCCGGACTGAGATACAAACTGTTTTGTTCAACCCCCAAATTCCACTTTTTATGCAAACAGTGTAGACCCCAATCAGACGCCGCGTTCTGTGACGCCTGATCTTGGTCGACAGTGTTTGCTAAGCCCAACCCACGACTCCAGACCAGGATCTATAGATAAACCTCTACTCAACACTGACCTCACAGCGACTATTTTCTATTCAATTAGTGATATTACTTGCAAAAGTACGGCACCCGCCCATCGGGGCTTGAAGAAATAGATGGGCTGCATGATGCTTCCACGCAGAGCTGAAACCGACCGCATACGAGTACTGGTAAACTGCTTAGAGGATCTAAGCCTGTCCAGGCAAAGCGGTGCGAGTCGGTCCGTCCATGCTTTTAAACCCTGTTAGTTTCATTGGGCGACAGGGCTTGAGATGTCATTTCAACTCAATGTCGGGTAAAAGTCCCACAAAATTGGAAGCAATGTCTCCAAAATGACCTATACGGTGCTGACGGGGACGTTAAACCCCAAATCAAACAAAACTTGCAAAAGTGAATTTTTAGATAAACAATATTTAATAATTATACAGCGCAAATCTGAGGGCGGGATGCAGTAGATTTTTGTCAATCGCTTAGCTCAGCTCTATTCTGTTGGAGTGGATTGCGGTTACCTTGACATACTTGTCATTTGTAATACATATTCTTGTGTAGCGTGTCAGTGTGTTTTGATGTATCTGCTCTTTAAAGTGAATGACCACCTTTATAACATAATTACTTCATTTGCAAGAAAAAGTTACTGTAATGATTAATCTCTGACTTTTATTACCAAATGAAACCTGCTAAGGTAATTAAATCAACATTTAATGGTTTCAGTGAAGTCTTCTGGCAGCGGCCATATTTTCCCCAAGGTAATCCAAATCTTTCCCAGGGTTCAACATGTTTGCTAAAAGCCTGATCTCATGGAGACTGTAGAAGCTCTATGTCTCTCTATGCAGCTACTAAAGGAGAAGTGATTAGGCTCTCTAATCAGGTTGAATTCTCAAAAATCCTTTGAATAGGCTGTCAGTTCAGCATCTTACATAAGGCTTCATTATGTCTTTGAACGAAAATAAAAACTTTGAAGACAGTTTTCCTGAGTTTGGTACTCAGGGCTATCAGTATGAGCCCGAGTTCACAGAAGAGGAGTTTTTGTAGGTAAAATGGAGATTTAAAAGGACATATGTATATATTCTGATAATTTCTCCAAAACATAAATTATGGGTGCTCAAAGGAATCGCCTCATTGAGACATTTCTAACAAGTACCCACAATGTATGCTTTAAAAATATCACAAAATACCATGTGAAATGCAATGAAATATTACCTAAACTTGTCAAGGCGTGTTAATGTAATGATTGGTTAAATGATAATGATATGCATTAATTAACCCTTTTTGTACCAAATGGAATCTTCCTCTTTATATAATGCAGACTTTCGGATGGGTCTTTAAACCGAGGTCCCGTCTCCGTATGACCTTAGCTGTTGGTGGGACGTAAAACTAAAACTCACTCACTCACTCCTCTTTATATAAAGCAAGAGTTCATTTCAAAATTTAGGGGTGTCAGGTTGTGTTTTCATCAAAATTTATTTGGAAAATGACTGGACTTTTAGCAAACAGTGGAGGCCCTGATCAGACGCCGCATTCTGCGGCATCTGATCAGGGCATGCTATGTTTGCCAGGGTACCCCTTTTGCGGTTTCTGGTACTAAATGGGTTATTGAAGAAAAGAAAAGAAATAAGTAATCAAGAAACCTTCAAGTCCACTTGAAAACCGCTATCTTCAAAATGTTTAGCACAAACAATGTTATGCTTTGCATTAACAAATGTCTTGATGTTGAGATTCTCTGTTCCAAGATTATGAATCCATTTTTCACATAACTCTCTATGTTTCTTAGGGTCAGGGATAGGGTCTTTTCACTGTGCAGTATTTGGCCTTACAAGAAGGCATTTTTATTTTAATGTTCACTTTCTTCTCTAAAATCCTCAGCTGCTAAAATACCAAGATTTGTTAGCCGCAGTTTCTGTGATGTCACCCCAGGAGATATAATCTGTAAACATGTCTGACACCCTATCAACAACTTTAATGAGCCATTACAGTTAATTAGAGAAACAGTTTAGATGAAGAATGGGATTTTATCATTCCTCAATGGTGTTACTATAAAATGGATCTGAGAAAAAAAAATGGTGGTCATTCACTTTAATGAACAGACGAGATATGCCCCACTGCTAAGTAAGTAACAATGCAATGTTAGCGCTTTATGAGCTTTAAACTATGTTGAACAACACGTGTATAAAACCGACGTATGTAAAGAAGCTGAAATACACATAATAGATCAAATATAATACTATAAGGCATATACATATACTTTACTTTATATGCAGTAATTATCAACGAGTTTGCCGCTTGCTGAAATTTACACCGAACAGCTGACCTTAGCGTGACCTCAGCAGCTCTCTAAGAATAGATTAGGTCGGTACATAGGTAGTCAGTAAAAAACAAGTTGGCTGCTTTCAAAAAGCATCCAATAGGTTTGGTCTTGTCAGTCTACATTCTGGTTTTAGCCAGCTGATATCATTATCCCACTTAATGCATTTTTTGAATAAAAATAATAAACTTTAATACAAAACGTGTACATAAAATTTCGAAGTCTGTGACCTTGGTATCAGGAGGGGTAGGTAGTGGTGAGTATTCTGTGGTAAATTGTTTAACGCCATGGCAAGTATAAACTAAATGTAACTTACATATGGTTAACACATGTATAGCACAAAACTTAACCAAACGAAAATGTAAACCAAATTTTTCAAAGGGTCATAACTCTGTTAGTATTTGGTGGCATATCTTCACATCTTAGCCTTACTACATACACATTTTAGGCTTGATCGGATGAAAACTGTATTGTAGGAGTTATACGGAAACGAAAAAAAAAAGTTACGAACGGACGGACGGACACCAACCCCATAACTTAATACGACCGTTTTTTTTTTTTTTTCAAACGGGCATATAAAAAGATTTTTCCTAAGTCATTAGGCCTTCTATAGGGCCTTGGTTATCTATTTCATTTGTTGTTAACGTCCCTGTTATCACTGTATGAGTCTTTTTTGAGACATTGCTTCCAATTTTATGGGACTTTTACTCAGTACTGAGATAAAACGGGCAGATAAAACTCCTTCTCAAGCCCAGTCGCCCAATGAAACTAAATGGTTGAAATGCATGACTCGAGCCACTATTCCTGAGCAGGCTTAGACTTTCTAGGCGATTTAACACTACTCATGTGCGGCCGGTATCAGCTCTGTGTGGAAGCATCATGCAGCCCAATCTATTTCTTCAATCCCCGATGGACTGGGGCCGATCAGACCTTGGGACAATATATTGTACTGCTGTATTGCTGAACCGCCTAGGAAGATCTAAGCCTGCCCAGACAAAGTGCTGCGAATCAGACTGTATCTTAAACCTCGGCAGTTTCTTTGAGCAAAAAGAAAAACCTCCGCAAAAACCTGACATTTGCAATCCTTTTGTATATCTTTCTGGATCACAATTTAATTGTAAAAGAAACTGATTAGTAAAACGTCAAGTATTGAGTGGAAATAAAGAACACCATTCTCGACTTATCAGATACATTAGCTCCCATCGAATGCGTCAAAAAGTCTTTTAACAGCTCAGTCTGTAACTGGTGGTAGGTCACTTAGTAGTCATGAAGTTTTTGAACAGAAACTATTGCTATCTGTGCTGGGCTCAAGAACAATAAACAACGACCCATCAACGTTATGTGACTTTGTTTCGCTCCCTAAATATTTTATATATTTGGAAGAGTTAGAACCTTCGACCTTGGCACTGCCGTTTATTCTAGTAGCAAAGACATGAAAATGTTTTTACACACCCAGCGATCTTTTTTATGTTTGGTTTTACGATCCTTTCAAGATTATTTCACTCACATCAAGCCGATCGTTAATCGGAGGTGAGCGAAAACTAGAGTACCCGACGAAAAACCTCCTGACCTTCCATTGCAGAACTTCTCATTATGTGACCTGAGCCATGCTCAAACCTACACCGTTGAGAGACCTAATGATTAAGAGTCAGCACTTTTATCCACTAGACCACACGGAGACCCGTTACACCTGGCAGCGATCTTTATAAATGAGGAAAAATAACGTTCTCTGTCTTTCCAAAACTTATGTATTATTAGAGCTACCACCGTACCGAATGATGTTCAGAATATATTAATCTGTTCCTATCTGTGTGAAGTAAACTTTGCAAGTTTTGTTTATTTGTATTTAACGGCCCAGACAACACTGATTTGGGTCATGTTTGGGCCTGTCAGTGTACCTATCCACGCTTTTCCTGAGTAGGCTTATCCGTAAGCGGTTTACCAGTTCAGTGCACATTCTTTCGCCAAAAACTGACCTGCCCTTCCTGAATCAGCAGAAGGGAGAGAATGACCATAGAAAAGATTTCATAATCTCCACGAAAGAATGTTGCCGACCCCGGTAGGTATCGAACCCGAGTCTTCCTTATCGCCAGTCAGACTGCATCCGACTGAGCTACCGCAGCCAGCCACTCTTTGTGAGTAGTAGTAGTTATGTTCTGTTGTTTTTCGTTTCCATGGCCCAATGGACTTACTCCATAATGGCATTGGCAAACGTAAAATTTGCGAAAATGACTGCTTCTCCTGCAAAAGTAATTTCTCTTTTGATATGTCTAAGGGGTATACTCTTAAAGGAAAGAATTTGCTCCTGGGGAGTTAATTCTTCCCTTTAAGAGTAGACCCCTTGAGGAGCAAATTCTTCCCCTTTTAGAGAAGACCCCTTTTTCAGTTGGACAGAGTAAACAGAGTAGCAGCCATAAGGTCCTTAAAGTTGTATTTCCATCACGAAATCATGCCTATAAAATTGTGATCCCCTTTGTTATGTTCTATAAAAGGGTTACTCTTTGGAAGCAAGGAATACACCACAGAACTGAAAAATATGGTCTGTACATGTTTTCCGGGTCAGACTAGCTAGTTTCGGCCAATTAGGCCTCATCAGTGACCCTATGATATTTTCGAAATTCCACAATGGAATCAATGATCCCAAAGGACAAGAAAATATAATCTACACTATGATGTAGGGCAGGGAGATGTTTTACAGCCGCCACACATTCCCACACACCAGTTGTAGTGAAGTTAAATATGTTCTATGAAAGGGCTATCCTTTGGAAGCAAGGAATACACCACAGAACTGAAAAATATGGAGTGTACATGTTTACTGGGCCTCACTAGCTAGTTTCGGCCAATTAGGCCTCATCAGTGACCCTCAGATATTTTCAAAATTCCACAATGGAATCAATGATCCCAAGGGACAAGAAAATATAATCTACACTTTTATATAGTAAAGCTCGGGTTTGCAGGGGTATACATTAATTTCCGTATTCATGCTCTGAGACACTAGATTGTGGGTACTCGATAGAATCGCCTCGTCGAGGCGTTTCTGTCAACTCCCCGCAATCTATGTTTTGAGCAAAAAAGGCAACTTGAATATTCCAATTTTTCTTTTTAAAATTTCTTTTTCTTTGGCCAAACAAAGACAATGTATTTGAATATATAGGTGTGTTTCGAAATACGGTAAAAATGGTAGACTACGGTAGGTGACCAATTAGTTCGAACACCCTAGCAGTTCGAACACCCAAAATTATTTCGATGGATGGATGGATGGATATTTTGTTTAAAGACGCTCAACCCTAATAGGGCATATAGCGTCTAAAATCATTAGGTATTAGATATAAAATTGTTATTGAAGTTAAAAAGTTAAAATATTAATGATTACAGTTTGTTAAAAAGTCCGATTTCTTTAAGAAAATTTATTAATTGATAAGATGGTATGTCTTTAAAAAGATCTTTCATTGTTGTAACATTAAAATATTTTGAGCGGATATGATAAATTCTACACATGAAATGAGAAAGTGATTAACTGTGAACGGTTCGTTACAGGATACACAGAAAGGTGCTTGTTCGTTTTGTAATATGTAAGAATGAGTTAGTCTTGTGTGCCCAATACGGCATCTGGTAATTTCAGTCTGGTCTTTCCTACTGTAAATTGAGACAGAGCATTTACTGTGAAAATTAGGTTCTATTTTGAATAATTTATTATCGGTTTCTTTTTCCCAAATAGATTGACATTTGTTTTTGATATATTTATTAATGTTAGATTTAAAATCTGAAAAGGGAATTTTAAAATTTGTAACATTCAAAGATACAGCAAATTTAGCTTCTAAATCCGCCAACTCATTTCCACGAATATTGATGTGACTGGGAATCCAGCAGAAAATAATCTCCTTGGAGAGAGAAAGATAGTGGAATTTTCTTAAAATTTGTTGAATTAAGGGATTTTTGTGCTGTTGATCTTTAAGAGCCTTTAGAACTGAAAGAGAATCGGAAAAAATGATAAATTGTTTTTCATACTGATCACTAATATGATACAGTGCAATATCAATTGCTTTCGCTTCAGCAGTAAAAATTGAACTATTATCGGGTAATCTAATGCTATCAGTGAAATTCGGACTAATGACAGAACAAGCAACTTTCTCATCCTGTTTCGAACCGTCAGTGTAAATGGGAATGTGATGTTTAAAATTGGATTTGATTTCTAAAAATTCGTTCTTAAATATGTGAGATTCTACTTCGGATTTTTTATTTTTTTCTAAATCTAAAATTATCCTTGGTGGTTTCAACACCCATGGTTCTTTCGATGGAAAAGAGAACGATTGTATATTTTGAATATTTATATTGGCCTCTTCGAGTAACGGTTTTATTCTCAGGCCAAGAGGTTTTATAGCAGATGGTTTGTTATTGTAGAATCTTTCATAATTTGGGTTAAAAACTGAGTCAAATGCTGAATTTCGTGGATTAGCAGCTAATTTGGTAGCATATTGAAGAGACAATTTCTCTCTTCTTACATAAAGTGATGGTTCATTTGATTCAGCATAAAGACTTTCAATAGGTGAAGTGCGAAATGCACCTAGTGCCTGACGTAAACCTTGATGATGTATAGTATCTAAAGATTTTAAATAAGATTTCCTAGCAGATCCATAGACTATGGAACCATAGTCCAATTTGGAACGAATTAAAGATCTATAAAGATTTAAAAGAACAGTGCGATCTCCTCCCCAGTCGGAACTGGACAGGACTTTAAGAATTTCAAGAGCTTTTAAACATTTAGCTTTCAAAGCTTTGATATGAGGAATAAAAGACAATTTGCTATCGAATAAAAGACCCAAAAACTTCGCCTCAGTGACGACTGGAATTGGACTGCCGTATATAGTCAGTGCAGGATCTAAATGCAACTTTCGTATTTGGCAGAAATGAACACACTGAGTTTTTAATTTAGAAAATTTAAAACCATTTTCTGTTGCCCAAGTTTCTATATTATTTAAACACCTTTGGAGTTTAAATCCAATGGTTTCCATATTTTTGGAACGATAAAAAATTCCAAAATCGTCAACAAAAAGCGAACAATCTGGGTCTTTTACACATTTAACTATATTATTATTTTTTATGCTGAACAAGGTTGGTGATAAAATACTACCTTGTGGTACACCTTGTTCTTGATCAAATGTGTTCGATAATGTATTTCCTATGCGAACATTAAATGTTCGATCGGACAAGAAATTTTGAACAAAAAGTGGCAATCGGCCTTTAAGGCCCAAGTTGTGTAAATCTTTCATGATGCCATATTTCCAAGTCGTATCATAGGCCTTTTCTAGGTCAAAGAATACAGCCACGACATGTTCTTTTTTGATAAAGGCATCACGTATAAATGATTCTAAGCGAATCAAATGATCATTAGTAGAGCTGTTTTTTCTAAAACCAGCTTGAAATTTAGTGATAAGCTGGTTTGATTCTAAGAACCAAACCAACCTATCATTAATCATTCTCTCCATTGTTTTACATAAGCAACTTGTCAAAGCAATAGGTCTGTAATTAGTGGCTTCAGTATGATCTTTATTAGGTTTCGGAATAGGAATAATGGTAGCTTTTCTCCAGTTTTGAGGGAATTTTCCAGTGATCCAAATATCATTTAGAATATTTAATAATGTTTCCAATGCTTTGTTGGGTAAATGTTTTAAAATTTGATAGTGTATGTCGTCAGGACCAACAGCAGTATCATGAGATTTATGGAGAGCATCTAATAATTCTTTAGTAGTGAAAGGTAAATTATATTTTTCTTGATTTAATGAGGAAAAATTTAAATTCTTTTTCTCTTGTTCTTGTTTAATATTTTGGAAATTTTCTGAATAATTTAAGCTTGAGGAGTTTTTTCTGAAAATTTTCCCCCAAGGCATTGGAAATGTCTTTAGCCGTTGAACATATATTTCCGTTCGATTTGATATGGACATGTTTATTTGATTTGTTTTTGCCACTAATTTTTCGAATCATGTCCCATATTTTCTTAGTTGGTGTTCTGGTATTCAGTTTGGAGACGAATTGCTGCCAAGATGCTTTTTTGGCCGATTTTATTGTTTTGCGAGCTTTAGCTCGCAAATGTTTGGCATGGATAAGATTTTCTTTTGTTGGTTGTTTATTGAATTTTCGTAATGCAGATTTTCTTTTATTGATTGAAGTTTTAACTTCATCATTAAACCAAGCTAGGTCTGTTTCTTTTTGAAAAAGTCGAGGATTTAGGAATACATTTTTCAGCAATATCAATCAATTCATCAGTAAAATCTTGTATATCACTTGCAGTTTTAAAAAGTTCAGGGTCGAGTTTTTCATCACATAATTGATTAAAATTTTCCCAATTTGCTTTACTCAAATTCCATCTGGGGTGACGATCCTCATGGGTCGATGCAATTTCTTCAATTACTATCGGAAAATGATCGCTCCCATGGAGATCGTCCACAACAGACCAATCAAAATCTAGATAAATATTTGGAGAGCAAATTGAAAGATCTAAAGCAAAATAATTTCTTGTGGGAGAATGAAGATATGTTGGTTGTTTATCGTTAAATAAACATAAATCATTTTCAGCAATAAAATTTTCTATGATTTCTCCTTTATCATTTGTATCCGAGCAACCCCATAATTTGCTGTGACTATTAAAATCTCCTAATAATATATAAGGACTAGGTAATTGATTTGTTAAATTTTCTAATTCTTGTTTAGAAAAATTATAGTGTGGTGGAAGGTAGACAGAACAAATCGTTATGGATTTGGATAAAGTGACGTTTACAGCAACAGCTTGTAAATTAGTGTTTACATCTATTTTCCTATGAGGAACGTCAGATTTTACCAGGATTGATGTACCTCCTGATGCCTTCTGATTATCCGTTGTGATATGATTGTACATACTGTAACCTTTGAAATTAATATTATCTGTAGTTTTCAAAAAGGTTTCTTGGCATTAGGAGAAAAAAGTGTAAATAAAATTAAAAATGACATTAGGAGAAAAAAGTGTAAATAAAATTAAAAGTTCGTTAAAATTGGCTTTAAGTCCTCGACAATTCCATTGAATTATTGACTTCTTATCCATGATTAAATGGAGAGAAGATTAAAACAAGGAATTTAATCCTTTTATCTTTTATTATTATGCTTTGAGAACGTGGAGGGATTAACATCCAACTCCATGTCCTCAAGGGCGCCGTACTGATTAGCCATTTTTACTGGATCAGCCGACGCCCCTTTACTGTTAGAGTTTGATCCTTTATGCTTTTTTGTCTTTTCGATCCGTTGTCCCTGACGTGGACCGAGAGTGAGATCTGCTAGAATGGGTGTTCGGTTGTGAACTGGTCTGTGAAGTTTGTCTTACTGATGAGTAGATGTAGGTTGTGACGATGTAGTAGGTTGTGACGATGTAGGTTGTGACGATGTAGTAGGTTGTGGTGTGGTTTTTGGTTTAACAGTAGAGGTAATTACTTTAGAATGTGGTTTAATTTCGAAATCTTTTTCATTAAATTGAGTGGAGGTTTCTTTTGTTTCAGGTTTGCTGGCAAGGGATTGAACAACTTTGGCGAATGTGTTTTCTGGTTTGTTTTTTTTTTGGATTTTCTTGGCTTCCAAATAAGTGACGTTTTGTGTAACTTTGATTTTCATGATTTCTTTTTCTGTTTTCCAAACTTCACAGACATTGGATTTAGATAAATGATCTTTTCCACAGTTCACACATTTTGGAGAGTTCTTGCAGTTAGAAGTGTGATGATCAGTGCCACCACACTTCTCACAAACAGATCCGTCAGGGACAGTACAGTCGTTTTCGTGGTGCCCAAACCTCTGACAATTGAAACATCGCAGAGGGTTGGGCACGTAGATTTCAACCGGTATTATTCTGTAAAAAATCCTTAGTGATTTCGGCAACGAAGTGGTATTGAAGGTTAAAAGAAGAGTATTTGTTTCGATGAGATTGCCGTCTTTTTTAATTTTGAAACGTTTGCAGGCTGTTACTCCTTGATCTTTTAAATATTCTACGATACTGGCTTCTGATTCTTGTTTAAGCATTCTGTCACGGTGTATTCCTTTACATGAATTTAATGTTTTGTGCTCCGTGACAGAGACGTTAAGGTTGAAGGATTTATTAATTTTCAAGAGATTTTCAGTTTGAGATTTTCTGTTTGTTTCAATTAAGAGAGTTCCATTTTTTAATTTTTTTACATTTTTTGGCGTTCCGATAAGAGATTCTATTTGTTTTTCTATGACAAACGGTGAAAGAGTGGTAACAGCCTTGCCTTCGTTACTTGGAATCACTAAGAATCTAGCAAAATTTTCGTTTGCTTTGAAAGTGAATGTTGTCGGTTCCGGGTCGTCATCAGATAAGTCTAAAAAAGCTCTTTTTCTAGTGTTGGATCCCATGGTTGAAATTTATGTTTCGATAGCTATGCGCCCCACCCTCCTTGGAGCCCTACAAGGGGACGTTTAATGGAAATGGATCTCCTATTTCCAACGCCAAGGCTACATGGCTATTATACTCGATGTCAGGACCAGAGTCCTTCCGCTCCACTTCTGCTTTATGATTCCCAACTATGCACCCAGATTTCAATGAAAAAATGAGGAACAGTTGGGACCCATCCCCACCCATATTCTCTCCCTCACAGAAGTTTCTGCTGAATTTCCCCAGCACAAGCCCACCGATTGATCCATCAGCCGCCGCCCATCAAATAACACTCAAAGATAGAGGAATAAGAAAAAATTACACCCGGTTTGTACCATAAAGATACGTAAGAAAGATAGAAGGAAGTAAAGAACAAGCTGTGCGATTCTAGAGCTTGGCACGACTGAGCCGATTGATTCAGGCCGGATCTAGCCCAAACCCCTCGTCTATCTGAAATATGGGCCAAAATGATGTGTTGAAAAGCTGGAGATCCCTGGGCTTTTCTCAATCATCAGGATCCCTTCTTCCAGCATACGAGACGCCACTCACGGCAAACAAGTGGCTCCTGTTTCAACAAGGAATTTCATCCCCATTCACTACAGAAGGAAAGTGACCTGTATATTTTATACCCTACAGACAAGGGAGGCCGAAAACGTTTGCTTAAATAAAAGCTTGGCTCTGAAAACAGGAAATCCTTTGCTAAATATGAGGTCTACGATTATGGTATGAAATTATTGAGGTGATAAGTTTCAGAGAGAACAAATTATTTTATAAACTAATAAAGAATAAAGCTGTGTTAGATGATAACGTACACTTCAGAATTTAGTGATAAGTATCTGATTCTGTTAACTTTGGAATAACATGAAATAAATTTGAGGTAACATGAAACGACAAGTTACTTAATTAATAACGTATTTAAAATGCATCTTTCATTGATGTGCAGAGTGAAGGAGCATGAAAAAGTGACACATACACAGAACAAACATATACAGATGAGATTTTCTTCTTTGCGGTGCGTGACCCACCAGCAGTGATGATACACGTACAAATGCAGCGTGGTAGTAACATGAGATAGGAAAGGTTTAAAAGGATAGATCTCGCGTAGTGAATTGTAAAAAAATTTGGTAAGATGCATTTGAATAAATTGAATTACAAAATAATACCGGTCGAACGGACGATTGTTCTGTATGTTGGAAGCTTTTACCCAACTGCCACAGAACCTGAAGGCAGCCACCTATTTCGAGGCACCGGGTGGTCTCGGCAATGGGACTGTTTTCGGTGGGGTCTTACCACTCTGCCACACTCCCGAAGGCAGCCGCCATATTTCTACCCTCCGGGCAGGCGCGGGGCCAATTATTTCGAATCTGTGGCTGAAAACTTTCTCATTTAATTCGAACTCCCAAACTTTTCAGAAATCAGAATTTTTAATACTTTGAACACACAAAAAAAAAATGCCGAAAAATGCATCCAGAACAAGCATTTCGGACCGTTCCCGGGTTTATCATTACAACATCGTACTGGTCGTATATGAGCTAGCGCACGAAAAAAAAAAAAAAGAAAACTTAGCATGAACTATGTGCGACTTCCAAACACTCGGATTAACATGCACTCTGTGAGGCAAATGGTTTTCGCTTCTCTCACTTGGATAGCCCTGTGGTAATGGAAGGTTCATACCCTCACCGAATACTGATCAGACTGTGAGAAACGCAGGCAGCAAGTGCTTAGATCAACCTTGATGAGCCACAGGAGTTTTGCTTATTTATGTTGTGAAATCCCATCGTCTGCATCAGGCTCATGCGATCAGCGAAGACTCTAATCGGATTGCATGAGTACGCTAAGATGTGTCTTCGCTGGTTTCTCAACGACCTGCAAACACTGAACATGCGCACCCACTACCGTTATGTAAGGCAAAGGGTTTCACTTAGCCTTGTGACTTCGTAAGATTTAAGGGTTCAGTAAAGACTGATCACATTGCATCGATGTGCAGGCTGATCCTAGTCGGTGATGCAGCATTGTGGCCTACAAAGGCTTGGATCACCATGCATATGCAAGTGTTTTCGCTTTGCTATCAGACTCTTTGGAGCGTAGCTTCCACTTTCATTATTATTTGTGTGACAGTGTTACCCTTTTTCCATGTGCTGTGGCATTTGATTCAATGCCTCTTTGATAGCAGAAGCGCCCCTTTAATATTAATTGAGTTTCCCGCCTTTTTTCCACAGAACGTCTATTAGCACGTGCGAGTGAAATTCATGGTTGTTGCATGCAAAAAGGTAGTTTAATTCAGGTTACCTGTTGGGTTACCCTGGTTTTATGAGGAGCAAGTGAAGATGCCCATTTATTTCACGGTGACAAGCTTTTATTGGAAGTAATTTCGGGGAACATGATTGAGAAAATAAGTCATATGCGATGGGCGAAGACTCAGGTCAGCCTGCACGTGCATGCAGTCTCAACAGTCTTCGTTGTTCGTATGTGCCTACCATGGCCTCTGTGCTAATCAAAGAACAACAGGTGAAAACTATGGCCACATTGGCTAGATGCGCAGGCTGATCTGGTCCTTCGTTTGAAACGGTTTTTTTTCGCCGTGCGCCGGCTTAAAACAACTGTGTACATTTAACCGGCCAAATCTGCTTGCGACATTACAAACACATTCTAAGCTACCAAGTGCAAGGAATATGTCTGTTCAGATCTCCTATCTCGAGTAAAATACTTATTGCGCATGTGCGTACAGAAAAGACTGATAAGTCTGCGCAGTTGTGCAATCGGGATTGTGTCTTCAATGTTCACGAGGTTTGAAACGTTTCATCGCGCACAAAGTGAAGATCGCACATGCACATGTTAAAATTGTGTATGATGTCCGCATTTTCTTTTTCTTGTTACTTGCCTATCTTTTTTTTTTTTTTTTTTGGTTTTGGTTTTACGGCCCTTTCAAGATTATTTCACTCATATCGAGCCGGTCGTTAATCAGCGGTGGGCGAAAACCGGAGTACCCGGAGAAAAACCACCTGACCTTCCGTTGCAGAACTTGGCGTCTCCTATGTGACCCGAGCGAGGCTCGAACCACAGCGGTGAGAGACCTAATGATCAAGAGTCAGCGCTCTTAACCACTAGGCCACGGAGGCCCGTTACTTGCCTATCTTAATAATATGATGGTTTTGCATCCGCAGTCTAATTAGTCTTCAGCGGACTTCTTCGATGGGCATTGAATTGCTACATGCCCCCGGCTTACGCTGATTTGAGACAGCTTATGAGTAAACAGAGAACACACAAACAAGCAAGGCTGCGTAGTCTAGCCTGAGGCTTCACTATGCGCTTAGACAATAAAGGTGTGTGTGTGGTGGTGGGGGGGGGGGGGGGGGTGAAGTATCTATGCGCCTAGCTCCACTGGGTAGCTGCACGTGCGGGTTTCAACATCACATCCCATATATACATGTAGCTGGACTTTGTCTGCTGCGGTGTAGCCGGAACAAAAAAAATATTACAGACTATCAGGAAATTCTTTGAAAAATATATGGCCTTCTCTTAAGAAAAGAATTTGCTCCAAACAAATCAATTTCTGTTATTCCTGAGATCACAAATTGACTCGCACATTTTAAAGGGAATAGTGATAGTTCAATAGGTGAAAATGTCATTAATGACAATGTGTAACCTTATACTTGTAACTACATGATGAGCTCGCATTCAAAGACCCCTGCACACACTGACTTATTTATAGATCAAACGGTTCTACACGGCATAAGTGATATTTATAACTTCTAATTACTTGCGGATTGACAGGGCCGCGGGAAAAAAAACGAAGTTGTTTAAAATATTGAACCCAGCCTGGTCCAATGCATGGAATTCTTTCAGATCAAACAGTTCGAACACTGATAAATTTTCAATCTGATATTTTCTAATAATTCGAACACCCGGATCAGTATTTATTTTTTTTACTGTTCGAATTAATTGGTCATTTACCGTAACTGCCACACCTGCCAGGTGTTTCCATTTCCCTTAAGATATTTATTGTTGGAGTTGAAACGCTTGCTTTTCGGTCTGTTTCGCTATTCAGACAGGCTGTTTCCTGTAATTGCAGTATTGTATTGCATCATCGTTAAAGCTGATTGGTTGATCGCGTCACGTGCCCCTCCATGGAACAGTTATAATCTGGTCATTAGACACGGTTTGCCCGCCTCATGGCGACCAAACCAACAAGAGGCGGTTCGCTAATCGATACGTCATCTTCAGCGACCAACCGCTCAAACCGGAAACTTTTCGAATACAATTCGAGCTCGCGTAATCACAGGTTGTTTATAACTGCGTCATACTATTCAAGCATAGTAATCAATCAAAAGTAGTTTTGTGCAAGAGCGTCACCGATGATTATCTATTGTCCGTTTCGTTTCACGCAAGTTTTCATTGACGTTCCCCCTTATTTTGACGAAATTGGATTTCAACTGATTGATTGATTTGAAGTTTAACGTCCTCGTCAACACTATCTCATTTTGGGGACGTTGTTTCCAATTATGTGACACTTTTAACCGACACTGAGATGAAATGACAACTCAAGCCCTGTCGCCTAATAAAATCCAAAGGCTTATATGCATTGGACTGTCTGACTCACACCGCTTTGCCTGGGCAGGCTTAGTCCTTATAAGCGGTTTACCAGTACTCATGTGTGGCCAGTTTCAGCTCTGCGTGGCAGCATCATGCAGCCCATTTTTTTCTCCAAGCCCCGATTGGCGGGGCGGACTGTCGCTTGTGGTCACCCAGTATATGGACATCCGCGAAAGGGGGGATTAGCCTTTAAATTTTTCCTCGGGCAGAAAACTCAATTTGCTTATTGGAGTATACGGTATTTTATACACAAATATTGTTTGATCTGACGTCCCCGCCAAGACTATGTAGGTCATTCTGAGACGTTGCTTCCAATTTTGTGCGACTTTTACCCGACATTGAGATGGAATGCCATCTCAAGACCTGCCACCCAATGAAACAAAGAGGGTGTACATGCATGGACGGTCCAACTATCACTCTGCCTGGACAGGCTTAGATCCTCTAAGCTGTTCCAGTACTCGTATGCGGTCGGTTTCAGCTCTGCGTGGAAACATCATGCAGTCCATCTATTTCATTAAGCCCGACCCCCACCCCCACCCCCAATATTGTGGGTGGGGCCAGCAATACAGATACGTTTCACGAGGCCTTCATTTGAGTGCGCTGGGCAGTCCATCGTTGAATATGTTGGCCTGCGGCCGAAGATGTACTCCATCCTCCAGGCATCTGGAAAGAACATCAAGAAGGCCAAGGGTGTGAGAAAAGCAACTGTCAAGAAGCGCATCAGGCATGAACAGTTCAAAGAGGCTCTCTTTGAGAAGCAAACCTTCCGCCATGGCATGGATGGTCTTAGGCCAGAGTGCCATCACATCTACGAGCAGCATCTCAACAAGGTGTCGCTGTCGCCCTTCGATTCCAAGCGTTGGATCGCAGAAAATGGGGTGGAAACACTAGCTTTCAAAGATCGTTGCACAGTAATTGCACCAGACGTTACGCAAGAAGAGATGGATGCATTCTTAGAGGAGCTGCTCAGCGCTTGAGAACCCCATCCGGAGGAAGCTGAGTGTTGGGAGACACAAAAAGAAGTTCTTCGCGCAGAAAACCGCGCTGAGGCCCATCCTGCAAGTAATACACCTCGGGCTCGTCGGGCTTGGTCACTGTGCGCCCGAGCCGGTGCACATCCTGGGACCATATGGGATCATTCGCTCGCCGGCGCCTCCCTTTAAGCTCGCCAGGGTACAAATAGCGTACGCCGACACCGGAGGGGATTTTTGTCTCTTCGAGACCAACAGGACGACCAGGAACTACAGAGGAGGGCTTTTGTGTCACTGATCGCATCCTTATGGCCTCAGAGGGCTTTTTGCCGGTCAGTCGGGTGACATTGCCATTCAAGGCTGCCACAACTGCAGGCAACCTTTTTACCCAATCTGTAGACCGCTGACTAGGCTGCACCATCTCCTGAGCGTACTGGTGCCCAAAGAGCCGCTAAGCCAAGGTACGATTGAAGCGCCCAACAATGCTCTGGTCCAGATGGATGTCAATCCGACCGCGCCGAACCTGGACAGAATGCTTTGCCAACAGCTGGCTGACAGAGCCCATGGACTCAGGGCTGGGGTCAACCTGGAGCAATTTGGGCCACTTCAACGGGCTCCGTTTGTAAATCCGAGCCAGACCATCGGCGACCTCTGCTGCAGTCTTGTTGGCTCAGCCTCCTTGTAACGGCTGGCGACGTCAACAACCGTGAGAGCGTAGCGGAAGGAGGTTTCCCGCCCAACTCGGTCGTGTGGCAGAAAGAGCAGATCCGCCTGGTGTACTTCGTTCGGTGTGGCGATGTCGAATTTTGGCCGTGGCATGTGCCGTGGGGTAGGAACGTAGATCTGCCAGATAGCCTGTCGTTTGAGCCATTCCATAGCTCGTTGTTCACTCTCCCTGGCTGCAGACGCCAGCTTCTCAATGCCAGCGAGCCCCTTCCAATACCCCTTTGGGCTATAATATATGGCAGAGAGCTTACTGTCGGCCACTGCTACTAATGTTTTCCAACAGCCTGATATCTCTAAAAAACGGCCTCACCCATCGCGGCTTGAAGAAATATATCGGCTGCATGGTGCTTCCACGCAGAGCTGAAACTTACCACACGAGTACTGATAGGCCGCTTAGACATCGGGCGACAGGGCTTTAGATGTCATTTCATCGGGTAAAAGTCCCACAAAATGCAAGCAACGTCTCCAAAATGACCTTCACAGTGTTGATGGGGACGTTAAACCTCAAATCAAACAAATAAAAGTCTAAAAAATGTAAATACGGTGAACATCTGGATCACCCGAGAAAGGATAAAAAAGACAGCGAAAAGCAGCGCCACATGCAGGCCAAGTACAGCGATTACGACCGCTACTGAGCACATCGTTATTGTTGTTGCTACACAACAGCTACGCAACAGCTTCGTAACAGCTACGCAACTGCTTCGCAACGGTTAAGCAATATTATTCACGAAACAATCATTAATTAATTACAATACTCATTAATTAATAACAATGTAATTATATAATCAGTGGGTTGATCAGTCTTCAACAGAAGCTTAGCGTCTTTTGTCTCGGCTAGCTGTTGCCGTACCAACTCCCGTCCTCGTGCGGGGATCACGTCATTTTCACGCAGACAGTCTTCGAACGAGTCACGATCCTTGCAGTGGAACAAACAGACCCAGCGCGTCTGCTCGCGCAAGTCTTTCAATACGGAGTTGTACTTCTGCGTGAGGACCCAGACAGACTGCTCCACGTGGCGGCCCGAGAACGCCAGCTCTGACAGCATGTCTTTCTTTTTTTTTAAAGCCCTCTTAGCGCTGCAGTCGTCTATGATGTATAGGGTCGGCTCGCCCTGGAACACCCGGTAAAACGCTCGCAAGTAATCGTGAAGGCGCTCACCGGTGTGTAGAACGTAAATCTCAGGGTCCGTCAAGATCCAGGGGCGCCGCTGATACGTCCTGTTGTACCGTATGGTGGGACACAGAACCACTACGTGCTAAAATACCCCCCCCCCAGGGGCCTTCGAGCAGATCGAGGATAAAAACGGGTTTTCCGCATCCCGTCTGCCCGCTGATTGTCGCCCAATGGGCCGAGCGCGGTAGGAACTCTTTTAACCTATCTTCGCCATGAAGATTAATAAACCGCTGAGACGAACCTGCCATCTTCGATGTTAAGCTGTGCATCCATGATGACGTAGAAGTAGATGTTCAATGCGCCAGCCGCCTCGGCTCTTTTCGTAATCTGGATGGTCACACCTTCATTGGCAGTCTCTATCCGTCTGCCGGAGCCGTGGAGCCGGCCGTCGTCGCTTGTCCTGAGGTCAAGCCACAGCGCGTACTTGTTGGTGAAGTATTCTGCAAGGCTGACATCGGCTCGGGCCAGGTCTTTTTCGACCGTTGCCACTACAGGGTGTCGCTTGCTGCCGCCTGAGAAGCGCTTTATCGCTTCATCAAACATCTGGTAAGAGCGCATCCCTTGGCTGAAGAGGTGGTTGGGGATCCCCTCGATGGTGACCTCGACCGTGGCGATTTTCGGGTTATAGAAGGCCTCAATTGTCGCGAGCGAAGGGCTATTGCGCGGTTTTATCCTCAAAGAGCATCGGGATGCCCTTCATGCTACGGGCGGGCACGTTGAGATTGATATTCCAGAGGGTGTCGCTCTTGTCTTTGCCGATTTTGCGGTGCCGCAGTACCCGGTCATACAGGATCGCAATGCGGCTTCTGTACTGGTTGTTGATCATTTTGGCCAGCTCTGGCAGGGTGACCATGTCATACTCAAGACGGATGTTTCCAATGTCGAAAGAGGCACCTCTGCCTGTGGCCTGGATCACACGGTTGTAGTCAATGAACGTGAGCTCATACTCGGAACGGTCGCCCAGAGCGCTCTGGTAGAATGACATGTGGCTCTCGAGCAGCTCGAAGTCTAGTGGGATGTAGAAGCGATTGCCGAAAGCATCGGCGACGCTAGAACGGACTCGTCTTTGTCCCCAGCATTGATTCGGATCCTCGTCGTATTTCGTTCATTCGACGTTTCAATGCCTTGGTACTGGGCATTTTTCCTCTCTGAAGCCGTCCTCCAGAGATCGCAGAAGCAGTGGTACACGTCACTGTCGTCCGTGCTGAAGACCTCGTTCCCCGAAATTTTAATGAGGGCGCGGCCTAGGTTCTGTACCAAGGTCAGATTGGCATCTTCGCTGTGCAGCGTGATTGTGAAGGCCAACCTCGCGGTCCCGGGGACGATGACATCATGTTGGCCGAGGTTGGGGAATCGAACCAGAAGCTGCTGGTTCGGGCCGATCGTGCTGGGGTTGTTAGTTATCCTCACCGATTGCCTCACCCTTTTCACTCCAAGGGGTTCGCGGAGGCATCGGTAGGGGTCAAGCTTTCGTCTGTACTTGCTTGATGACATGGTGTCAACTTCGTTGACACCCGACAAAGTCTGTTTTAAACATGCGCGACAACCTTCAAATGCACAAACATTATGACTGACTTTGAAAACCCCACGTTCGAAGACTGGCCCGACCCTTATGGTGACGCCGACGATGACACGTTCAACCCACCAGACGCTGTTATGGACCCACCACCGGACGTCGAGCAAGGACTACGCGCGGCCGAGGAAAATCTTCAGAACCTCCGAGGCGAGTTAAGACGGACAACACTTTCTGACCAGAAGAGGCGCCTGGTCTATACTTTCTACAAAGAAGTGAGCCGTGCCTATAAAGGGTTGCGCCTCGAAGGCAGTATCGACTATGACCAGTTTGGGATTGATGGCGATGGTAAAACACTCTATTGGACCCCAGGCGACAAAAAGATTCCTATCACTGCGACAAGGGGAGGATTCCAGTTTCTGGCTCTGTCCACACTGGCCTCGAAATATGCAACAGGCGGCATAAATGCAATTCGGCAATCACTGGGGCTCACTGACTATAAATCGAATATGCCGCGCCTCCACAAAGAGGTTGTGGATACACTCCAAAAAGCAGAGGAAACCCTCCCAAAAACATTGCATCCGTCGAGATGACAGACCTCCCCGGCATAGCCCACGACGTTATTCAAACAACAGGAGATGTCGAGACCGCATTGAAAACAATTGATGATCAGCCTATCGACACCGCGTGGGTCACCCAGGCCAAAAGAGAGCTTGCTGGGCTTGAAAAGGCTAATACTCGAACCCGAGATGAGTTGGCGAACAACCTGGCTAAGCTGTCAAAGGCGACGAGTGAAAATCCCAAGTTGAAAAACACTTGGCCAGGGAGCGGCGGAAACAGACGAAACGGACGACACCGAGATGCAGCAGATTCGGGACCTCGAGAGTGAGCTTTCTGACATCGAAATCGAAAGACAGTCGAGACTCGAAACCCTCTCTGCGAACAGAGCGGCTCTCCGGTCCCAGATTAACAGAATCCGTGAGACATTCAGGCGGCTCCTTCATGAAGACACAACGCTGGCTGAGCGCATTCGCACCCTCTTTCGCGAGCAGGGAATTACCATCGTGAGCATCCTTACATGCAGCGGTTGGGATGGCAATCTCGACCCTAAAGTTTGCGCTCACCGGCGGCGGGAGTGTACCGGCGCCGGCTCCCAAGCCACCCGGCAAGGACGGGGTCAAGGAGTGGGTAAAAAAGCACCTACAGTCCCTTGGGCGTGCCCTGGCCAATTTGGCCGGCAAGGCCGCGGCTGCCCTGCCAGGAATTTTCGGGTCAATCGTCTCTTGGCTCTTGAGCACGCTAGGGAAGGCCGCTTCTTGGCTCACAGATAATTTGTGTGCCTTGGTCATCGGCGTGGGGGCCCTTCTTCTCGTGGCTGCTCGGGACTGGTTATCTCGACCGCTCGACCAACCAAAGCGCCACTAGACCGAGTGCAATCCCTACGACTAGGAGTGCTGTTTTTTCTTCTTCATGGTCGAGGCCGGATTTCCAGTCTGCTGGCGGAGCAACCCCGGCAGACGTAGACGACCCTTCGGGCGGTGGCCCTGCGAGTACTCGCGGATCGGTCCCGGCTGGTGAGGCAGTTTTCCCCTGGAATGTCCTTGAGCTGCTAGCACTGCTGGCGCAGATCGGTCTTGTTTATTCCTTGGTTGTGGCCGATGACAGCGTCTGACCCCGCTAATCGAATTTGGTTATTATAACCTTGGACATTGCCACGATGAAGTGCCATGTCGTTCGGCATCAAGTAGAGCGCTCTCCCGCAGACGTAATCCAGTGGTATCGATGCATATTGCAACGCCTTTTGATAGCGATCGATGCTGCTGGGGATGTCGACGGGTTAGGCGATTGCGTCTTCGAGATTCGCCATAAATTGCTGTTGAGCGTCGAACCCCGTCCCGACTTTGAGAATGTTGGAACGGGTCTGAGCTTGCGCTCCCAAGATTGCCCAAACGTAAGTCCGAATCTGGTCGATGAGGCGCTCGACACCCGCTTGCGTGAAACCTTCTGATTTATCGAGAATGAACGTCGTCCACGCGTTTGAAATATCCAGATTATGGTATATGGCGTCCTTCGGGTGAAAGAAGGGGCCATCGGAGCTGTGATCACTGCGGTATTTCCCCGAAGGGGTCATGAAGGTACTAAAAATCCGAGGCCTAGACACCCGTAGTCCAGATCTTGCCTCCAATCTGTAGAAGGCGAAACGACGAACTCCTCGCAAAGCCGCTTGCAGGCCCTGGAGTCATATTGGTTAACGAACCATGAATTGGACTTGTCCCCAGGGAGGGCGACTTTTAGCTCCTCAAGCAGACGCCTCGTCGTATAATAGACATGAAAGCAATACAGGCTTGCAAGAAGGGGCTCATCCGCTTGTAGATGGTCCTGGAATGAAACACCACGTCCGGCGGTTGCGCACCAAACCGCAAAGTTCAGCTGGCACTGCCACCAGTTTGAGGGGTCGTGCCGCCAGTTGTTGTACGCCTTGTTTGCCATAGTGACGTCCTTGGTAAGCGGAGGGTTTTGATAATCGACGAAGACGTCCGGGTACTTCGCAAGTACCCGGAAGTGACTTCCCTTATCGTCGACCATTATGACTAGGGTGGGTGCCCCTGCTGCTGACTCCTTATATTTGAAATTCCCGCCTGCCTGATATTTTGCCGAGCTATTAAACGTAAATGCCTTTGTATCCATACCCATTTTAGTGGTGTTGGTGATACTGATGTTTACGGATGAGCTAGAGATTGCTCTCTGCGATTTGACGTGTTATCACTGGTGGTAAAACATATGCATGGTGAAAAGGAACAATAAGGTCTCAAATAACAAGACTGAAAAAATAATACCTGACGGGTATTATCACGTTTGTGAGTTGAACGAAAAGGTGTTTCAGCGGTTGGGCGCCGAACTCACTCTAGATGAACCCTCTGGTCTACTGCACTTGATAGTAAAGTCCGGAGAAGTCATAACAATGAATCGCGAATTAGCTAATATCTTAGGCTTTTCCGACAATACTTTCAGAGCTCGTCCCTCTACCTTTACCTTTGCCAATGACGACCTAAAACGAATAAACCCCTCCAGACGTTCACTGCAGAGAAGCCACACAAGCTGGCCGTTCATCGTGAGGTCTACTTTTATCTTGCTGAGTTGAGTACTTCAGACAATTTGCATAACGGTCGCCCATCTACACTACTTAGATCCGTCCCTGTCGAGAACGAAAATTGTGGATTTGGTAGAACTGAATCATTTCCTGTCTTACAGTACAAAAGGTTGTCGTCAGGGCCTATTTCACAGCTAACTATCTCACTTAGAGATACCAACGAGGAGATGTTGCCATTTGAGTATATGAGCGCAACCCTACATATAAGGAATTGTTGACGCAAGCGGCCCCGGGTGGATCAGAAAATGCCCTGGGGTGGCTTTGGCTGATCTTGGTGATACTGAGGGGTTCGATAAGGACGGGAAGGAAGATCGATTGTATGCCATCCATCTCTCCGATGGGGTCTACAAAAGAAAAGAGGTCGCCCAAGCGGGGTCATTGAAATTCGGTGATCTCAGCGACATAGATACCTCAAATGCCGTTCTAAAGCGGGTTCATACGCTGGCATCATGAAATCTTTTCCGCTGATTCAAGAAGGGCAGTTGTCGGTATCTGGCGAAAGAATGTGTACTGTATGGGTTAACCGCTTACGCATAAGCCTGCCCAGGAAAAGTGTGAATAGGTAAACTGACCGGTTCATTTTGATGTATATTTTTAGACTTTTAGGGATTCAACACACCGTTCAAAAATTGTGTATTTTTGAAATTCAAATCATAAATTTAAAGTTTGATAACCTATACTAGCTAGTCCATGGGTGGTAATCAGGGGAACTTGCTTGAAAATGAGTCAATGGAAATTTGTTCCCTCGACACATCCTCGAGCTAGCTCTATCAAACAAACGTAGGTCTCGAAGAGTTTTAACACAATTTTTTCCTTTGTAAGCTATTCCTAGAAAAGAAAAGTATATTATAATCGGGCGCCTCTTTACTTTTAATCCCCCCGCCCATATGGGCTTGAAGAAATATATGGGCCGCATGACGCTTCCACGCAGAGCTGAATCCGGCCCGCACACTAGTACTGGTTAACCGCTTAGAGGATCTAAGCCTGTCCAGGAACCGCGGTGCGAGGCGGACCGGCCATGCTAATAAACCCTATTGGTTTCATAAGGCGACAGGGCTTGAACTGTCATTTCATCTCAATGTCGCGTAAAAGTCCCACAAAATAGGAAGCAACGTCTCCGAAATGACATTAACAGTGTTAACGGGAAGGTAAAACCTCAAATCAACCAACCAACCAACTTTTAATTCCCGAGATTATTATAGCTATTCATGAATCATTCGACTAGGTATCATCTCTAAATTTTGAGTATTATATCCGACAGGTCCGTGATAAAAAGTTTCCTTTCATTCATACTCCAGCGCTGCAAATTTCCGTGGCGAATTCTAGCGGGGTTCAAAGTCAAATCATTTCTATGTGGCACTGCATTGCCGGATTTTTTTATAAATAGCTTACAAAGAAAAAAAAACGGTGATAAAACTCTTCGAGACCTACCTTTGTTTACAAATTTCCTGGTGATGGAGCTAGATCGAGAGCTCCCGGATGTGTCGAGGGAACATATTTCCATTGACTCATTTTCGAGCTAGTTCCCCTGATTACCACCCGTGTAGTCTGAATTGTTTCGGCTATTTCGATTTTGAATACATTCATGGCTCCCAAAGGGAATCTTTGTCCGCGATCTCTCACCCCACGCCGAATTACAAGGCGAGAAGCACAGCCACTCCTACAACCAGCGTAACCATGTCACGTAACAAATGATATAACATGCTATGTGTTTTGGCCAAAAGCTGGAATTTTTTATCACTTTGGCTGCGCCGAGTGACCCTAAGAAATTTGCATGTCGTATACAGGGTTGGTCCCAAAAACGGGATTGGTCCCTCAACGGGACCGCCGACCCCGCCCATCGGAGTTTCCGCGATCCCTTCCACACCCGACTTACAAGGCGAGTGACTTATCAAATCTCAATTTGAGTTTGCAGTTACATGGTTAAACCAGACAGACAGCGCACTTAACCACCAGGTCCACTATCCAAAGGAAAAGAAACCAGTTGGGTAAACTGGGTGGGACAATAGAAAGACATCACATCAGGTCCCAGTCATCTGATGATTTTTTCATCTTCGTTTGTTGAGGGCACTATCTTCATATCGAGTGAACTAGCTCCTTGTCGAGAAGACAAGCTCGGACAGTAATTGCGTCATAAGTCGCAAGTTACGTAATCACAACCAAAATTCTTTGCTTATTTCAAACGTTCCATGTTTCATTTCACTAGGGATGTTGCTTCTTGGGGTGTGAAGGGCGTACTTTTGACGGAAAATGAAAAATCGTCGGCTAAAATCTTCGTGTTGACATACATTGACAATTTTTCAGGTCCGTGATAAAAAGTTTCCTTTCATTCATACTCCAGCGCTGCAAATTTCCGTGGCGAATTCTAGCGGGGTACAAAGTCAAATCATTTGTATGTATCACTGCATTGCCGGATTTTTTATAAATAGGTTACAAAGAGAAAAAAAACAAGCTTGTCCTGTATCGCTCACCTGCGCTAAGAGATTCAAAGTTCCAGGAAGTGCAAACCTTTACTGAAGGATTTATTGGAGGACAAGGTGATGACATGGTAAGCATTTTCTGCAGTCAAGTAGAATGTAGCTCTACGATAAATTAGCTGACCTTACCGGTTTTCAAACTCATTCAAGCTTTTATTCCTGACTTGCTTATAATTATGTACCTTTCAAGAAGATCCGATATAAACTGAAGAGGCTGACAAGGTAAAAAATAAGCAATTAACTGCTGCAATCAAAGGGATGTTACTCTATGATAAATAGGCAAACCTCAAGAGTTTTCAAACTCCTCCGAGCTTTTCTGCCTGATTTACTTGTTTTTTAAGTTTCATGAAGATCTGATCAAAAGCAGTGATGACAAGGTCGAACATAGCCATTTTCTGCCAAACTGGAAACATAACTCCATGATTAATTGACTAGCATTGCTAGTTTTCAAACTTATCTCAGCTTATATCTCTAACTTACTAACATATAAATTTCAAGAACATCCGATGAAAACTGAAGGAGTACACTAAAAAAAAAAATAATAAAAAATAAATGGGCCAACTTGGCCGGTTTTCGAACTCATCCGAGATTACCACCCGTGTAGTCTGACTTGTTTCGGCTTTTTCGATTTTGAATACATTCATGGCTACCAAAGGGAATCTTTGTCCGCGATCTCTCACCCCACGCCGAATTACAAGGCGAGAAGCACAGCCACTCCTACGCCCAGCGTAACCATGTCACGTAACTAATGATATAACATGCTATGTGTTTTGGCCAAAAGCTGGAATTTTTTATCACTTTGGCTGCGCCGAGCGACCCTAAGAAATTTGCATGTCGCATACAGGGTTGGTCCCAAAAACGGGATTGATCCCTCAACGGGACCACCAACCCCGCCCATCGGAGTTTCCGCGATCCCTTCCACACCCGGCTTACAAGGCGAGTGACTAATCCACTACACTACAGTTACTCCTACGCGCAGCGAACATTCTGTGTTTTGTCCAAAAGCTGAATTTTTGGACCACTTTCGCTGCACAGAGCGCCCCTAAGAACCTTATCCATATTACAAACATGTCGAATACAGTGTTGGTCCCATAAACGGGGTTGGTTAATCAAATGGGGCCGGCGGTCCCGCCCATCGGAGCTCTGAGAAATAGATTGGACTGAAACCGGCCAAGATTGAGTAATGGTAAACCGCCTGGCAAGAAAAGTATTGCGAGTCGGACCACTGTTTTCTAAGCTGTCATTTCATCTCAATGTCGGGTAAGGTAAAATTCCATCAAAATCGTAAGTAACGTTTTCAAAATGTCTTCAGTGTTGAATCTCAAACGTTTAGCCTCGATTCAAAAACTGGTATTCATTCGGAGCCGTTCGACGCTTATGGCCCACAAAGAGGGAACGTTCGCAGCCGTGGAGTTTTTGAAATAGGCTATAATTACGCTCTTACTTTCCATCTAAAAATAACTTGCCTACCTGACAAAAACGGCAGATCAAGTGCAGTTTGTGGGTTTGTCCAATTGCTAAATCTTTCTGCAATCAATAATATCACTCACTCACATAGTGGACCTAGTATCCAGCATTGCATCTCACCAGATAGTGCTTCATCATAAACCTCTTAAGGAGATCTTATGTCATATAACATAAGTAATCATTACAAGACAAAAATGATATCTGATCTTAATCATTTGCTTTTGGTACAATTTGATAATATTTACAAAGTACCTACTTCATATTATCACAAACTTGTTTCTGTATTAACACCCATAACAACAAATTTACATATAACAGCGGAATATACCGAAGGTTATGCACATTGCCCCCTGATAACCTTTTTGTTTTTCCCAACCGGGCTAATAACCGGAAGTAATGTATTTTTACATTAAGAGAGGTTATCGTGCCCACTTAATATACTTCTAGACTGTTTTACGACCTTTAAACGTAAAAATCGATTAACCAACTTTGAAAATCATCACTACGTCATCACTTAAAACTACGTCATCACTTGATGTAAACATTATAGGGTATTCTAACACAGCGCGCCTATATAGGCAATGCAAAATAACTGTGTTTTATTCTGCAACAAATCACAGCTCGGAAGAGCGTGACGTGTGACGTCATTAAAAACTGCAAATTTTTGACGTCACCAGTCGATTTACTTGACGTTAGACGGTGTAACGTCATTTTCTCGCATCGAAAACGTTAGAAAAGGATATAAATGCATGTGTTTCAGTCGATAATTTTAGCGGGATTTCTTCCAACAATGGCGAAAAGCTGTGACATTTTGAAGGAAACAACAACATTATTACCGATTTTCAGCGTGTTAGAATCGAAATAGATCAGCTCTAGCCAGTGATTTGTTGGGTAATAAATCACAGTTTGTCGGTCAGTTGTAAGTAGACAAATCACGCGCGCTACGCGCACGTGATTTGTCTTCTTTACAACTGACCTCCAAACTGTGATTTATTACTCAACAAATCACTGGCTAGAGCTGATCTCATTCTTAAATCACTCAAAATTGATTGATGGTGGTGGGACTTAACGACACGTCACCCTTTGGTTGTAATTAGTTTTGTGTCGTCTTCCAGAGAAAAAGAGAACAGTGCAGAAGAGATAGTTGAGGAGATGAAAATGAGGACACGGGAGACTGAGGAAAATGAATGAAAGGGTAGAAGCAGAAGAAACAACAACACACACATATCCCGCCTCCGCTACCTTTACCTGTTCAGGCTGTTGCAAGTACAACCGGCCCTGCACATCTGTAAGCCAATATCAGTAGGACTCCCCAGATGAACGCTCAACAACAATAACTAGTTGAACGGATGTAGTACATATCCACGCAGAAGGCTACACAAAAAGACACACCACCCCCATTACCATTTTTAGTTCACCTGAGCCGAAGGCTCCGGGGGAGCTATTGTGATCGGTCTTTCGTCGTCCGTCCGGATGTCCGTCCACAATTTCTATAAATGACATCTTTAAAATCACTGAACAGATTTTGACCAAACTTGGCAGAAATGATCTGTGGGTGGTCCACTCTCAAAGTTGTTCAAAGAATTCCATTCTATGCAGAACTCTGGTTGCCATGGCAACGAAAAGGAGAAAATAAGATAAAACCTTTAAAAAGCTTCTTGTCTGAAACCAGAAGGCCCAGGTTTTTGGTATTTGGTATGAAGCTTCATCTAGTCGACCTCTACCAAGATCGTCAAATTATAGCTCTGGGGCCAAAAATGCCCCCGCGCCGGGCCCGGTGGTTTTACATAGGCTTATATAGGGAAAATATTTAAAAATCTTCTTGTCTTAAACCAGAAGGTCCATGCCTTTGATATTTGGTATGAAGCTTCGTCTAGTGGACTTCTACCAGAATTGTTCAAATTATAGCCCTAGGGCCAAAAATGCCCCCGCGCCGGGGCCCACTGGTTTTACATAGGCTTATATAGGGAAACTCTTTAAAAATCTTCTTGTCTGAAACCAGAAGGCCCAGGTCTTTGATATTTGGTATGAAAAGTAGAAGTAAAACAAAGATCAGGAATCGATACAATTAATTTATTCCACCCATCAAAGACACCAAAGGGAAAGAAACACAACCATTAAGCGACCAGACCATAATGGAAACCTAAACAAAGGAAGGCCATAAGGACAGTTAAATTATAGCCCTAGGGCCAAAATGCCCCCGCGCCAGGGCCCACTGGTTTTGTATATGCTTATATAGGGAAAACCTTTAAAAACCTTCTTGTCTGTAACCAGAAGGCCCAGGTCTTTGATATTTGGTATGATGCTTCGTCTAGTGGACCGATACCAAAATTGTTCAAATTCTAGCCCTGGGGCCAAAAATGCCCCCGCGCCGAGGCCCACTTGTCTTACATAGGCTTATATAGGGAAAACGTTGAAAAATCTTCTTGTCTGAAACCAGAAGGCCCAAGTGTTTGATATTAAGTATGAAGCCTCGTCTAGTGGACCTCTACCAAGGTTGTTCAAATTATAGCACTGGGGCCAAAAATGCCCCCGCGCCGGGGCCCACTGGTTTTATGTAGACTTATAATAGGGAAAATATTTAAAAATCTTCTTGTCTGAAACCAGAAGGCCCAGGTCTTTGATATTTGGTATGAAGCTTCGTCTAGTGGACCTCTATCAAGATTGTTCAAATTATAGCCCTGGGGTCAAATATGCCCCCGCTAAGGGGCCCACTTGTTTTACATAGGCTTATATAGGGAAAATCTTAAAAATCTTCTTGTCTGAAACCAGAACGCCCAGGTCTTTGATATTTGGTATGAAGCTTCATCTAGTGGACTTCTACCAAGATTGTTCAAATTATAGCCCTAGGGCCAAAAATGCCCCCGCGCCAATGGGCCCACTGGTTTTGTATAGGTTTAGATAGGGAAAACCTTTAAAAATCTTCTTGTCTGAAACCAGAAGGCCCGGGTCTTTGATATTTGGTATGAAGCTTTGTCTAGTGGACCTCTACCAAGATTGTTCAAATTATAGCCCTTAGGCCAAAAAATGCCCCGCGCCGGGGCCCACTGGTTTAACATGGACTTATAAGGGAGGAAAACCTTTAAAAACCCAGGTCTTTGATAGTTTGGTATGAAGCTTCGTCTAGTGGACCTCTACCAAGAATTGTCAAGATTGGTTTTACATAGGCTTATATAGGGAAAACCTTTAAAAATCTTCTTGTCAGAAAACAGAAGGCCCAGGTCTTTGGTATTTGGTATGAAGCTTTGTCTAGTGGACCGTTACCAGGATTGTTCAAATTATAGCCCTAGGGCCAAAAATGCCCCCGCACCGGGGCCCACTTGTTTTACATAGGCTTATATAGGTGAAACCTTTAAAATCTTCTTGTCAGAAACCAGAAGGCCCAGGTCTATGATATTTGGTATGAAGCTTCGTCTAGTGGACCGATACCAAAATTATTCAAATTATTACCCTTTGGCCAGAAATACCCCCACGTTGGGCCCCACTGAAGGCCAAGGTCTTTGATATTTGGTATGAAGCTTCATCTAGTGGACCTTTAACAAGATTCTGATTGTTCAGATTATAGCCCTGGGGCCAAAAATGGCCCCGCCCCATGGCCCACTGGTTTTACATAGGCTTGTAAAGGGAAAACCTTTAAAAACCTTCTTGTCTGAAACCAGAAGGCCCAGGTCTTTGATGTTTGGTATGAAGTTTCAACTGATGGACCTCTACCAAGATTGTTCCAATTATAGCCATGGGGTCAAAAATGGCGCTGTCCCAGGTTTTACGTAGGCAAATATAGGGAATACCTTTAAAAGTATTCCAGCTGAAATCAAAAGGCCTAGATCTTGGATATTGGGTATAACGCTTGCTGCTTCATCTAGTGGACCTCTTTCAAGATTGTTCAAATTCTAGCCTAGGGGCCAAAAAAGCCCCCCACACAACAGGGCCCGCTTTTTTTTTACATAGGCGTTTATAGGGAAAACCTTAAAGATTTTTTATCTGAAACCAGAAGGCCCAGGCTTGATATTAAGCTTCATTTAGTGGACCTCTACCAAGATTGTTCAAAAGTATAGCCCTGAGGCTAAAAATTGTCCCGCCCAAGGACCCACATGTAAATCTCTTAGCTCAGGTGAGCGATATAGGACCATCATGGTCCTCTTGTTGTATGATAGGAGTGCCTGTGAAAAAGCTTGGTCGAAGAGAGAAAGACGTTTAAGAGAGGTTTCAATTGAGAAAACACAAACATTTGTGGAATACATGAAAACTGTGAACACTGAAAGAGACACGACCGCGGATGTCAAACATCTTCACAGCTGCGGGCCAAAACCCCATTTTGTGACCATGGTTCCGGGTAAAACACAGTACCGAATTCACATAAAGCCACGCCATTTGGCGAATCTATCAATGTGTAAATATGGCCTTAATAGATAAAGAAACAAGATGTGATAAACAGATTATAACATGGGGTTCTGGTTATCGCCCGCATCTAGGGCTGATAATGATCAGCCCTAAGCTCTTGGGCTGATAATGGGGTCTCCGATTGATACTGCGGGCGATAACCAAAACCCCATGTGATAATCTCTAATTATCAGTGTAAACAACCTGACATGTGCTTATCATTAAAGCATCAAACATAATTGAAGCCGACTACATTTTGCTTTTATTCTTTTATTATTCGTAGTTCATATATTTTTACTTTCAAAGAAAAAATCAAATATAGTCTTATTGTCTGTGTCAAGGAATCATAATGTTGACAAATGTATCTTGCTCTAAATGTGTTTGATGCTTTGTATGTATGTTACCTATCCCAAAGCATAAGGCGACGATAATCCACTCGAGAGAAATGTATTTCTTTTCTGGGCGACAAAACATGTATGCTATTACAATTCCAACCAGAGCAACACTACTAAGGAATGCCATCATTTCCAGGAACCTCACAGCTCGGAACCAGGCTGAAGAAAAAAAAAGAAGAATACATGTAAGTCACACAAGGAAAAATGTGCCTTCTGTATTATGTATTCAGCGAACACACGGGCCAGCTTTATGCATCGATTGTGCGCTAATTCAATTAGAATACAGCCTTTCTTCTGTGAATGCAGAAGGTTTTTTTTATTGTTAATCTTTATTTTTCTTTTAATCAGGTTCAAATTTTACATAAATTCTCCTCACTTACAACAAATTACGAGAAGAGAATACATTATACATACAATATATGACCTTGGTCAGGTGTCATAGTGTAAAAGGCATCATTTTAGTATTTTGTCGTTTTTTTTTTTTGTTTTTTTTTACATTTCGATCCATCCAGAATCACCCGAGAATCTTTCGCTGGACATGACTGGACCGCATCATCTGGTCTAAATTTTGATTTGCAATGCTGGATACTAGGTCCACTATGTGAGTGGGTGATAAAACAACATATCGTCATAGTCATTCTCGAATATTGTTCGCTTTTAGGGTAAGTAAGTAAGTAAGTAGACTTTATTTATAGAGGGTTACTCAGTTGGCATAGCCAATATTCACTGAGGCCCTCGTAAAACATATATAGTGATAACATACATAAGAATTATATTAGACATTTAAGCAAATACAAGAATTAAACAATCATTGATTTTAACATGAAATGGATGGAAAAATGAGACGGACGCATGAAAAGATAATAGTTACATACAAATACTCGCTCACCCATATAAAAAAGGTCGCACATAATCAACAAATTATTCATGAAAATGTGCAATATATACAATCATGTTATTGCACAGCTACAATTACTTAATGTTAAAAATGTGAAACTGGCATGCAGATATCACGTATTATTGCCAAGTTTTCTTAATATATTACACACTACTGTTTGGATAATGCAAAAACCATTACCGCCTCTAAGCTCATCCCACTAGCTAATATACATGTGTCAGTCTTGTTAGCATCTGATAATGTATGCATGATATTCTATTATATGTTCAGTAGTTCTTGTAGACAAATAAAGTTAAGAAACCAGCTTGGTTCTTCTCTAATAATGTGTTACATACACAAAACATGGTGTTAGAAGTCGGATATTTTTTGTTCCAAAGGGAACCAAATAAACATTCCAAAGGGAATATATTAAAATAAATTCAAAGGAATTTATGACATTTCGCGAAAAATTAGAAGAACTCAGTGAAACTCAAAAACATTAAAAATGGCATCAAAATTTACCCCGCCGAATGAATTTGACTTTAGCCAGCCGAACAGGTGGGAAGACTGGAAGAATAGATTTTTAAGATTTAGACTTGCGACAAAGCTGAATAAAGAAAATGGTGAAATCCAGGTGTCTAGTTTAATTTATGCCATGGGAATGGACGCAGAAAATATAATGAAATCTTTCGGACTAACAGCCGACGAGTCAAAAAACTTTGATGGAGTAATAAAAAAGTTTGATGAACATTTCATACCAAGAAAAAATGTAATACACGAAAGAGCAAAGTTTAATCAAAGAAAACAACAAAGCGGCGAAAGTGCAGAACAGTTCATAAGAAGCCTTTATGAAATATCAGACAATTGTGACTTTGGGACAGCCCAAAACGACCGAATTAGGGATGCCATTGTAATTGGAATTCTTGATAAAGAACTGTCAGAGAAAATGCAGCTGAAAGATGACTTAACACTGGAAAGCGCCTCAACAATGGCTCGACAGTCCGAACTTGTAAAATCACAAGTTCGCGACCAAACACAACCGACGACAGTCAACGAAGTCGGGGGAACTAAAGCACGTGCGAAACAACGACGCAAGGACCAACACCTCGCTCACTACCCCAGGGTGGGCTGAGACCAACCCAGAAATCCACAGCGAAGCCACTGAGGTATCTACCCCAGTGGGGAAGCATTCAAAACGAGGAATTAAATGACAGTGCTTATTTCTTGGAATCGTGTGAAATTGATTGTGATCAATCAGAAAATAAACCATGGATCGTTAACCTTGAAATCTGTAAGTCAAACATTGCTTTTAAAATTGATAGCGGTGCAGATATATCAATCATTTCAGAATCATGCTATAAAACGTTAAAGCAACGTCCGGCATTGCGAAAAGCCTTGTCAATTCTGAAAAGCCCCGGGGGTAATGTAAATTGTCTTGGGTATTTTATTGCAGATACGTACAGAAATGGGCAGAAATTTATGTTTAGAATATATGTAGTAGCAGGCAAAGACCAGGCTAATTTGCTCAGCCGAGGAGCATCCTCTGCGTTAAAGTTTGTAAAGCGAATTGATGAAATCCCGGAAACCGTGTTCGGTCGAACAGGACTCATAAATTGTGAGCCGGTCAAAATAGAGCTTAAGGCGGATGCCCAGCCTTATAGCGTCAGTACAGCTAGGCGTATACCCTTCCCACTTTTGCCAAAAGTAAAGGAAGAGCTCGAAAACATGGTTCGCGATGGAATTTTGACTGAAATTTCGGAGCCGACGGACTGGTGTTCACCGATGGTACCGGTTTTAAAACCTAACGGCAAAGTACGCATTTGCGTCGATTATAAAAAATTGAATGAGTCGATCAAGCGTGAACTTTACATGTTACCAACTTTGGACGATATCGCGCCGAAATTAGCAGGAATGACTGTATTTACAAAGTTGGATTCCGCTCAAAGTTTTCACCAACTGCCCCTCCGGCGAGAATCGTCTAAGCTTACTACGTTCATAACGCCATTCGGGCGTTACGCGTATCAAAGATGTCCAATGGGTACTAGTCTAGGGCCCGAGATCTTCCAGAAAAAAATAACTGAGCTGCTGCAGGGTTTGGAAAATGTCGATGCTATCATGGACGACATTATTGTTTATGGCCGAGACATGACAGAGCATAATGCAATGACGACCGCTGTACTTCATAGAATAAATGAAGCAGGTCTGAAACTTAACAAAGACAAGTGTCTGTTCAGACAAACCCAATTAGAATACTTTGGCCATATTATTAACGCATCGGGTATCTCACCGAACCCAAAGAAGGTGGAAGCAATCAGAAATCTAGACCCCCCTCAAGACAAAACAGAACTCAAAAGGGTTCTTGGCATGATAAATTACCTGGGAAGGTATGTAGAAAATTTATCAACAATAATCAGCCCAATATCTGACCTGCTTAAGGACGACACAGCCTTTTATTGGGGTCCTGATCAGAATAATGCTTTTGAAAAAGTCAAACATTTGCTCACAGAAGCCCCTACATTGGTGTTTTATAAACGAAATAGCCCCATTGTAGTTAGCGCAGACAGTTCTCGTGTCGGACTCGGAGCAGCAATATACATGCAGGAAGGCAACGCGCTTAAGCCAATCGCGTTCGCATCGCGCACGTTGACGGAATCAGAGGAAAAATGGGCACAAATCGAGCTGGAATGTCTTAGCCTAGTCTATGCATGTGAAAAATTCTCTAGGTATTTAATTGGCCTTGAATCATTCAAGTTAATCACGGATCATAAGTAGAAGTAAAACAAAGATCAGGAATTGATACAATTAACTTACTCCATCCATAAAAGACACCAAAGGGAAAGAAATACAAACATTAAGCGACCAGACCATAATGGAAACCTAAACAAAGGAAGGCCATATGGACAGTTACTTTCCCACAAAATGGCCATATGGCCATCCAAAATTAAAAGACACAAGTGATACACACAGTAAGTAACAAACAACAACATAAATAAATCGCCACAGAAGAGCCGCCTTGGAACGGTCAGTGGAAGATTTCCACTGGGGGGCTTAAATCGATTTTACGTGGCCACAATCCTCGCCCTTACTTCCGTCGCGATTTAGACAAATAATTTGTTCAGTCCGCATGAAGGCCTCCTAACTCATCAGTGCAACACCCCCGTGAACACAGAAATCAAAGAACCACAGAGGTGAGACAACGGTGAGGACTCGACAGCAAGAAACCACTGAAATGCTGGAGCAAAAGAAAACCAACAGTTAGACTCCGATGAGCCTGACCAGAGACAGAGCATCAGGCACCAACCAACATTATCTCTTTAATTTTCAATAAGCCTTTACGTTGGAGCCGTCATAGAATCTGAGGCCTGACCCACCGGCGTGCAATTAAAGAGGGAAGCAAAGTTGCCAACCGTGATTGGGTTAACTACCATGCATGCAGTCTGTCGTATAATATCCATGTTGTACCCAATCTTTTTATATCGAAGAATGATTTTACGAAATTGGGTGCTGAAGTCATTGCGGTTATATATTTTTCTGAATTTATATACTAAGTCACCATAAAATTCGGGTTCCGATGCCTCTTATCCCGTTAATTAATAAAACAGACATTGACAGGGCACCGATCAGATGCCAGAGGCTGCTTTTACGGTTACGCAGATTTAATTGCATAGCAGAGTTTTCAAAAGGTACTTCAAAAGACATGATAGTATCTGATTGTTTATCTAGATCGCCGTTAAAGCAAATCGACTGTAAAATTGAAAATGAGGTGAACATGTATGTTGATTCAGTAAGTGCTTATATGCCAATTAGTGACACGCGCTTGAAAATGATCTACGATGCTACGCTAAATGATTCAGAAATTCAGCAGGTCATCTCGCTCACGAGAAAAGGATGGCCAGAAACTGGAAAAAATCTGTCAGATTCTATCAGCGCTCGAAATGAACTTTCTGTTGTTGATGGTCTGTTAATGTACAGAAATAGACTCGTTATTCCAGTAAGCCAGCGCATGGAAGTTTTAGACAAACTGCATATGTCGCACCAGGGACTCACAAAATGTAAAGACTTTGCAGCACAGTGCGTGTGGTGGCCGACAATCAATAAAGACTTAACTAAAAAGGTGCAAAATTGTACATTTTGCCAGGAAGCGTCGAGAGCCACTGAAACCGTCAGAATTACCATCGGGACCTTGGGTCAAGGTTGCAGCAGATTTATGCCAGTTGAACAATAAAACGTGCCTCATTGTCATGGATACATATTCTAAATACATAGAAATTGGATATCTGAATACATTGACCAGTGAACGTGTAGTGGACAAAATGAAAAACATGTTTTCGCGCTGGGGAGACCTAGAAGATATCACGTGCGATGGCGGCCCTCAGTTCATAGCCAAGTGTTTTAAGGACTTTGCAAAGGAACACAATATTAAAGTAACATATAGTTCTCCTTATTTTCCGCAGGCCAATGGTGCTGCAGAAGCAGGCGTCAAAATCGTTAAAAACATTCTCAAACAAAAGGATTCGTACAGTGCACTAAGAACCTATCTTTGTACACCGACCGTAGCTACCAGCTATAGTCCTTCGGAACTAATGATAGGTAGACAAATCCGGATACATGTACCGTGTGCTATAGAAAAACTTAGACCTAAGTGGCCAAGTCATGACCTTGTGAAAATACATCATGACAAATTGAAGGGAAATCAAACATTCTTCTTCAATAGGAGACACGCAGCCCATCCACTCCCAAATTTGGCTGCCGGAGACAGAATGCGGATAAAACTTGACAGTGAGAAGCGATGGAAAAAAGAAGGGACAGTAGTTGATGGTGATACAGAAAATAGAACATATACGCTAAAAACGAATGACGGAACCTACAGGCGAAACCGTGTTCATCTTCAGAAAATTCTCTCGCAGGATGATCAGGGAAAAATGGGAGAAAATAAGGAAAACATGGGACAAAATAACGACAAGGAACTTGATACAGGGCAGCATCGAAATAAAACACGATGTGGCAGACAGATTAAATCCCCGCAGAGGTATGCTGAGTGGTACTAATGTACATTATCTCTTGGGAACTTGGTGTTAAAATTATGCACTGGAACAAACTGTAAATTCTTATCAACCACAAGAACACATGTAAGACTTGGATTTCAGTCACGATTCGATTTAATCTAACAAAACTCATAAATATAGCCAATTAATGTCTTGATGTTTGACTAGAATTTTTAAGCCGAATAGGATTTACAACCTTTCTGTGTTCACGGCATGACTTTGAAATAGTAAAACTGTCAGAGAACTTTATCTACGTTACATTGATGAAAGTCATAAGTTTTCAATAAGGGGGAGATGTTTGGATAATGGAAAAACCATTACCGCCTCTAAGCTCATCCAACTAGCTAATATACATGTGTCAGTCTTGTTAGCATCTGATAATGTATGCATGATATTCTATTATATGTTCAGTAGTTCTTGTAGACAAATAAAGTTAAGAAACCAGCTTGGTTCTTCTCTAATAATGTGTTACAAACACAAAACAACTACTACCGATGCATTCGTTTCATGACGATAAATTGGATGATGTCGTACGGCAATAACGTTGCGCGAAACTTTGTTTACAAGTGTAAAATCAAAATTTGGAGCTTTGAAACCTGCTAACACACAGAAATAACAAAACATTTATCGCTTTACAATAAAAGGGCTACAACACTGATACCTGAGGCCCCCTTTCCCATCAGGGCTTAAAGAAATAGATTTGGCTGCATGATGCCCCCAGGTAGAGCCAAAACCGACTGCTCATGGTCACCGGCAAATCGCCCAGAGTTTCTAAGCCTGCCCAGGTGAAGATGTGCGAGTAGGACCGTTTATTCATGCATACACCTTAATGGTTTCATTTGGCGACGGGGCTTGAGATGTCATTTCATCTCTATTTCGTGTAAGAATCCCACACATTGGAAGCAACGTCGCAAAAATGACCTTTACAATGTTAATGGGGGGCGTTAAACTTCAATCCTAATCCACATGGATGATCGTTGTTCTTGCATAACTTACGAATCCGACCGCAAATTTAGACGCAAACGCACTAAATCTCCATATAAATTCCAAATAAACTCTTCAAATGCGACAGACAAACCAAAATGGCGGCCAGTTCAGAATGTTGTTTACAATGACGTTGTCATGAAATAACCCTCTGACGTCATCATAGAACCCTAAAACGCTACGTTCAGGGCGATAACGTTACGCCGCTCAATGAAACGTAAACAAAGCAAGGCCCGTCTTGTGATATCAAAAGCTCAAAATCCATGTTCAAACAGCACGCGAATTTCATGATTTGAACATGGTGTTTGCTGTTTGAGCACGGCTTGCGGTCCATTTGACAATGGCTTCAAACAGCCATGCGCATAGATATTTATGCAATAATATGTAGGAACCCGACGTCGTGGTGTAACGTCGCTTTTCATTGGCTGACGCTCGGTTTTAAGCAGCTCACAGCGCTAACCGCTTTGTACAAAGAAGTACAACCAAAAAAGTGCATTGAAATGGGGATAACTGTATTGAAAACCGTCACTTGGGGAGGCAAATCCCTGGTCCCACAGTCGAACTTTACGTTTTACGGCTTCACTTACGCGTCGCCGTAAAACGAAATTTCCGACGCAAAACCCGCAATTCACCTCCCCAAAATGACAATCTTTAAACAGTTATCCCCGAAATCAACAAATACTGATACCGGCGAATACTTTCCCGTTAGTACATCCACTCGCATCCATCGATATTTCAGCCACAGCTAGACAACACTCATCCACACCCAGTGCAACAGCCTTAAATCATATTTTTTTAGGAAATATCTTACATTATGTCCAGGTACACAAAAGTGAACAAAACAACTTTATGTAAACACAATGATGTTGATGGAATGCGGTTCCAAATAAGTGCTCCCGAATAGGACAGACTGCTTTTAAACAAATTATTGTTCGGCTTCGGTATTAAGAAGTTTCGGTTGACAACCGACCGCAAATTAGAATAAGTATCATTAACATTCCTCATTTGAAATAAGTCTGTTAAGTAGACTAGCGCAATATTGTTAGCTATTTTATACATAACTTTTGCCTTCTGTAAAAATACTGATTCATCTAACGAAAGGGTTTTAAGCTGGCTTCGCGCATCTGATAACTTAGTATAATTGTTGCCTAGTATAATTTTACACGCTCTCCGCTGTAGTTTATTTATCTTATTTATATTGCTATTAGATGTACTGCCACAGATGATGCTAGAATAGTCAAAATGAGTTTTTATATATGCATTATAATATAAAAGTTTATGTTCTAAAGATAGATAGTTTTTTTTATTGTGACAGAAGCCATAAATTTGAAGATACCTTTTTTGAGACATAATTAAAATGTGTATTCCACACGAAATTTTCGCCTAATACCCTTTCATTACTACTTAGTTGCAAATCTACGACATCATACTTTAGACTTAAACTATTATCAGTTAAGGTGACCCTTTTTGTCTGCTGATCATAACCATTACTTTTGTTTTAGCTGTATTGAGTACCATTCCATTTTCCTTACACCAGTTTTGCAGCAACTGCAGTGCTGTTTGAAGATTATTTTCAAGAAGCTTTTTGTCTGCTGGAAGTCATAAATAGTAGTATCATCAGCATACAAATCTATTTCAGAAACAGCTGTCTTCAATGTCAAGGGCATATCGTTAATAAATAATAAAAAATAACAACAGACCCAGGATTGACCCTTGTGGGACTCCACATGGTACAGTTTGTTTTTCTGACATTATACCATTTATTGAAACAGATTGTTTTCTGTTTGACAAATATGATAGGAACCACTATAATGACGAGTTACTACATTTATATAATCCCATTTTCTTTTGACATGGTAGATCAATCATTACACAGCCTACAGGCTTCCCTTAATTTATGGCTTTTAACCGAATATCAAGCATCAAAAGCATGGCTGTTTCTGTTGAATGGCCTTCTCTAAAACCACTCTGCCTCTGATGAAGAAGATAATGTGAATTTAAGAATGAGGACAACTTTATTGTTACCCATTTTTCAATTACCTTAGAAAGTGTTGGCAGCGCTAGTTCTTCACTTCTGTAGGCCCTACCTTTAATACTGGACATGCATACAATTATAGTATTTGATCTATTCACATTTACCTATTCCGTTTCCCATTATGTAACTATCCATTGTATGTATATATTTATGTGTCTATCTTGTATATTTGTTCCTTTGAATTTGCTGCTGTTGCACCACGGGGAAAACTACTTACATTTTACGATCTATTGTACAGAGCTTCACACTAGAAGTCGCCTATCCGCATCTTCAAAACTCTTTCGTCATTTAACTGATTGTATAACATGATTCCACTTGCTATTTATAGAACGCGGATAGGGTTGCACTATAGTCGTCAAGCAAAGGTAAAAGGCATTGAACCTCTTAACTATTTTGATATTTTGATTATCATGTCACTGCTTTTCATGTCAGGAATAGAACGGAATCCTGGTCCATCATTGACTCCTTCCGTCTCTTCTGAAAGCTCTTTTACAGCCATAGAAGACCAAATAGTTAAAGACAAATTTTCAATTGTCCATTACAACATTCAAAGCATTGTGAATAAATTAGATTTACTTGAGGCTGAACTTCAAAACGTTGATGCAATATGCATTACTGAAACTTGGCTAGACCACAGACCTTCGGATGACGTTTTGAATCTTAAAGGCTACAAATTATTTAGGCGTGACAGATTGGGAGAAAATTACGGCGGAATCTGCGTATATGTTAAAAACAATACCTACTCATACAGACGAAACGATCTCGAGTTGCCAAATATAGAGTGTATCTGGATAGAAGTTATGGTAAATAGTAAGAAACAATTAATCGGTACATTCTATCGTCCGCCTAGTTCAACGAATGCCTTGTGTCGTCGATTGAAGATTCTATTGGCCAGGCATTTGATACAAATATACGAAATATTCTTGTAACTGGTGATTTCAACTTCGACATTTATCTATATAACCGAGGCAACTATGAAGCATTTTCAAATGACCTGGAGGAAACCGAGTGGAAATCACTCGAAAGCAATGATATTGACACCTATGCAGGAAATATTACAAATAAAATATGTCTGCTGGCTAACAAGCATATACCTAACAAAATTATCAAAATAAGACAGTCAGATCCTTCGTGGCTTTCAAATGATATAAAACGATTAATACGGAAAAAGAAACGCTTGTATGACAAATATAAGAGAACAAACAACAAACACGACTTCGAAAATTACAAACATATCAGAAATAAATTAACTAACGAAATAAGGAAATAAAAAAAAGTTGACATAAGGAAATTAGCCAATAAATTAGAAAATACTAACTTAGGCCCTAAAGATTGGTGGAAAACATTAAAACAAACTATAAAGCCTGAACAAACATCCACAATCCCCCCACTCAAAAGTGGAAGTACAATATACTCCACTGAGTGTGAAAAAGCTGAAGCTTTAAATCAATATTTTGCACATCAAACTGAGTTAGATGAAAGTCAAGCATCTCTGCCTGATACAGCAAATGTACCCATTAATACACTGGAATCAATAGTTTCATCACCTGAAGAAGTTGTATCCATTCTCCGTGCCCAAAAAACTGGCAAAGCAGCAGGACCAGATTCTATCAACAATAAACTTCTTAAGGAACTTGCACAGCCACTATCATCTCCCTTGTCTGAATTATTTAATTTTTCTATTTCTATGGGCAGGATTCTAGACTTATGGAAACAAGCTAATGTAATGCCTATCTACAAGAAAAAGGACCCTGCAGATGTAACGAACTACAGGCCTATTTCTCTCTTGAGTACAATTGGAAAAGTCTTAGAAAAAATTATACACAAACATGTCTTCAATTTCTTTCGTGATCATCATGTTATTACAGTCATGCAATCGGGCTTTATTCCAGGCGATTCAACAGTGAATCAACTAGTAACTATTTATAATACCTTTAGTAAAGCACTCGATGAAGGGAAAGAAGTCCGAGCCATATTCTGCGACATAAGCAAAGCTTTTGACAGGGTATGGCATAAAGGTTTGCTTTTTAAACTTGAAAGAGCTGGTATTACTGGATCTCTCTTACAGTGGTTCACAAACTACCTAGATAACAGAAAGCAGAGAGTTGTACTGCCGGGAGTCAGTTCTGAATGGGCATCTATTAAAGCCGGAGTCCCACAAGGCTCTATTCTTGGTCCTCTTCTTTTTCTTTTATACATTAATGGTATTGTTGAGGATATAAATTCATCTATTAGGCTCTTTGCAGATGACACTAGCTTTTACGTAATAGTAGAAAAGCCGAACCAAGCTGCTCATCAGCTAAATTCCGATCTTCTCAAAGTCCACCAATGGGCAACTAAATGGTTAGTCACATTTAACCCAGCAAAGTCCGAGTCCATTACTTTTTCAAGAAAGCGCCATAAACCTAATCACCCCCCAGTTCTAATGAATCAAACACAAATAAACGAAGTGACTTCACACAAACATCTTGGGTTAATCTTTACTAACGACTTTACATGGCACGAGCACTTGGAATATATCAAGTCAATGGCGTGGATTCGTATTAATGTAATGCGGAAACACAAGTTTACTCTTGATAGGAAATCTCTGCAAATTATCTATATCTATTTTATAAGACCTCTCTTGGAATATGCAGACGTCGTCTGGGACAACTGCACCCAGTATGAAGCTAACGAGCTTGAAAAAATCCAAAACGAAGCTGCACGGATTGTCACATGAGCAACAAAACTTGTCTCTATCAATGCTCTACGCACTGAAACCGGGTGGGAAACACTGTCGTCCACACAAAAACACAAACTTCAAATGTTTTTTTTTTTAAATGAAAAATGGCCTAGCCCAGGAGTACCTCTCTTCTCTGGTACCACCTTCTGTTGGTAATACCTCGGCCTGTCAACTGCGTAATGCATTAAACATTAGTGCTATACACGCCAAATCACAACAATATTACAACTCTTTCCTACCATCTACTATTAGAGATTGGAACGACCTCCCAAGCGAAGTGAGTAATTCTCCTTCTTGTGAATCCTTCAAACGCAAGTTAAATGCAAACGTAGAAATTCCTCCAAAATATTACCTTTGTGGAAACAGACTTGGGCAAATTTATCATGCAAGACTTAGGACAAATTGTAGCTCGTTAAACCAGCATCTCTTCTCCAACAATATTCTTGATAACCCGCTGTGTGTTTGTGGCTCAATAGAAGATAATATCACTTTATGTTAATTTGCAATCGTTACACTAACCAAAGACAAGATTTACTCAATACAGTATCGGAGTTTTGTCATCCCACTCTTAATCTGCTGCTCTTTTGCAGTTCAGAGCTTTCTTTACCCCAATATAAACAGGTTGAATTTACTTTATACCTTATGTCAATTGCAGTATAAAACATCCCATTAGGAAGGCATATATTTGGCCCCCGCCCATAGGGGCTTGAAGAAATATATGGGCTGCACGATGCTTCCACGCAGAGCTGAATCCGGCCCGCACACTAGTACTGGTAAACCGCTAAGTGGATCTAAGCCTGTCCAGGTGCGAGGCGGACCGTCCATGCTAATAAACCCTATTGGTTTCATTGGGCGACAGGGCTTGAGATGTCATTTCATCTCATCCCACAAAATTGGAAGCAACGTCTCCAAAATGACCTTAACAGTGTTGACGGGGACGTTAAACCTCAAATCAAACAAAGGAAGGCATATAAGATGGATCTATTGTCCTGTTCTGTTCTACAATTTCCTACCTTTTTCATAGGTACCGATGCTACAAGGAAAAAGTTTTAGAGGCTAATAATTGGCAAATAACGCTTTGTCTTTGCTTACATGCGCAAAGTCGTTAGTTTTTTTTTAAACATAGTGTTGGAATAAGAACTTATCCACTCCCCGTGGAGCCTGCAACAGATTATGTAAATTCTAAGGAATGTTAACACAAAAATCCATGAAATAAAATACTAAGGGTCTTGTTTACAAGCTAAATCACGTATCTCTATTGTCTTTACTGTAAGCAAGATGGGATACAGATTTTTCAAAAGTCTAAAGACTTTCTTCTGAATCCCTTTTGTATAATATTGTTACTTTGTAGCTTCTATGTGTTGAATGTATATGTATTAGTTATACAAATAAAATAAAGTTTAAACTAAATACTGGACTGACCCTTGCTTTCTTCCATAAGCCTGAAAAAATACCAGACTTTATACTTGAATTAATGCTTGGTGAATGACTTCCGGTGCAGTTTTTAATAATTTGGGACCAACAAAATCTAGCCCGGTAGACTTAGTTGTATCTAAGTGTAACAAGAAATTTGTTACAAAACTTATTTTTATATTTGGGATGTTGAAATTTGCCTCAGGGCTGACATGTTCGTTCACATAATCATTGAAATCAGAGTCCTTAATGGGTTCTTTTAATTTAGTCGCTATATTAACGAAATACTGATAAAAGATAGTATAGGTCATTCCCTTTCTTTAGACTTTGTTGTGATGAGTCAGATGGACAGGTCCATCTTCTTTAAGATTGGCTACTCATTGCATAAGATAACTCACCATTTTATCATGACTGACCACTCAGTGAGCCACAAAATTACCAATTGATATAGCTCTATTGTTGCAATATTTACCTGCAGGTAAGAATAACACATATATCTGAATACGTCTTACCTGAGTGAACAATATAATGTATAGTAGTCGCAGATAAGATTGACTAGGCGGAGCTATTCAGGTGTTGTCAATATATATCAAATTCGCTGAGTCCACCAGAAGGTTCGGTAGAGTGCCTTTCGCACGCTTTCTACAAGCGGACGAAATGGTCATATACGCCACAGCTATGCTTGAGTTACAGTTGAATTCACACAATCGGGTGACTTGGTTTACCTTTTTGTTAATGGGATATTCCTAAGGCAGGTACAAACGATAGCTCCGCCTAGTCAATCTTATCTGCGACTACTATACATTGACTCCAATCATTCCACCCCTTGCCCAAAACTCAAAATGTCCCTATACTATATTGACTTGTAAATATGGTAATTGAGTATATACACATTTCTATATACATCCAGGTAAGATATTTTAGGACATTGCCCATGCATTGTATGCAAAATCAAACAGGTGTGACACCCCTTATTTAGTGAATAGGCCTGGACCACAACCAGAGCGTGAAAGTCAAAACAAAATCTAAAGATTGGTAGGAAGCTATAGCAATTTCAGGAATCTCCGAATTTTTTTAATAGTTCCCAGACTGTTCTAGGATTATCTTTACCCTTCTCTCTTTGATCTTGGTACGTTTTTCGTTTAGATGCGTTTATCTGCGTTGATACTTTATTTCTAAGAAGTTTATATCGAAATTACCATTAATTATACATTTGTTTCTTTCTTTGATTTGATCCAAAATTTCAGGTGTTATCCAATCTGGTTGGCGTTTCTTTTTTACTCTACGAGTTCTTAGTGGTGCGTGTCTATTTACAACTTCCAAAAATAAGGAATTCCAAATTTCAAACATTTCTTCAACGCTATCAAGTGTTTCAATGATTTCCCAAGGCAGTAACAGAAAGTCTTGAATAAATAAATTCTCACCAAACGTTTTAAAAGAACGGTAAGTGATTGTTTGATGCGAACGTTTATCCAAGGCATAGTTTAGCTTCCTATTTCCGAAAATAGCATAATGATCACTAATTCCTAATTTGTTTACAGTCACAAAGCTAATGTTCTCTTCTAAATTTGTATAAATATGATCAATCAATGAACTAGTTGTTCGAGATACTCTTGTTGGTTCATTTACCATTTGACTAAGGCCTAGTGACAACATGAAATTATACCAATCCCTATCAGGATTTGCGGTAGACAATTTTTTATTTAAATCACCTAGCAGTATAATTTCTTTCTCTTCGCTAATAACATTATCAATAAAATCCTCAAATCGGTCGTTATACTCTATTTTCGAATCAGGTGGTCTATATAAATTTCCCAAAAGAAACGGTTTGCCCTTATAGGGCGTGACTTCAATCCATATACAGGCAATACCATTACTTTCAATGTCATCTCTTCGTTTTGCGTTGATTCCGTTTCGAACGTAGACTAGCAGACCCCCACCGCCATTATCACACTTGTTTGTTTGTTTGATTTGAGGTTTAACGTCCCCGTCAACACTGTTAAGGTCATTTTGGAGACGTTGCTTCCAATTTTGTGGGACTTTTACCCGACATTGAGATGAAATGACATCTCAAGCCCTGTCGCCCAATGAAACCAATAGGGTTTATTAGCATGGACGGTCCGCCTCGCACCGCGGTTCCTGGACGGGCTTAGATCCTCTAAGCGGTTTACCAGTACTAGTGCCCATTGTCACAAGTATCCTTTCGAAAAGGACAGACTGCATGCATGGTAGTTAACCCAATCACGGTTGGCAACTTTGCTTCCCTCTTTAATTGCACGCCGGTGGGTCAGGCCTCAGATTCTATGACGGCTCCAACATAAAGGCTTATTGAAAATTAAAGAGATAATGTTGGTTGGTGCCTGATGCTCTGTCTCTGGTCGGGCTCATCGGAGTCTAACTGTTAGTTTTCTTTTGCTCCAGCATTTCAGTGGTTTCTTGCTGTCGAGTCCTCACCGTTGTCTCACCTCTGTGGTTCTTTGATTTCTGTGTTCACGGAGATGTTGCACTGATGAGTTAGGAGGCCTTCATGCGGACTGAACAAATTATTTGTCTAAATCGCGACGGAAGTAAGGGCGAGGATTGTGGCCACGTAAAATCGATTTAAGCCCCCCAGTGGAAATCTTCCACTGACCGTTCCAAGGCGGCTCTTCTGTGGCGATTTATTTTTGTTGTTGTTTGTTACTCACTGTGTGTATCACTTGTGTCTTTTAATTTTGGATGGCCATATGGCCATTTTGTGGGAAAGTAACTGTCCGTATGGCCTTCCTTTGTTTAGGTTTCCATTATGGTCTGGTCGCTTAATGTTTGTATTTCTTTCCCTTTGGTGTCTTTTATGGATGGAGTAAGTTAATTGTATCAATTCCTGATCTTTGTTTTACTTCTACTTTGAAATCCATCAATTAAAAACGCATTTGTGGTTTTATGGCCTTTGAAATATGTTCTATGAACGGGTTATCCTTTGGAAGCAAGGAATACACCGCAGAAGTGAAAAATATGGAGTGTACATGTTTTCTGGGCCAGACTAGCTAGTTTCGACCAATTATGCCTCATCAGTGACCACTTGGATACACTAATACCAAATATGTGCAGATTACTAATTATCCTTTCGAAAAGGAGTTTGAAATCCATCAATTAAAAACGCATTTGTGGTGTTATGGCCTTTTAACTTGGATTCACTAATACCAAATATATGCAGGTTACTATTTTCAGGTAATGTAAGAGATACATTACCTGAAAATTTTGAGAGATTTTGTCCGCATATGCCCTGTATATTTAAGTGTCAAAAATTAATTCCCTTTCAGGCAAATTAAAAGAGATGGCACCTTTATGTATGCTAGTAGAACCACTCTTTATACGATTCTGTAAACAACTGTCTGCACGTGCTTCTTTTCTTCCAGTTATACTTGCACAATTATTTTCACGAAATACTGAATTAGAAATTGACTGGCGAATTTGACTAGGCTCACAGGATTTAGATTTTACAACACATGATTGAAGAATTGATACAGAACGTTCTATATTATCGGTCTCATCACTGTTTTGCAGATCATCAGAAAGAAACACTGTCTCTGAAAATTCACAGGCGCATACCCGAGAGTTACAATTATAGCATGCATCGCTTAATATATGAAACCGGTATGAAAGATACGCACCTGAACTGAATTGGCAGTAAAGCCGTATCCCTAGGGCGATTTCGAGTTCCAACATTCAGCCGCAATATGGCCTGTTATTAAACATTCATAACATTTCCTCTTTGAATTCCTGTTATGACCGCGGAACCCAGGTCTACTGTTCCTGTACTGTCCGTTTGCTGTATTCTGGGTTTGTCGGCTGACTATTTCCGTTGATGTTGTTGTTGCTGCTGCCCGTCTGTTTTCTATTCCCACCGGTCCCCCTCTGGATAACCAGCTCGCCCATTTCTCTGAGTGACGTAGACACACGTTGCAAAATATCTTACAATTTCTACGGACGTATTGATGGCATGTAACAACCGCTAAAGTCCAGCTTTACCCAAGTGAATCCCGTCATCTCTGAAATAACGTGGTCGGCAACCCGTTTTTCCCGTAAAGGTATCCGTATGGTTTCTGGATAGTGTTAACATCGCACTGACTCCAACTATCTGCTATTCTGTCAATAAATCTATTAATTTTGGACACATCCGCATCGCCACGAGGCGCCATTTTGCATATTTTACATCTCTAAGGAACTGATTAAACGTATCCTCGAAGACGTTATCACTAACTTTATTTGATGCACCATTACCACCAATATAGACAATAACTTCTTTGAAAGCTGACAGGTCATAGACCGCAATGTCCTCCATTATATCAGTGATGGTGGCTCCTCCCTTTTAATGTTTTTACGATGCCTGGTTTTAGTCCCTTAGGATTGACATTTCGCTGAATTGAGTCTCCAATTAATAATGTTTTACCGGTCCGGATTCTCTGTTCGGTAGCATTCGTCGCCTCCGTTGCTCAACATTGGTTCCCAGGTGCATTTCAGCTCTCTGTGTTATTCTCACTGGCGCAGGCAGGCAAGATAAAGGGGCATGGGCGGATTGTCGGCTGGCTGAATCTTGAAGAGACGGCGCCTGTGAAGTCAGATGAACGGCTTGTGTGGAGATCTTTTGTTCTACGGGGTTTAATGTAGAATCGTCTGGCTGAAAGACTGTCTTCGCTTGGGTCTGCGATGGGTCCATGACAGTCGATATATTGCAATATCCCTCATCGATATCTTGCATGTTATGAATTTCCGGCCTTCGCGGGCGCTTCACAACTTCGGCATAATGCTGTTTGTACATTTCATCAATTGACTTCACCAATAAAAATAAAAAATGAGTTCCTGTTTTCATTCCATCAATCTTTTTCTCAAGGGTGGGCATAACGGACTGCTTCAAATCTCGAACGACGGATTCCATAGACTGTACTCTCGCTATGATTGACTAAACATTCTGCCCATCAAGTCTCGACGACTTATCCAATCGTTCACGACCTGTATCTTGCAAGTGCATGTTGGCATATTAAGCATATGTCATGGGATGTTTTTCACGTGTTGATTGATGAATTAAGGTGGTTGTGGCCACATGATGATTGTTGATGTTAATATGACGTTGATACATCTCCCGCTTTCTCGAGGGGATTCGGGGTTCAAGTAATGACAACTCTGTTTGATGTTTCCATGTATTTGAGTTATGATAGAACCTTCTCTCTCTCGACCTCGTTCATCCTGATAAATATATACATAAACATCCTAAGTAATTAGGAAACTATAATATTTGTGTCCTGTAGGTGGTCGTAAGACCTACCCTTGCCAGAACCTAAAAAATTCTGAGCAGATAGTGCACTGTCTTCTCTACAGACAGCCACCGCACTTTCTTCGTTACACTCCATTACTGCTGTTTAGTTCTTATGACATACAAGTGTGGGAGACTGTTCTCCGTATCTGGGTTAGCATGCAAACCCGATACTTTGTATTTACCCTTCTCAGTCTGTTAATCTGTCACTCTTTATTACAATCCATGGGAATTAGTCCTAATGAATAGCTCTTCTTGTCCTCTGGCACAGAATGACGGCCATATTGAAAGTTCAAAAACACAATTTCGTCAATGCCTTCACGGAAAATCAATTTCTACCGGAAATGTTTGCACTGTCTTAGAGCTCATTATAAACTCCATGAAATGGTTCACTTTTCTGCACAGTTCTGATGTATTTTCCGTTTTTAAACAATTAAATTAATTTGTTGTTGTTGTTGTATATCTATTAGGCATTTTATTGCTGCCTATAAACTCCTGGTACTTAAGTAAGTCACTTGTGCATTTCCCTATGTGAAAAACACATGATGCTCATACTACAATGCCCTTCAAAATCTTTTAGTGCTCCTGATGAATTCCATCAGTGCATCTGTCAGTTCCTTTCTTCCTTGCTTACTAATGTCTTCAATCATGCCTGTCAACACTTTCAAGTTAATGTCTGTTACCAATTTCACCTCCCTGCCCAGAATCTCTTCAACATTATACTCTAAAGTATCCCTTTCTGATTTAAATCTCTGACAGTGGAACAGAAAATGATCCACATTCTCTTTCATGTTGCATGTCTCGCACAAACTTGACTGATCTTTGTTAACCTTTGCCTGGTGATCATTTAAGATTGAATGCCCACACAGCAACTGTTTTACTGCAGAGAAAGTCCTTCTGTCCCTATCTCCATGACAGATCCTTTTTCCCACTTCCCCAAATATTTCCTGCAATACGTTCACTTTGTCTGAGCATTTGTATCTTCTTTCCCATTTTTCCTTTCCCTGTGATTTACACTCCCGTACTGCTTCTTTCTTGTCCAGGGTCGGTTTTACCTCATTGTTTTTAATCATCTCTGATGCTGCCGCCTTCGCTTGTTGATCTGCCAACTCATTCCCCTCAATATCTTTGTGTTCCGGTACCCAATGAACTTTGACAATATTCTCCCTATACCTTACCTTTGCTAAACTCTCCTTGATGCTGAGAACTGTTTCAATCTTGTTAGTTGGCATTTCAGTACTGAAAGCAGTCTTACTTGGTGTCTTTGATGGGTGGAGTAAGTTAATTGTATCGATTCCTGATCTTTACTTCTACTTTTAATAGCTGGTTGACAATCGGTCAGAATATGGACTACTCTGCCTTTGAAGTCTAGATCAGCCAAGAATTCTAGCCCGATCTGTATACCTACCAATTCTCCAGTGTAATTGTTACCTATAGGAGAAACTCCCTTGTTCATCAAAACTGGTGTGCTGGAGTTACCCTCTAGGTAGACCACAGCACCAGCTCCAGTCGGACCGGGATTACCTAATGCTGGTCCATCTGTGAACATTAATACACCGTTGTTATCTCAATTGCTTAGTAGCTCTCATATATTTTCTTTCTGTTCTTCCTTGGAGAATGTGAATTCTTCCTGTCTCTTTGATGAGCCCCATCAATTCCTTGGTATATCTGAATTCTTTCTCAATGTTCTCAAACTCTAACATTCCCTTCAATTCCCTAAGCCTAGACATCAATAAATGAAAAATAGTAGCTCTTCTACCCACAGTCTTATCCCCCTCTATCCATTCATCAAACTCTTCCCTGAGAGGATCATCTTCATACTTGGCACTGATTCTGATGACTTCTTGTGCTTGTCTTATCTTCAGCTGTAGGTCTATAGGCATGGTGTTTGTCAAGACTTCCAAAGCTTCTGTGCTGGTACTGTTAAAAAAACCTGATGCCTTTAGCATCGCTGACCTCTGAACCTTTGCAAACTCCTTCCTGCTTTCTTCAAGGGACTCGACTGTCACAGCTGCTCCATACTCCATCACCGGAAGAACCAAGGATTTGTAGTCTCATGTACACTGTTTGGCTGCATCCTCTATGTCCTTGAACGAAATTATCAAGACATTTCAAGGCACTGAAACCAGCCTTTGTTTTCTGTTGAATATGTTCGTGAAAGTTTAATTTATGGTCTACTGTGACACCCAGAATTTTCTTTGAATCGGTTGTTTCTAAAACACTCTCGCCTAACTTCACCTCTGCCTTCACTTCTGAATCTCTGCCGTTATGTTTAAATACCATTATCTCTGTCTTATCCGGTGCAATCAACACATTCCATCTCCTACACAAATCTACCAAAGATGCCAGTTTATCATTCAACACAGCACAACTTTCCGCTACTGATGTATTACTTTCCCAAACACAGCTATCATCTGCAAATTCTGCATGATTACCTACCACTTCCTTCATTGAATCACTTGTATACAGATAACAAAGCACTGAACTGATAACTGATCCTTGCGGTATGCCTACTGCAGACTGGAATGTAGGAGATGTAAAATTGTTCACTTTCAGGAAGTACTTCCGGTCTATAAGGAAGTTTTTAAGGTATAGCCATAATCTGCCAGTAATCCCACTTTCAAATGCTTTTTTCAATCAACCTGCTCTCCATATTCTTTCATAGCAAGACTCATAATAAATCACTGCGAGCACTGTACTTTCTTTCTTATTCCTTGCTTCTGAAACTGAATTACACAGCCTCAAAAGAGACTGAACACATGACTTTTGCTTCCTATATGCGTACTGAATTCTTGCTATACCACCTTCAATTTCCAACTTCCAAATCAGTCTTTTGCTGATAACTCTTTCAATAATCTTACCTATCACACTTTCTAAAGTAATTGGCCTATACGATCTAACACTGTTATAGTTTGTCTTTCCGGGTTTGGGAAGCATTACCTTTGGGTCTAACTTGAAATCCCCAGGCAGTACACCTTTGGACCAGCATTGCTGTATTAAATAGTGTAAACCTTTCACAATGGCTTCACCACCATTATTTTGATTTTGATTTTTCTAGGACGGCGCTGTTAGAATAAACAAGTTGACGTCATGGCGCTAAAACAAAATCCGGTGTCCAGCACAAAGTTCTTGCGGAACAATGACGCCACTAGTCCTTTCAAAATCTAATGACCCATCAACAATCTTCCAAACAGATCCTTCATATAGATATTATATACTTTTCAAAATCCTTGAACATGTAATCTCCTATCTGAAAATTTATTTTTGTAGATAAAATATTTTGCAAGGGCATAAATCACAAGTTTATTTGTGCTTTGAACGGAAAAGATAATGGCTCTTTCATTTGTATCTAACTTTAAATTTACATAGATTTCCAGCCATGATTTAAGCTATTGCCAAACATTTTTAACGATTGGGCAATCTAAAAACCGATGACAAATCGTCTCTTCTTCATTTTGATAGTATTTACAGATGTTTCTGTCTATTTTATTAATTTTCTTCAAAAAGGAGTTTGAAACTAATATTGCACGACCCGCAGAAAAAGCGACCGACTGAAGTCGGTTGATTTTCTAAGTGCCCTAAAATCACCGTGTCATTCTGTCAGTCTGTCATTCTGTCAGTCTGTCAGTCTGTCATTCTGTCTGTCCGTCCGTAACCCGTTTGTGAAAATTGGTGATAGTGACTTAACCGCTTGGAATATTTAAACATTTTTTGGCATACTGATAGATATCAATGAGATCTAACCAATGAACTTGCGAAATATTACATTCCATTTAGTATAGCCTCGCCGAGGCGAAAAATGTGAAAATTTTCGAACTGCTTCTCCTCGGAAACCGTTGGGCCGATTGAAGTCAAATTTCATATGGAGCCTCTATGGGATGGGGGAAACCAAAATTTGCTCATGGGGTCCAGGTCACATGACCAAAATGGCCGCCAAGCCATATATGGTCTGTCTGTCTGTCCGCCCGTAACCCATTTGTGAAAATTGGTGATAGTGACTTAACCGCTTGGAATATTTAAACAATTTTGGCATACCGATAGATATCAATGAGATCTAACCAATGAACTTGCGAAATATTACATTCCATTTAGTATAGCCTCGCCGAGGCGAAAAATGTGAAAATTTTCGAACTGCTTCTCCTCGGAAACCGTTGGGCCGATTGAAGTCAAATTTCATATGGAGCCTCTATGGGATGGGGGAAACCAAAATTTGCTCATGGGGTCCAGGTCACATGACAAAAAATGGCCGCCAAGCCATATATGGTAAAAACCCTTCAAAAATAGTATTCTCCAGAACCACTGGGCAGATTTCCACGAAACTTGATAAATAACATATGGGACGTAGGCCCATCATAAATTGCTAAAATGGTGACCCTGGGTTGACTTTGACCTTCTTTGTGCCTAGGTCAAACTTTGACACATATGCTTTTGTATTGGAAAAGTGCGAATGCATTTTATCCTGCAAACGATTCAGAATACAGTATTAAAGTATAAGATATATTTTTGCTCCTTTCGATAAGACGCATTTATTGGGGGAACCGTTTTAGGTTCAGGTCACATGACCAAAATGGCCGCCATACCCATATATGGTAACACTCATAAAGCTAAAAGCATCCGGCGGGTCGTGCACTTCAGCTGAAGCACTGGTTTTGTTATTTATTTTATGCTGAAACTCTCCAAATTTTATCTCTCTTGTTTTGTTAATTGAAGTATGATCCTTCTTCCAATGGACATCATTTATATTGTCTTTGTTCCTGGTCGTTTCGCGTCAATTTAGTAGTGCCCAACGAGTTTAGTGGGTATAATGTTGGGTGTAAACTACCATGCATGCAGTCTGTCGTATAATATTTATTTTGTACCCAATCATTTTATATTGAAGAATGATTTTACGAAATTGGGTGCTGAAGTCATTGCATTTATAAATTTTTTTCTGAATTTATATACTAAGTCAACATAAAATTCGGGTTCCGATAGACCTTGTGTTTAATAGATTTAAGTCCAACATTGAGTTTTGAAATTAAATCGGAATGACGTCTATTTAAGAAATGAATTTTATTTTTCTGCTGTTCATGTAAAATGAAATAAATTTTATTTTTCTGCTGTTCATGTAAACTTTGCTAGCGACGTGCTGTCGTTCATCCTTTCATGAAAAGCAGCAAAAATATGTTTATTTTTTATATTTACATTCTTTTCCTCTCATCACTGGGCGAAAAAAAATGCTTATATGGGCAACTTTTAAAGCTAAAAAACATTTACAAGCTGTTCTTCAACAAAGAGCGGAACAGCGTTGACGCCCCCAACGCCCGTAGAGAACCATGGTTTAGATTGACGTCATGTGACGTCATGTGTTCATGGAAGTATGAAATACATTGTTTTCTATAGGTTTACATTAGACTTTACACTGGAAATGTAAATATAAAAATTTGACAAGTCCTTGCGTAGTTTATGATACCGATAACCCTGATTAAGAAGTTTAGCAGTTTACAGTTTATTACGAGTGTTGAAGTCAGTTACATGGCCAGACACTCTGGAAAATCGAATTAACTGCGAAATATAAACGCCATAGGACGAGGAACGAGGAAGGAAAATTTACAATCTCAAAATCAAAATCGTCGCATTTATCATATATTTTGAAAGAATCAATCTCATCTACAATAGACAGATGTAAATCCAAAAAAGGTGCCTCGGTATCAGAAGAATTTGCTTTATTTTACTGAAGTTCTTGGGGTGGGGGGTGGGGTTAAATTTGACTGATCAAACCATCGAAAAAGGTATTCTAAATATTTAATAAATCATCCATCTAGAAGTCGAGCTGAAAGCTTCAATGATTTCAGATTTGTTTTCAACGGTTTCATAACAAAACAAGAACAGATCGGCCACAAGGGGAGCGCAATTTGTACCCAACTTGTCTAAATAACTTAGTACCAAATATTATGTAAATATTGTCAAGTAGAAAGGTGAAGGCTTTATGACACGACCAAAAAGTAGAATTGTATGCTCTTCAGAAGTGAAAAAAGCATTTTTTACATTACACGCAAGATAGAGGGAGTCTTCCCTATGAAATGTCCATTCAATTAAATCATTATGTTTTTTTCTTTTATAAGATTGTGAGGAAGTGTAGCGTAAAGGATGGAAAAAAATCATAACTTGAAGCACGTTAACGTCTTGATTTCAATCTGAAGGCGGGTCTGGTAACTATGAACCAATTTTGATAAAGCCAGTAATTTAATGATGGTAATTTTACCAATTAAATGTAACCTTCTTTTTGACCACTGGTTAAGTTAGATCCTTTGGAAGCAAAGAATACACCAAATAAACGAATATAGGAGACTCGGTTTAATTGGATCTGTTCATGACCAGTACTGAAATGTGCAACACCGGCCACGGCCCCTAGCGCCGGCTTTAGCAGAACTCTATTTTCAAAATGATTCAAAATGAACTCAATGAACCAAAAGGACCAGAAAATATAATCTGCACTATGATGATGTACGGGGAGACGTTTTACGGCCGCTACACGACACAACACCAGCTGCAAGTTGAGCAATTTAATTTTATAATATCTTGAGTATTTATTTATCATTAATGGTCTCCGGACGTTTGCACCCCCCCCCCCACCCCCCTCTACCAATGAATAAATGTACAAATGGAAATTTGCGCCCTAGTTAAAAACGCAACCCTGGAAAAAGCCCCCCCCCCCCCCCCGAAGAGCTTATCCTGCACCCCTACCCCCAGTGCTTATTTTTCAGAAAGGGCTATTTGCCCCCAACCTCATGCCAGAGCAATGTGTTATTTAAAATTCAACGGACTTAGTGAAGCTCAAAAGTAATATTTATTAAACAGCTATTTAATTTCTGACAAATATTTCTATTTTAAAATCATCTTACTTCATTGATAATATGCAACAATGAAAAAACAAAGTCTCTGGTCAGACTAGATGGATGGACAGGCTGATCTGATTCTCCACTGGGTGCATATAGAAATTCTAGGAAATGCTGTGCCCGGGCTCAAAGACTGTATCAAAGATTTGATTGTGGTGATCTCTTTTCATGTCCAAGTGATCTCTTTTCATGACCAAATGATGCAAAGGTTTATAATTTTGTCTTGTCTGCATCAATGATTGAATTCCGACAAATTGAACGTACGAAAAACTTTATAGGATTTTAGAGGCAATTAACTACAGCAAAACCTGTTATAGTGGCCACCTCTGTTAAGCATGCAACGTGCCTTATACAAGCATGCTCACGATAAAGGCAAATTCGTTCACGATAAAGGCAAATTCATTAAGATTCACCTGTATTAAGCAAGTACCTGCTCTAAGCAAGCACATTTTGGTTATTCTATAAGCTGGGTTTCTCGAGTCCATGGATTGCTCATTTTTTTGCATGTACCATAATGATCCTGAGTATTGGGACAGACCGGCTTACGCAAACAGTGCAGACCTAGATCAGACTGCTCCGTCATCTGATAAATATATACATGTATATAAACATCCTAAGTAATTAGGAAAACTATATAAATGGTGTCCGTCAGGTGGTCGTAAGACCTACCCTTGCCAGGGACAAAGAGGTCGAGAGATAGAAATGGCAAGATTATTCATGAAAAAAAATGACAATTATGATAATTTACAAATGTTCAACATGATAATGAAATAAAGTAAAAGCATACCTGATAAATATATATATATAAACATGGAAACATCATCCGATAGCGTTGTCATCACTTGAACCCCGAACCCCCTCGAGAAAGCGGGAGAAGCTCTTTGTATCACCGTCGTCCATCAATCATGTTGCCACAACCACCTTAACCCGTGAGAACCATCCCGTGACAAATGGAGCCAAATGTGGGACCCAATTGTTACGGGATGCTTGTCACGGGTAGATGAATGAATTTAAGGTGGTTGTGACCACATGATGATAGACGACATTGATGTTGCAACGACGTTAGAACTTCTCCCGCTTTCTCGAGGGGTTCGAGGTTCAAGAGATGACAACGATAGATGGTGTTTCCATGTTTTTGGAGTTGTCAGAACCTTTTCCCTCTCGACCTCGTCATCTGAATAAATATTATAGATATCCTAAAAACACAACTGAAGTGTCATATGAAACAAAAATTATTTACGCGCTGGACTGGAGAGAGGAGAATTAACAGAACTATTAATTTCTTGATGAAAATAATTAACATCTTCACAAAAGCGCAGGCCAGACGCACGAAGCGGTCGCGGTCTGATTAGGAGAGTGCCCTACCTAGGTTGCAACCGACCCATGCCCCCACGAAATCAAAACATGGTGAAATTTTTAATTACTAGAACTTTCTTACCAGTTTGCAGTCAAGTGCACCACGTATCATCGGCACTCTGACAACCACCGGCTCTCCAGAGACGCCATGACAAATCATGCACCGTCAACCAACTGCAACCCAGCAGAAGATGAATTTTTTAAACACAATGGGTCCCCTGAATTGCAGTCCAGCGCACCACGTGCCAACGACACTCTGACAACCACCGGCTCTTCAGAGACGCCATGACAAGCAATGCTTCGCCACTCGACCGCAACTCAGCTACCCTTTTAGATGAATTAACATTTTATAAGCCTCTCTCCAGAATACATTTTAGCGTTACTGCCACACGCTCCCTGCTCTACCGTCTGAGCTACCGAGCCACACGGTCAACCCTGTGACATTTTGGTGGCCAGTGTGGGTCCAGCACCGCGCCTGAGGGCATGAAAGAGTATGAAAAATAAGTCTCGCAGTCGGACTGGATAGGACTTAGAGATTCGGAACGGATCTCATGAGAAGAGATTCGGGACGAATCTAATTAAGCAGGGGGAAAATGTAACCGGTCGAGTCATGCTCTTTTTCCAACCCTGTGACACTAACATTTTAGGAGAATTACAGCAAGTCCTAAAGATGTCTGAATTTTAGGGTATGTGCCTTCCAAGTCTAAGTGGTTGTTACAGTTTTGGGGTGGGAGAATGCAGTTTTCTTCTGAAAACATTTCTAGTCTTTGTTATGGTCACATGTACATTTATTATGTTCTGTTCCTTATTTTATTTTTTTTGTAATTTGTTACAGGTTCAGCATGGAAAAACCTACATGCAGTTTAATACAATGGATCCTTGCTTTCACCAGTAGCTAACAGCTTACCTACTACATCCACTGAAAGAAAACGGACTGAATTATTTAATGCCTTGAACTTTTTAATTGTTAATGTTAGATGGCAGCTATGTTTTTGAACGACTGGATCATGACTGACAGAGTAAAGAATCGAAGAAAGATCAATAGCTTTTGAATAGTTTAGGTGTAAACACTGATATTGTTTAACAGCCAAAAAAGTGACATAGAAGATGGTGATGACACGCCGGATTTGTTTGGACATTCGCAATTCAAGTACTTTGATAAAAGTGAAATTCTTATATATTAATACCAACTTTGGGACTCATTAAGACAGTCCCAAAAATGCTACATCTGTGATGAAAACATGCCTGAAAAATTTTGACCTGCTTTAAACCCAGAGTACAATGCTGTCTATTATGAAAACATGCGTCAGTTGACCCGTTTTAAAACCTACTTATATATATAATAATACAACTAATATATAATAATACAACCAACAATGGTACACGTAAATATTATTGGTTTGGTCGCCATGAGGCGGGCAAACCGGGTATAATGACCAGATTGTAACTGTTCCATGGAGGGGCACGTGACGCGATCAACCAATCAGCTTTAACGATGATGCAATACTATACTGCAATTACAGGAAACAACCTGTCTGAATAGCGAAACAGACCGAAAAGCAAGCGTTTTAACTCCAACAATAAATATCTTAAGGGAAATGGATACACCTGGCAGGTGTGGCAGTTAGTCTACCATTTTTGGCTTCCGATTTCGATTGGAAGCCCTTTAGATTGGATTGGTGATACCCCAGTTTATTTCTAACCGTCTTATGGCGTAACTAGAAAAGCCCTAAAGATATTTACGCAGTGAAAACGGATTCAGAATAAACAGGAATGCAGCGCCCGTCGATGTCTATTTATAAAGCGTTTCCAGATATCTATTTATAAAGCGTTTCCAAGAAGTCAAACCAAAGAAAAAAAGTTACAGTAGAAACAGGTCCTACTTTCAGATTCGTCCTTTTGATGTAACCTCATAATTAACCCATAGGTGCCAAAAATATTCCACTTTTATGAGCCTGGAGTGGTCATTTTCTAAGCATAGGGATGCCATTTTTTTTAGGTAAGTTTTACAAAAATGCATGTACGTTGAGCAAACAGTTTAGATCTTGATCAGATGCGGCGTCTGATCTGGGTCTACACTGTTTGCCAATGTCTGAAAAAGGGTCGCTAGGCATATATGGGTTAATTCGTCAATGTACTTGATTCCAGTTGGCCTACCCCGTGCAAGATGAAATTATCTTAACTGCCGTATTCGACTGTTGTGACTCGAAACTAACCCTATGGTCTGTATAACCCGTCTTCTGCATTGGGATCATTATAAAACATCAACATGTATGTGCTAAAATCTCATGAACTAGCATTTTCAGTTCATTACGAAAACACGCCTATTCAAATATATACAGTATTTTGCCACCCAAATGAAAATTGCCCGATAAAAAAATTCAGATTTGTTCATATTTCTGCTCTAAATAAAGATTGTGGGTACTGCTTAGAACCGCCTCGATGACGAAGTTCTAACGACTACCCATTGTCTAGGGGTAAAGATTAGGTAGGCGTGTTTTCGTGATGTGAGAAAATATTCTTTTTTTTTCTAGTCCAAATATAGATTGTCGGTGCACGGTGTTCTGAATCCCCTATAAAGGAAAATAATGTACCCCTGTACACTCAACTTTCTGTATATAAAGTTGGGTTTATAGGGTTGTTCAGTACTTATGCGGTAGCCTCAAAGTGCTTCTAGTGCCTGGTTACCTTCGTTGTTCAGTGCACGGACTTGTTGATCTAATGCTTTTCTTTTCTTAAGGATTTGGAAAAGAACAAAAAAAAAAAAAAAAACGCGTACAGATTACACAAGTTAATTCTGTCACTTGAGTCACACTTCTCTCGGAGTCTCAAACTTTTCATGGTCACTCAGAATTTCCAGGACGAGTTTACGAAGAGAATTTGACAGTTGAAATCAGTAAAAAATAGTTTTGCAGAGTCCAGTTACATGTACATGCAGATAGTCTAACCAGCCGATAACTTACTGCGTAACAAAATTCCGAGTTGTATTTCACGAAGTAAATCAATCAAGTTTGCTTGTTGTAGGGTGATCTCTATGAAAGTGATATGTCATTTTTTCTTCATTTCTATAGCAACATTATTAACCGTTCTTTAATAAGCGGTGGGTGAAGAAAAAAATAAACAGTTTTAAACCACGATTGCAGAACTTGTCTCGATCGTGCCTCGAACTCAGGCGGAAAGAGACCTCATATCCTACCAACATGGTCAATTTTACAAACATGCCATTGTTCATCGCATGTAAAACGAGCAATTTAAAAGCTTAACATGTACATGGACAAATTTTCCACCAGCATTAAACCTGTGCGAGTGAGCAGCTCCCAACATTCAGCCTTCTCTGTTCATAAATGCCGATTTTTTAACCAATACAGTTAGATGCGCACCGACGTTGCGGTTTTGCTCCTCGCCGGGTCCGTGAATATGTTTCTACGTAGATTGTCCTCCTTTCAATGGTTTAAGACGGACAGCTAACACTGAAACAGTTTCCGTAAAAGCCTTACCAGAAATATCGTGCTTATTTAGAGCGACAACATCGATGCAACGTCAAGACGTGGCATCGGCTTCATGGGCATGACATGGGTCTTTTTCACAAAGGCGACCAGCACTGGCTTAAACGAGCCTGTGAGTACGTGCAGCCTTACCACAGCCTTTGCTGCTTTCGGATATGTAAGAGAGAAGTTGCGTTTCAGTTGGCTGCGCACATGCATTTGACAAAATATATGCTTATAAGGGAGGTAATACAGAAGAAATGATTAACTTTTTCAGCCCCAAAACCTGGGAAATAGAGTGAAAAAGAATGTGAAAAATATTTTTTTTTTTTTTTTTTTTTTTTTTTATACCAGTTGATAACTTTACTTGAAAATAAATTTGTAAACCAGCACAAATGATTGCTTGCAGGTAAACTTCAACAAATGCGGACACCGATGCTAACGCCGACGCCGGACGCCGGGGGTATGGCAATAGCTCCCCCTTACTTTCGAAAGGCGAGCAGATTTTCAACTTTACAAACTAGGGAAAGTAGAAGTAAAACAAAGATCAGGAATCAAGCAATTAACTTACTCCACCCATCAAAGACACCAAAGGGAAAGAAACACAAACATGAAGCGACCAGACCATAATGGAAACCTAAACAAAGGATGGCCATAAGGACTGTTACTTTCCCACAAAATGGCCAAATGGCCATCCAAAATAAAAAGACACAAGTGATACACACAGTGAGTAGTAACAAACAACAACATAAATAAACCACCACAGAAGAACCGCCTTGGAACGGTCAGTGGAAAGAATTCCACTGCGGGGCTTAAATCGATTTTACGTGGCCACAATCCTCGCCCTTACTTCCGTCGCGATTTAGACAAATAATTTGTTCAGTCCGCATGGAGGCCTCCTAACTCATCAGTGCAACATCTCCGTGAACACAAATAATCAAAGAACCACAGAGGTGAGACAACGGTGAGGACTCGACAGCAAAAAAAAAAAAAACAAAAAAACAAAAAAAAAACACTGAAATGCTGGAGCAAAAGAAAACCTACAGTTAGCCTTCTTTTTAAAAGGAAACTTTATTACCGTATTTCGAAACACACCTATACAAATGCATTGTCATTTTTTGGCCAAAAAAAAAGAAATTTTAAAAAGAAACATTGGAATATTTGCCTTTTTTGCTCAAAACATAGATTGCGGGGAGTTGACAGAAACGCCTCGACGAGGCGATTCTATCGAGTACTCACAATCTAGTGTCTCAGAGCATGAATACGGAAATTAATGTATACCCCTGCAAACCTGTGCTTTACTATATGAAAGTGAAGATTATATTTTCTTGTCCTTTGGGATCATTGATTCCATTTTGGAATTTTGAAAATATCTGAGGGTCACTGATGAGGTCTAATTGGCCGAAACTAGCTAGTCTGGCCCAGAAAATATGTAAACTCCTTATTTTTCAGTTCTGTGGTGTATTCCTTGCTTCCAAAGGATAGCCCTTTTATAGAACATATTAAACTTCACTTCAACTGGTGTATGGGAATGTGTGGCGGCGGTAAAACGTCTCCCTGTCCTACATCATAGTGTAGTTTATATTTTCTTGCCCTTTGGGATCATTGATTCCATTGTGGAATTTTGATAATATCTTAGGGTCACTGATGAGGCCTAATTGGCCGAAACTAGCTAGCCTGGCCCAGAAAACATGTGCACACCATATTTTTCAGTTCTGTGGTGTATTCCTTGCTTCCAAAGGATAACCCTTTTATAGAACATATTAAAGGGTATCACAATTCTATAGGCATGATTTCGTGATGGAAATACAACTTTAAGGACCTTATGGTTGCTACTCTGTTGGCTCTGTCCAACTGAAAAAGGGGTCTACTCTAAAAGGGGAAAAATTTGCTGCTCAAGGGGTCTACTCTAAAAGGGAAGAATTTGCTCCTAAGAAGCAAATTCTTTCCTTTAAGAGTATATCCCTTAGACATATCCAAAGAGAAACTACTTTTGCCGGAGTAGCCCCACCCCTTTAAGGCGTATCTATTTCCCTTATGGGCAACTTATAACAGCCGCAGTCATTTTCGCAAATTTTACGTCTTGCAATGCCATTATGGAGTAAGTCCATGGGGCCATGGAAACGAAAAACAACAGATTATAACTATACTACTACTCACAAAGTGTGGCTGGCTGCGGTAGCTGAGTCGGATGCAGTCTGACTGGTGATAAGGACGACTCGGGTTCGATACCTACCGGGGTCGGCAACATTCTTTCGTGGAGATTGATTATGAAATCTTTTCTATGGTCATTATCTCCCTTCCGCTGATTCAGGAAGGGCAGGGGTCAGTTTTGGGCGACAGAATGTGCACTGAACTGGTAAACCGCTTACGGATGAGCCTGCTCAGGAAAAGTGTGGATAGGTACACTGACAGGCCCAAACATGATCCAAATCAGTATTGACTGGGCCGTTAAATAAAAAAAACTTGCAAAGTTTACTTCACACAGATAGGAACAGATTTATATATTCTGAACAGCTTTCGGTACGCTAATAGCTCTAATAATACGTACATGTAAATGTTGGAAAGACAGAGAACGTTATTTTTCCTCATTTATAAAGATCGCTGGGTGTAACGGGCCTCCGTGGCCTAGTGGATAAGAGTGCTGACTCTAAATCATTAGGTCTCTCAACGCTGTAGGTTTGAGCATGGCTCAGGTCACATAATGAGAAGTTCTGCAACGGAAGGTCAGGAGGTTTTTCATCGGGTACTCCAGTTTTCGCTCACCTCTCATTAACGATCGGCTTGATGTGAGTGAAATAATCTTGAAAGGATCGTTAAACGCAACATAAAAAAGATCGCTGGGTGTGTAAAAACATGTTCATGTTTTTGCTACTAGAATTAACGTCAGGGAACTCATTGCAACTGCCTGCAACTCGAGGCGGTTCAAACAGCACCCACAATCTGTTTTGTGGCGAAATATAAGAAGAAATGTTGAGTCACGAATTTAGCCTGTCTGAATAGTTCAATTTCAATGTACTAGACAAATTCATTATGGATCAATTTTTATGCCCTGCAACAAAAAAGTGGCAGTGTATTATGTATACCCTCCATCCGTCCTTCCATCTGCTCATAATTTTGTGTCCGCTCCATAACTCTGATACCATTTGACATTTTCATGAAACTACACAAATATGTAAATATGCTCCACAAAAGGGCTACCCTTTGGAAGCAAGGACTACACCACAAAACTGGAAAATATGGATTGTGCATGTTTTCTGGCCAGTTTCGGCCAAATAGGCCTCATCAGTGACCCTCAATGAGACAACATGCAGAACGTATGAGTCAAAACTGATTTTTCTACTTTTGGAGTTATTATATGTCCCGCACTGAGGGTACGGGTGGCGCATATTGTTTTTGGTGCGGATTGCGTTTGCGTCGGTCTAGCCTGTTTGAAGCACTATATCTCCTGAAACTATCGATGGGTTCGGACGAAACTTGCATTGTTCCATAACTAGAATGGGTGAAAACATCCGTTAAGTTTTGGTGGCCTAGACCTTATTATCAAGGGCACAGGTCCCAAAAAATTGTAAATCTCAGGCCAAAAATGGCTTGTCTGCACCCTGTGAATCTATGAAATTCGGTCAAATTCGGTATACCATTGCTACAATATATCATTACTACTTACCAAAGATTTGATTAGATTTTGATTAACATTGACCTTATATTTAAGGTTACAGACCCTAAAAAACTAACTTTTTGTCTTTTCTTACCCTATCTCGTGAACAAATTGATAAAATATGCTCAACCTTGGCACAGTGTGTCATTGTATCTTTCAAAGATTTAATTAGATTTTGGTGACCTAGACCTTATTTTCAAGGGCACAGACCCTCAAAACTGTCAATTTTGGGACAGAAATGGCTTGTCGGCACCCTGTGACAGGAACGAATTGTTGATATTTGCTCAAACTTGGTACATTATGTCACTGCAACTTACCATGGATTTGAGTAGATACTGGTGACCTTGACCTTATTTTCAAGGTCGCAGCTCCCTGAAAACCCTCAATTTTGGCTTGTCTGTACTCTCTCGTGAACACCTTGTTGAAGTCTGCTCAGACTTGGTGCAACATGTTAATGCAGCCTACCAAAGATTTGATTAGATCTTGGTGACCTTGACCTTATTTTCAAGGGCACTGCATTGGGAAAGTGTAAAAAATCTGGTTTGAAACCAAAATGACCATGCCTTTTATTTTATGTGTAGCCTCATTTAGTGGACCTATACCAACATTGCTCAAATCATAGCCGTGGGGTCGAAGATTGCCCTCCTTTAGGGGGTCACTTAAAATTATCTTGCCGAATACCAGAAGGTCCGCGCTTTTGGTATTCGTACCTAGTTTTCATGATCTAGACCTCTACCAACATTGATCAAATTTAAGCCACAGGAGTCTTTTGTTTAGCATAGACCATACCTTTGATATTTGGTATGCAGCTTCATCAAATGGAACTCTACCAAACTGTTCAATTACGACACAAATTGGGTAAAAATGGCTCACTCCAAGGTTCACATTTTACATTGATTCATTTAGGGGAAAAAAACTTAAGATATTATGAAACATAAAACACGTACTGCTTGTCATTTACCACATTTGTACCATAATGACCATGCCTTTTATTTTATGTTTAGCTTCATTTAGTGGACCTATACAAACATTGCTCAAATCATAGCCGTGGGGTCGAAGATTGCCCTCCTTTAGGGGGTCACTTAAAATTATCTTGCCGGATACCAGAAGGTCCGCGCTTTTGGTATTCGTACCTAGTTTTGATGATCTAGACCTCTACCATCCTGTCAGTCAATCTGAACAACAATCTTGAAGCAGTCCACTTGTGTTCAATTTCATTTTTAAGGATTCAGTATTGGCTAGCTCCTTGCTACAACTGTAAACTTGTATGGTTAATCTTAAATAACGTGCGTCTTAGACTAATGTTATGCTGTTTTGAATTTGAAAGTTAAATTTAAATAAATTTCCTTGTATCTTCAATTCTTGTACACGTATCTTAATAATTTTGCATCTGTGGGGACTGAATGAATATTTTCTACAAAAGGATAACCATCGGAAGCAAGGAATACACTGCAGAACGGATAAGTATGGGGTGTACAAGTTTTCTCGGCCACACTTCATGAAAACTTTGTTTGCATGATATATTGATAATATGAGGCTCACAACTTGCATGACAATAAATTAACACACGTCAGCAACTGAAGCTGTTGTATAGGTGGAATAAAGATGCGATGGGCTTTTCTTGACTTGATTCAGAAGGAGAGAAGATGATGTGGAGACAGCTACTATATATTGCATGTATATGCAGATACCTGGTAGTAGTATAGTACTACTCTTATACGCCTTATTATGATCGGCGATCGGCTCTCTATTATCGGATTGTCATCCCGTCCTTTATGCGTGTACCATCTATCGCAACGTCACATCCGTTCGGCCATGTTTGATGACGTCACAATGCGCCAATGTTTTCGCGCCACGAAAACAAACCGCGCCATTTAGTTCCGCGCGCTTTCGTTTGCGTTAAGAATACCAAGGATTCATAGTTCTGCATTCTGTCTATCAACAAACCTGCCAAGTGTTTTGATTAATGGTAAGTTTCCTGTATAATCTATACATTTTAGACACAACTGTCTGGAAACTCTTATATCTAAAACCGAGTTGTTATAGTATCAAATACTGTTGGATAAAGTAAAATTTAATAGTGCGGGGAAATAAACCTTAATAAATCATTCATTTTTGTGAGGGACGGTGTTTATTTATTTTTGCTTTAAACATCGGTCTGGTTCATACTGGTTCTTGCTCTTCCTCTGCCATCTATCCAAAAAAGAGGATATTGACATTATCCTCCGTGGAATTTAAAAAGGTCAACTGTACTCTTTGGAACCTCATTCATCAAACTTGACAGGCATCCGGTAACTCGAGACTACGGAATGTCCCGCTAATCTGATCTAATCTGATCTGGGTCTACACTGTTTATTGACATGTTAAGGGCGATTTAGCAGTCTCTGATCTGGATCTACTTTCTGAAGCGACCTGAATCGTACGGAATTGATCATTTCTGTTTCATTTCTGATCATTTCAGCCTTCAGCTCATTTTTTCTAAAAAAACAAAACAAAAAAAAAAAAAACGTCGAAATAAATTCTGTTTAGTACGGAATTTAACGGCCCAATCAAGGCTATGAAGGTCATATATGGTCTTGCTTATTTGTATGCAATAGTGTAGTAACGATATGGCTACAAGCTGCGTCTAATCTAGGTCTGCATTCTTATTTGCCAAGACTTTGACCCACTTAACCTCATAACGATAAGTATAGCGCGGCTTTATTAAACTGGAGTCACGTGGATATAGGAGACGTAAAGCTTCTGCGCTTAGTAACATATTGGGTCGGTTCCTTCGATAACCCGATATATATATAACGCATAGAAAACAGGTAGATCAGGACCTTCACTGTTTGCTCATTATATTTTCGTTTGTTTCCGCATTCTGGGTTTACCATATTTTTAGTACATAAAATGGATTGTGATAAACGAAGAGTAAAATCTGTTCAGATGTAGCGGTCTCTGATCTGAATCTACACTGAACATAAAGACGGAATGTTGTAACAAAAAAGAAAAGGGGTTGAATTTCGCCCAAATTAAATGATTGTCTAATGTCAACGGGGACAGATACACAAAAGAAATCTAATTAAAGTGGTAACAATTCTTCCATTTATCAACCCAGCAGTCTTCTATTCAATATTGCTAAGGAACCAGTGCTTCAGCTGAAGTGCACGACCCGCCGGATGCTTTTAGCTTTATGAGTGTTACCATATATGGGTATGGCGGCCATTTTTGTCATGTGACCTGGACATAAAACGGTTCCCCCAATAAATGCGCCTTATCGTAAGGAGCAAAAATATATCTTATACTTAAGTACTGTATTCTGAATCGTTTGCAGGATAAAATCCAACACAAAAGCATATGTTTCAAAGTTTGACCTAGGCACAAAGAAGGTCAAGGTCAACCCAGGGTCACCATTTTAGCAATTTATGATGGGCCTATGTTCCAGATGCTATTTATCAAGTTTCGTGGAAATCTGCACAGTGGTTCTGGAGAAGCCTATTTTTGAAGGGTTTTTACCAAATATGGCTTGGCGGCCATTTTGGTCATGTGACCTGGACCCCATGAGGAAATTTTGGTTTCCCCCATCCCGTAGAGGCTCCATATGAAATTTGACTTCAATCGGCCCAACTATTTCCGAGGAGAAGCAGTTCGAAAATTTTCACATTTTTCGCCTCGGCGAGGCTGTACTAAATGGAATGTAATATTTCGCAAGTTCATTGATAAGATCGCATTGATATTTATCAGTATGCCAAAAATTGTTTAAATATTCCAAGCGGTTAAGTCACTATCACCAATTTTCACAAACGGGTTACGGACGGACAGATAGACAGACCATATATGGCTTGGCGGCCATTTTGGTCATGTGTCCTGGACCCCATGAGCAATTTTTTGTTTCCCCAATCCCATAGAGTCTCCATATGAAATTTGATTTCAATCGGCCCAACGGTTTCCGAGGAGAAGCAGTTCTAAAATTTTTCGCCTCGGCGAAGCTATACTAAATGGAATGTAATATTTCGCAAGTTCATTGGTTAGATCTCATTGCTACTATCAGTATGCCAAAAATTGTTTAAATATTCCAAGCGGTTAAGTCACTATCACCAATTTTCACAAACGGGTTACGGACGGACAGACAGACAAACCATATATGGCTTGGGGGCCATTTTGGTCATGTGACCTTGACCCCATGAGCAAATTTTGGTTTCCCCCATCCCATAGAGGCTCCATATGAAATTTGACTTCAATCGGCCCAACGGTTTCCGAGGAGAAGCAGTTCAAAAATGTTCGAAAAAATTCACATTTTTCGCCTCGGCGAGGCTATACTAAATGGAATGTAATATTTCGTAAGTTCATTGGTTAGATCTCATTGATATCTATCAGTATGCCAAAAATTGTTTAAATATTCCAAGCGGTTAAGTCACTATCACCAATTTTCACAAACGGGTTACGGACGGACCCAAAGAAGGTCAAGGTCAACCCAGGGTCACCATTTTAGCAATTTATGATAGGCCTACATCCCAGATGCTATTTATCAAGTTTCGTGGAAACATGCCCAGTGGTTCTGGAGAAGACTATTTTTGAAGGTTTTTACCATAAATGGCTTGGCGGCCATTTTGGTCATGTGACCTGGACCCCATGAGCAAATTTTGGTTTCCCTATCCCATAGAGGCTCCATATGAAATTTGACTTCAATCGGCCCAACGGTTTCCGAGGAGAAGCATATCGAAAATTTTCACATTTTTCGCCTCGGCGAGGCTATACTAAATGCAATGTAATATTTCGCAAGTTCATTGGTTAGATCTCATTGATATCTATCAGTATGCCAAAAATTGTTTAAATATTCCAAGCGGTTAAGTCACTATCACCAATTTTCACTTACGGGTTACGGACGGACAGACAGACAAACCATATATGGCTTGGCGGCCATTTTGGTCATGTGACCTTGACCCCATGAGCAAATTTTGGTTTCCCCCATCCCATAGAGGCTCCATATGAAATTTGACTTCAATCGGCCCAACGGTTTCTGAGGAGAAGCAGTTCAAAAATGTTCGAAAATTTTCATATTTTTCGCCTCGGCGAGGCTATACTAAATGGAATGTAATATTTCGTAAGTTCATTGGTTAGATCTCATTGATATCTATCAGTATGCCAAAAATTGTTTAAATATTCCAAGCGGTTAAGTCACTATCACCAATTTTCACAAACGGGTTACGGACGGACAGACAGAATGACAGACTGACAGATTGACAGAATGACAGAATGACACGGTGATTTTAGGGCACTCTTAGAAAAAACCGACTTCAGTCGGTTGCTTTTTCTGCGGGTCGTGCAATTTAATAACTTCGAAAGTGTTATAAACGCAAAAAAAAAATCTGATCAGATGAAGCGGTTTATCGTCTCTGATCTGAATCTACACTTACATAGATTATGGATTCAAGCTTTATGCGAATTCCACAAAAATAACAGCGTTACGTTTATAAAACTTTTTTTATTTTATTATAAACGATGAGTGTACTGTTGTTATACGAGTTATGCGCAGTAAAGACACAGATCAGAGGCCGTATCTACATTGCGACATAATAAGAGACGGCGCGTGTCAAGATACACAGATATCCGATTACCCGATACGCAAACGGACTATACGAGACGATAGGTATAGGTTTTTTTAGCTCACCTGGGCCGAAGGCTCCAGGGGAGCTTATAGTATAGTGGGTCCTCCGTCGTCCGTCGTCCGTCGTCCGTCCGTCGTCCGTCCACACTTTTGAGCAGCTATATCTCAGTATCCTGCAGGCTGATCTCAATCATTTCTCACCTGTAGTATGCCTCTGGTGGGGCATTGATGACATCAACTTTTTTTTGAAATCGCTCTAAAACTTTGGTTCCTATGGCAACCACAAGGTCCCATAGACTTACTATGGGAAAATGCTTGTCATCACCGTAGCGCCTTCAGTTTTGATCGGATCTTTCTGAAACTTATATGTAAGGTGACTGGGGATAAAAACTCGGATGAGTTCGAAAACCGGCCAAGTCGGCCCATTTATCATAGAGTTACGTCCCTTTGATTGCTGAAAATGCCCATTTTCGACCTTGTCATCACCGTAGCCCCTTCAGTTTTGATCGGATCTTTCTGAAACTTATATGTTATGTGGCGGGGGATAAAACCACGGATGAGTTCGAAAACCGGCCTAGTCCGCTAGTTTATCATAGAGTTACGTCCCTTTGATTGCTGAAAATGCCGATTTTTGACCTTGTCATCACCGTAGCCCCTTCAGTTTTGATCAGATCTTTCTGAAACTTATATGTAAGGTGGCTGTGGATAAAATCTCGGATGAGTTCGAAAACCGACCAAGTTGGCCCTTTTATCGTAGAGTAACGTCCCTTTGATTGCTGAAAATGCTGATTTTTGACCTTGTCATCACTGTAGCCTTTTCAGTTTTGATCGAATCTTTCTGAAACTTATATGTAAAGTGGCTGGGGATAAAATCTCGGATGAGTTCGAAAACCAGCCAAGTTGGTCCATTTATCACAGAGTAACGTCCCTTTGATTGCTGAAAATGCCGATTTTTGATCTTGTCATCACCGTAGCCCTTTGAGTTTTGATCGGATCTTTCTGAAACTTATATGCAAGGTGGCTGGGGATAAAGCCTCAGATGAGTTCGCATACCGGCAAAGGTGGCCTATTTATCAAAGAGTTAGGTCCCTTTGATTGCTGAAAATGTTGATTTTTGACCTTGTCAACACTGTAGCCCCTTCAGTTTTGATCGGATCTTTCTGAAACTTATATGTAAGGTGGCTGGGGATAAAACCTCGGATGCGTTTGAAAACCGGCCAAGTTGCCCCATTAACTATATAGTTATGTCCCTTTGATGGCTGAAAATGTCGATTTTTTACCTTGTCATCACAGTAGCCCCTTCAGTTTTGATCGAATCTTTCTGAAACCTATATGTAAGGTGACTGGAGATAAAACCTAGGATGAGTTTGAATACCGGCCAAGTTGGCCCATTTATCATTGATTTACGTCCCTTTGATTGCTGAAAATGCCGATTTTTGACCTTGTCATCACCATAGCCCCTTCAGTTTTGATCGGATCTTTCTGAAACTTATATGTAAGGTGGCTGGGGATAAAATCTTGGATGAGTTCGAAAACAGGCCAAGTCAGCCCATTTATCATAGAGTTCTGTCCCTTTGATGGCTGAAAATGTTGATTTTTGACCTTGTCATTACCGTAGCCCCTTCAGTTTTGATCGGATTTTTCTGAAACTTATATGTAAGGTGGCTGGGGATGAAACCTTGGATGAGTTCGAAAACTGGCCAAGTCGGCTCATTTATTTTAGAGTAACATCCCTTTGATTGCTAAAAATGCCAAATTTTGACCTTGTCATCACCGTAGCCCCTTCAGTTTTGATCGGATCTTTCTGAAACTTATACGTGAGGTGGCTGGGAATAAAATCTTGGATGAGTTTAAATACTGGCCAAGTCTGATCGGATCTTTCTGAAACTTACATGTAAGGTGGCTGGGAATAAAACCTCAGGTGAGTTTGAAAACTGGCCAAGTCGGCACATTTATCATAGAGTGACGTGCCTTTGATTGCTGAAAATGCCTATTTTCGACATTGTTATCACTGCTGCCCCTTTAGTTTTGAACGGATCTTCATGAAACTTACAAACAAGGAAGTCAGGCAGAAAGCTTGGAGGAGTTTGAAAACTCTTGTTTTTGAACTTGTCATCACCATAGCCACTTCAGTTTAGATCGGATCTTCTTAGCAAGTCAGGAATAAAAGCTTGAATGAGTTTGAAAACCGGTGAGGTCAGCCTGTTTATCATAGAGTTAAATTCTACTTGATTTTCAGAAAATGCTTACCCTGTCATCACCATGTCCTCCCATAAAGCCTTCAGTAAAGGTTGGCACTTCCTTAAACTGAATCTGTTCACTCAGGTGAGCGATACAGGACCAAGCTAGCTTGGTCCTCTTGTTTTATATACATGTTATACGCAGTGAAGACACAGATCGGAGGCCGTATCCTCATTGGGACATAATAAAAAACGGCGTGTGCCAAAAAAAAAAAAAAGACAAAAAAAAAACACAGTTCACGTTTACCGCCAGTTCTGCATATTTGTAACGCTGATTTAATAGTTTATTAACAGGGTGGCTATAAGCTGCGTCTAATCTGGGTCTGCATTCTTATTTGCCAAGTCTTCGGTCCACACTCTTTAAGCAATATTATCAGTAAGCTCATAACGATAAGCATAGCGCGACTTTATTAAACTGGAGTCACGCGGATATCGGATTCTGTGTCTAATCTGGGAGTGCATTGTTGTGCCAAAGCTGAATTCAGTCCACCCTCTTTACGCAATAATCTCATAACGATAAGCATAGCGCGGCCATACTAAACTGTTTACTGGAGTCACGTGGATATCGGGCTTAAGGGGGACGAAGGAAGGTCTGAGGAGTTATTGCAGGGAAACAAAAAAATCAATGAAAACCAAACATATATCGCTTTAACGAAAGAAATTTATTCTTAACATGCATTCGAACAGAAATATTATTGTAGACATGGAATCCGTTCAGACAGTATAGCAACACAGAAGGTAATAACGTGGTATCCAATTGCGTTTAGTTTTGTTCATCATACAACGAGAAGGAAAGAGCCTTTTAGCACGTTTAGCAGAAGGTTCCTCGTCATCACTAGTATTTTCGCCCACTTCATTATCCCGTAGTTTGGGGGGATAGTAATCCTCCAAGATTGCCTCAAACAGAAATTTTCTTTGTTCGATTGCACTTTTCCAGGCTTCCCGAGGGCTGTAGTCATCCAGTTCCATGAAATTAGTGGCTGTCCTCTTAATGGCTTTGTACACGGGAGTTTTGCGAAGAGCATCGAACCATAACATTCTGTCCGCAAATACGCCGCTGACAGCTTTTCTGTACGTGGTATACAAGCGATCTAGCCTCTTCTCGATCAAAGTCCCTTCTCTGTACGAGTTAGGTCACCTCCTCCTCGAACCGATCTTGACACTTCTCGGAAGCCTTCTGAACCACGCTTTCCCAAGGATCGTACTGGTCTCCTCGCGGCTGTCTCTCCATGCCACTGGCCTCATCCGCGTCGGGCATTCCATAATTTGTACCGGAATCGGTTGTCTCTGTGTCAGACGGCTCCGATTCTGTTGACACCATGTCTTTCTCTCCGTGTTTCTGTTTCTTGTGTCGCAGCATGTTATCGCGACGTTTAAAAGTCTTTCATACAGATGACACATGTGTTCATGTTGAAGTTCAGAGTAGAAATGAAGCGGGAATGCGCTTGGGTGTTACATCAGCAGACCATCCTCGTTGGTCTTCGCGTTTTCTTTTCCTCTCTTTGGAAGTCGGCGCTGAAGCCTTGATTCTCCGAAGCTCGCTCTTTACCCTCTCGTTTTGCCGCTGCACGGGAGTCACTGCCTCGATGCGTACTATCTCTGACATAGGCTGGCTGGGCTTTTTGTCTTCAATCGGAATGATTCCTTTGCGGTAACCAGGCGTCACGATGCGATTCGGCGTGCTACATCTATCTTGAAACAAGAAAAGTATAACATGTTTTCTAACATGTTATAATGGGCGGTATCTTGAATTATGTGGGATTTGAAAGAAATAAGAACACTCTGTAAAGTCTTACTTATTGAATGCATCTGATGTTTATGTTATGTAACGTTCAGTTTGAAGTACATTTAAGAAATGATTCTTGCTGTTCATGAATGTATGAACGCAGTGTGTCGCGTGCAAAGTAAATGAACCCCCTTTGGGGTTCATGTAAATTTTGCTAGAAATCCGCTGTCGTTCATTCTTTCATGAAAAGCAGAAAAAAATAAGTACATGTATATTTTTTATACATATTTGCGAAAAAATGTTTACAGGGCAAAAAATGAAAAACATTTACACGCTGTTTGTCACCAACGCCCGTAGAGAACCATGGTTTAGACTGACGTCACTGAAAATCATGTAACGCGAGTGTAAGGGGAAGCGGACGAGCCTTCAAAATATGTAACGGGAAGCGGCTAGCTTTTTTTTACTGTTGGGTAATGACAGTACGCCGAACAAGCTGCTGTGCTAGCGTATAAGTAGAAGTAAAACAAAGATCAGGAATCGATACAATTAACTTACTCCACCCATCAAAGACACACCAAAGGGAAAGAAACACAAACATGAAGCGACCAGACCATAATGGAAACCTAAACAAAGGAAGACCATATGGACAGTTACTTTCCCACAAAATGGCCATATGGCCATCCAAATAAAAAGACACAAGTGATACACACAGTAAGTAACAAAAAACAACATAAATAAACCGCCACAGAAGAACCGCCTTGGAACGGTCAGTGGAAATATTTCCACGGGGGGAGGGGGGGGGGGGGGGCTTAAATCGATTTTACGTGGCCACAATCCTCGCCCTTACTTCCGTCGCGATTTAGACAAATAATTTGTTCAGTCCGCATGAAGGCCTCTTAACTCATCAGTGCAACATTTCCGTGAACACAAATAATCAAAGAACCACAGAGGTGAGACAACGGTGAGGACTCGACAGCAAGAAACCACTGAAATGCTGGAGCAAAAGAAAACCAACAGTTAGACTCCGATGGGCCCGACCAGAGACAGAGCATCAGGCACCAACCAACATTACCTTGAATTAGATATCTCTAATTCTCAATAAGCGTTTACGTTGGAACCGTCATAGAATCTGAGGCCTGACCAACCGGCGTGCAATTAAAGAGGGAAGCAAAGTTGCCAACCGGGATTGGGTTACAACCATGCATGCAGTCTGTCGTATAACATCCATGTTGTACCCAATCTTTTTATATCGAAGAATGATTTTACGAAATTGGGTGCTGAAGTCATTGCGGTTGTATATTTTTCTGAATTTATATACTAAGTAACCATAAAATTCGGGTTCCGATAGACCTTGTTGCAGAAGAGATTTAAGTCCAATATTGAATTTTGAAATTAAATCAGAATGGCCCTGTCTAACATAAGCTGTCGCAATCTCTCCCGTTATGAAAATCGAATAACAATATCTGCTCCGAATCCGCCTGGGCCGTCGGTGTTTACCTACAGTCACTCTTACCCGCATATGCGAGTTAAGAAAACTGTAGAGTCTAGAGAAGTATAGATAAGATTTCTATCCCTCTGAACAGTCGTAGACTTAAGGACGGCGTGAACATTTCAGTTGTACTTATATTGACCACAGTTCAGTTTGTCAGTCTTAGGTGAGTCACATCATATTGTGACGAGTGGGAAATACACAGTGCTGGTGAGTCAAACACGGCTGCATTAGATCTAGGAAAATCTTGGAACATTTGCTGAACACAGTACATATATGACATTAACTTTGCAATAATGGGGTGAAAACCTTGCATCTGTCTGCACTAACATTTGCTTGCAAATGAGCAATATGCAAACAAATATGCAGACTGATCAATTATAAATAAAATTGTTTTAGAATTTCCGATAAAAACAGGTTCAGTCATACATCCACTGTTCAGCTCCTAAACAAGGGAAGCAACCCCAGTAAGTTTTTCTTTACAAGTACAGCTTTCATAAAATGTTTTCATATTATAGATGAACTACGTTGTTTTTTATTGGTTTACTTTAGACTTTACACTGGAAATGTAAATATTCTATAGTATTGTAATCTAAGGAAACAGCATAGACCCTCATTAGACGCCGCGCTCTGTGGCGTCTAATCTGGACCAAGTAGAAGTAAAACAAAGATCAGGAATCGATACAATTAATTTACTCCACCCACCAAAGACACTGTTTGCCAAATCCAACACATGTATGATTCAAGCCCAGATTCTACAGCTTACCCTATTACGCAACACGCTGACCTCACTTCGAAACCATCAAATCAGTGATAGTCATGTGGACTTTAGTGCTGAAAAAGATTTTGTGCTTGGTTACATGGTCGACGGCCCCCGGCTGTTGGGTCTTGAAGAAATAGTTTAGCCTGCATGATGCTTCCACGCAGAGCTAAAATCGACTGCACACGAGTACTGATAAACTGCATAGAGGTTCTGAGCCTACCCCAAAAAGTGGTGCGAGTCGGACCGTCTATGCATATGTAGTAGGCCAGCCTGACCATTGCAAGCTTGTTATGACAGTCGCGTCACCTGCTCAGTGAAGTTTTACCTGCTGAAGAAGTGGCGGACGGACGGACTGACAAATGGGCGGAAAGACGACGAACCTATATTTTCAAAACTGTAGTAGGTCGGACTGATCGAGCTTGTTATGACAGTCGCGTCACCTGCTCAGTAAGGTTTTACCTGCTGAAGAGGTGGCGGACGGACGGACTGACAAACGGACGGACAGACGACCAACATATATTTTCGCTTTGTGTTTCTGAGGGATGAAATTCCAGCTATCCCGTCCCAGTCTAACTTACGAGGGAAAGAATTTGCTTCACGATTTAGTTAGTCTGACAGACGGACATATGAACAGGACAGCTGTCATTGTGCTCCCAGGTTCGTTTCTCTGGATGTGGTGATACGGGGTCGGGCCTGAGGAATGAGAAAGTACTATTTCAATGTTTAATTAACATATCAATATTGGGAGAGAAAGAAGCTTTATAAATTATTTCAGACTTTCAAACTGAAGGGATGTGAGCCTCAATCGGGCTCATGATGGTGTGACAAATAATTGCGTGCCCATCTTATAAGGGAATTGTTACACTATCGGGATCAATAGAGAGGGTTGCTTTAATACAAATAAGTTCTGAAGTTAGATCCTTTGGAAGCAAGGAATACACCAAATAAACGAAAATAGCAGACTCGGTTTTATTGAGTCTGTTCATGACCAGTACTGAAATATGCAACACCGGCCACGCCCTCTAGCACCGGCTTAAGCAGAACTCTAAATGATACCAAATGAACTCAATGATCCCAAAGGACCAGAAAATATAACCTGCACTATGATGATGTACGGGGAGACGTTTTACGGCCGCAACATGGCACAACACCGGCTACAGTGAAAATAACTAAGTTCTGAAGTTAGATCCTTTGGAAGCAAGGAATATACCAACTAAACGAAAATAGCAGACTCGGTTTTATTGAGTCTGTTCATGACCAGTACTGAGATATGGAACACCGGCCACGCCCTCTAGCACCGGCTTAAGCAGAACTCTATTTTCAACATGATACCAAATGAACGCAATGATCCCAAAGGGACCAGAAAATATAATCTGCACTATGATGATCATAGCCTGTCTGATTAATATCTGGTCAGGGAGTAGATATATATCAAGTGATTAAATCAGCAAGGTGGACAGAATAATACATCTTTTAGAGAGGTTTTAGTTTTCATGCAACAAAGAAATTCACAGAAACAAGACATTCTCATAAAAGGATATTAAAAGAAAATTCAACCGTATGAAACGTATTTTCATACCATATCAATTAGTTATAGATATATCCTTTTTCCAGTCAAATAGAACATTTATTTTTAGAAATTCAAGGGAGGTTAATGTGCAGAAATCGTCTGACTGCAATAATTGCCAAGAGGCTGGAGAGGTCATATTTCATCTTAATATTGAGTAAATGTCCCACAATTTTGGAAACAACGACTCCAAAATGACCTTTACGGTGCTGACGGGGACGTTAAACCTAAAACTAAACAACAAACTGGGTTGACAATCGAACTTAGAATGTGAATGAAAAGCTTTACTAAAGCTTTTACTTGTCAGCTTTTATTATTTCAAAGGGAAGACACTCATATTGCAGCTATGTAGCAAATTATCAGGTTGCTGTTAAATTAATGATACAGTGACATAAATTTAATATAAATATATGACGCCAAATATATTCGAATTCAACTATCAGTGACATAGTTTTAATCAAACATTTACTAACAAAAACACTAAAAAATATGCTTACTAACTTTAATGCATACTAAACCACGCCCACTAAATAACGCCTGGTCATTCCGATTGAAGACAAAAAGCCCAGCCAGCCTAAGTCAGAGATAGTACGCATCGAGGCAGTGACTCCCGTGCAGCGGCAAAACGAGAGGGTAAAGAGCGAGCTTCGGAGAATCAAGGCTTCACCGCCGACTTCAAAACAGAGGAAAAGAAAACGCGAAGACCAACGAGGAGGTCTGCTGATGTAACACCGAAGCGCATTCCCGCGCACGATACCTCCGGATTTTGATGAGGAGGCAAACCTCCTCCTCCGCTTCATTTCTACTCTGAACTTCAACATGAACACATGTGACATCTGTATGAAAGACTTTAAACGTCGCGATAACGTGCTGAGACACAAGAAACAGAAACACGGAGAGAAAGACATGGTGTCAACAGAATCGGAGCCGTCTGACACAGAGACAACCGATTCCGGTACAAATGAAGGAATGTCCGACGCGGAGGAGGCCAGTGACACAGAGAGACAGCCGCGAGGAGACCAGTACGATCCTTGGGAAAGCGTGGTTCAGAAGACTTCCGAGAAGTGTCAAGATCGGTTCGAGGAGGAGGTGACCAAACTCGTACAGAGAAGGGACTTTGATCGAGAAGAGGCTAGATCGCTTGTATACCACGTACAGAAAAGCGGTCAGCGGCGTATTTGCGGACAGAATGTTATGGTTCGATGCTCTTTGCAAAACTCCCGTGTACAAAGCCATTTAGAGGACAGCCACTAATTTCATGGAACTGGATGACTACAGCCCTCGGGAAGCCTGGAAAAATGCAATCGAACAAAGAAAATTTCTGTTTGAGGCAATCTTGGAGGATTACTATCCCCCCCCCCCCCAAACTACGGGATAATGAAGTGGGCGATAATACTAGTGGTGACGAGGAACCTTCTGCTAAACGTGCTAAAGTGTAGGCTCTTTCCTTTTCGTTGTATGAATAGTGACATAAATGAACAAAACTAAACGCAATTGGATACTACGTTATTACCTTCTGTGTTGCTATACTGTCTGAACGGATTCCATGTGTACAATAATATTTCTGTTCGAATGCATGTTAAGAATAAATTTCTTTCGTTAAAGCGATATACATGTATGTTTGGTTTTCATTGATTTTTTTTGTTTCCCTGCAATAAATCCTCCGACCTTCCTTCGTCCCCCTTAAGCCCGATATCCACGTGACTCCAGTAAACAGTTTAGTATGGCCGCGCTATGCTTATCGTTATGAGATTATTGCGTAAAGAGGGTGGACTGAATTCAGCTTTGGCACAACAATGGACTCCCAGATTAGACACAGAATCCGATATCCGCGTGACTCCAGTTTAACAAAGTCGCGCTATGCTTATCGTTATGAGCTTATTGCTTTAAGAGTGTGGACCGAAGACTTGGCAAATAAGAATGCAGACCCAGATTAGACGCAGCTTATAGCCACCCTGTTACTAAACTATTAAATCAGCGTTACAAATATGCAGAACTAGCGGTAAACGTGACCTGTGTGTTTTCTTTTTGGCACACGCCGTCTCTTATTATGTCCCAATGAGGATACGGCCTCCGATCTGTGTCTTCACTGCGTATAACATGTATATAAACAAGAAAAGTATAACATGTTTTCTAACATGTTATAATGGGCGGTATCTTGAATGATGTGGGATTTGAAAGAAATAAGAACACTCTGTAAAGTCGCACTTATTGAATGCATCTGATGTTTATGTTATGTAACGTTCAGTTTGAAGTACATTAAGAAATGATTCTTGCTGTTCATGAATGTATGAACGCAGTGTGTCGCGTGCAAAGTAAATGAACCCCGAAGGTAAATGAACCCCCTTCGGCCCTTACTTCCGTCGCGATGTAGACAAATAATTTGTTCAGTCCGCATGAAGGCCTCCTAACTCATCAGTGCAACATCTCCGTGAACACAAATAATCAAAGAACCACAGAGGTGAGACAACGGTGAGGACTCGACAGCAAGAAACCACTGAAATGCTGGAGCAAAAGAAAACCAACAGTTAGACTCCGATGGGCCCGACCAGAGACAAAGCATCAGGCACCAACCAACATTACCTTGAATTAGATATCTCTAATTCTCAATAAGCCTTTACGTTGGAACCGTCAAAGAATCTGAGGCCTGACCCACCGGCGTGCAATTCAAGAGAAAAGCAAAGGTGCCAACCGTGATTGGGTTACAACCATACATGCAGTCTGTCGTATAACATCCATGTTGTACCAAATCTTTTTATATCGAAGAATGATTTTACGAAATTGGGTGCTGAAGTCATTGCGGTTGTATATTTTTCTGAATTTATATACTAAGTAACCATAAAATTCGGGTTCCGATAGACCTTGTTGCAGAAGAGATTTAAGTCCAATATTGAATTTTGAAATTAAATCAGAATGGCCCTGTCTAACATAAGCTGTCGCAATCTCTCCCGTTATGAAAATCAAATAATAATATCTGCTCCGAATCCGTCTGGGCCGTCGGTGTTTACCTACAGTCACTCTTACCCGCATATGCGAGTTAAGAAAACTGTAGAGTCTAGAGAAGTATAGATAAGATTTCTATCCCTCTGAACAGTCGTAGACTTAAGGACGGCGTGAACATTTCAGTTGTACTTATATTGACCACAGTTCAGTTTGTCAGTCTTAGGTGAGTCACATCATATTGTGACGAGTGGGAAACACACAGTGCTGGTGAGTCAAACACGGCTGCATTAGATCTAGGAAAATCTTGGAACATTTGCTAACACAGTACCTATATGACATTAACTTTGCAATAATGGGGTGAAAACCTTGCATCTGTCTGCACTAACATTTGCTTGCAAATGAGCAATGGACATACAAACAAATATGCAGACTGATCAATTATAAATGAAATTGTTTTAGAATTTCCGATAAAAACAGGTTCAGTCATACATCCACTGTTCAGCTAGTAAACAAGGGAAGCAACCCCAGTAAGTTTTTCTTTACAAGTACAGCTTTCATAAAATGTTTTCATATTGCTCTCAAGCCCTCATACATGAACTACGTTGTATTTTATTGGGTTACTTTAGACTTTACACTGGGAATGTAAATATTCTATATTATTGTAATCTAAGGAAACAGCATAGACCCTCATTAGACGCCGCGCTCTGTGGCGTCTAATCTGGACCAACACTGTTTGCCAAATCCAACACATGCATGATTCAAGCCCAGATTCTTTAGCTTACCCTATTACGCAACACGCTGACCTCACTTCGAAACCATCAAATCAGTGATAGTCATGTGGACTTCAGTGCTGAAAAAGATTTTGTGCTTGGTTACATGGTCGACGGCCCCCGGCTATTGGGTCTTGAAGAAATAGTTTAGCCTGCATGATGCTTCCACGCAGAGCTAAAATCGACTGCACACGAGTACTGATAAACTGCATAGAGGTTCTGAGCCTACCCCAAAAAAGTGGTGCGAGTCTATGCATATGTAGTAGGCCAGCCTGACCAAGCTTGTTATGACAGTCGCGTCACCTGCTCAGTGAAGTTTTACCTGCTGAAGAGGTGGCGGACGGACGGACTGACAAACGGGTGGAAAGACGACCAACCTATATTTTCAAAACTGTAGTAGGTCGGACTGATCGAGCTTGTTATGACAGTCGCGTCACCTGCTCAGTAAAGTTTTACCTGCTGAAGAGGTGGCGGACGGACGGACTGACAAACGGACGGACAGACGACCAACATATATTTTCGCTTTGTGTTTCTGAGGGATGAAATGCCAGCTATCCCGTCCCAGTCTAACTTATGAGGGAAAGAATTTGCTTCACGATTTAGTTAGTCTGACAGACGGACATATGAACAGGACAGCTGTCATTGTGCTCCCAGGTTCGTTTCTCTGGATGTGGTGATACGGGTTCGGGCCTGAGGAATGAGAAAGTACTATTTCAATGTTTAATTAACATATCAATATTGAGAGAGAAAGAAGCTTTAAAAATTATTTCAGACTTTCAAACTGAAGGGATGTGAGCCTCAATCGGGCTCATGATGGTGTGACAAATAATTGCGTGCCCACCTTATAAGGGAATTGTTCCACTATCGGAATCAATAGAGAGGGTTGCTGTAGTATCTTTGTATTATGCATAACTTGTTAAACGACCCCTCTTAGAAGATTATTGAACAACCCTCTTGCTTACATTTTGTTGTTCCTTATGCACATGCGCACTGGATTATTATTAATTAAATATGTCAGCCTCCTTCAATGGTGTTGTCTTTCTGGGTTGAATCCGACATAGACAAATATCTGGTTAAATCCGTCTTGGCAGACATTATAAAGTGGCGACGAGTGAAAAAAACAATTGGTTATTATCATGGCAACAGCTGTTATGGTCGATGTTTCGCCGATAGGCGCATTTGATTGCTCAAACCAGACTGGTGTAGCAGCTCGGTGGAAACGATGGATTCGGGCTTTCGAGTTGTATTCCGATGGGAAAGGAGTGGCCAATGCGGGCCAAAAGAAAGCCTTGCTCCTTCATTCAGCAGGCATGGAAGTGCAGGACATATTTTACACTCTTGACTTAGTTGATGGGGAAGAGGGGGATAACGATTATACCATTGCCAAAAAGACACTGACAAATCATTTCACCCCCCAGTCAAACGTGCCCTATGAGAGACATTCATTTCGTTCTATGGCCCAGGAACCAAACGAAACGATTGAACAGTATGTTACTCGTTTACGTATGAAGGCTGAAACGTGTGAATTCACCAATGATGACGAACAAATCAGGGATCAGGTGGTGGAAAAATGTGCCTCTCACCACCTCCGTCGTAAACTGCTGGAAAAGGGTAGAGCCCTTACACTCCAGCAGATAAGGGACATTGCTAGGGCTTTGGAAGATTCTGAGAGACAGTCCAGGTCGATTGAGGGCATAAGCACTAGTGTGAACCGGGTTTCGTTGGGTGACAATAAACAGAATCCAAGGGAGAGAACTCAAAGGGGTAAACCACAGAAACCAACGGGATTATTTGTTTTAGCTGTGGTCGTGATGGACACAAATCTAAGGATCCAAACTGTCCGGCAAAGGGTCGAAAGTGCCGGAAATGTGGGAATTTGGGACATTTTGAAGTTCGGTGTAAGACCAAAGTACACAAAGGTCAAAAGTCAGGTCCAAAGCACACTGATAGTAAACAGGTGAGGCAGGTCAGTCAGCCTCAATCCTGTGAAGATGATTATGCGTTTATTATCACTCAGTAATGTGACCAATGGTGAAACTGATATGACAATTGACGTTAGTGTTGGTGGAGTTCAGATACCCATGATAGTGGATTCAGGCGCAAGCTGCAACGTCATTGGGCGCGATGAGTGGGAACTTTTGAAATCTAGGGGTATCAAATGTCAATCATCATGTGACACTGTAACAAACTTATTCGCATATGGGTCAACCACACCATTACCTGTTGCTGGTAACTTTACAGCGAATGTCGCGATAGGTGACACTTTTCTTGACAGCGTACGGTTCATGGTTATTGAAGGGAAGGGACAATCTTTACTTGGTAGAGACACAGCACTCAAACTGAATGTCCTTACTGTAGGTCCTCAGCTGGACCAAATAAACTTGGTCGAATCTAAGTCAATTCTACATGAATTCCCTGAAGTAACACAAGGATTTGGTAAGCTGAAGGATTTCAAACTGAAGATCCCAATTGATCATGACGTACAGCCAGTCATACAGCCTGTACGCCGTGTACCTTATCATTTACGTGACAAGTTGAGTAAAAAGCTAGATGAACTGGAATCGCTAGACATAATTGAACGTGTAAATGGTCCAAGCGATTGGATTTCCCCGGTGGTGTGTGTTCCTAAAAGTAACTCAAATGATATACGCCTATGTGTTGACATGAGGATAGCGAACACAGCCGTGAAGCGTGAACGATATCCAATCCCCACTGTGGATGAGGTAGTCCAGGAACTAAATCACAGCTCTGTATTCAGTAAAATTGACTTAAAAATGGGTTATTTTCAGATCGAACTTGATGAAAAAAGTAGGGACATAACTACATTTGGGACCCACAGAGGTCCATATCGCTATAAACGCTTAATAATGGGGGTCTCATGTGCCCCAGAAATGTACCAAAAATGCATGCAGCAGGTCTTACAGCACTGTGAAGGTGCACATAACATACAGGACGACATCATAATACATGGTTCTAGCCAGGAGGAGCATGACAAACGGTTGAGGAAAGTACTTTGTGTGTTAAGGGACAAAGGTCTAACAGTGAATGTTGAAAAGTGTGAGCTGAATATGTCACAGTTAGTGTTTATGGGGCATGTCTTAAGCGCGAGAGGTATCGGACCTGCTGAGGTCAAGGTCAAAGCCGTTGTTGAAGCGCGTGAGCCAGAAACCGTGTCTGAGCTCAAAAGTTTTCTCGGTCTCGTGACATTCAGTTCTCGTTATATCCCAGATTTCTCGACCGTGTCCGAACCGCTTCGTAAACTGCTGAAAGAGAAAGAACCATTCATTTGGGGTCCTGATCAACAGGGGGCATTTGACCAATTGAAAACTCTGCTATCACAAGCCGATACATTGGGATATTATGATATCAATGCACCTACACAGGTCATAGCAGACGCATCGCCTGTAGGACTTGGAGCCGTCCTTGTTCAAAAGCAGAAAGATGAATATAGGGTAATTTCTTATGCATCCCGCAGTCTATCAGATGTAGAATGTAGGTACTCGCAGACAGAAAAAAGAGGCCTTAGCCCTTGTCTGGGCTTGCGAAAGGTTCCATCCTTTCTTATATGGGGTTGAGTTTGAGTTACTCACTAATCACCGCCCTCTAGAATTCATATACTCCCCGCGGTCTAAACCTAGTGCACGCATTGAAAGGTGGGTACTGCGCCTGCAACCATACCAGTACACTGTGCGCTATATAAAAGGTTGTAAGAATATCGCAGATTCTTTGTCGCGATTATTGCCGAAGTCTGGTGTGAAAAGCACAAACCAGAATATTGGTCAAGAATATATCCGGTTTGTAGCCTCAGAAGCCACACCGCGCGCGATGACAACTCGTGAAATTGAACGGGCATCAGAGAATGACCCTGATTTGCAAAGTATAAGCGATTGTCTGTTGAGTGGTGGATGGCACCAATTAGAAAATAAGGTTTATGCAAGCATTCAGACTGAACTCAGTGCTATTGGCAAACTGGTACTCCGCGGAACGCGTATTGTCATTCCAAATGAACTTCGCGAGCGTACATTAGAACTCGCGCATGAAGGCCATCCGGGCATTGTGAATATGAAAAAAATCTTACGCACTAAGGTCTGGTGGCCTGGAATCAACAAGGATGTGGAGAAGTTCTGTAAAAGCTGTTATGGCTGTCAGCTGGTGTCCCAAACTGCAAAACCAGAGCCAATGTGTCGGACTGAAATGCCAAATGGTCCATGGCAATATTTGGCTGCAGATTTATTGGGACCAATGCCGACTGGTGAGTCTGTGTTAGTAGTAATTGACTATTATAGCAGATATTATGAGATAGAGATATTGAAATCCACTACATCTTCACACATCATTGGAGCAATGTCGAAATTCTTTGCTACCCATGGCTTACCATTAGCCATTCGAACAGATAATGCTGCAAATTTTACCAGCGAAATGTTCAAGTCATTCTTGCATAGTAATGGTATCACTCACTTAAGGAATACCCCACTATGGCCGCAGACCAATGGTGAAGTCGAAAGGCAGAATAGGTCTATAATGAAGCGTATTCGTATATCTCATGCCAGTGGTCGTGACTGGAAATCGGATCTCCAGACGTATTTACTGATTTATCTAAGTACTCCGAACACAACAACCGGCGTGTCTCCGGCAGAACTTTTATTCCGCCGGAAGATCCGGACAAAACTTCCAGATCTCCAACAGTACTTTACCCTTGATGATCTTGACGTACGCGATAGGGATTCTGAAAAAAAGGGAAAGGGAAGCTGTATGGCGATAGCAAGCGTGGCGCTGTTGGAAGTAAACTTGAGGTAGGGGATAAAGTCCTTGTGAAGCAGGATAGAGAAAATAAATTCTCTACCCAGTTTCACCCTACACCATTCACTCTGACTGATAAAAACGGTAACAGTGTTGATATCGAGTCACAAGCTGGATATGGGTACAAGCGTAATGTCACCCATGTTAAGAAATTCAATGAACGGGTCGGTAAAGAATTCGGGATTAACAAGCAGCTGGAAATGAATGTTGATGACGGCTTATCGGATAATGACGATTTAAGCGTGCCGGAAACCGCGAGCTCGACTGACCTAGAAACCTCACATTCACCTGAAAAATCACCCGTTAAACCATGTGACATACCCCGCTCACCCGCTCCAGCATTATCCCGACCTAAACGTACCAGGCGGAAGCCTGAGAAATTCAAAGACTTCGTAACTTAACGGAGATTAACACAGAGGTGTAAAGACTATAGACACAGTTCAGTTTTATAAAAGTGCTGAAAACTCTAGTGTTCTAAAGTGCTGTTAACATTTAAAGTCAGTTATTTTCAGTTTCAGATTCAGTGATGCGCATGCTAAAACACAGATTCCAATTTTGCAGTTATTGTATTCAGCACTCAAAAATAACATTTCCTAGTCTTAATTGTCTGAAAAGGGAGGGATGTAGTATCTTTGTATTATGCATAACTTGTTAAACGACCCCTCTTAGAAGATTATTGAACAACCCTCTTGCTTACATTTTGTAGTTCCTTATGCACATGCGCACTGGATTATTATTAATTAAATATGTCAGCCTCCTTCAATGGTGTTGTCTTTCTGGGTTGAATCCGACATAGACAAATATCTGGTTAAATCCGTCTTGGCAGACATTATAGTTGCTTTAATACAAATAAGTTCTGAAGTTAGATCCTTTGGAAGCAAGGAATACACCAAATAAACGAAAATAGCAGACTCGGTTTTATTGAGTCTGTTCATGACCAGTACTGAAATATGCAACACCGGCCACGCCCTCTAGCACCGGCTTAAGCAGATCTCGATTTTCAAAATGATACCAAATGAACTCAATGATCCCAAAGGACCAGAAAATATAATCTGCACTATGATGATGTACGGGGAGACGTTTTACGGCCGCCACACGGCACAACACCGGCTACAGTGAAAATTAAGTTCTGAAGTAAGATCCTTTGGAAGCAAGGAATACACCAACTAAACGAAAATAGCAGACTCGGTTTTATTGAGTCTGCTCATGACCAGTACTGAGATATGGAACACCGGCCACGCCCTCTAGCACCGGCTTAAGCAGAACTCTATTTTCAAAATGACCAAATGACCAGAAAATATAATCTGCACTATGATGATCACAGCCTGTCTGATTAAAATCTGGTCAGGGAGTAGATATATATCAAGTGATTAAATAAGCAAGGTGGACAGAATAATACATCTTTTAGAGAGGTTTTAGTTTTCAGGCAACAAAGAAATTCACAGAAACAAGACATTCTCATAAAAGGATATTATAAGAAAATTCAACCGTATGAAACATATTTTCATACCATATCAATTAGTTATAGATATAACCTTTTTCCAGTCAAATAGAACATTTATTTTTAGAAATTCAAGGGAGGTTAATGTGCAGAAATCGTCTGACTGCAATAATTGCCAAGAGGCTGGAGAGGTCATATTTCATCTTAATATTGAGTAAATGTCCCACAATTTTGGAAACAACGACTCCAAAATGACCTTTACGGTGCTGACGGGGATGTTAAACCTAAAACTAAACAACAAACTGGGTTGACAATCGAACTTAGAATGTGAATGAAAAGCTTTACTAAAGCTTTTACTTGTCAGCTATTATTATGTCAAAGGGGAGACACTCATATTGCAGCTATGTAGCAAATTATCAGGTTGCTGTTAAATTAATGATACAGTGACATAAATTTAATATAAATATATGACGCCAAATATATTCGAATTCAACTATCAGTGACATAGTTTTAATCAAACATTTACTAACAAAAACACTAGAAAATATGCTTACTAACTTTAATGCATACTAAACCACGCCCACTAAATAACATACGGATCCAGTATATATCTCTGAGGTATATTATTCATTGTACTGTTAGTACAAGTAAAAAATTGCTCCATGTTGGAGCAAAGGAGGAAGCGCTGCGGAAAACAACTTTTTTATACCCGCTTTATCGAAAAAAATCGGGTATATTGTTTTCGTGTCAGAGTCGAGTGTCTATCAGTCCGGGGGTCTGTATGTATGTATGTTTGTATGTAAGTATGTGTGTGTGTGTCCGTCGAGTTTCTATGGAATGGATCTCCTCTGAAACCTGTTAAGATACATTTTTCAAACTTTGGCTGTGGCTAATACATGGAATGTAGATGGGACTGGGCTACTTTTGGCGTGACCTTGACCTCAACATGGCCCCAAGGTCAAAGGTCAAAAAGTATTATTTTGCCATATCTTCTAAACTTTTGGAGTTTCACTTCTGGAACTTTGGTTTTTGGATGACCCTTGGAATATAGAATAAATTGGGCTACTTTTGGTTTGACCTTGACCTCAACATGACCCCAAGGTCAAAGGTAAAAAAGTATGACTTTGTCATATCTTCAAAACTATCGGAGTTACACTTCTGAAACTTTGGTTATTGGACGGCCCTTGGAATATAGAATATATTGGGCTACTTTTGGTGTGGCCTCGATCTCAACATGACCCAAAGGTCAAAGGTCAAAAAGTATGATTTTGCCATATCTTCTAAACTATTGGAGTTACACTTCTGAAACTTTGGTTATTGGATATCCCTTTGAATATAGAATAAATTGGGATACTTTTGGTGTGACCTCGACCTCAACATGACCCCAAGGTCAAAAGTCAAAAAGTATGACTTTGCCATATTTCTAAACTATTGGTGTTACACTTCTGAACCAATAGTTACACTTCTGAAACTTGGATATTAGATGGCCGTTGGAATATAGGATAAATTGGGATAATTTTGGTGGACCTCAACATGATCCCAAGGTCAAAAGTAAAAAAGTATGTCTTTGCCATATCGTCTAAACTATAAGAGTTACACTCCTGAAACTTTGCTTATCAGTTAGAATGTTCTTTGCAACTTTTTTAACTTATATGTAGTTTTGGATAGCTAATACATAGTCATTAGTGTTTTTCATAGAAAAAGCGGGTATTTGCGATGGTATACCATCGACTGCGCGATCTAGTTTACCTTTAATTTCATTAAAAAATTTCATAATTGTGCATGTCTTTAAAAGGTTGGACCTAAATTAATACATGAGAATGAGCCTTTTCGTACCGATTCATTATAGGAAAGGTTTTCTAAGGCCATTCCCAATTGCGGGCAGTACAAATCATAAACAGAGAAGGTGGAACAAGAGTATGAAACATCGCGAACAGGTCATAAAGAGCATTTCGCCGCAAATAAGCAACATGATACTTTAGGAATTTTGAATGACTTCAGAATTATAGCTTTGAGATCTATCTGTCACCAGTCAATGACACATTACACGATTGTTCGTTATTATCCCCTCGCAACAAAGTTGCGACCGAGACCATACGTCCGTGTGTGGGTGTTTGTGTGGTTGTCCGTGTGTCCGGAAACTTGTGAACAGGATTAAAGACAATGCCATCATCGGAGAAGCATCATGCCTTCCATAAATGTTCCCTATGGAGAGAGAATAAATCCTATTGATTTTCAAGGTCAAGGGTCAAATGCCAAGTTGACAATGGACTTGACATTGAAAACATTGTGAACAGGATAAAAGACAAAGCTACATCATTGAAGTATCAAACATTCCACAAATGTTTCCCGTGGAGCGATGATGAACACTATAGATTTTCGAGGTCAACGGTCAAATGTCAATGTCACGATGCACCGTGTCATGACTTTAATGCAACGTCACATCTACGTCGGTGCAACGTCGTGACATTGCACCGACGTAGAGTTGACGTTGCCCTTGCGACGTGTGCCTGCTGGTTTATTGATATTCTCATACTGATTTTAAACTACATTATTTAAAGCATTCATTATGCAATGGAAAATGGGACTGATATGACGTCACAATTACGTCATGTGCCTGATGGGAAGTAACCATCAATGTCGGAAATCACTGTTAATTCCACCCCTCCCAGACCCACACAAAAACACTTTTACTAAGCTACTAAGCACAACACTTTCAACGTTGCGCTCACGTGACTATCACTCTTTACCAAAAAACACCTATTCAAATACATTGAAAATTTTACCGTCAAAAAAACTGAAAATTTTCAGATAGAAGAAAATCTTATATTTATCATATTTCTGTTTAAAATATAGATTGTGATTACTCGTTAGAACCTCCTCGGTGAGGCAGTTCTAACGGGCATCTACAAGCTATTTTAATCAGAAATAAGAACAAATAATGAGTGTCACCGTTAACTGCAGTTTAACTATATAAAAGTGGGGTTTAAGGGGGTCAAAATTATATAGGCGTGTTTTTTTAGGAAATCAAGGTAGGGATCATTTACAAAAAAAAACGCCCCCGCCCATCGGGGCTTGAAGAAATAGATGGACGGCCAGATGCTTCCACGCAGAGCTGAAACCGACACGCACACGAGTACTGGTAAACCGCTAAGAGGATATAAGCCTACCCAGGCGAGGCGGTGTGAGTCGGCCCGTCCATGCTTATAAACCCTATTGGTTTAATTGGGTGGCAGGTCTTGCGTTGTCTTTTCATCTCAATGTCGGGCGGCCCCCGTCCATCGGGGCTTGAAGAAATAGATGGGCTGCATGATGCTACCACGCAGAGCTGAAATCCGACCCCACACGAGGACTGGTAAACCACTTAGAGGAACTAAGCCTGTAAAGCAGTGCAAGTCGGACAATCTATGCTTATAAACCCTATTGGTTTCATTGGTCGACATGGCTTGAGATGTTATTTCATCTCAGTGTCGGGTACACATCCCACAAAATTGGAAGCAACGTCTCCAAAATGACCTTTACAGTGTTGACGGGGACGTTAAACCTCAAATAAAAAAAAAAATAAAAAAGCCGCCTTATTTACATCTTAGAGAATTATCTGTAGAATCTGGACTGCAATCATGTGTTGGGTTTTGCAAACAGTGTAGACCCATATCAGAACGCGGTGTCTGTTCAGGGTCTACACTGTTTGCTTAGGGTAAAGGGTTAAACGAAACAGTTCAAGTTCCCCTTCAGGGCCTTTTCTTTTTTTACGGCGTAGCCGTTATGGTTTTACTTTTGTCCTACATTTTTCATTATTCCATTGGTCAATAAAACCACATTTCCAAGGAGATGACCATTTCATTGGTCAATGATTTGCATAAATAAATCTACTCAAAAGTACGACAGTTTACTGAAGTTTTAACGTAGGAAATGTTTCGTTTTTTTATGTGAGACATGAATGAAAAATATATATACAGTTTCGGCTTGCTCACCGTCTTGTCCTTTGATGACCATACGTCATATGTATAATTGTGTTTCTAGTGAATTCTGTAACTGCTGCGGTGAATAGCTATTTTGACCTAATTTTCACGTGGTTGGTCTATATAGCAAAAGGAACCATTTCGCGAAAGGAAGGTTCCTTTCGCGAAAGGAAGAATTTTCTGCGAAAGGAATTGTTTGTTTGATTTGAGGTTTAACGTCCCCATCAACACTGTGTAGGTCATTTTGGAGACGTTGCTTCCAAGTTTGTGGGACTTTTACCCGATATCGAGATGAAATGACACCCAAGCCCTGTTGCCCAATGAAACCAATAAAGAGATATAGCATGACAAAAACATGTAATAATCGCATTACAAATTGACATATGTTTAATTTACAATATATGCTAAATAAAAGTTGCAGTGTATCATTTGTCTTCAGCATACTTTATGTCCTCCATTTTAACACAAAATGGACATTTTCGAATATCATTAATGTTATATAAATTCTGAAAAGGAATAAGTGTAATTTGAGTTTTAATTAGGTGCACATAAGATCAAGTTTCCGTCCGTTTGTCTGCTCGTCCGTTTGTTCGTCCGCCTATGCGTTTACGTTCACCATAGCGACAACCCGAAATGTTAACCCTAGAATTTGTGTTCAAAAACAGTAAATGATAACGTTTTCTTATTTGTTGTGCATATACTTGAGATCATATGCTCTTGAAATGAGGTCATGTTTTTAACCTTGACCTTTTACATTGACCTTAGCTCAAACAGGCGGGACACCGCCCTCTGCAAAGCTATTTTTCCTCGCATGACATCTGAATTGTTTGAATACAGTAAACCAGTTCATAGCTAGACAATTGTTGCTGTCACTATTGTAGCTCATATTGCACGACCCGCAGAAAAAGCGACCGACTGAAGTCGGTTGATTTTCTAAGAGTGCCCTAAAATCACCGTGTCATTCTGTCAGTCTGTCTGTCCGTCCATAACCCGTTTGTGAAAATTGGTGATAGTGACTTAACCGCTTGGAATATTTAAACAATTTTTGGCATACTGATAGATATCAATGAGATCTAACCAATGAACTTACGAAAAATTATATTCCATTTAGTATAGGCTCGCCGAGGCGAAAAAATGTGAAAATTTTCGAACTGCTTCTCCTCGGAAACCGTTGGGCCGATTGAAGTCAAATTTCATATGGAGCCTCTATGGGATGGGGGAAACCAAAATTTGCTCATGGGGTCCAGGTCACATGACCAAAATGGCCGCCAAGCCATATATGGTCTGTCTGTCTGTCCGTCCGTAACCCGTTTGTGAAAATTGGTGATAGTGACTTAACCGCTTGGAATATTTAAACAATTTTTGGCATACTGATAGTATCAATGAGGTCTAACCAATGAACTTGCGAAATATTACATTCCATTTAGTATAGCCTCGCCGAGGCGAAAAATGTGAAAATTTTCGAACTGCTTCTCCTCGGAAACCGTTGGGCTGATTAAGGTCAAATTTCATATGGAGCCTCTATGGGATGGAGGAAACCAAAATTTGCTCATGGGGTCCAGGTCACATGACCAAAATGGCCGCCAAGCCATATATGGTAAAAACCCTTCAAAATAGTCTTCTCCAGAACCACTTGGCAGATTTCCACGAAACTTGATAAATAACATCTGGGACGTAGGCCCATCGTAAATTGCTAAAATGGTGACCCTGGGTTGACCTTGACCTTCTTTGTGCCTAGGTCAAACTTTGACACATGTGCTTTTGTATTGGAAAAGTGAGAATTCATTTTATCCTGCAAACGATTCAGAATACAGTACTAAAGTATTAAATATATTTTTGCTCCTTACGATAAGGCGCATTTATTGGGGGAACCGTTTTAGGTCCAGGTCACATGACCAAAATGGCCGCCCATACCCATATATGGTAACACTCATCAAGCTAAAAGCATCCGGCGGGTCGTGCACTTCAGCTGAAGCACTGGTTTCTAAACGACCTTCCAATTAAATCTACGCCGCATATCTTTTATAAAGATATTTCTTGTCAATCTACACCAAGAGATACTCGACCTATCAATGCTGTCAGTGCTTTGATTTATTTACCCTTCAATCCTTCCACCCCTGAGTTTTCGGAGCGGACTCTACCATCACTGACTTTGGGCACGTCCATTCTACTTTATATAGTATCTAGCTTAAAAGAGTCATCAGGATAGCAAGTTATATATCCCTATAAGGTGGCTCATTATGCGCCATCTCATCAGGATCTACATGTTTGCATTAGTATCTGTGCCGGACTTCAGGATTGAAAGGGTTAGCATTTGCTGTAGTAACAGGCTTAAATATTGCGCAGTAAACAATCATTGGAATCGAAAGGGATACGTTTAAACCGTAGATTGTAGCATTCTGTGTAGAAGCACTGTCATCTATTTTAAACACAAATACACTTCTGTCATCCATTTCAAACAATGAATTTTAATTTTGGGATAATTCAACAATGAAATATCAGGAGCATATTCAGGACTGTACTGACTGAAAATAAAATAATAATCAAAATCGAATACCCTTTCGATGATTAAAACAAAAAACATAGTTCGTTATTAAAAATCCAGAATGTATCAAAAATAGAATTCGAATGGCAAAAATTCAGATTTTAAATGTATAAATGAATATAGTAGCAAATTAAAATTGTTAAAAAAGTGTTTTAATTTTATCAATAACGCGAATTCCTGTAACTGACAATTCGCTTACTTCATTGAAAAGTCAAGTTTCACGATTACTTAGTCCGTGTCTCAAACTCATTACAAATGGCGCTGCGTTGGTACGCAGCGCAATAAATTTGTGGTATTCGCATATTAAGCTTGAATCCATAATCTATGTAAGTGTAGATTCAGATCAGAGATGATAAACCGCTACATCTGATCAGATTTTTCTGCGTTTATAACACTTTCAAAGTTATTAAATTCCTTAGTAATATTGAATAGAAGACTGCTGGGTTGATAAATGGAAGAATTGTTACCACTTTAATTAGATTTCTTTTGTGTATCTGTCCCCGTTGACATTAGACAATCATTTAATTTGGGCGTAATTCAACCCCTTTTCTTTTTTGTTACAACATTCCGTCTTTATGTTCAGTGTAGATTCAGATCAGAGACCGCTACATCTGAACAGATTTTACTCTTCGTTTATCACAATCCATTTTATGTACTAAAAATATGGTAAACCCAGAATGCGGAAACAAACGAAAATATAATGAGCAAACAGTGAAGGTCCTGATCTACCTGTTTTCTATGCGTTATATATATATCGGGTTATCGAAGGAGCCGACCCAACATGCAGAAGCTTTACGTCTCCTATATCCACGTGACTCCAGTTTAATAAAGCCGCGCTATACTTATCGTTATGAGGTTAGGTGGGTCAAAGTCTTGGCAAATAAGAATGCAGACCCAGATTAGACGCAGCTTGTAGCCATATCGTTACTACACTATCACATACAAATAAGCAAGACCATTTATGACCTTCATAGCCTTGACCCGTACTAAACAGAAATTATTTCGACAGGGTTTTTTTTTTTTTGTTTGTTTTAAAAAAAATGAGCTGAATGCGTTTGCAAACAGAGAAATGATCAATTCCGTACGATTCAGGTCGCTTCAGAAAGTAGATCCAGATCAGCGACCGCTAAATCGCCCTTAACATGCCAATAAACAGTGTAGACCCAGATCAGATTAGCGGGACATTCCGTAGTCTCGAGTTACCGGATGCCTGTCAAGTTTGGTTTAAACAATATTTATTTATATATAAATCACATACATTTTCATACAGTTAGAGGTGTTTCAGGATCTGACAGTAAGCGTATCGCTTATGTAGAAGTCATCTCCTGGGACAAGTATATTTTACATTAAATGAATGGCTTTTGTAGTACATATAAACCAAGTGATTTCAGAGAAAGAAATACACATAACAATGCTGATTAATTCCAATAGGAGAGAGAGAGAGAGAGAGAGAGAGAGAGAGAGAGAGAGAGAGAGAGAGAGAGAGAGAGATCAGTGACAGCTGACGAGGAGTGCATTCGCTTGCATATTAGTGTGTTAGTGACGTCAGTTTTTCAGAAGAATAGTGCGACTGGCACTTCCTGTACTATTTCAGTTGCTAAAGTTGCTGTGCCCGCGAGTTAATTAACAAGCTGTCACTGATGTCTCAAAAGAGAAATTTCATATAGAAGAGCAAAAGAAACGCTAGTAGTTGAAGGAGACCGATTCATCTCACAAACTCATCCCGTGACCGGGCCGGAGCAAATAAATTAGACGGCAATATTATTTTATCTGTGTGCGTACTTAGTAACCGACTAGGCTGTGGGTCTAGTAATGAACCTGCCAGAGTGAATGACATAATCTTGAACTTTAGCAAAAAGGGTCTCATTTTCGTGGTAGGTCATAGTTTCTATGCCAAAAAGTAGGTCGTGAGAGTTATAGTTGTTGATATTGCTGGGCAGGTATCTTTGCCGAGATTCCTCGTATCTGGGGCATGTAAAAAGGAAGTGGTGAACGCTTTCAAAGCCACCACACTGACAGGTTGGATTGGACACTATATTTTTTCTGTAGAGGTGGGAGTTTAGTGAACTGCATTCCATTCTCATTCTTGCTTGGAGAATTTGTCCCAAGCGCGAGCCCGAGTTGTAATACTTCGGGGGTTTTGTGATGTTTCTGTTGAGTCGATATTTAAACGAGGTAACTGAGGGAGCTTGCTTTACGTCTTCAGACAGAGCATTCCAAGCGCGTATTGTAGAAGGGAAAAATGAGTTGTAAAACAAGTTTGTATTGGCTTGAAGAGTTCGAATATCCGTTGAATTTCTAAAGTTGTATGAAGTGCTCTCACTAACTAGGGGTGGAATAAGATCTGAGAGGTAACTTGGCGTGAGACCGTTCATTATTTTATAAAAGATAACGAGTTTATGTTTGTCTCTCCGACTTTGGAGGGATTCCCATCCTAGATCTGAGAGCATCTTATCAATACTACATAACTTGGTTGCCCCAGTGATGATCCTTGCTACGACTGACTCTAAATTTTAGAGCTCTCATAAGGTTAAGTCTAGTCCAGGCTTTCTTAGCAATGTTTTCGATATGGGTTGACCATGTACATGTGCTTGTAAACGTAAGACCTAGGTGCTTATGTGTAGTTGTGTCTTTTATAGTGACATCGTTGAACCAAAGCGGAGTGTGGTTGGGTAGATTCATTTTCCTAGAAACAGTCATGGATAATGTTTTGCTTGCATTGAAATCGACAAGCCAATTTTGGGCCCAGTTACTTACAGATTGTAAGTCAGTGTTTAAGAGATCTGCAGCTCTTTGAGGGGCATCGACTATAACGTATAGACTTGTGTCATCTGCGAACAGTCGGACTGAGCAGCCTATATCATTGACAATGTCATTGATATACAGTAGAAATAGAAGGGGGCCAAGGATTGATCCCTGGGGCACGCCTGCGTTTACTATGGACCAATCGGATGACTGCCCATTCAGAACGACGCGTTGCTTTCGTCCAGTGAGATAACTAGAGAACCAGCAAGTTATTTTTCCTGAGCAGCCTATACCTGATAGCTTATGAAGTAAACCTCTGTGCCAGACTCTGTCAAAGGCCTTACTGATGTCGCAGAATACGGCCCTGACTTCCTTACCATTGTCTACGGCTTCACAAAAGGCATGATAAATATGCAATAGTTGATAGACAGTTGAGTCACCTTGAACAAACCCGGATTGGAATGGGGTGAGAATTTGGTTTTCCATGATATAGTTATACAGATACTTGTGAATACAACGTTCCATCGTTTTTCCCATTTGACTCAGAAGTGTAATTGGCCTATAGTTTGATGGAATTGATTTATCGTCTTTCTTGTAAATCGGAGTAACGTGACCATATTTCCAGGGCTCAGGAAAGTAACATTGCCCAAGGAGCGGTTAAATATAATAGAGAGAGATTCTGCGATGAGAGTAGCTCCTTCTTTTAGGAGTCGTGGACTAATTAAATCTGGACCGCAGGCTTTATTTACATTGAGATTTGATAAGACATCCTTAACGTCCTCAGCTAAAATAGTTATGGTTCTAATGGTGTGTTGAACAAGTGGCAGCTGGGGTAATGGCCTGTTATCATCTATCAATGTTGACTGAGATGCAAAGTAATAATTAAGCATATTGGCTTTTTGGAGATCGTTTTCTGCACACTCATTATTCATAAATAGTGTGGGTATGGTATTTGATTTTTTCCCTAAATTTAGAAGTTGCTTAGATGTTTTATAAAAGAGCCTAGTGTCCGTTGTTTCACACGATAGTAGACGGTCAAGTTTTTCGTAATATTCTTTCTTGGATTTTCTTATTTCGTTAACTATTTTGTTACGGAGACATTTATATTTCTCCCAGAGATGGATATTGTTTGTTCTATTATGTTTTCTATAGGTACGTTTTCTTTGGCGGATGAGGCTTTTAATATGGCAGGTTATCCAGGGGTGGTCCAAAGGCCTGATTGTAACAGTTTTGTTGGGTATACTTTCACTTGCTGCAGAAAGTATAGCAGTAGAAATGTCTTTAACGTTTTCATCAATGTCTACGGTTGAGTTAAGCTTGTCAATTAGGTTTTGTCGGGAAAGTATTGCTCGAAACTTATCAAAGTCTGCCAGCTTATAGTTCCATATCTTTCTTTTAAACGTTTTGACAGTTGGACGTATGAATTTTAAGAGGACTATTGTCGGGCAATGATACCTAACTTGGTCTGGTATGAAGGGATCTACTACACCACTCATTAAGACATTAGATTTGTTACGTACTAAAATTAGGTCTATAAGGGAAGAGGAGCTTTCAGTAAAGTGAGTGGGTTTCTTTATTACTTGCACCAAGCTGTATTGTAAGACTAGTTCTGTCATTTTGTTGCTATTTGCCTTGGTCATATCGAAATTAAAATCCCCTAGAATAATGATATCCAGTACATTTGTATTAAATGCCCTATCAACGCTTTCGCTTATGCGATCGAAATACTCTGAATTACTGTTGGGTGGTCTGTAAAATCCACCAATAAGTATTTTTTTCTTTTTCATAACAAGTTCAATCCATAAAGCCTCGAGCCCTCTGACTTCTAGATCGCTCCTGCGCTTACATAAAAAAGTTTCTCGGACATAAATTACAACTCCGCCTCCAGGACGATCTCGCCTGTCTGCTCTGAAAGGTGGTGAGAAGTTTTCAATATGGATAGATTCATCTTTTACGTCTGGTTTAAGCCAGCTTTCAGAGAAGACAAGCACGTCGTATGCTTCTGCCTCGGCTTCAATTAAATCGAGCTTTGGCAGGATGCTCTGAACATTTAAGTGGAGTATACTAAGGTGGTTAGATAGCGTATCAATGGATACGTCGAGATTATTAAAACTGGCACTAGCAGAGCCCACGACAGAATCTGGACCGGGATTAGTTTCAATATCACCACTCAAAAGAACAAGAGAGAAAATCCAACATATAATTACTGCTGCTGAGAGCGAAGATATGCAGTATAGACTGAAAACAGTATTTTTCCTGGGTGGACACGATACTCGCTTATAGGGACATTTTATGTATTTGTACGTCTCATTGCTGCGCTGCAAGGCTGTGATTATACCCAATGCTGAATGACTATAGTTGGTGTTAGTGTGCTGATGGGTAAGTATCACTGCGAGTAGAAAGAAGTGAAACTTGTTAGCCGTAATTTTTTTGTCAGTGCCTAGTCCTATGGTGTTTGACACTCCGAGGAAACCACCGAGGCCATCCGATCTAAAGCGACTACCCTTCATATGCTACATAATAAAAAGTGCAGAAATATCAGGACAGCCTCTGATAGCTTACTCCGAATGCCACAATGAGTCGCACCATTTGATTCATGTAATCCCTGAAATTCCCGTCGGATGAGTGGAGGGTGAGAGAATGAGAAAGGGAAAAAAAGTGGAAAGGCACATAAAAGGATGCATAAAAGAATATCATAGTAAAATAGGTTGGAGTAAAATGTAAACTTTGTTATGTTAGACTTAAATGAGTCTGGACTCTTGAAATGACCACTCACTTGTTGTACGAAGACGCAGCTTTTTTACATAAGTGCGGGGCCATTATTCATGAGTATTGTAATGTGGAGATAAAAGAGGCGACTAGAAGCTTGATACAGTTTCAGCTGTCATCCAGCACCTAACACTTAACAGGGTGCGAATTGGCCACATATGCCTTGCCAAGCTGTCAGATTATATAGGAGCTGGATGTGTTACTGTCCGATATGGGATTTCGCATGAGCGCTCATATGAAGCATGTGAGATGACATTTCACTAATTTCTATTTCTGATGAATCGGCCAATAATGCGTTACTCTATCTTATCATATGACATCGTTGATAGGCAGTGGATAACGTCATGTAATAAAAGTCGCATGACCACACGTGTGATAACACTGGCGGGATTAAGTAATGTCATGGCGGTGTCCATGTCAACAACGCATATTATGTGGAATAATTGTCAAAATCATTTAATGTTGTCATATGATGAACAGAATCACACACTCGCGGTCACTTCATATAAAACTTATAAAACTCGCCTAAGGCTCGTTTCATAAATTTCATATGAGATGACCGCTCGAGTGAGACTTTCTGTATATGGCACCGCGTCTTGGAATGTGTTAATGCCACATTTTAAATTCGGTCATCCACCAGTGGACTAAACACACAATAAGTTAGATGCGCCCTGTAACGTTAACGTTACACGTAGGACGTCCTTAACGACGTCACTATTACTTGAGGCGGATATTGACTTCTTTTGTTAAAGGGTCGTGAGTAAAATGCCTGATAAAGAGAATATCTTGAATATTGAATTTATGTTTCTTCGTTTATCAATCTCGTTGAAGAAAAGGGATACATACTCAGCAAAGACTTTCATTTTATCCCTTTTCTCTTATTCGCTTAAAAAATTCCACAACACGCGAACACCAATGCAAGATCCCATATTTATCGTATAAATCATTTAGTTTTCCCCTATCTGTTCATTTTCCGACAGAAAATACACCTTTTGTCACGGAAGGCATAACAACATTTCGTTACATTGCTCCATGACAATGACATCACTGTCAAGTTTGATGAATGAGGTTCCAAAGAGTACAGTTGACCTTTTTAAATTCCACGGAGGATAATGTCAATGTCCTCTTTTTTGGATAGATGGCAGAGGAAGAGCAAGATGTCAGTATGAACCAGACCGATGATTAAAGCAAAAATAAATAAACACCGTCCCTCACAAAAATGAATGATTTATTAAGGTTTATTTCCCCTGCACTATTAAATTTTACTTTATCCAACAGTATTTGATACTATAACAACTCGGTTTTAGATATAAGTGTTTCCAGACAGTTGTGTCTAAAATGTATAGATTATACAGGAAACTTACCATTAATCAAAACACTTGGCAGGTTTGTTGATAGACAGAATGCAGAACTATGAATCCTTGGTATTCTTAACCCAAACGAAAGCGCGCGGAAAAAAATGGCGCGTTTTTTTTTTCGTGGCGCGAAAACATTGGCGCATTGTGACGTCATCAACATGGCCGAACGGATGTGACGTTGCGATAGATGGTACACGCATAAAGGACGGGATGACAATCCGATAATAGAGAGCCGATCGCCGATCATAGTAAGGCGTATAAGGGTAGTACTATACTACTCCTGGTCATTGTGTCTTCAACCATCTTCATGCTGATGGTACCATATTACTCTGTACTTGTTTAATCATACTGCCATATATCCAGTACAATAGGCATTGAAGTGGGGAGATGCGTATAGTTTTGCCCTTGTCCGTAAGTATGTCTGTATGTCATACTCTGTAGTACAAGTATAGTACTACAACTCACCCTACAGTATTTGAGGCAGTGAAACTTGCAACACACTTTAGACATGTGCATAAAGGAAACAGATTTTCCAATACTTGATCGTAAAATAAACTTAATTTCACGGAGGATTTTTTCATCGGGTTGTATAGCAGCTTTTGAGCGGATAGTGACAGCGGCTTCCGATTTGAAAGACTGTACGTTGGTCCAGTGTTCGTTTATGGCAGACCAATTTGCTCCAAAATATTGAGCTCGCCTGCTCGTTGTTCAAGAAAAACATTACAAAGTTTTTAACATAGGATGGACTTTATTTATATTTGGTATGCTGCTTGTTATAGGTCCAATTTTATTCAGCAATAATACTAATGATGATCATGGATTGAGAAATTTTATGTTATGCTTTTAAGAGCTCTTATTTTCCAAATGGTTCACATTTGCTATACTGATAGGTGAAGGTTTAAGATTCATTTTGCAATACTCCAGCTCAAGACCGCGACATCAAGGAAAAGGGCCACAGACATTCATATTTTAGGTAAAGTTTAATGGTACTAAGGCTGTAGTGAAATTATGAACTTACGTTCTAAATTCGTCTCATCATAAGAATTACAGTTTGTTGAAGCACCAGTTACAACTAAACAATAACCCCAGAGTCCGCCGTAATACCCTGTTGTAGTTGCATCGGCTATCGAGGTAGTTGTATAAACGTTCCAAAACGGAAGAAATACTCCGGCTGTCAGCAGTACCGCTGTGGCTATTGTCAGACCGGAAGCTATGATTCGCTTAATAGATGATTCCCGAAATCTGTCCTTGACTTTCGTAAGCGCCGCTTTGGCTCCGGTTGGCTTTGGTTTCAGTGGTTGCTCGATTACAGGTGGCATTGTCTGAACAGTGCGGCTTGTTCGATCAGACTTCAGAGAAACTATCGTAATTTTTGACTTCCGATCATCTTCGACGAAAAACGGTTCTTTTGCGGAGGTGGTCGCCGACATACGGTCGATTTTTGAAAGCTCTAGTTCCGATGGTTTTTTTTGGCTTAACCTTGGGCTTTGCAATGTCATTTTCTTTTCATATGGATACCACATATTGCTATACAAAAGTTCCGACAATATATTGATAATTAGTTACTAGATTGATTTCATTACTGAATATCCAGAAAACTCCAAACGGAATTATTATTATTAGATTTTATTTTTTTTACTATTTTTCCCCTTTTAATTTATTCGAAGACACGATGTCTGTTTAAATATTAATGGGTGGCTATCTAAATACATTTGGCCACCTAAGTCTTTAAGCACAGCAAAGGCAACAAGTTGGTACATGCGATCAGCGAAGATTCAGTTGCGACTGCGCATCCCCGCTGTCTGATCAGAGTTTTCGTTGGTCGCTCGAGTCACATATGGATCTTTAGGGACCCACAATGAAAAGTGAAGACTGATCAGACTGTGCGCACACAATGACCTAAGTCTTCGGTGGTTACACATGCTAGTTTGTAGTCTTTGTCGTGCACCGGCACACATGCGTCCGAGCTGAAAGTTAATCTTTTTTTTGTATGCTTAATTCTCTTAATCTGGATTACCTTAATGCACTGTTGCACCAATGTGATATCTAATCTAGTGTAATCTCAGTTTGAAGAAGCTTAAATAAATTTCATTGCTCTTATTGTTTCACTGAAAAATAAAGAAATGCGCCTAAGGACTAAATTATCAGACAGGAGACTAATGCAATCTATGATGGGGTTTTAAGAACCTCAGGCGAGTTTTTAGAATGAATGATTTTAAACGAGCATTAAGAAACATCGGAGATTGAACATTTTCATCGGTCATTCTCTTCCTTACACTGATTCAGTGCAGTTTTCAGTCCCTAGCCAAAAAATGTGCACAGTACAGGTTAAATACTTGATGAAGTATTGTGGGGAATTTGACAGCCGACCCGAGTGACTGAGCAGACCTCTTCAGGACGTACTGCTCACCCCCTTTGACATGGGGAAGGTGCTAGAAGAGGCGCTCTAAACAATTTACCTGCTTCGAAACCCCTGACTCTTTGCAAAGAAGACATTTGGCGTATAGGATGTATGCACTTTGATGAGCAGTGCTTGTTCTGACAGACCACAGTGGAGAACAGCTCTAGTTATACCCCACCCCCCGCAAACTTTGTTTGTTGGGGTATTTTGTTTTTACTTTGCCGCCCGTCCGTCCGCGACACTTTGGTTTTTACTAAATATTTTGAAAAGGCATTGATGAATATTCATAAAATTTGCAGACACAATAAGGTGTACCTACATGAGAAAAAGTAATGGCTAGAGGATAATTCTGATATAATGCCCTTTGTAAAAATTCTTAATGTAGTAAAAAGTGATTTTTGTGTGCACTCATGAATCAGTAGATGGAATATGACCAAACTGACACAGATAGGTCACAGGGATGGGCAAAAGAAAAGATTTGCTTTTTGCCCGTCCGTCTGACCATCCCTCCGTCCGTACGTCCGCAACACTTTTATCCCAAATATTTTGAAAAGGCATTCATAATGTTTGCAGACACACTGGTATCAATAAGGTGTACCTACATGAGAAAAAGTAAGGGCTAGTGGCCAATTCTCTTAGAGTTAACATTTCATAATATAGTAAAAGCTTGTGTGCACACTATCTCTTTAACCAACGGTTCAAATTTGATCATTCTAGCACATATTCACCATTGGAATTGGGAAGCGAAATGATTAGATTTCGGTGACCTTGACCCTATTTTGAAGGACTTCACAGTATAAAGACTTAATAAAAGATCCTTGTGTGCACTCTATTTCATAAATCAGTAGGTGGAATATGACAAAACTGCCACAGATACATCACTGGGACCGGAGAAAGAAATGATTAGATTTTGTGACCGTGACCTCATTTTCAAGGTCACATCGTCCGTCCGTGTGTCTGTCTGTCCGTCCGTGACACTTGTTTTTCCCCCAAATATTTTGAAAAGGCAATGATGAATGTTTGCAAACACATTGATATCAATAAGGCGAACCTACATGAGAAAAAGTAAGGGCTAGGGGCCAATTCCCTTGAAAAATTTCTTAAAGTGGTAAAAATATTGTGTGCTGTCTCTTTAACCAATGCCTCAAATTTAATCATACTAGCACAGATTCATCATTGGAATAGGAAAGGGAATGGATTAGATTTTGGTGACCTTGACCATATTTTCAATGTCACCACAGTATAAAGACTTGAAAGGTCATCTTTGTGTGCACTCTCTCTCTCATGAATCAGTAGGTGGAATTTAACCAAACTGGGACCGGGGAAAATGATTAGATTTTGGTGATTTTGACCTCATTTTCAAGGTCACACTGGCACTTTGGAAACTCAGATTTTGATAAAAAAAAGTTGAGTTAAAAATGATTGGTATTTTAATGTAGTAAAAAGCTTGTGTGCATTTGAGTTAACCAAAGGTTGGAATTTTAATGTAGTAAAAAAAGTATATGTGCATACTATCTCTTTAACCTTTTGAGTGCCAACGTCATTTACTGGAAAGTGCCAAACGTACAACGTTACGCTGCGTCTTGTATATCAGTCTTAGCAACGTCAGTGGAACCAAACTGAACGCGACGTTATCCAGATGACGTTCATGTACTTCCTGCGGGGTCTTTCAAAAAGTATCTGGCGTTTTGCATAGATATCTTGCACTTCTATTTTGGATTATACAAGAATTATTTTCACATTATCACGTAACGAATGGTATGGCTGTGCTTTGTACACCTGTTTTGAGAGACCAAACGCACTTTACATCGCTGAGTGTAAATGCAGTTATCGAAGACGCAGAAATGTATCTTTGGATGCTGTCCTTTTTAATGACAGGTTCAATCTGTCATCTCTAGCTATCCTGCAGATTTTAAAGTAGTTCCGGCTTTCTTCTGGCTTTCTTCCGGCTTTGACCGCCATAGAAATACGAGTCCGCACAAAATATAGTCCGGTTTGGCGCAGTAATCAAAATTGTACAAGCGTATTAGTTATCCTAAAAGCGCAAAACAAACGTTTGAAGCAGACGACTTGACGATTTTATCTTACCTTTCAGAGAATCGATTCAGCATTTCATATGAATCAGCTGCATTATGTGACAGGTTTGCAAAGACTGTATACATTGATCAATGCGGCGTCTGCTCAGTAGTCTGCTCAGGTTTTACACTGTTTTCTAACAGTGCTGTCAATATTAAATCCATAAAGACCAGCCTGCTTAATGGGTTGTCTGACTTTCGAGGTCAAGTCTAGGTCAGTTACAACTTAGGTGTATATTAGACTTTGCGTGGAGAAATATTGGAAAGAAAGGCTGTCCCTTTCAACCCTGGAATATGGTACTGATACTTATGCAAACAGTGTAGGTCCTGTAATATAATTCTAGGTGCCATATTTAGCAGAATGGACGAGCCCAACCTCAGTGATGGAAGAGTGCACTCCTGAAACTCAAGACAGTGAATAAACAAGTAAAAAATTGCTCCATGTTGGAGCAAAGGAGGAAGCGCTGCGGAAAACAACTTTTTTATACCTGCTTTTTCGAAAAAAAAATCGGGTATATAGTTTTCGTGTCAGAGTCGAGTGTCTATCAGTCCGGGGGTCTGTATGTATGTAAGTATATGTGTGTGTGTATACATACGCCCGTCGAGTTTCTATCGAATGGATCTCCTCTTAAACCGGTTAAGATACATTTTTCAAACTTTGCCTGTGGATAATACATGGAAAGTAGATGGCACTGGGCTACTTTTGGCGTGACCTTGACCTCAACATGGCCCCATGGTCAAAGGTCAAAAAGTATTATTTTGCAATATCTTCTAAACTATTGGAGTTTCACTTCTGGAACTTTGGTTATTTGATGACCCTTGGAATATAGAATAAATTGGGCTCCTTTTGGTGTGACCTTGACCTCAACATAACTCCAAGGTCAATGTTCAAAAAGTATGATTTTGTCATATCTTCTAAACTATTGGAGTTACACTTCTGAAACTTTGGTTATTGGATGGCCCTTTGAATATAGAATAAATTGGGATACTTTTGGTGGGACCTCGACCTCAACATGACCCCAAGGTCAAAAGTCAAAAAGTATGACTTTGCCATATCTTCTAAACTGTTGGTGTTACACTTCTGAAACTTGGATATTAGATGGCCGTTGGAATATAGGATAAATTGGGATAATTTTGGTGGACCTCAACATGAACCCAAGGTCAAAGGTAAAAAAGTATGACTTTGCCATATCTCCTAAACTATAAGAGTTACACTCCTGAAACTTTGCTTATCAGTTAGAATGTTCTTTGCAACTTTTTTTAACTTATATGTAGTTTTGGCTAGCTAATACATAGTCATTAGTGTTTTTCATAGAAAAAGCGGGTATTTGCGATGGTATACCATCGACTGCGTGATCTAGTTTACCTTTAATTTCATTAAAAGATTTCATAATTGTGCATGTCTTTAAAGGGTTGGACCTAATACATGAGAATGAGCCTTTTCTTACCGATTCATTATAGGAAAGGTTTTCTAAGGCCATTCCCAATTGCGGGCAGTACAAATCATAAACAGAGAAGGTGGAACAAGAGTATGAAATATCGCGAGCAGGTCATAAAGAGCATTTCGCCGCAAATAAGCAACAGGATACTTTAGGAATTTTGAATGACTTCAGAATTATAGCTTTGAGATCTATCTGTCACCAGTCAATGACACATTACATGATTGTTCGTTATTTTCCCCTCGCAACAAAGTTGCGATCGATACCATACGTCCGTGTGTGGGTGTTTGTGTGTGTCCGTGTGTCCGGAAACTTGTGAACAGGATTAAAGACAATGCCATCATCGGAGAAGCATCATGCCTTCCATAAATGTTCCCCATGGAGAGAGAATAAATCCTATTGATTTTCAAGGTCAAGGGTCAAATGCCAAGTTAACAATGGACTTGACATTGAAAACATTGTGAACAAGATAAAAGACAAAGCTATCATCATTGGAGTATCAAACATTCCACAAATGTTTCCCGTGGAGCGATGATGAACACTTCAGATTTTCGAGGTCAAGGGTCAAATGTCAATGTCACGATGCACCGTGTGAAAAACACTGAAGTGTCCTATGCACTCTGAGGTGAGTGACTCTATATTTGCCTTCTGGGATGACCCTAGGAAATGCTGATTCTTCTCCATCGGTAAAGTCACATACCAGAATCAGCATTCGGAATTATTACTGAGGATACGTCCAATGCCATTCAAAGATCAGGACCTGTGAAGTTAGTCCCTTGCTCTCACGAAAGAGGCAAAATTAGCTTCAGTATTATCAGCACCTTCAACTGTGGAAATGATCGAATCGGAAAGAGCATTCCACTCTCTAATGGTCCGACGAAAGAAAGATTCTTTGTACATACGGGACAATTGGGATCATCATACCTCATATCAAATCAAGGGACTTTACCTGTACTGGCATTTTTCCAGCTCCGAAATCCCGAAAAAAAAATTTAAAACAACCGCAAAATGACCCACTTTGTTTTTATTTGATTTTCTCAAATAATGAAAGAATGATGAAAGAAAAAATATTTTTCTACTTAAATTTTCAGTCCCATTTTTCATTGCATAATGAGTGAGTGAGTGAGTGAGTGAGTTTTAGTTTTACGTCCCACCAACAGCTAAGGTCATACGGAGACGGGACCTCGGTTTAAAGACTCATCCGAAAGTCTGAAGAAGCCCGGGATCGATCTCATTGCATAATGAATGTTTTAAATACTGTAGTTTTAAATCAATATGAGAATATCAATTCCCTAGCAGGCACACGTCGCAAGGGCAACGTCAACTCAACGTCGGTGCAATGTCACGACGTTGCACCGACGTAGATGTGACGTTGCATTAAAGTCATGACGTTGCACCGACGTTGATGTGACGTCACAATTACGTCATGTGCCTGATGGGAAGTAACCAACAAGGTCGGATATCACTGTTAATTCCACCCCTCCCAGACTTACACAAAAACACTTATGGGTCGATTGTTTGCCAATCGACCAAAGTTACTAAGCACAACACTTTCAACGTTGCGCTACGTGACTATCACTCTTTACCAAAGAACACCTATTCAAATACATTGAAAATTCTACCGTCAAAAAAAAAAAAACTGAAAATTTTCAGATAGAAGAAAATCTGATATTTATCATATTTCTGTTCAAAATATAGATTGTGATTACTCGTTAGAATCGCCTCGGCGAGGCGGTTCTAACGGGCATCTACAGGCTATTTTTAATCAGAAATAAGGAAAAATAATGGGTGTCACCGTTAACTGCAGTTTAACTATATAAAAGTGGGGTTTAAGGGGTCAAAATTATATAGGCGTGTTTTTTAGGAAATCCAGGTAGGGATCATTTACAAAAAAAAAAAAAAAAAAAACGCCCCCAATGATCGGGGCTTGAAGAAATAGATGGGCGGCCAGATGCTTCCACGCAGAGCTGAAACCGACCCGCACACGAGTACTTGGAAATCGCTAAGAGGATATACGCCTGCCCAGGCAAAGCGGTGCGAGTCGGCCCTTCCATGCTTATAAACCCTATTGGTTTAATTGGGCGGCAGGGCTTGCGTTGTCTTTTCATCTCAATGTCGGGCGGCCCCCGTCCATCGGGGCTTGAAGAAATAGATTGGCTGCATGATGCTACCACGCAGAACTGAAATCCGACCCCCTACGAGGACTGGTAAACCACTTAGAGGAACTAAGCCTGCCCATGTAAAGCAGTGGAAGTCGGACAGTCCATGTTTATAAACCCTATTGGTTTCATTGGTCGACATGGCTTGAGATGTTATTTCATCTCAGTATCGGGTACATATCCCACAAAATTGGAAGCAACGTCTCCAAAATGACCTTTACAGTGTTGACGGGGACGTTAAACCTCAAATCAATTAAAAAAAAAAAAAAAAAAAAAAGCCGCGTTATTTACATCTTAGAGAATTATCTGTAGAATCTGGACTGCAATCATGTGTTGGGTTTTGCAAACAGTGTAGACCCATATCAGAACGCGATGTCTGTTCAGGGTCTACACTGTTTGCTTAGGGTAAAGGATTAAACGAAACAGTTCAAGTTCCCCTTCAGGACCATTTTTTCAATCTACACGAGATACTCGACCTATCAGTGCTGTCAGTGCTTTGATTTATTTACCCTTCAACCCTTCCACCCCTGAGTTATCGGCGTGGGCTCTACCATCACTGACTTTGGGCACGTCCATTCTACTTTATATAGTATCTAACTTAAAACAGTTATCAGGATAACAAGTTATATTCCCCTATAAGGTGGCTCATTATGCGCCATCTCATCAGGAACTACATGTTTGCATTAGTATCTGTGCTGGGCTTCAGGGTTGAAAGGGTTAGTCTTTGCTGCAGTAACAGGCTTAAATATTGCGCAGTAAACAATCATTGGAATCGAAAGGGATACGTTTAAACCGTAGATTGTACCATTCTGTGTAGAAGCACTGTCATCTATTTTAAACACACATAGACTTCTGTCATCCATTTCAAACAATGAATTTAAATTTTGGGATAATTCAACAATGAAATATCAGGAGTATATTCAGGACTGTGCTGACTGAAAATAAAACAATAATCAAAACCGAATACCCTTTCGATGATTAAAACAAACAAGAGGTCCATGATGGACCTAATTCGCTCACCTGAGTCAAGTTGTATTATCTTTTGATGATTTTTTTTATTTTTGTCTATGTGCTATTTGTTCAATGTAGCAGAACCATTTAAGAACTTAGGTGGAGATTTTGTAAAATTTTTCTTAAATTCAGTCACTGTGTTCAAAGGATGTGGGTTCTCGGCATCAAAAACGCCTCAAGTGTGGAGAAGCTTGGGACTGAACCAATGAAACTGGGTTTATTAGCCAAGTAGTTTAACCATTTCACCATAGATAACCACTGGAGTTGTTGTATTTGAATATAAATGACGTTAAGTTTTGTTTTTGGAAATAATGACATTAGATTTTTGAGCATAAACACTTAAGTTCGTTATGAAGTCAGTTTTTTTTTGGGAAACAATAGCATATTTCAAAGCACTGATAGCACTGATGGGCCAATTGTGTCAAAATGTAGGCTAGGAAAATGATCCTGAATTGCGGTATAGACTTTTTACATTTCGCTTATTACTTTTACATTTCTGTACTGTAAGCAAAATGTGTAAATTCCGATTGGACGCCACATTCTGCAGCATCTGACTCAAAATTTCCTACACTGTAAGTAACAAAGTAGACTTTGATAAGACAGAGGCCATATTCTGTGCCATCTGTTCTAGGTCTACTCTGTTTTGTCAACCTCAACCCCTAATATGGAAAATGGCAGAACCTTTTATAAACAATGTAGGCCCAGATCAGACGTCAAGTTCTGCAGCATCTGATCTGGGCCTTCACTGTTTGCCAATCCCCGGTTGCCAGTATCCCATTCTAAGTTTTCCGCACAAACTGGGTTAAAATGATGTGATTTATTCCTATAAATTCACAAACTGAATGTAAGTGTAAATCTTGATCAGATGGCTTCTTTAGAAGCCAAGAAGCCATCTGATCAGAATCTACATTGTTTGAAAGATAAGGCATATCCAAGCTCAGCAGGGCAAGGGTTAATTTGTTTGTTTGTGTTGAGCTTTACATCCATGTCAACGCTATTTAGGCATGCCAATTGTTTATGCCAGCTTGATTCTTTTCTGTGCCTTGGCTCAGAATTCATTTATTAATACTGTAATTAAATCTCTATAAGTGTATCTTGCATCACTGTTGTGTCCAACTGATATTGGCTCACAGTTGGACAAGGCCTACTGTCCTTGCTGCAAGTATGGGTAGAGGGGGGAATGTTATTTCTTCTGTTTCTATATACACTTCCTTCCATTCATTTGCCTCTTCTCCTCTGTCCCTCACTTTCATATCCTCTACTATCTCCCCTACCTCTTTTCTCCGTTTCTCTGAGAGGACACAAAATGACCCACAAGGGTTGACGTGTCATTAAACTTAAAACAGTCAATCAGTCAAAGCTTTAGTTCCTAGAGCTGTAGATATGGTGGGTATTTAGTGGTACATTAGCTAAAGTCTCCCTTATTTTTGATAAAAATGTATGGTGTGTATATATTCATTAAGAGCAAGGTGGTTCTAATAAATACCCACAACATGTTTTATTGATAAGGAAAATTATCCTTTAACTATCAACCTATACCCCCCCCCCTTATCTACATCACTCAATCAAAAATAAACAGTTTTTGGTGCTGATTCTGTATACTGCAGCACAGATCCTTAAGCCACCTATATTATTTTCAAGAGCCTAGTAGTTAACTAGCCCATGTTTGCAGCTCTGTTTATAACAAGGTCAAACACCTGGGTCCTAACCTCTAAGTGATTTCTATTATACAATGGGAGCCAGAGTCACTGCACAATTTAATATGTATACCTTCTGGCATAACAATATTAGTCACTTCACAGTTTGTTTTGAGTCCTACTGATTCATACCATATTATGCAAGCAGTGACAGAGCTATATATGTATAATAGTCTTATCTTCAACTGCCTGTTGATATTTTGACAGGTCTAAAACCTTGTTGTTTTTATATAAATGTACAATTTCAAAGAGTGATTAAGATGTTTCTGTTTAACCCTTCAGAATTATCTTCTGCTTTGTGTTGGCTGGTTACTTTAAAGTCATTATTGCAAACAGTGTGGATCCAGATCAGACTGGTCCTCTTATGCCCTTTTTGTTTAAATTGAGATTATACGTCTCAGTCAACAGTATTTAGGTCATTTTGAAGATGTTGTATCCAATTTTGTTGGAATTTTACCCAACACTGAGAAGACATCTCAAGCCCTGCCACCAAAAGAAACCAATATAGTTCATGTGCATAGATGGTCCAAATTGCACCACCTTGCCTGGGCAGGCTAGACCTAAAATAATAATATCCAACAGCCATTGTGTTCAGCAAGGGAAACCATTTTAGCAGCTTTGGTAAAAGGTCACCCAAGGAACATTTCAGTAAAATTATTTCGAAATCTAGCCACTGGCCTAGGAGAAGCTGTCATCTGCAGGTCTTTTCTATTTTTCACTCTGGTGGCCATTTTGTTCATTGGAATAAAACCATTTTCCCAAGTTTGGATGAGGGCCACCCTAGGAACATTTCTGCAAAAGTATGGCAGCCATTTTGTTCAGCGAAGCAGAACTGTTTAAGCAATTTTGGTAGAGGGTCAGCCAAAGACTGTCTCTGTGAAATTATTTCGAAATCAGGCCATTGGCCTAGAAGGAGATGTTGTTTAAAGGTTTTCTTTTTTTTTTGCTCTGGTGGCCATTTTGTTCAGCGGAGTAGAACCATTTTAGCAATTTTGGTAGAGGGTCACCCGAGGAACATTCCTGTCAAATGATTTTGAAATCAGGCCATTGGCTTAAGAGCAGATATCTTTTAAAGGTTCTTCTATTTCTATATCTGGTGGCCATCTTGTTTAGCAGAGCAAAAACATTTTACCAATTTTGGTAGTGGGGTCATCCAAGGAACATTTCCGTGAAATTATTGTGAAATCGGGACATTGGCCTAGGAGGAGATGTCGTTTAAAAGTTTTTTCTATTTTTAACTCTGGCAGCCATTTTGTTCAGCAAAACGAAACCGTTTTAGCAATTTAGGTAGAGGGTCAGACAAGGACCCTCTCGTAGAAATTATTTTGAAATCGGGCCATTGGCCTAGGAGGAGATGTGATTTAAATGTTTTTTTTTCTATTTTTAGCTCAGGCGGCCATTTTGTTCAGCCATGCAGAACCATTTAAGTAATTTTGGTAGAGGGTCACCCGAGGAACATTTCTGTGAAATGATTTTGCAATCCGGCCAGTGGCTATGGAGGAGATATCGTTTTAAGGTTTTTCTATTTTATGATGTGGCGGCCATTTTGTTCAGCAGAGCGCAACCATTTTAGCAATTTTGGTAGAGGGTCACCCAAGGAACATTTCTGTGAAATTATTTTGAAATTGGGACATTAGCCTAGGAGGAGATGTCGTTTAAAGGTTTTTCTATTTTTAGCTCTGGCAGCCATTTTGTTAAGCGGAGCAGAACCATTTTAGCAATTTTGGTAGAGGGTCACCAGAGGAACATTTCTGTGAAATGATATTGAAATCCGGCCATTTGCCTAGGAGAAGATTTCAATTTAAGGTTTTTCCATTTTTAGATGTGGCGGCCATTTTGTTCAGCAGAGAGGAACCATTTTAGCAATTTTGGTAGAGGGTCACCCAAGGAACATTTCTGTGAAATTATTTTGAAATCGGGACATTGACCTTGGAGGAGATGTCGTTTTAAGGTTTTTCTATTTTTAGATGTGGTGGCCATTTTGTTCAGCAGAGCGGAACCATTTTAGCAATGTTTCGTAGAGGGTCACCCAAGGAACATTTCTGTGAAATGATTTTGAAATCCGGCCATTTGCCTAGGAGGAGATGTCATTTAAAGAAATTGTTGACGGAAAGACGGACGGACGGACGGACGGACGGACGACGGACAAAAAGCGATCCCAATAGCTAAAAACATAGTTCGTTATTAAAAATCCAGAATGTATCAAAAATAGAATTCGAATGGCAAAAAATCAGATTTTAAATATATAATTGAATGTAGTAGCAAATTAAAATTGTTAAAAAAGTGTTTTAATTTTATCAATAACGCGAACTCCTGTAACTGACAATTCGCTTACATCACTGAAAAGTCAAGTTTCATGATTACATAGTCCGTGTCTCAAACTCATTACAAATGGCACGCACAATCAAAACACTGAGAACACCCATACCGATTGTCTCTGAGTGCAGGCTGGTTACGAACGGGGATTTGGAATGATTCGTTTAAACTTAATATGTTAGTATAAAATAATGCAAAAAAGTGTAGAACAAGATCTACATCGTGTTCTGTGGCGTTTTATCCGAGTCTATATTGTTTGCCAGATCCAACATTTGATTCAAGTGCAAATTTTACAGATAGCACTTACATGTACCCAACACTGAAAACGACCCGGATATGCTTGGGTTGATTGTTTGGCATTCGACCTGAAGTTGCTAATAAGAAAAGCGCTCCAGTGCTAACGTCTACGTGATTATCACTGACTGATCAGAATAACCTTTTTTCTTGTGGAAATAGCCGCACACATTGGATTCCAAAAGACTGAGTATTTCGGTTGTTTGATTTGAGGTTTAACGTCCCCGTCAACACTGTGAAGGTCATTTTGGAGACGTTGCTTCAAATTTTGTGGGACTTTTAACCGACATTGAGATGAAATGACACCCTTAGCCCTGTCACCCACTGAAACCAATAGGGTTTATAAGCATGGACGGTCGGACTCGCACCGCTTTGCCTGGGAAGGCTTAGATCCTCTAAGCGGTATACCAGTACTCGCGTGTGGTCGGTATCAGCTCTGCGTGGAAGCATCATGCAGCCCATCTATTTCTTCAAGCCCCGATGGGCGGGGCCGCATAAGACTGAAGATGGTTATCCTGGAATCAAAGGGTGAGTGCGGCAAATAGTGTAGACCAAGATCGGACAGCGCAGAACGTGACTTCTTATCAAAATCTTCACTCTTTGTTTGGAATTTCAGAGTTAAATGAAACAGTTTAAATCTCAGCCCATGGCTATTACCCCAACCTACATCCTCACAAACACTCTCAGTGCTTTGATTCTGAAACCAAACAATTGCATGGTTACAACATGCTTAGGCACCATAAAGGTTAAATTAGTCAACCGTGACGTCTGGTTACCAGTCCGGCCACGTCGATCCTGTGCACCACCTTCACACCAGTACGGATAGAAACCACATGTTTAGGATCAAACTTTTGATATGTATTGTAAGGTCGCGCCTATAGAAAAGAAGAAACTGAAATTTGTTCTGAAAAAGCATTGAGAGCGTATTGCAACATTTTTCATTAAAGGATCGTAAGCGTGCCCCTTAATCGGAAAACGGACGACGATGACTCTGCTTTTGGGTGTCACATGTGTGTGATCTATCGTCTGTTGGAGCGACATCTTACTATATACAGAAGACGCCTGTGGACGTCGACGTAGCAGAAGACCGACGTCAGTACGTCAAGATCGATTCATCCGTCAGACGCATATGCGAAACAGATTTCCGCCGGCAGCTGCTAGACTGTACCTGTAGATAAACAAGAGGTCTCAACTACCGACTAATAAGCACTGACACTGTTCGCCGACCTTATGCGATGCATGTTTGATAGCTAGACGTCCCTGTCGTGAACAAAGTTAACGCGTCGACACAGTACGGAACACTTACACTGGTGCATGAAATAAATAAATTGGCGTGTAAGCGACTGACGTGATATGCGTTTCAGTGACAAGTGAATCACGTCGATTGTCGTTTCCGGGTGTTTCGAGAATAGGTGTATGGTATGCCGAGGCGACGCGTGCGTAATAAAGTGTGACATATCGGATGGAACAAGCGTAATTGTGTGGCGTGGTATTGCATGCAGTTAGCGTACGCAGCTTAGTGTCATTAATAACATTCAAGAGCATGGCTGAGACGTGAACTGAACAGCGAGACGTTACATCAATCAAGTGCTTCGGCCTTACATGGTTCCATTTATTTGTTTACGCTCATAATCCGGGATATCTTATCCAGCAGGATTACGCGCGGGCTCATAGTGCTGTTCTTACACAAACTTTTCTTCAAGCCATGGCACTGGACTAGCCAGCCTTTCTCCTCCGATCTCTTTCCCATAGAGTATCTTTTGGGAGAGGTATTCACAACCGACCAGATAAAAGCTGTTACTTATGGACAGTAGCATTGTTAAAACTTGAATTTCAATGTTTGGTTTAGAAAACGTAAATAATTTCTTTCAAAAATTTGAAACATCGAATGGCGTCTCATAATACCACCGGTCTATAGACATCTGCAAACATATCATATATTGGAATTTGCAGAACTACTTGTCTAAATTTTAAGATCTTGATGTGCGGTAAACTCACCTGAATATCAGGTCACGTAAGCTGTGCTCTGTAAGGGTAGGTGTTGCCACTTGTAGTCGTAGTCGTCTAATGCGTTGTCCACCCAGCAGATAGGCCCAAGAATCTCGTGGAAAAGTTGGTCACGTGTCCCGATGGGTTACGGATTATACCGACGTCTTGTTGTTGTCATATCTCTCCTTTTCCGGACTCCTAGGGTCGAAGGTGGATCTACCGGCACAGCACTCTCCCCCTATTACAAAAGACTCTAACACGCATTTAAAATAAATGCTAGATTTCAAATGCTAGGAGACTTATTTAATCTTAATAAAATGTTATTAACCTTAACTAATTAATATAACTTTAAAGAACCCCTACTTTTATCTTTATTAGTTGTAAGATTTAGAACTATAGTCAGAAATGGCCCTTACAGAGACAACTAATTATGCGATGAAGAAAGTTTTCAGTCAGCTTCTGTGTGATCATATAGAAACACACTGGTTAATACATACGCACAGGCTGCGTAGCGGTCGCATAGGCTTCGTATTTTGGACGCATAGGCTTCGATGAAAAATGGCGCCTGACAGTTCGTCGCTGCAGGTAAGAAACTGCTTTTACGTTAATCTAACTGTTGTATAGCGTTGCCCAATACTGACATCTGCCTTACGGACCACTTTATTAATGTACGGCTTCGTCTGTTGCAAGAAAAAGTTTGAAAAACGGAATATGGAAAAATATATCCCAAAAGAAATTTGGCATTCAACACAGATTCACCTGTATTTTCACTTTGGTCCGGTCGTCCTATGTAACTTCACGTTTTTGGCTAGTGTTCTGGCCGATAAATTGTGAATAACGATAATGAAATCCAAAAGCAAATATGCAACTTTCGTCACGCCTTTTGCGAAAAAGAAAAATATTGATATTTCGATACAACGCACGTAGCTTCGTTACCGATTACAACGCAGAGGCTGCGAACTAAAATTGAAAGCCCTGTATTATGTAGAATTAATATCGAGAAATCAGTCAACCAGCGTTAGTTGGTGATGCTAAAGACATTTTGTATCATTTATGCCGAACACATTTTCAGCCTCAGCTATGCAAATACTACATTTTGATTCAAATGCACAAAATCTGTTGGAATTATTTACACTACCGTTGATAAACTTGGTAAGTCTTCGTCAAATCTGTTAGGTATTTAGCCAAATAATATTTGCACTGTATGAATTTCTGTCGTTTTTTTTTTTTTTTTACAATGCACGTGGCTCAAGTCCCTGAGTTAGAAGTTTGCGACCAGAAAGTCTTTAAAAGTGGCCATCTCACCCACTGAAGCCAGTATGAATTTGATACATAGGAAGTTGAAGCGTTATATATCAAGATAGCGAGCAGCGATAACACGAATTGGCCAAAGAAATCAAAGTGTAGCCGGGTTTAGGCTAAGTTTTCAAATGCTCCTATGTTATGATACAGAATGTTTTGCAATTATGATAACATACCCGTGCGACACATTGCATTTGTATATCTCCAAAATGGCTACATTTCAGATTAAAATCCGTGATTTTTTTTCTTATTTATACCGCAAACATATGTTGTTGGTGCTCGTTAGAACCGCCTCATTGAGGCGGTTCTAACGAGTTCCCACAACCAATGTTTTGGAGAAGTAATAAGAAGAATAATGTATACCCACGTTAACCCCAGTTTTCTCTATAATATGAAAAAAATAGGTGTTACCTATAAACGAGCATAGCAAACTACACAAGGAAGCTGATGGATATTTAAACCAAAATGTCTGTATATAATTGATATGCAAAAGTTGGAAACCTCAAGTCAACTGCCGAATACTTAGTTATGACGAAAATTATTTGCACATTGCCTTGTCTTTTACAAGTGATGCAACTTAAAGTAGTATGTGTCAAATAACCAAATGTTTTATCTTGAGTACCAATAGCACCATTCGACTAGCAAAGTTGTTCAGAGGGCATCACTGGGTCTGTTCGCTTACCACGGGAACCACTGGCTGCAAACGGTATTTACCATTTGCAGCATACTTTGGAGACGCTTTAGAGCGTGGGCAAACAGAAACGCGCGGAAAATTTTCGTCGAGATGGAGGGCATGAAATATTTAACAGCTGAAGTCAGTGCGATAACAACTGTTTTCCCATGACCATAACTAACAATTATTTTTTTTTTCCATGACCGAGGAGACACTGAAATATATTTCAGACAGTGAGTTGACATATAGTTCTTTTTCCCCATTTTTGGTTTCTTGTCCGCTTGCACTACTTGACTAAAATGTGCTGCAATGTTTTGGAATCCAGCTGTAACTTTCTATGTCTACAACTACCACTATCTGGAGTATACTTGAACAGTAGCTATTTACAAGTGTGAAGTCCTGTACATCTAAAACTGTTTAAAATAACTCATAAACTCTCAGCCTCATAGAGCATACACAGTTTCTGAGGAGATGATTTTTTAATTATTATTATTTTTTTTTTTGTTTTTTCATTTTGGTTTCCATGGCAACCAATACAAATGAGCAGTAGGCCTAAAATCATATGGCAGATAGTAGATTGTATTTTTTCAGTCAAAGCAATCAGAAATGGAGCAATTTCTGACTGAACTATTCACCAGCTATGTCGAAAAAATAGCCCATTTAAGACGGTACCTATGCGGACCATGTTTGCATACAATCCCTTGCAAACATGCTACAAGTGAAGCTACACATCACTCATGCTGAGGAGCCCGATCTTCTGATAGCACCTTCTGAGCCTGGTCATTATGGTCTTCTTCGCCTGGGATACCTACCTGACCTTCACCACTATGTTAGCCTAGCTCAACGGTGAGTAAATGGAATGTTAGCGCTAAATAGAGGAGTTAATACAAACTAGTATTTCTATACTAGCCGGAACCCCCAGGTTGCATGATGCTTGCAGAGCCTGGTTAAATGGTTAATATGGTAGTGCATCAGTCAAACCACTCACCTTACTTTGTGTTACTAATGCCAGCTAGCACTAAGCAGAGGGTGATTAATAACCAAAGGGTGCATATATAGAAAGCAAGCAGTGCTATAAAAGACAGAGTTTGTAAACAGTGTGTGTTACTAAAGCAAGCAATGCAAAATAAGTAGTGTTAAAGCATTTATAAGCTAAAGGCTACATGCATGCAGGAACAATCTACATGTATATCAGTTGCTTTTACAGCTTATTATTCAACATTTCAGCTATAAGGAGGAGGACTTTGTAGATGTACGACTGTCCAGCAAGACCAGGTCAACAGTCCTCAAGATGTTCATAGCAAAGGTATGGTGAAATATTTTACCAGTATTAATAGAATATAAAAAAATGCATTCTAAAATACCTTTCAATTAAAAACGTATTTTCCCTTACTACTATATTTTCACTTTCACACACCAGCTTCAATTATTAATAATCAAATTATAGTCTATACCAGCCTACTTGTTGATGCATTTTAATAAGACACTATTTCTTTATCAAACTCTATTGATACTTTTTATTGTATAGGTGTTGAAGTTTGACAGTGAAGTCACACTACGGTTTATGAAAGAAGTTTCACCCACTGTCTATACCTGGCCGAGCCAAAATGATGTCTGCACCAACCCACATTCCGATATACGCGTAATACAGAGGCTTTCACCGCCGAGTGTACTCCCTGTGCGAGGAATCAAGCTCAAATTTATACCTCATGAGATTCAACAATCAAGAAATAATCTGTAGAAAAATGAAGAGTACTGAGACAGATATTCCAAAAGGATTGATTTAACAAAACTTGCTTGAAGGTGTCAGTATCAAGATTTATTGATGTGTAACAAAATGTATATATTATATTGGCCTTTGCTTCATATAACCCTACATGGGTCACTGATTAATAAATCTTGATAATGAGGCCTTCAAAAGAGCAATTATGATTAGTTAAGAGGCCTTCAAAAGAGCAATTATGATTAGTTAAGTCAAAAGAATTCAGTGTACACTTCAGAGACTATGTTAATCATATTTTAAAACATTAAGATCAGGAGATCAAATGAAACCAGTATTTAAGCTAAATTTGTCACAAGTGTAACATTCAAGTGACATTCAGTTTTTACACTACAGATTTGTATTAATATTTTGAACTCAAAATGAACTATTTTAAATGATAAGACAACAGATTTACATTGACACAATAATGTATTTCAACACTAATAGAATGAAATGTGAAAACAATCTAGTCTATGTTGGATTATACTGTTTTATTATATTTGTTTCTTGTTCCAAAGTTACTTTAAAGTGGAAGAATTAATTTTACTATCCAGTCTAGTCATCTTATTTGCCAAAATATACATGAGTGACATCCTGTTTTGTCCAGGAAATTGAGCTTGAGACTTAAAAAGTTTGAAACTAACATTGTCACAAGTGTAACGCTTTGAGTTACTTTCGAATTAAGCCTCATGAATGTAGCTAAAGCTTTGATCTTAATACAAATTGTTTATAAAATGATGGTATAAAGGATAAATGATGGTAAAACAAAATATTTCAATAGTTTCAAAATGATATATCTGAAAAAAAATACAATATGCAGAGGACAACAGTTTTATAGTATTGTTTGTTTACAAGTTTTGTTTACAAGTTCTGTTAAAAGTTCATTAAATACTTGTTCATATGTTCTCTAGTCTTTGTTTAATCCAAAAATTAATATGTATGTCACAGCTTTTTTCCTCAGATTAAAATTGTAGCCATTTAACTTTAGTGATGAAATGTGTCACAAGTGTAACATTTTGTACCTGTTAAATGCAGATTGTACCCAAGACTTTAAGTTTCAAATAAACTGTATCAAAATTGTCATAACATAGATAAATATTGGTAAGATAATATACTCAAACACTTTTTATGTGAAATACTGGAAAAAAATATTTCTTCTGTACATAGGGATAGTCTGTTCTATAATTTTTTATTTAAAAGTACCGTTGAAGTTGGAGACTTACTTTCTGAGACGTATCTTTGTTTCCTTTCATTACCAAAATATGTAAAATGTAACACGTATTTGATCAGAAATGAAAAATTTAGGCATTCTACAGCAGTGCTGAAACTGTCACAAGTGTAACATTTTTATAGAAAATATACATGTTTTTGAAAGCCACCTAAAATCATAAATATTTATCACAATCAAATGAAATTTTAAATTTGTTTTTGAAATGCCTCTAATATTGCTAAGAATAAGATTTTTCTTAAATATCTTGCCTACTTTTCTTGTGAAAAATCTTAATTAGGTGTGTTTTGAAAAAATATGGCTCTAATATTGCAAAAAATCCCTAAAAAAATATTCAAGTGGAACTAAGTGAGAAAAAATTGGCCAGAATGGTGGATATGTGTACCCACTAAAAGTTACAGAAGAAAAAAATGACATTTTCTTTCAAATCTTGGTGAAGTATCAAGTCTAATGATTACTGAGGAATTGCAAAAAATGTAATGAAAAATGGTGAAAATAATAATTAAAAAAAAAACTCATGGGTTTTGCCTTTTAAACACTTCATTTGATGTTCAATGGTCCAAAAAAAAAGATAAAACCATCATGATATATCTGGTTTGAAATTTGACCCCCATTGTCACACTTTTGCTGCATTTTTTTTAAGTTGCCCATATCTATAAGGCATTTTATCGTTGCCTATGATCTCCTTTTACGCAGAAGATCTCCAGACAGGAGATTTTCCTTATATAAGTCTTTATAATGCACTAGCCTAGTCATTTGTAACACCCCCACACACACACACCACCACCTACTGGGATAGGCAGGGGAAAGAGAATAGTTACCCCCAATGTTCCCCTGCAGTGCCGGGTTAATGTGGGGGTTTTGATATTATGCAAATATACCCCCAGTGGAATGAACTACATGTATTGTGACCTTCTACAGGTCCCCTCCCCCCATGCACTGTGTACGTGTAGGGCTGTGAAAAGTGAAAAGTTATTGTTTCCCGCTATCCCTGTAGGTGGGATGGGGGCAGTGGTTACAAATGACTGTTGCATAAAACCAAAAGGCCTCAGGGCGAGGACAATTTTGGCCTCTGGGCTATAACTTGAACAATCTTGGTAGAGGTTCTGTAGATGAAGCTTTATACCAAATATCAAATACCTGGGCCTTGTGGTTTCAGAGAAGATTTTTAATTTAAATATTTTTCCCTATATAAGCCTATGATAAATCAAAGGGCCCGAGGGTGGGGGCATTTTTGGCCCTAGGGCAATCATTTTAACAATCTTGATAGAGGTCCACTAGATGAAGCTTCACACCAAATATGAAAGACCTGCACCTAGCGGTTTCAGAGACAAAGATTTTCCCTATATAAGCCTATGTAAAACCAAAGGCTCCCGGGGCGGGGGCATTTTTGGTCCCAGGGCTATAATTTGAACAATCTTGGTAGAGGTTCACTAGATGAAGCTTCATACCAAATATCGAAGACCTGGGTTTAAGTTTTCAGTACAAAAAAAATATATATTTAGCTCTTGTGGCTGGAACCATTTGAACAACTTTGAAACCAGCCTACCTATGAATCATTCCTGTGAGGTTTGGTCAAAATCCGATCAGTGGTTTAGGAGGAGATGTCGTTTGAAGCAAAAGTTTACGCATGTACGCAGACAAAAAGTGATCCCAAAAGCTCACCTTGTCACCGTTGGTGGTAGTTGCTGCCAATTCCTGGTGTTCATTCCACATATGGAGGATACATGTTTGGAAAAGCACATCACTTCCAGAGAACATATCAAAGCAAAACATTATCATTGCAGCTGCACCACAAAAAACTGTCTGGGGTTTATCGACTAGAAAAATCAAATTTGTTTGCATTTGCTGAAGTCCTCAGTTCCATTTATAAAGGATAACTAGACCCCAATCCCCCCACCCCAACATCCATCTGAAACCAACCGCACAGGAGTACTTGTAAACTGCATAGAGGGTTCAGTAAGCCTGCTCAGGCAAAGTGGTGCTAGTCAGACCATCCATGCATATAAATCCTATTGGTTTAATTGGGCAGCAGGGTTTGAGGTGTCATCTCATCTCAATGTCGGGTAAAATTCCCACCAAAACTGGAAGCAACATCTCCAAAATGACCTAAATAGTGTTTGCGAGGATGTTAAACCTTAAATCAAACAAACAAAGGATAACTAGATGGTCTGTGCAGACAGCAATTAGAAAATTTATGTATACCCCTGTAAACCCCAGTTTTACTAAGGCTGACACCAATAATCGATTAATCGATCAATAGATTCCCCTAAACTGATTACCATATTTAGTAGTAATTGATTGTTCGATAAGTATAATTTACAACCCAATTTGTATCTAAAATGGCTGGATAAGTGGCAAACAGTGCAGATCCTGAAGAGACAATGCATTCTGGGTCTACACTGTTTGATCAGGCCTGTCTGTCCTAATTCACGCAGTAATGTATAGGAACTGGCTGCTGACAACCGGTTGTAACCAGCTTGTGAGGCTGCTGACAACCAGTTGTCACCAGCCTGTGAGGCTGCTGACAACCAGCTGATATAAAACTTGTTTACAATGATAAGGTTTTATTTGATATGATTTGAAAATAGACATTTAAGTTATATTTGCTATCCTATCACAAACTGCGGCTGATACTAGCTGATTTAGAACAGGTTCAAACCCTGAGATGTGGAAAAAATACTTCATGTTCTGAAGGATATGGTCTTCAGTTTGCAACAGTTTACTGTGGTTTTTGTTTGTCTGACAATTATTTCTGAATGGTCTCTTGTGTCAAACAAAGTTTTGGATGGAAAAGTACATACATATTTGCCAGTAACCATAAAAACCAACAGTTAATCAAACTATACCAGTATGTGTAGCTATCAGTTTGTTTCGAAGTTCGAGTCTGCAAAATATCTAACAAATGAAAGCACTGGTGGCCAGTGGTGGATTGTTTATATCTGAGTGTAGGCTGAAAAAATGGTTCTGAACTTTGACTTAAGACTGTTTCATTATATTATCTGCAATACTGATTAATGGGCTCAGTCAAATATTTGACCACCCTGTTACTCGAAAAGAAATCTCAGGACCCAGGGGAATGCCCCCTTAGAAACCATTCAGACCCCCATTACAAACCATATATGATATTGTTTCTTTAATATATGCTCTGTAATCAATAGGTCTCTCATCGCTGTGGTTCAAGCCTAGGTACAGGTCATATGTCAGATGCCAAGTTCTGCAACAGAAGGTCAGGTGGTTTTTCTCCAGGTACACCTGTTTTCGCCCACCTCTGATTAACGATCAGCTCTATATGAGTGAAATTATCTTGAAAGGGCCACAAAATCAAAAGAAAAAATCAATTCTGTCTTATGATAAGACACAGTCACTGACACCTAAAGGGCTTCCTCAGGTGGTATGCCCCACCCACTCCAGCTTCAAAGGCATGGAAAAACTAGCCGAAAATTTTGTCAAAAAGGGTCCACAGTAACTATTGTTAATGCATGTATCTCAGAAACCGTTCAGATCCCTGCCCCTAAACCATGTATATTCTTAAGATAAGACACATTCAGTAATACTGACTGTGGGTCACCAGGGGTATGCCCCACATCTCCAGTTCAAATAAGGCCACCAGAGTGAAACTGTAGATTTTCTTTTGCTCCAGCATTTCACTTATTTCATGCTAGTGAGTCCTAATCATTGATCTATTTCTGTAACAGTTTTGTTTATTTAAATAAAGGTTTTTAAGTCCTCATCAACACTATTTAGGTCATTAAATTGGAGAAGTTTGTTCATCATTTTTTTTTGTAAGACTTTTACCCCACATTGAGATGAAATGACATCTCAAGCCCAGCCGCCCAGTGAAACCAATGTAGGATTGATATGAAATATGTTCTATAAAAGGGTTATCCTTTGGAAGCAAGGAATACACAACAGAACTGGAACTGAAGGCTATAATGCATGGTCGGTCTGACATATATCACTTTGCCTGGTGACAGTTTTGTTTGATTTGAGGTTTAACATCCCCGTCAACACTGTAAAGGTCATTTTGGAGACGTCACCAGTAACAATTCTGATTCTGGTTCTGATTTGACAAGGTCCAAGTGGGTTAAAAACTTCGACAAAGAAAAAATGATTCATCGATTGTTTTGAGTTTAACGACAGGTCAACCCTAGTGGATCATTTTGGGGAAAAGAGATAGAAGAGACAGTAGAGATGATATGTTTGTTTGATTTGAGATTTTACGTCCCCGTCCACACTGTAAAGGTCATTTTGGAGATGTTGCTTCCAATTTGTGGGACTTTTACCTGACATTGAGATGAAATGACATCTCAAGCCCTGCCGCCCAATGAAACCAATAGGGTTCATAAGCATGGACGGGCCGACTCGCCCCGCTTTGTCTGGGCAGGCTTAGATCCTCTAAGCAGTTTACCAGTACTCGTGTGCGGGTCGGTTTCAGCTCTGCGTGGAAGCATCATGCAGCCCATATATTTCTTCAAGCCCCGATGGGCAGGGCCGTTGTAGAGAAGACGAAAGTGAGGGACAGAGGAGAAAGAGGAAAATGAATGGAAGTGTAGAAACAGAAGAAATATCAACACTCCCTCACTCTACCGTTACCTGCTGCAAGGACAGCAGGTGTTGTTCAACTGTAAGTCAATATAAGACGGACTCCCCAGTGACACAAGATACACATCGCCATTGCCTCACTCAACTACCCCCGCGAAGAAAATACGGAAGAAAGAAAGAAAAACGTGCCTGCCAATTTTTTCATGGTCCAACCATAAATTTCTAAATTAGCTCAGTACATGTCTGCTAATAATCTTACAGAGAAGTTCTCCTAGCGGGCACATGATGTCTTAGCAACGTCGCATCAACGCCGCATTGTTACGACGATGCACATACGTTGTGCAGACGCTTGGAGCTATGTTCCTTCGGGCGTCGGGACATAAAAAGGAGAATAGCTTGACAAAAAAGATCATTTTTAATCCATTTGATTTAACATTATAACTGGTCAGACGCCGCGTTTACCCAAGGTGAATTAAAATACGTTTATTCCCACCTGTACGGGGTCCTAAAAACATTGACCCATAAATGTCAATTGTTTCAATACTGTGACATTTGGAAACAGTTAAGATAGATTAGATGCCACAAGATTAGATGCCACAGAATGTTGCTTCTGAACGGTGTCTTCATATTTGCTAAAGTATGGAACACGTGTTTTGTAATATTAGAGCTCTCGAAAGCAGGCGAATTGTAGGTCAGTAAAGGGTTGTGATAAGCTATCTCTTTTAACCCTGTAGACCGGTGCAGACGCCGAGTAGAAATACACTGTATCTATGCAAACCTTGAAGATTCTGATAAGACGGCATGTAGCTAGAACGTCTCGCCAGAATCTACATGTAAACTGTTTGCCATCCTGTCAGTGAACTAATCAGAAATCCTTTTCTATAAGAATATATTTAAAGCGAGAAGAGTCCTGTTTAGAAACTCAGGGATGAAAGAGTAAAACATAGAGGTAGTTCGATCACGAACAGTGGTTAACCATGGTTAACCAGTGGTTAACCAAAGTGTGAGCGAACTCAGTCTGGTAGCGGTCTGCTAGCATGGCGGAAGTGTCGTGACGTCACTCTGGTCGAACCAGACTAAAGCGTGGGTTACTCTGGTAGATACGTCACACCATACGTAACAAAGATGTCGGCGAAAGGTGCGAACACTAATGTCCGGGAATTGACTGCTTCTATTCAAGAAATAGGGGGTCTGTGTACCAGTCAACAAAACATCTATCAGACGTCGTTCGATCACACCGGTGAAAAAACATGGAAATCATGGGAAGAACGTGCACAATTTGACTTCCGCTACCATGGTCTGGTAGATGGTCGAACTCCCTCATAAATATCACCGAAAAGCGCGTAGGAAAATAGTTCCAGAGTACTGTTTTCTTTTCAGAATTCGTCTTTCTGTGCCAATTTATATTCAATCCGTATAAAGTCTCAAAAACTGAAATATTTTGAAAGACGTTCCATGCGGAGCCGGCCTGCAAAATTAACTTTCAAGAGTTCATTTGGACTATTTTATGCAGCGAACGAACAGCGGAAGTGGGGCAATGTGGTCCAGTACCGGAAGTAGAAATGTAATGACAAAGAAACTTGATTTAAAAAATCAACTTTCAAAAACTATTAAATTCAGGTTTATACAGCTGGTTGTCAGCAGCCTCACAGGCTAGTGACAGCCGGTTGTCAGCAGCCTCACAGGCTGGTGACAACCAGTTGTCTGTAACCTCACAGGCTGGTGACAACCGGTTGTCAGTAGCCGTCGCCTAATGTATAACACATGATAAGAAAGATGTTATGGCAAGAGGTAAAAATATGACCAAATCTTCAATATGTTCAGTGATTACTAATTGATTATCGATCACAATGACAGCACTGATGATCATTTGATTGCTATGAAAGCTTACTGGATGTTATCATGCGTGTACAGAATTATACAGGCATGTTTTCGTGATGTTCGTTGATCACAAAACTCATATAGGCTGTTATGATAGAATGAGAATTTTATAACCAACAAGAGCCGTCACTATAAGTGAGCAATGCACCCATGGGAGCCAATTTGAGGGGGAAACAAGGGACATAACTCTAAAATGCTTCATCCGAGCAGAATGAATTTTCTGTTAGGCACATCTACATATATATCATCGCAAATGCATATGCAAAAATTTAACAAATTGACAAAGAAATGTGGAAGTAGTTCGAGACACAAGGTTTAATAATGCGTTTTTCAGAAAATAAAGGGCAGTAACTCCTTAGCAGATGATAGAATCGACGTGAAAATTGTGTTAGGTACCCCTTTACCTCACAAGGAATGCATGTGCAATGTTTCAGCTCAATCGGTGAAGAAATGTGGAAGTTGTTCGCATCACAAGGTTTTCAAACGCGGTTTTCAGAAAAACAAGGGCCATAACTTCGTTGCATGTGAAAGGATCAACTTAAAAATTGCGTTTGGCACCACTTCACCTCACAAGGTAAGCATGTGCAAAGTTTCAGCTCAATCTGTGAAGAAATGTGGAGGTAGTTTGTGTCACAATATTATTAGCGCATTTTTTAGAAAATCAAGGGCCATAACTCCAAAACGCTTCATCCGAGCAGAATGAATTTTGTGTTAGGCACATCTACATATCATTGCAAATGCATATGCAAAAATCTAACAAAAAAGTCAAAGGAATGTGGAAGTAGTTTGCACCACAAGGCTTAAGAACGCGTTTTTCAGAAAATCAAGGGCCGTTACTCCTCCGAGATGATAGGATCAACTTGAAAATTGTGTTAAGCATCCCTTTACCTCACAAGGAATGCATGTGCAAAGTTTCAGCTCAAACGGTGAAGAAAAGTAGTTTGCGTCACAAGGTTTTCAAACGCGTTTTTCAGAAAATCAAGGGCCGATAGGATCAACGTGAAAATTGTGTTAGGCGCCCCTTCACCTCACAAGGAAAGCACGTGCAAAGTTTCAGCTGAATCAGTGAAGAAATGTTGAAGTAGTTTGCATCACAAGGTTTATAGCACAATTTTTAGAAAATAAACAGCCGTAACTCCTTCGCAGGTGATAGGATAGTAAATGCAGTGATAGGCAGTAAATTACACAGGCTTTCTTCCTTCGAGTTATCTTTAATATGTACATGTTCATGTATTAGTGGCGATGACTGTATGGCACACTGTGATACTTACAAAATGTACATGTAGTAAGAGCACTGGCTTCAAATTTTATTAATATAAATAAATGAAATAATGTGTGTGTGTGTGGGGGGGGGGGGGGGGGGGGGGGGAATTGGGGATCACAAACTCCCATCTCATGATAGTGTTTTCAATGAGTTCTACATAGTTGTACATGTATATAAATCATATGAGTAACAAACACAATGACTTCGCTTCTAACTTGAACCCCCAGGTGTGTGTGTGTCGCTTTCAACAATTTTTCAGTCATATCACGATGGTGTCTGGTTGCGACAGGGAGCTCAATGCTCACTTTTATAGTGCTGCCTCACTGAAGTTTCATATCCCAGACACATTACATGATACCACACCCACTCACATTATCCTGACACTGGGATGACCAGTCCTAGCTCTACCCCGTAAATCTGAGTACCAAGCGAGGAGCAGCTAGTACCATTTTTAACGACTTTGGTACGTCGGGGCCCGCAATCGAACCTTTGACCTCCCGTTCCCCGGCGCGGTCACTTTACCAAATGAGCTATCAGGGCCGGTTTGAACCCCCAGGTCCTTCTGTAATAAGGTTGTCTGGCTAATGGCTTATATGGGCATATATACAGATACCACTCAGTCCCTACAGCTACAGTATGTTACAATAAGCATTTTAAGAGGGCATTTAAAAGCCAGAAGGTGCATAAACAGACACTCCTATGGTAGGTACTGATGGTGTATAGGTGATGAGTTTGATCCTTGGCAGGGCTATTAATTTCAATATCCGAACATGTTTCACAGGCATCAGTTCAGGAATGAATGCCACTTTTACTGGAAACCCCCTGTGCACGACCCATATCAAAGATCTCTACAGAAATATATTACATGATCACTCTATAGGCATCATCCACATTGCTGCAAATCTGGAGTGTATGTAATGAACAGCTGCAGATACCACATAACTGGAGTGATATACAATCCCCAGGGTATCCTGTCAGGTTCTGGTGGCATTCTGGGGTTGGGTCAGTTCTATCAGAATCAGAATTGTTGCTGGTGACATGTCAAATGATACAATTCATTAAGCAGGATATGTTGACAACCACCTAAAGTTTTAATCTGCATAACAGAGGTAGTGCTGTTAGCAGAGGTGCATTCTGGCTCAAGCATAATATGAGTGCATGAGTGATGAGTGACAGACCTGTTATATGACTATGCAAATAAGCACTGCTACCCAATCCCACATTGGATAACTCAGAGCTTGTCATATGGTAATTTTAGCAACAGTGCATGTGCCCAACAAACCATAACTTGTATAGTCCCCAACAGTCCACGAACCAATATGTTAATATTTGGTAAATGTATAGCTAAAGAGTGAAAAAGTTTTGTTTCATTGATTTGAGGTTCTACATTCCCTTCAACACTGAATACCTGTAGGTCATTTTGGATTTTGTGGGACTTTTACCTGACATTGAGATGAAACGACAGCTCCTCTCGCCCAATCAGCCAATGAAACCAACAGAGTTTCAATGCAAAGTTGTAAGTACACTGCAGATTCATGGCAATATACCTGTGAGAACACGGGGACAAATGATTTTACACCTGTTGGAACTCCAAGGAAACATTGGGATACCCCTTGGATTGATGTGTACATAATACAGCTGCAATTGTAATTTTAACGGTTACCTGCACAACCCTGCTGTCTAGTTGTTTAGGCTGGTCGCGTTTCCAAGCAAGACCCATGCTATATCCAACTGTAAGCCATTGCAACAGCACAAGGTACACACTGTGTGTCCCCTGAGTGCATCTTATTTAACATATGCGGAATTCAATCTTATATCTTATAATGCTGCGAATTGTGTGATTACCCTTCTTCCACACGTTCGGTGCGTATCCACGCCGGTAGTCACAAATGTTTATCTTTTTCATCATCGCCCCATCAACGCGAGGTTGTGCGGGTTAAAAAAATAACGGAAGGTGTACTCCATGATCTGGGATGTTCATTTAAGAATATTTACATTTCCAGTGTTTGTTTGTTTGTTTGATTTGAGGTTTAATGTCCCCGTCAACACTGTAAAGGTCATTTTGGAGACGTTGCTTCCAATTTTGTGGGACTTTTACCCGACATTGAGATGAAATGACTTCTCAAGCCCTGTCGCCCAAACATTTCCAGTGTAAAGTCTAATGTAGACCTATAGGAAAAAAATTAAGTTCATACTTCCATGAACACATCGAGTCACATGATTTTTAGTGACGTCATTTTAAACCATTGTTCTCTACAGGCGTTGATGATGTCAACTCTGCTCCGCTCTTTGTAGAAAAACAGCGTGTAAATGTTTTTTAGCTTTAAACGTTTGCCCTACAAGCATTTTTTCGCTCAGTGATGAGGGGCAAATAATGTAAATATAAAAAATAAGCTTTATTTTTCTGCTTTTCATGACAGTATGAACAACAGTGGGTCGCTAGCAAAGTTTACATGAACCCCATGAACTCCTTTGGGGTTCATTTACTTTGCAGGACCCACTGCGTTCATACTTCCATGAACTGCAGGAAAATAAATTGCATTTCTTAATTTAACCCCCCCCCCCCCCCCCCCCCCAACACAGAGTTGCATGCAATGGTTAAAAAAATTGCAGCAGTTGTATTGCATTTAGGTCATTTTTAGCCAGTCAGTGCTTTCTTTCTTTCTTCCAATACGTCTTAACCCCTCAGAGAGGGACATAAGAGGGGTTCCGGCAAACCAAGTGTTGAAGGGTGTAGGAGTTGATGAACTGGGTTTACAAGTACAGTGTGAAAAGAGAAGGTTAGTATATTTAAAAGCTAAAAACAGAAATTGGTCTTTTAACCCATATTGTATCTTACAACAACGCAATCGGCAAGTTAGCAATCGCTCTTCTCCCAGACGCACTTCTGATGTTGTTTGAGACGAATATCAAATACGTGCCGAAAGCTTTGTAGCACCGTGTTGAACTTTCCATCACGTGCTTCTGAACTGGTATTTGAGATGATTGACAACCGTCTTTGAACGTTTTAAGCGTGGGCGGGACAATAGCGCTGTCAGTTTATGTTGCAATCGATTTTATTACTGCTCAAAAGAGAGGGAGAGAGAGAGAGAGAGTGAGTGTGTTTGAGTTATACGTCCCACCAACAGCTAAGGTCATACGGAGACGGGACCTCGGTTTAAAGACTCACCCGAAAGTCTGGAGAAGCTCGGGATCGATCCTGCGATCCCTGGTTTACAAGGCGAGTAGCGTAATCACTACACCACGGAGGCTTCTGTACTGCTTAAAAGAAGATTGTGGTTACTCGTTAAAACCTCGATGCGGTTCTAACCAGCAGTACCCACAATCTATAGTCTGCTCAAAACAGAGATTGTGGACACTTGTTAAAACCTCTAGGTGGCGACAGAGCTTGAGATGTCATTTTATCGAAATGTTGGGTAAAAGTCCCACAAAATTGGAAGCAACTTCTCCAAAATGACCTATACAGCGTTGACGGGGACGTTAAACCTCAAATCAAACAAAACAAACAAAACTTCGAGGCGGTTCTAACCAGCAGTACCCACAGGCGAATATATATTCTGCTCAAAACAGACTGTGGATACTCGTTAAAACCCCGAGGCTGTAGCAGAAATAAGAAAGAACAATGAATGAACCCCTGTATATACATGTATTAAAGTGGCCGAGCCGGCACTCGACATTGAATCAAACGTGGTAGCTCAATTGTATAGTGCACCTGCCTATGATGCTAGGGGCCCCCGGTTTGATTCCCGGCAGCGGTAATAAAACTGTGGTGTCCGAACATGCTTCGGGTGAATGCCACAAAGTGCATCGTCCTCCGCATCGGGACGTTAACTGGGACCCCCTGCACGTGCAGGGAGGCACATTCTGTGCAGGTTAAAGATCTATATTACTGTGTATGTTTTCATCCTGCAAACCTGGATCGGCAATGACCGATCACACTAGAATTGAAAGCGCTCCAATGTTCATTCGACCGATAATAGATAGAAATAGTGGAAAGAATGAATTGAAGAGGAGCAAATTCTTTCCTTTAAGAGTTGGCCCCTGTTGACAGAAAATAAATAAATAAATAAATAAAAAATATATATATATATATTTGTCACTTAATTGCTCCGAATCGACGGTTACTGAAAAGTCATACGTAAAAGATTTGGGCGGATTTTTGCATTTTGAAATCTTCCTGCACATCTATCTAGTGGTTACTCTGAACTTATCTGGAAAAAAATTGGGCGGAAAAAAGAAGAAACCCAGAAAAACTAATAAGTCGCGTTTTGGAGACTCAACCCTTATCCTGCTGAATAAATTAATTTAGCCACACCCATTGCTGACTATCATCGCATCATGCAGCCCATGTATTTCTTCAAGCCCCGATGGGCGGGGGCCGCAACACTATATATGTCATTTTGGAGACGTCGCTTCCAAATTCGTGGGACTTTTACCAGACATTGAGATGAAATGACATCTCAAGCCCTGTCGCCCAATGAAACCTGTAGGGTTTATATACATGGACGGTCTGACTCGCACATTTCCTGGGCAGGCTCAGAACCTCTAAGCTGTTTACCAGTACTCGTGTTCGGTCTGCTCTGCGTGGAAACATCATGCAGCCCAGTCTATTTCTGCAAGCCATGATGAGCGGGGCTACTCACAGAAACAGTAGGAAGTTCCAACGTTGAGTGGTAGGGGTCAAAATTAAATAGGTGTGTTTTTATGGTTCGTATCAACTACGAGACTATGAAGATGTGCAGGGTGGTCCAATTTCTTACTTATAATCACAGTGTTGGGAACTGAACTTTACTGAGCATAACTTTATTGAGCATCAATGATGGGAAATGCCGAATCCGGCGTCCATCTTGCGACACTCGGGTGTGCTGTGACAAATCAAGCATGTGGCTGATTAACACTTATTGAATGTTTTGCTTCCCGAATTTTTGTACACACCTTGGTTTTGTTTGTTTGATTTGGGGTTTAACGTCCCCGTCAACACTGTAAAGGTTATTTTGGAGACGTTGCTTCCAATTTTGTGGGACTTTTACCCGACATTGAGATGAAATGACATCTCAAGCCCTGTCGCCCAATGAAACCAATAGGGTTTATTAGCATGGGAGGCGGACCGCCTCGCACCTCGGTTCCCAGACAGGCTTAGATCCTCTAAGCGGTTTACCAGTACTAGTGTCCGGGCCGGATTCACCTCTGCGTGGAAGCATCATGCAACCCATATATTTCTTCAAGCACCTATGGGCGGGGGCAAATGTACACACACTTGGATTATCGGTAATTTGATTGTTGAGAAAAAGTCGGGACATAATTAAAGAAAGCGATCATATTACTATGATAAAAGAACAGAATCGTCGATATTGCGATTTCCTATCTAACACAATTATACATACCATCAACAAATAACAAAATGCGTTAAACTGGCAAATAAAACCAATTTTTGGTTACTAAACTTTAAAAATAGAATAACCAAACTAATCATAACTAAAGTTTATTTTATCAGATGTATTAGTTTGAATTTTAAATAAACAATTTTTATGTGGAAGTTCGCCATTGTGACTGACCGGAGAAATGACCCGAATTACATATGGTTCAAGCCCCAAAGTCTTTCGGATCCTTACATGACACATGTTCATGGTGCTGCCTAACACAACAGCCGCTAATACTGGCACAGCATGCATGCAACGCTTCAGATATCTGGTAACTTTAGCCATAAACTCCCAAAGCCTGTCCTGGCGAGTCGGACCATCCGAGCATATAAACCATATCGGTTTCACTGGGCGGCAGGGATTGGAATGTCATTTTATCTAAATGTCGGGTAAAATTGCACACAAAACTGGAAGTAATGTCCCCAAACTGACCTAAATAATGTTAATGGGGATATTAAACCTCAAATCAAGTAAACAAACAATCTAACAGGAAAGCAGAACTATTGGTCAATTAAAGTCTGTTATTGTCACATGAAATCTGAGGGGAATGACTTGGCAAATTTTCCACATTTTTCAAAAGGGGACAACTTTCTGAACTTCCTGTTTGCTGTTCTTTAAGCTTTGTCCCACGAAAAAGGGGTCTACTCTTCAAGGAAGAGTTGACCCTTATTGACATTGGAGACTAAAATACGCTTGAAAGAGTTGCCTCCCCTGAAGGTGTATGTATTCCACTTAAAGTCTGAAAAAAAATATTTGTCACTTAATTGCTCGACTCGACGGTTAGTAAAATAGTTGGGCGGATTTTTGCGTGCTTTTTCGTGATTTTATGGTCCCACCCTTTTAAACGTTGAAACCTTCCAAAAAAAGGGCGGGAAAAAAGAGAAGAAACCCTGAAAAACAAATAAGTCTTAACCCTTATGCTGCTGAATAAACAAATTTAGACACAGCCATTGCCGACTGCCAAACATTAAAATTTCTTAACATTATTCACAAGCTGCATGGCAAACAGTGTAGGACCTCATCTCTGTTTGCAAAAGTAGGGGTTGTTATGGGTTAAATATACACTAAAGCCACTTGATAACTGAGCATCCTGTTGTGCCCATTTCTGTTTGTTTGTTTGATTTGAGGTTTAACGTCCCCTTCAACACTGTATAGGTCATTTTGGAGACCTTGCTTCCAATTTTGTGGGACTTTTACCCGTCATTGAGATGAAATGACATCTCAAGCCCTATCACCCAATGAAACCAATAGGGTTTATAAATATGGGTGGGCTGCCTCGCATCGCTTTGCATGGGCAGGCTTAGATCCTCTAAGCGCTTTACCAGTACTCGTGTAGTTTGCGTGGTAGGCTCAGGCAGCCCGTCTATTTCTTCCAGCCCCGATGGGCGGGGGTCGACCATTTCTGTATGCATTGGAATTGTACAAGGAGGATAAATTAAAGGATTTGTGTCAAAAATACATTGTGTATAAAGAAGTTGAAAGCAAAATGTGGGTTAATTCCTTCATGGGGGTTTAAAATATTAGGCAATAGTAATTATCAGTTCTCAACAAGCTGTTGTGTGATAAGCGACACTAAATCAAGGCGAGATGCAAACGACTAAACTCGACCATTATAGATAAAGGTATGCACATGTATGTAATCAGACCGGACAGTCGTCCGCAGTCGCGAGCGGACGACAAAGGCGACCAGCTGAAACGGGAAGCGTCCCCGACTGCCACCGAGTGTAGGCTGGGAAAATAGTCCCGGACTGAGATCCAAACTTTCGTTCAAGCCCTAAATTCCACTTTCTATGTAAACGGTGTAGACCCTGTTCAAACACCGCGTTCTGTGGCGCCTGATCTGAGTCTCCATTGCTTGCCAAGCCCCTCACAGCGAACATTCTCCACTGAAATCAAATACGCTAATTGGTGATTGATTTTTACATGACCCGTGGCGTAATCTGAGATTTTTGACAGTCGCTTAGCTCCGCCCTCTCCTGTGGGTTAACCGGTATTGGATGGTGATGTTAAGTTTTGATTACAGTTACTTTGACATAGTTGACACTTCTAACACCAATTCCGGTGTAGCGTGTCAGTGTTTTTTGACGTATCTGCTCTTTAATGAACCGACGGGATATACCGTATTGCTAACTTGCTGGGTGCGTGGTTGTAAACCCCAAAACAGGTACTTGCCAAATAATACAGCCTGTCAGGCCTAGGTCAGATGCCGCAGAACACAGTGTCTCATCAGGACCCCATCCATCGGGGCTTGACGTAGATGGGCTGTATGATGCTTCCACGCAGAGCTGAAACCAACCCGAACACAAGTGCTGGTAAACCACTTAGAGGATCTAAGCCTGCCCAGGCAAAGTGGTGAGAGTCCATGCTTATAAACTCTATTGGTTTCATTGGGCTGCAGATATCATAACCATCTCAATGTCGGGTAAAAGTCCCACAAAATTGGAAGCAGTATCTCCAAAATGACCTTTACAGTGTTGATGGGGACTTTAAACCTCAAATCAAACAAACAAAAAAATTGTCCGGGCCTACATTGTTTGCAAAACATTCAGGCAGTTCCAAATAGATTTTGAAGAAAACACCTGATACCCCTAAACTTTGAAATAGACTCGTGCTATATATAAGGAGGAAGATTCCATTCGGTACAAAATGTGTTGACTTGGCGGTTAAAGTCCATTGCAAACAAAAGGGGCTTGAAGAAATATATGGGCTGCATGATGCTTCCCTGCAGAGCTGAATCCAGCCCACACACTAGTACTTGTAAACCTCTTAGAGGATCTAAGCCTGTCCAGGAACTGAGGCGTGAGGCGGACCGTCCATGCTAATAAACCCTATTGGTTTCATTGGGCGACAGGGCTTGAGATGTCATTTCATCCCAATGTCGGGTAAAAGTCCCACAAAATTGGAAGCAACGTCTCCAAAATGATCTTTACAGTGTTGACGGGTACGTTAAACCTCAAATCAAACAAACAAACAAAATTTACCTGCACGATAGTCCTCTTAATGGGGTTGCTGCAGTATAAATAGATAGATAGACATTAACTTAAGATGAAATGACATCTCAAGCCCTACCAATCATTTTTCCTGGGAGTGGTCTCCAGTTCCCTATGGCAGAATTCAAGTCTCCTCGGTTTCAGTTCTGGTGTATGAATGTTATTTGACGTGTCACCAATAACAATTCTGTCTATCTATCTACTGATACTGCGTCGGTCACATTTGACCGTTACCGCAGGTGTATATTACATACACTCCAGGTTTTGCAGGATGAAAGCCTACAGAGTAATCATGTAATTACGATAGGGATCTTTAACCTGCACAGGGGATGGTTCTCCCTGCACAGGGGGCCTCCAGTTAACGTCCCCATCCGAAGGACGGTGCACTTTATGACATTTATCCCTGCTATCTATCTTCTGATACTGCGTCGGTCACCTTTGACCATTACCGCAGGTGTATATTACATACACTCCAGGTTGAATACACTGCAAATGATGCCAATGGAGCGTGTTCAGTTACCGAAATTTTATCGCCGGTGCCGGGGATCGAACCCGGGACCTCTAGCATCAGAGGCAAGTGCACTAACCACTGAGCTATCACGCTCCTGATTCCGAGTTCCGCTTGATGGGAGCACCACGCTCCCTGATGGGCGGGGCGAAAAGACCAAGAATTATTGTTGTTGTTTGTCAAGGACAAGGGGTCGAGATGTCCCTACAATGAGCTTGAACTTCCCAAGTTGTTGCATGGGCCGCGTTCGCTGGGTCAATATATAGAAAAAAATCACACCTCTGAGCCTGAAGATCACTTACGTGTAGATTGCCCGATTTAATCATCAGATTCATTGTTTTTCGAGTGCTTCCAGTACGAAACGACAGAAATAAATATGGCGGCTTAGAACATTACCAAAGTCATGACTCGACCTCGTGACGTCACAATAATTTATTCATAAATAATAACAACAAAAATAAATACAAAATGTACAAATTTATGCCAACACATAAATAAGAAAAATGTATTAATTGACTGATACGCCAATGTTGATTTTTTAGCTATTGGAACTAACCGAATCACCAATCAGCCTTGCGATACACTATTCAACCGGTGAGAGATACGGGTTACATAAGATTTTTGAGGCTCTGGTTCCCGACTTATTACATGGTTTGAATGGAATACATGGAAACCTGAAAACCGGTTTTAGCCAGTTCTTGGGCGCAAGCAAACTTTCTTGCATAGATTGTGTCTTGTGATGATACGCGTTACCTAGATACGAGCTCGCTCGACGCCCGCCTTCGGCGGACGTCGACGGCTGCCTTCGGCAGCCGCCGCTATGCTCGTTATAAAGTGGGGTTCATTTCACGGACTTGATAGAGTAAATTCTGCTCTGTTCATAGCAAACAAAAAAAAAAAAAAAAAAAACGTGGTGACGTCACTGTCTACATTGAAAGTCACGAAAAAGGAAACAACAAAAAAAAAAGGAATTCTCGATTTCTCCGTATTATGTTATATCTGACGACACTGACTCGTAAGTAGAATTAGAAAATTGATTTATGGAGTACAGAAGATGTATAAGACAAGGAAAAAAATGGGCATCACGTGAACAAGTCCGTGAAATGAACCCCACTTTATATAGAGAAAACTGGGGTTAACGGGGTATACATTGTTTTTCTTATTACTTCTCCAAAACATAGGTTGTGGGTACTCGTTAGAACATCGTCAATGAGGCGGTTCTAACGAGTCACAACATATGTTTGCGGTATAAGTAAGAAAAGAATCACGGATTTTAATCTAACAAGTAGCCATTTATGAGATGTAAAAATGCACTGTGTCGCTATGTGTGTTATCATAATGGCAAAACATTATGTAGCATAACATAGGAGCATTTGAAAACTTATCAAGCCAGTATGTATCAAATTCATACTGGCTTCAGTGGGTGAGATGGCCACTTTTAATGACGCAAACTTCTAACACGTTGACTTGAGCCACGTGCGTTGTAATAAAAATACACGACAGAAATTTATACAGTGCAAATAATATTTGGCTAAATACTTAACAGATTTGACGAAGACTTACCAAGATTATCAACGGTAGTGTAAATAATTGTAACTTGATAGATTTTGTGCATTTGAAACAAAATGTAGTATTTGCATAGCTGAGACTGAAAATGTATTCTGTATAAATGATACAGGATGCCTTTAGCATCACCAGCTAACGCTGGTTGATTGATTTCTCGATATTAATTTAATATTATTCGCTATTATTCTACATAATACAGGGCTTTCAAATTTTAGTTCGCAGCCTCTGCGTTGTAATCGGTAACGAAGCTACGTGCGTTGTATCGAAATATCAATATTTTTCTTTTTCGCAAAAGATGTGACGAAAGTTACATATTCGCTTTTAGATTTCATTATCGTCATTCACAATATATCGGCCAGAACACTGGCCAAAAACGTGTAGTTACATAGGACGACCGGACCGAAGTGAAAATACAGGTGAATCTGTGTTAAATGCCAAATTTCTTTTGGGGTCTATTTTTCCATATTCCGTTTTTCAAACTTTTTCTTGCAACAGACGAAGCTGCACATTAATAAAGTGGTCCGTAAGGCAGATGTCAGTATTGTGCAACGCTATACAACAGTTAGATTAACGTAAAAACAGTTTCTTACCTGCAGCGACGAACTGTCAACCGCCATTTTTCATCGAAGCCTGTGCGTCCAAAATACGAAGCCTATACGACCGCTACGCAGCCTGTGCGTATGTATTGACCAGCGTGAGAAATATGGAATACCTTAAGATTAACAAATAGTCAGCTTCTGTGTGATCATATAGAGATACGGAATACCTTAGGATTAACAAATAGTCAGCTTCTGTGTGATCATATAGAGATGTGGAATACCTTAGGATTAACAGATAGTCAGACTAAATGAATAGCACGAAAACCACCACCAGAGAACATAATACATGTAGCATCAAACAGAGAATATTCCCTTAACATTTACAACATCCTAATTAGTACGCACAAAATAAGATGCACCGCCACTGGACTTGGATTACCTCTGACCAACCATAACTTCCCGAAACAGGGTTTATTTCATGCATATATATATGCCAACCGAAATCCATCACCGAAACTCAACATATGGGGATCACTGATGGAACTCAGCTAACCGGAAGCAACCAGTCTGGACCAAGAGGAAATGTCCTAATAAGTTCCAGTTCTCCGGAACACTCCCAACTCCCAGAGAACGAACCTTTCCCAAATGACATGAATATTTCTAAAGCTTGATAGTCCAGTGACAATCCATCTGTAATATTTTACTGCAGTACCTATACATATATATACACAAAATTCTACACAGTCGAAAAGCTGTTCCTCAGACATAGGAACTTCCCTGAATCCTATGATACAAATAATGAATATAGCCACTTCATGCCATAGGCCATATGAGAATTCAGCTCACACTTACAAGCAAAATATAATACAATGTGTATTGCTGAAAAAATATATCAGTGTAAGACCTGAAGACTCGAGACCTTTGGACAGAAAAAATAAGCTGCAACCACTCGTGGCCTATACTAGAACAAAGTGTAGAAAACGACCAATAGTATAGTCAAGATATTGACTAAATATAAAACTTGAAAGACTACTTTAAAGCTAGAAATAGCATTCTCTTAAGAGCCACTACCATGCACATGCTTTACACCATTTTGTTCATGTACGAATAAGATGAATGATATTTTTCCACTTTTAATATTCATATGAACCCGATTATTCATCAAAGGTTAGCGAACACTGGAGTACCTGAAGAAAAGACCACTTGCCTTTCCAATGCAGAATCTGGCATTCAACACATGGCCCAGGCGATGCCAGAATCCACAATGGTAATTGACCTATAAGGAAGAGTGTAGATTGCAACCAGATTGCAAACAGTGTAGATCCTGATCAGACTACCCGTTTTGGGCCTCCGGCACCAAATTGGTCAGACAATTATAAAGATAACACAAAATGACATTGCTCCCCTATGTTACAAACATTATATATATAGCATGCGCATTTCATAGTGAATAATAAAACATGCTCATACAAGGAGGGTGCAGCTCCAAACCACTACAGTGGCAATTTACAAGTATCACTTACTGTTATTTAGATTTCAGAACTGTAACAGAAATAAATGAAGGAGTTAGCTTAACAAACAGTTATATAATCCATGCCAGGGTAGCGAGTCTTAACGAGCTAGTTTTCCCTCAACATACCTCATTTTCCTTTCAAGTAACAAGCCACACTTACAATATTTTAGAGGTTTTTAGAGTCATTGCAAACTAACGCGATGTGTATTCAATGTAAAATGAAGACTGACTGAATCCGAATCCCAAAAATAAACAATCAAACATGTCAAGTCTTCCGCGAACTGGCTGCATAATACCAAATAGGGTTTAACAGTGGCTATATCATGAATAGCGTGAAATTACCAGGGCAAGTTGTACAACCTGGCTGCATTATTATTGCACTTCCACACTAACTCTGTAACAGTCATGTTCAATGATCTTGCAGCATCATTTGCTACTTTATGGACAGCCCAGGGGAATTTGCCTAAATATCCAGCGTCCGACTCAAGCAAAATACGCTTCGAGAAATCCTGTGTTACCGGGTCATCAACAGTCACAGGGGAAATACTAAAGTAACAGTTGGGTAAAGAAGTATACCACTGAATATTCTCCTTCTCCTTCCCAACAAAACAATGGCGGTGAATTGGGTGTCGAAGCATGTCCATTTCTGTGAGGATCTTTAGAACCTCCTCAGCAGCTTCACCAGTACCACTATCTCGTATATGCAATACCAGTACTTTATTTGTTTCTTTAGCAAGCTGAAAAGCCAGTCGAAGGAATCCACGCTGTCCCTGGACCTTTTGATCATAACAGTATTTCGGGTTATGACAGCCATGTCTACACTGTGTGGTCAGGTCCAAGCCAACCTCGCCGACTCCAACGGCCTCTGGATGTGCATCCAACAAACTCTTCAGTCTGCCATATAGCTGGTCAACTTGATTATTTGAGATCATGTGTGGGTGGACCCCTAAGGTTATTCTTAACCTCTGGTCAGCCCCCACATGATCAGATAGAAGATGCCACTTTTTAGGGAACACATAGTTTGCCACAGCAAAAGGAATACGTATAGGGAGAGATTCCGAGTACTCCAGGTCTGACAATGAATGGTTTTGACGACCAAAGTAGCTATCCAGGTGAAAATGGGTATCAGTGATGCCCCTCTTCACCACAGGATGCCCTAATTGCGGATCGGAACCATTAGCCAAAGAATACCTGGCGTAATTCCGAGGCGTAGCCATTGCCTGAGAGTTGAGGTGGGAGGTGAGTCGAGACATTGTTTCAGGGTGTATCAGGCAAATGAGTCGTTTAGGGGGAATCACCATGTACTCACCAGGTTGAAGTGGCTCCAACCCAGCTCTCTGGTCGTACTCTCTGAGGAAGAAATATTCTTCCTCCGAGAACTTAACGGTAGAGGGAGCCAGCCCCTGAATTGCAGCACAGCCCAGCAACTCAATGGGGGACCCCAGGCCAAGTTCCTGACTGATGAACAGGAATAACCCGTTCATCAGCAGAAACCAGGCCTGCAGCAGATATTCCCCACCGAAAACCTGGTGCCGACCATGCACCTTCTGGCACTCACTCCCCTTTCCCGTTGACATATGGCAGTCTACGCATGAAGTGGGAGGGTCCAGATACCAAGGTAAATGGGCCCTTAGCATGTGCTTATGAACATGGGGAGAGTATGCCCCGCAGACCTGACAATGGTCGTAGAAACGACTTCTTGCTCTGTTAGATTTTGGTGGCATCCTAGAACGATATGAATAACTGGGCGTATCAAAAGCCATTCATATACAAAAAAACGTATCTTTGAGTCCACCATTCAGACAGGCACATGCATATATATGTATGCATATATCTGATCATACCGGTCCAACCCATGACTGTATAAATATAGTACATCGGCTAGACCAATCATGGTCATACATATGGTTTTTATTCTCTACCGAATCATGGCCTCGTATGAGGCTACTTAAATGAACATTTCAAATAGGACAATGCCAAAATATTTCATCAACATAAAAATTGACAAAACAGCACTGTCAACAAGAACACTATCCGCATGACAACCGACTAGAGTGCACCGTCAGTCAATATATATTTTATCTACATGACAACTGACTAGAATGCATTGTCAGTCAACATATTTTATCCACATGACAACCGACTAGAGTGCATTATCAGTCACTACATTTTATCCACACGACAAGTCGACAACCGACCAGAGTGCACTGTCAGTCAATACATTTTATCCACACGACAACTGACCAGAGTGCACTGTCAGTCAATACATTTTATCCACACGACAACTGACCGGAGTGCATTGTCAGTTAATACATTTTATACACACAACAACCGACCGGAGTGCATTTATCACTTATAATAATTTGAACTTCAGCTGCCCTTTTATTGGAACAGCCAACAGAACTTAATAGCCATCATTGGCCATATAATGTTTGCATCCTTAAAAATGACAGAAACCTAAATTGACAAAAACCTGGCATTTCAGGGCTTTTACCACGACAGTTGCCAAGATAGGTATGATGATGATATGCATATGACAGCATGAAATGTAGACCCATGGAACCTGATCAGGGACAAATCCCTCAGTTTCAAAGTACTAGCATGGACCAGTCCCAGACCAAACCCCATATCTTTGAGATGAATCATAAAAATATGAAATTTTGACATCAGAATATATGATGCTCACACAGCTGCAAAGCACTACTGCGCCGCATCAACAAAACCGATGCTACTCCAAAAAACATGAAAATGGATGTCACCAGAATGGATGACGTCCACACAGGTACAAAGAACTATTGTGAAACGCCACTCAAACTGATGCCGCTCAAGAAAACATGAAAATGCATGTCACCAGAATGGATGACGCCCACACAGGTACAAAGAACTATTGTGAAACGCCACTCAAACTGATGTCACTCAAGAAAACATGAAAATGCATGTCACCAGAATGGATGACGTCCACACAGGTACAAAGAACTATTGTGAAACGCCACTCAAACTGATGTCACTCAAGAAAACATGAAAATGCATGTCATCAGAATGGATGACGTCCACACAGGTACAAAGAACTATTGTGAAACGCCACTCAAACTGATGTCACTCAAGAAAACATGAAAATGCATGTCACCAGAATGGATGACGTCCACACAGGCACAAAGAACTATTGTGAAACGCCACTCAAACTGATGTCACTTTTCAGTCCGAACACAGGGAGAATGGGACAAGACTATCCGTCCATGAACAGCCGAACAATCTGGCCCCTAATCCCTGTATCTGGCAGGCAAATTTATTTTCCTACCTGTTCTAGTAGTCTGTGGTCCTGACGGTGTGACTAAAACCTCGCCAGAATCAGAGTCAGAGTCGCCCAGTGTTACATCTGTGGGGCTGTCAGTATCACTGACACCATTATCTTCAGAATTTGGGGCTAAATATGGTTCACCAAACATATAAGGCAATGTCATATCTGAATCACTACCCAACATATATGGGAGTGTTTGATCTGGATCAAACAAACCAATACTAGGGGAGTCCTCCTGAATTGGTTCCTTAGACTCCATGTCCTGATCCTCCTCATCACCCAAAGGTGCTATATTAAGTAAGACATGTCTCTTTCTCTGCAACCGTAAAGGATAAGAGGAGTCGTTACAAGGTTTTATCCGGTCATGGTGAACAAATTGCACACGACGTTTTCCCTGGAGAGTATAGACCGGAGGCTGAGCCCTTATAATTAAATATGGACCAATCCAAGGTGGTCTCATCTTTGAACTTATCCCTATTTGGGTTGATGAGTCTCGTAAATAGACCACATCTCCTTCCTTATAGGACCTTTCAAATACCCTTAAATCGTAATCTCTCTTCTGGCGCAGCTGAGTATTACCAATCTTCTCTCTGGCCAATTGGTGAACTTTTGAGAGATTACGGGTCAGATTGTGGACCCAAGTTGGAGGGTCCTGGGGAGTGGGTTTTATAATACCCAAAATCAGATCTATTGGTTGCAGAACTTCTCTCCCCAACATAAGCATATTGGCAGAAAAACCTGTTGACCTGTTTTTCATGGAATGTAGGGTCAAAGCAATAAGGGGAAGGTGCTCATCCCAGTCCTTTACACCCCGGGAGACGTATGATCGAATCATTTGCAGAATGACACGGTTAAAAACCTCTACCTGGCCGTTCCCAGATGGATGATATGGGGTAGTCCTGGTTTTTGTAATTTCTAGTACCTTACAAAAAGCAAGGAACAGATCACTTTCGAAGTTTCTACCTTGATCTGTATGTACTTCTAATGGACAACCAAAAGTAACAATAAAATGTTTCAAAAATGCCATTGCTGTCAATTCTGCATTTTGGGCTGGTAAAGGTGCAAGTTCAACCCATTTTGTGAATTGGTCCACCATGACCAGAACATAAGCAGAGCTCCTTGGATTTATAGGACCAAGGATATCCAAATGGACACGTTCCATGGGATATCCAGCATGAAAGCTCTCAAGAGCACTCCTGGGTGTCCGATTCCCCTTTTTGTTCTTGTTACAGGTCGAACACTGTTTGATATATATGTCACTATCCCTGGACATACCATACCAATAAAATCTCTGTTTCAACTTATCTAAAGTTTTCTTTTGGCCAAGATGTCCACCCGAACCTTTTGAGTCATGAGAATGATATAAGACTCTAGGCCGGAGTTCCGTAGGAACGACAAAGCAATCAGAGCGGCCTTCAAGGTTTGCCCAGGAATAGTACAAAACTCCATCCCGTAGTTTCAAATAATCCCTAGATAGCTCTGGTTTCGGTATCAGTGAGCTTGAGTTCACGAGTGGTAGGCTCGTAAGAGTGTTCTAACCAATTCATGACAATGCCTATGTTCGGATCATCAATCTGAGCCCTTCTTAGCTCGAAGGAAGAAAGGCTATCTACCCAGTTTGAGTGTGTACAAGACATAATTGGCGTATGGTCAACCACCATGGCGTCCACACTACGCACTGCCAAAGGGACAACATCATCAACGTCCTCATTAAAACGAGCCCACTGCTTATGTACCCGCGTACAATAATGGCAACCTCCACAGGGGAGATCACACAGATTCTGTCCAGCCCTGTAACAGTCACATTCCTCTAAAGGATCACTAATGCGACTGAGGGCATCGGCGTTCAAATGGTCTACCCCTTTTCTATGAATCAGTTTGAAATTATACTGGGACAGTTCCTCGAGAAACCGTGCTAATTGTCCCTCCAAATGTTTGAAACGGGTCAGCCAAACTAGGGAATTATGATCTGAGCGAATTAAGAAGAATCGGCTCAGCAAATAGTGTCGGAACTGACGGCAGAACTTTACTACAGCCAATAATTCCTTCCGGGTAGTACAATAGTTTCTATGCTGTTTTAAAAGAACATGACTGGCAAAGCAGTTGGGCTTTAAGATACCTTCCTGAAACTGATATAAAGCTGCGCCGATCTGACGATCACTGGCATCACAATCCATTACAAACAATCCGTCAGGTGACGGATGAGAAAGCATTGGGGCTGATATTGCCAATTCTTTCAGCTTATCAAAACATGACTGTTGCTTGTCATTCCAAATGAAAGATTCTACAGTTATAAGAGTATGAAGGTCAGCTGAGACCTGGGCAAAATTCTGAATATGATTCCTATGGTAGTTCATAAAACCAAGGAAGGATTGAAGTTCTCTTACATTTGTTGGAATGGGCCATTCTTTCACAGCATCTAACTTGTCCGGGGATATTGATACACCGTTTCCACTAACCAATTTACCAAGAAACTCCACTTGTTCTTTAAAGAAGTGGCATTTCCTGGGTTTTAGTTTCAAGTTATGCTCACGGAAGCGAGTGAAAACCTTTTCTAATGCCAACAATGTGTCATTGAAATCTGTTACAAGGACAATTACATCATCCAGGTAAACTATGACCTCCTGCCAGGTCAAGCCCCGGAGTACGAGTTGCATGGCCCGCTGAAATGTGGCTGGCGCAGTGCAGAGCCCCATGCGCAAACGTGACCATTGAAAGCTACCAAAACGTGTGCTAAATGAAGTTTTGTGCATGGAGCTGCCCTCCAGGCGAATCTGATAGTAACCACTCGACAGGTCCAGAACACAAAACACACATTTACCATACAAAGAATCAAGACAATCCTCAATCAAAGGTAAAGAGTAATTATCCTTATAGGTTTTTGCATTGAGGGCACGATAGTCTATACAATATTTAAGTTCTCCTGTTTTCTTTCGGACCAGAACGGGGGCTGCCGACCATTCAGACACGGAATGTTCTATAACACCTTGCTTTAATAGTTTTTCAATGTAATCTTGTTCTTGTTTTTGAAACTGAAGTGGTGTTCTCCGAAATTTTTCATTTATAGGAACTTCATCAAATGTTTGGATTTTATGTTCCACTCCAGAATTTAAACAACCCAAATCAAAATCGTCTTTTGAAAAAATGTCAGCATAATCAGAAACCAGGTTTTTAAATTTAGATTTTTGCTCATCAGACAGGCCAGAAATATTGTCAAAATACATTTGTTTGACATGAGAAGGCATGTCACATTTCGCATCTGCCATTGGCTCCTGTGGCTGCATTTCATCGCTATTCCCATTATTACACTGAAAAACCTTAGCCTGTTCAATATGTGGTGAAATTTCCACAGCCGGTTCGGCATGCCCTATTTTCTTTCCCTTTTTGTATGTTATATATGTATCTGAATCATTGACTACCTTTAAGGTAATATGTTTACCCTTGCCGTATACCCGAGACGACAGAGCATTTTGCATAGGACATTCAACAATATAGGATCCCTCAATAGGGGTATCTAATTCAGCTTTAATGAAGCCTACAGAATTGGGCTGGATCACTGTACGTCTCACGACAGTGACCTTGGAAATCTGATAGTCAGGGGTCACGGTAACACTAACAGGAATAACATCCTCCCCAATTGTCAATGACTCATTTCCAAGATCAAGGACACTGGCAGTGGCCATCAAAAAATCAAGACCTAACAGACAAGTATCCTTTACTGGGGCTGCACAGACTGTATGCAAGAAAGTTTGGGATCCGACAGTGATTGGCACATTATGCACAATCCGACCCTGCACCGGATCTGCGCCAATCCCTGTCAGAACACAAACAGGACCCAGCTGCTCAGAATTATTCATACAGGTTAAATAGTCATCCCTAACCAGTGTCACCATGGCAGCTGTATCTAGGATTGCTGAAATTGGTTTTCCATTTAAAAGAGTTTTCACCGATGTAGTTAAATTTCTTTGACTTGGTAGGGATACCTCAAGGACCTCACAATGGCGACTTGACTCTGATCGGGCTAGGCTTCCGTCGCCCTTGGACCTAGTCCGTCCTTGTTTAAATCCTCCTGGATATCTTGAGATCCAAAATCTTGACCATATACGGACCGAACAAAAGCCTCGGGGCTTCTAGGCGTATTCGATAGATATGACCTATCAACTCCCGCAACCGAATCTCGATTTTGTGATTTAATGTTAAAGCTCTGTTTATTTCCCTCTCGATACCCTTGAGACAAATGGTCTCGTCTGTAGTCTCTATTTCCAACAGTATCAGATGATGGATATCCATCATATACATACTGCTGAGATGGGTATCTCGGAGGATACTGATTTGGAGAAATAGGTGTGTATGCAGAACCTGGTGGAGGACTATAGCCTCGGTGATACCTATCACCCATAGTATAATTACTGCCACCGTTCACTCTATTTGAAGGAATGGGTGCGTATGCAGGACCTGATGGAGGACTATAGCCTCGGTGATACCTATCACCCATAGTATAGTTGCTTCCACCGTTCACTCTATTAGGACTTCTATTGGAGTAATTGAATGTTCTATCACCTCTATAAGGCATTTCTTGTCTTGATGGCGAATTCCTATAACCATATGACTGTCTGCCATGAGGGGACCCACCTCGGTATACATCTGGAGACCTTTGCCTGGGCCAATTTTGGTTCTGTGAGCCAGATGGGTACCGAGCTGGAGAATTAGAGGGAGATCTATAAAAACTGGGTGTGGTCTTTATCAAATGAACTAAATCATCTACCTTTTCAATATTAGAAACCCTCGTTTCCTCTTGAAAAGAAAAAGCCTTTTCCTGGAAAGTTACTTTCCCACTTGAAATAGCCTTTTTGTTAGCAATAATTGTTTTGATGCGTTTACACGCTTCATGCACTGATTTTGGGCCTTCATTCATTACAATCATGGCTGCATCTTTGTGTCTGCATCCACGTAAAAATGCATCTGTGGCCAACTGTTGCCATATAGTAGATGTTTCATCCTTATATCCATCCATCGCAATTTGGAGTATGCGCTGGAGGAAAGTTTCAAGTGTTTCATCTTCATTTTGTCTCGCAAGATGAAGACGTTGTCTAGCGGCTATAGGTTCTTCTTTGGAATCAAATCTTAAGGCTAATTCTTGTTTTAACTTTGAGAAATTTTCTTTATTCTCAGATTTACTTGCATATTCAAGAGCCTTGTCTGTCAAACAGTCATATAATCTGTTTATTTTTTTGTCTTCAGACCAACCACGTCTTATTCCCGCACGGTCAAACTTCATTATAAAAGATGACCATGATAAGCCTTCGGGATCCCCAGAAAATAACTGGAGTCTCGGAGGCGCGGGAGACTTACTTCTACTCCGACTAGCAGTTTTTGACAGATTTCTTGTTCTAGATCGACCTCGATCATTCACTATTTCCATATTTGCAACTGGTTGAGATGCATAAGCTGTGGGTGTACTATTTGTACATGCAATGGTAGTCAAATTGATTGTATTAGCAGTTTGTGTATTACCCCTGTCACCCGCTTTCGCCGAAGATAAAACTTGTGAATTATTTGAGTCTGTCGAAACAGTAGTGTCATTTTTAATTTGATTAGTTTGGTATTGATTTGCTGCACTTGTAGGGGGATATATTGCAGCTTTTGGAATAACTGTTGTAATTTTATCAATCACAATTTGTTGTGAAGTTTTAGGTTTAATGTCTATTAAAGATGGTGTAGACACTGTTTGTAGTGAAGTCAATGAACCCACATTTGGGTGTTGACAGGTATAAGTTGGCAACGTCATAGTATTATGTGATATTTTTTGTGGTATAAACCCCATATTTGGTGTCATACCTTGAGGTACCTGAGGTTGAACAACACTTGGTGTCATCACTTGGGGCATTAAAGGTTGTGCAGGGTTCTGCGGATTTATAGAATCAGCAAATATGGGCAAGTTTGCTGAAACCGTTGTCGCTCTAAATAGGTAAGAGTTTCATTGTTAGCTGTCCGTCTCAAACCATTGAAAGGAGGACAATGTACGTAGAAACATACTAACGGACCCGGCGAGGAGCGAAATCGCAACGTCGGTGCGCCTCTAACTGCAATGGTTAAAAAAAAAAAAAACTTTTATGAACAGCGAAGGCTGAATGTGGCGAGCTGCTCACTCGCACAAGTTTTATGCTGGTGGAAAATTTGTCAGAAAAGACAGAACCATGTTAAGCTTTTAAATTACTTGTTTGACACGCAATTTGATTTCAGATGAACAATGGCATGTTTTGTAAAATTGACCATGTTGGTAGGATATGAGGTCTCTTTCTGCCTGCGTTCGAGGTACGATCGAGACAAGTTCTGCAATGTTTTAAAACTGCCTTTCTCTTCACCAACCGCTTTATAACCGCTTTTTAAGGAACGGTTAATAATATTCCTAAATAAAAGAAAAAAATGCCATATCACTTTCATACAGACCACAAGCACACTTGATTGATAGAAGCCTCCGTGGTCGAGTGGTTACGCTACTCGCCTTCTAAACCAGGGGTCGCAGGTTCGATCCCGGGCTTCTCCAGACTTTCGGATGAGTCTTTAAACCGAGGTCCCGTCTCCGTATGACTTTAGCTGTTGTGGGACGTAAAACTGAAACACTCACTCACTCACACTTGATTGATTTACTTCGTGAAATACAACTCGAAATCAAAGTACTGAAAGTACTGAGGAAAGTTGATTTATGAGGAATAATTATTATGGTATCAATGCCAGTCGTAGATCAAGCAGTTATCTAGACATTTTGTGAGGGTTAAAAAATTCGACGAAGAAAATAGAATTGATTCATCGATTGTTTTGAGTTAAACGACAGGTCAACCCTTGATGATCATTTTGTCTTCTCCAAGTGAAAGGGGGGAAAGGGATAAAAGAGAGAGCAGAGGAGATGAAAGTGAGGGACAGAGTGAATGGAAGTGTAGAAACAGAAGAAATATCAACACTCACCATCTACCGTTACCTGCTGCAAGGAGAGCAGGCTTTGCCCAAATGTAATTCAGTACTAGTATTGGCGTCGGTTGGGTCCCACGGACTGCGAATGCGCGGGGATGACGTCACGACGCGTCGGCGCGGCAGCCATATTGGATGACCTCGGAATAACTTTGGCGCCACGGACTGCGCATGCGCGGGCACGACCTCACGGCGTATCGGCCATTTTGGATGACCTTTGCCACGTCTCTATTGTTTGGTGAAGGCACTAAACAAAAGGTCAACCCAGCTGCTCCGTGACCTCGGAATAAAAATCCATTTCTATTGTTTGGTGAAGGCACTAAAATTTAAACAAAAGGCCAACCCAGCTGCTCCATGACCTCGGAATAAAAATCCGTGTCTATTGTTCGTAGAAGGCACTATAAATTGAAAACAAAAGGTCGAGGTGAAACGACAAGCCCTGCCAATAGGGTTTATGGAAGGGCCGATTCGCACCGCTTTACCTGGGCTAAGCGGTTTTCCAGTGCGCGATTCGTGGAAGCATCTATTTCTTCAAGCCCCGAGGGGCGGGGGGCTAAAAAGATGCATGCATCTCTCTCTCTCTCTCTCTCTCTCTCTCTCTCTCTCTCTCTCTCTCTCTCTCTCTCTCTCTCTCTCTCTCTCTCTCCTTTATACAAAAATGTGACAAGGACTGTGTCGTTATTTGAGCTATCGATCATTTTTATCAGATTTTTTTCTATATTTTTGTCGTAAACATGTTTGAATAGGTGTATTTGTCTTTCAAAACCAACTTGCGAAAATATCATCTGATAATGGATTTTAGCCTGAAATGCGCCAGTCCGCTTAACACGGAAACACCTGCCATTAGCAGGACTGCTGAACCCAAACAAAGAAAAAATGTCATCTGCCAGTGGTGATTAGTGCTTTAAGGTTCATTCGCGGTATATTGACTTTTTATTGCTGCGATACGAGTATTGGGCCGGCGACCGAAAAAAACCTATAAAAGTAAAACTTTAGCGACAATATATGACCGATCAGCCCGCGTATAAACGCGGTCTCATCACAAAACTAAGGATCAGAAGGGGTACTAAAATTTGAAAATGAACATACCTGGATGACCTCGGCCAGTCCGCTTAACACGGAAAATCGTTCTATTTCTTAATTTCCAGGTTGCATCTTTGTTGGTGGGACTGAAACACTCACTCACTCAAGGGTTCATGTTTAACGCGAATCACCTGCCCTTATCAGGACTGCTGAACCCAAACAAAGAAAAAATGTCATCTGCTAGTGGTGATCAGCGCTTTAAGGTTCATTCACGGTATATTGACTTTTTATTGCTGCGATACGAGTATTGGACCAGCGAACGAAAAAACCTATAAAAGTAAAACTTTAGCGACAATATATGACCGATCAGCCCGCGTATAAACGCGGTCTCATACGCTTTTCGCATCAGTCTAACCCGTAAACCCCAAAACAATAATCAAGATTGGCTTAATAAGCTGGCTTATTCACGTTTAAATGTGTCATGACACTACAAATTTAATTGTGTCTGTTCAGGGTTTATTGGACCGTTCTCTAAATGATGTTCTTGACATAAATCAAGTTAGGGAAGACTATACCCTGAACTGTAAGCGAATAGTTTACACATTGATCAGATGTTGTGTGGCGTCTGATCCGGATCTACAATGTTTGCGAAACCAAACGGCCTTAGTTTTTATCCGAAGGGGATCGTGTTTGGACTCGTCTAAAGGAGACCTACACGATAAAAACATTCAACTGTGGCCTAATTATATCCCTTGGTTGTTCAAATTATCTCCCTTTTGGTACGCTTTAAATGACTCTATTTCCCTTATGCCTGAACCGATTTGGGTGGTCTGGGTATCAAACGAATTGTCTAAAGGAGACCTACGCGACGCAATCATCGGACCGTGGCGGAATTATCTCCTCTGACGGTTCAGATTATCTCCCTTTGGGTAATCTTTAAATGGCTTTATTTCCCTTATGCCTGAACCGATTTGGGTGATCTGGGTATCAAACGAATCGTTTAAAGGAGATGAAATCATCGGACCGTGACCAAAATGCGTTAAATCGCTTTTAACTCCCTATAGAATGACTCGAAATTGAAAGGTATTCTAAGTATTGGTGATGAACTCACCGATCGCATCACGTGGTCACCCCACTAAATCCCCACTTTTTACGGAGAAATCTGGGTGTTCACAATTTTTCTTATTTCTGCTCCAAGACCACAAAGAGGCGGTTCTAACGAGTACCCACAACCTATGTTTGCAATATAAAAAAATATGGTTTTTCATAAAAATGTCGCCATATTTGGAGATATGAAAAATGTCGAACGGGTATGTTATCGTAATGCAAACAATGAAACATCAAATGTATGAGATTGGACCTATATTTGGCTCGGCCCCCGCCCATAGGGGCTTGAAGAAATATATGGGCTGCATGATGCTTCCACGCAGAGCTGAATCCGGCCCGCACACTAGTACTGGTAAACCGCTAAGAGGATCTAAGCCTGTCCAGGAACCGCGGTGCGAGGCGGACCGTCCATGCTAATAAACCCTTTCGGTTTCATTGGGCGACAGGGCTTGAGATGTCATTTCATCTCAATGTCGGGTAAAAGTCCCACAAAATTGGAAGCAACGTCTCCAAAATGACCTTTACAGTGTTGACGGGGACGTTAAACCTCAAATCAATTAAAACCTATATTTGGCTATAATTATACAGAGATTTTGACGAGTTCGAAATCTTATTTTTACAAACCCATTCTTGCTAACTAGAAAATCGATTACACGACGTGATCACGTGACGCGATAACGTGACAACCCGAAGTGTTAATTTTACAAACATATTCTGTTTAATCGATCACATGACGCGATCACGTGACGCGATAACGTGATAACCCGAAAGGCTATTTTTTACAAAATTATTCTGGCTAACTAGAAAATCGATCACGTGACGCGATCACGTGACGCGATCACGTGACAACCCGAAATGCTATTTTAATAATCCAATCAAACGTAAGAACGAGATTTCCAAAAGTATATAAGAACGAGCGCAAAGAAAATAATTCATTCTCAATATTGAATTTGCAACGACAACATGGAAAATATCACAGCACAGTTCGAGAGTATGGTGAACACGTTTACTGACGCCGACGCCTTAATGAATTTTGCAGCGACGTGGGGGATACAGGATTCCCCGGGGGTGCGACTTCGTTTGTTCCAGTTACGAAACCAAGAGTACGGAGATGTCTTTGTCAGAGAAGAACTAGATACGATACTTGAACATCTAGGAGGGCCAACTATTCATATACAGTCGAGAGAAGACGACTTAGATCTGGCCCTGGAATACGTTCGAGAACAGGAAGAGGTCGAAGAGTCGACCAAGGCTATTCTATTTGATGACGAGATGGAAGAAACGGCTAATGCTTGTGTCGAGGATGGGGACTGGAACCCGCCTTTACCACAGACAGGCGGAGGGGAAGAACCTCAACCGGGACCGTCACGACGACCCGATACCCCACCACTCCAGTACAACATGAGAAAAAAGTCGGAAAGAACGTACGCCAAAAATGCGGCCGTGGACCGCACCTACCAGATAAAAATTAGCGAGCAGCACAACGGGGAACGGTTACAAGACATACGAGATGGGCTCCATCATATGTTCAACGATGTTTTGAACGAAGCCCGTGGCAATTTGGCGGGAAACGACTTGGGAAGGGTCGTGATTCATCACGAAGGTTTACACGACCCTATCGTTGTACCCCTGCAGGCCTGGGACCAACTGGACGCGCAGAAAGTGATGGAGACCATCGAGAAAGTCCTTAACAGCAATCAAAATCTCGCTATTGACGAAAGTTTTGACATTACAATTGGAACTATAGATTTACCCAAAGGCAGTGAAGGACCTCGACGCAGAATCACCATGATAAAAGGAAAAAATAATTCTTTACAATTGAAGGCATCTATAGTGACAACTGAGAATGAAGACCAACTTTGCAGCTGCACTGCAGCTGGTGTTGTGCCGTGTGGCGGCCGTAAAACGTCTCCCCGTACATCAACCATAGTGCAGTTTATATTTTACTTTTGGTCCTTTGAGATCAGCGTGAATATTCTGAGAAATCAGAAATAAATTATTAGTTTAGAATTCTAGACAGGTTTTTAATTATTTGGACCTCATTTTTTTATTTATATCAGTCTTTGAATCGACTGCTTATTCGAAATTCGCTAAATTGCAGTATGCTTCCTCTGGCTTTCGTTGCCGGATCATTACAGGGTCACTGATGAGGCTTTATTAGCCGAAACTACGTAGTATGACCCATCTTCTTTCTTATGAATATTTTCATTGCTCTTAAAGGAACTCTTTTTTTAAATTTTATTTGTATGGCGAGAGCGATCGGTGTCAGTTGGGCAAAACTCCAAAGATGTACACCAGAAGAATGGCAAAAAAATAGCCCAAACCAGGGGAAATAAAAGCAACTTACAACTTATTTTGGAACATCAGAAAGTACCGGAAAGTTATTTCAAAAAGCTCCGTACGAAAACGAGGGACGAACAGCGACAATTAGCAACAGCCATCAGCCAGTTAGCGGGAGTAGCGATGGACAGACCGGCGAGTTTAAATGATGTGGAGGCGTTTGAAGAAGCCTTGGGAGTCCGCGTGATGGTGGTCAGTGCCAGACTAGGTAACAAGTTTATTACAAGTCCTAGTACCGACGAACGACCGTGTATTTACGTGTATCTAGTCGACGACGACCACTTTCACGCTATTACCACTATCACCGGCTTCTTCAGCGCTATATACTTTTGCGAAAAATGCCTTTTTCATTACGATCATCGAGAAAGGCACCAGTGCGACACTTCGTGTATCGTATGTAAAAAGGATCATTGTCCAAAAACAGAGACTCCAGTAAAATGCCAGGACTGCAATATGGACTGTCGATCTGAATTATGCTATAAGAAACACAAACAAGTTCCGGTACATAAAAATGGAAAATTTAAGGGGAAACGAAGCGGTCCATCACAGTGCGAAAAATGGTGGAAGTGTACTAAATGCTATAAAGTAATGAGAAAAGACAAACGAAAAACAGAGGAACACGAGTGTGGTGAATACTTATGTAAATCTTGCGAAAAATATGTTATGGATGATCACCAATGTTACCTGAGAACTAAACAAGCTAAAGAGGACTTTATTCCTAAATTTATCTATTTTGATTTTGAATGTAGTCAGGATGAAATTGCTGAATGTATGGAAAAATATAAACCTTTGAAAAAGGATAATTGTAAGGACTGTCAAACTCAACAGGTATGTAAATCTTGTTCTAAATGTCAACATTGTAAAACTTCATGGTGTGGTAAGGCTACGTATCGTCCTAACTTTGTCGTAGCGCATTCCGTTTGTCCCAAATGCATTGATAAGCCCCTGACCCCTAAATCTGTATGTAAGGCGTGCGGTACCCGCTGCGAAGATTGTGACAATACCGGTTTGTGGGACAACGAAGACGATGGTCCTTGTCCCGGCAAATGCGGTTTTAGAGAAGTCACTTTTGAAGGAGCGGATACCGCCGAAAAAATTGGAGCATGGCTATTTAACGACCAACATAAACATTTTAAAGTTGTAGCTCATAACATGAAAGGATATGATGGCTATTTTCTTTTAGAGTACCTTATTGACCAGTCCCTACGCCCCGACAAAATCATCTATAACGGTTCAAAAATAATGTATATGACAGTCGAGCGAAATTTACATATCAAAGTGATTGACAGTCTCAACTTCTTACCTATGAAATGATCGCAACTACCTAAAGCTTTTGGACTTGAAGAGCTCAAAAAGGGATGGTTCCCCCATTATTTTAATACGAGAGAAAATCAAAATTATGTGGGACCCTACCCTGAAGCTAAATTTTATGGTCACAATTTTATGGGAGATGAAGAGAGAGAAGAATTATTGCAATGGTTGAGTGCGAGAAAGGATGAAGATTTTGATTTTTGAAAAGAAATGTTAGAATATTGTAGAAGTGATGTAGACATTTTAAGGCAATCGTGTTTGAAATTTAGAGAGTTGTTGATGAGTGCTACAGGTGTTCAAAAAGAAGTGATCAATGATAAGAATAAGAAAGAGAGAAAGTGGTTTGGGGCCGTGGATCCATTTGATTCAGTCACCATAGCGTCCGTGTGCATGAGCGTGTTTAGAACAAAGTTCATCGAAGAAGAATGGCGGGTAAAGTTTGAAGACCGTGACGATTGGGTGCCCGCCAAAATCGTCGATGAAAAATGTTACATTTTCAAAGACAACAAATGGGTCCACGAATCCGACATCACAAGTGAGAGAGTAAGCGAAAGAGAGTTTGTGCGTACACCTATCGCAAAAATCCCTCCCAGCGGTTACAATGATCAGTACAGCAAGGTTTCAATTCAGTGGTTAGAATGGATGGCACGTGTCAGTAACACACACATTCAGCACGCTTTGAATACAGGCGAAAAGTCTTTACCGGGCACACGTTACAAACTGGACGGTTATTGCGAAGAAACAAACACGGCATACGAGTACCATGGTTGCATCTTTCACGGTTGCCCTGATTGTTTCTCCGATAACCGCGAAGACACGTACCATCCACTCACAAACCAATCTTTAAAGGAATTATACGCATTAACCATGAAAAAGAAAGCATACATAGAACAATTAGGCATGAATTACGTTTGTATTTGGGACCATGAGTTTAAAAAGCTACGAAATCAAAACTCTGAGCTTAAACAATTTACCCTACAGTTAGATCTAATGGACAGGCTAGATCCTAGAGAGAGTTTCTTCGGGGGTCGCACCAATGCGAGTCAACTCTATTACCAAACTTCAGAACAGGAGCAAATCAGATACGTCGATTTTACTAGTCTCTATCCCTGGGTGAACAAGTATTGTCGGTATCCCGTAGGTCACCCCATCATTATCACTAAAGAGTTTGGAAATATACATGACTATTTTGGCATCGCAAAAATAAAAATTCTACCTCCAAGATGACTGTATCATCCAGTCCTTCCCTACAGATCAAATGGTAAATTGAAATTCCCCCTATGCAAAACCTGTGCGGATACCGAAAATCAAAACCCTTGCACGTGCTCTGAAGAGGAAAGAGAGTTGACAGGCACCTGGTGTACCCCTGAGATTCAAACTGCTCTAAGATTAGGATATAGCCTGAAAAAAATTTACGAGGTATACCACTGGGAGGAAACGACTCAATATGACCCCAAGACTAGAGAAGGGGGGCTATTCGCCAAATATATAAACACGTTTTTAAAGTTTAAGCAAGGGGCGAGTGGTCCCCCGGACTGGATCGAAAATGAAACGGATATGAATCAATACATTCAGCAATATTTCGAGAAGGAGGGTGTATCGTTGGACCGAGGAAATATCGCAAAGAACCCAGGTTTGCGAGCCCTGGCCAAATTATGCTTAAACAGCTTTTGGGGCAAGTTTTGGCCAACGGCTCAACATGCGACAGACAGAGTTCTTTCACGAAACGGAAGCCAACATGTTCTTCCAATTGTTTTCCGATCCAACGAAACAACCTCTGAATTTTCACATACTTTTAAATGACATGATTCAAATTGAATGGATTTATAAACAAGATTGTCAACCCGAAGATAACAAAACCAACATTTATTTAGCTACATTCACTACATGCTGGGCAAGACTGAAACTGTACAGCGTGCTCGAAGAGTTAGACAGGCGTGTCTTGTATTATGACACGGACAGCGTGATATACGTGAGTCGTCCGGGACAGTATGACCCTCCATTGGGTGACTACCTGGGCGAACTCACGGATGAGCTTACAAAACAAACACAAATAAAGAAACTTGTAAGGTTAGGGGATTCACTTTAAACTATACGAACAGTCAACTCATCAATTTTGAAAGCGTCGAAGACATTGTAACCAATCCAAAAAGTTGCACAAACATCACGGTAACCAATCCAAGCAAAATATGTAGAGATAAGAGAAAACGAAAACTTATAAATCGAGAAGAAAAGAAAACGTATCAGATGGTTTATACGAAGCGTAGAAAAATAGATAACTATGATACAGTGCCTTATGGATATTAAATGTTGAGTCGAGTTTTTGCGGTAGGTGTTAAAAAAAGGTGTGAGAGGTGTTTCAGTTTTTGGTATGAGCATTTTCATTTTTTTTGTCATTGCTGTATCGATTTTTGTACATTTACGTGTATTTTCCCATAGACCACGTTTTCATTTTTGTACCTCACATTTCAAAAACACGACTTTAGTTTTTCAATTTTTGTACATAGCATTTTCATTTTTTGTCATGGCTGTTTCGATTTTTGTACATTTACGTGTATTTTCCCTTAGACCACGTTTTCATTTTTGTACCTCACATTTCAAAAACACGACTTTAGTTTTTCAATTTTTGTACATAGCATTTTCATTTTTTTGTCATGGCTGTTTCGATTTTTGTACATTTACGTGTATTTTCCCTTAGACCACGTTTTCATTTTTGTACCTCACATTTCAAAAACACGACTTTAGTTTTTCAATTTTTGTACATAGCATTTTCATTTTTTTTGTCATGGCTGTTTCGATTTTTGTACATTTACGTGTAATTTCCCATAGACCACGTTTTCATTTTTGTACCTCACGTTTTAAAAACACGACATTAGTTTTTCAATTCTTGTACATAGCATTTTCATTTTTTTTTGTCATTGCCGTTTTGATTTTTGTACGTGTCTTTTCTTATGTTTTATATTTCTGTTTCAGTATTTGTTTGCCATTGCTGTTTGAGTCAATAAAATAAAGTTTGTAAGAATACCTTGTTTACTTTGTCTTTTTCATTCCTACGTAAGAATATGAATCCTACCGAGTCTCATGAACCCGAAAGGGAAGCATTTTTTTAGGGTACCAGACGAAGAAAGTCGTATTAGCGGAGATAAGTGGCATTTACTGGGAACTCGAGTCCCCCAAGCCGAAATTGTCTACTTTTGTCAGATGATCATCGTCTACATTATAATCATTACCTCCATTGTGAACCTATCTCTCCAAAACGGTTCCACAGAACTTTGGATCAGTCTCCTGAGTAGCTAAATAGGCTACGCACTTCCCAACCCAAAGTTAAAGAAATGAATTGTACACTACCTTTTGAACCTTGTTCTAGTGTGTGTATCAGTGGTCAAACCGGAAGCGGTAAAACGCAATGGGTGTACAAATTTCTGAAAAATGTACAGTCCATGTACCTCCGAGACCCGCCTACCCACATATTATACTGTTACGGCATACACCAAGATCTCTATGACACCATGGAAGAAACTATACCAAATTTTTACAGCCAACAGGGACTACCAACTACCGAAGAAATAGACGAACTTACCAGAGATAAAAAGCATAAACTCATTATCATCGATGATCTGATGCACGAAGTTATGCGCAACAAAGACATGGAACTCTTATTCACCCAAGGGACTCATCACACATGCGTGAGTGTAATCTTGATCACCCAGAACTTATACCCAGGAGGAAAACATGCAAGAACCATAGCTCTGAATACGTGGTACATGGTGCTCATGAAAAATTTGCGTGACGTATCACAAGTGTCAATACTTGGACGTCAGTTGTATCCCGGGAAATCAAAAGGATTTTTAAAAGCCTACGAGGACGCGCTGAGTCACGAGAAATACGGATATTTCTTGGTAGATTTGAGCCCTCATGCCGCAACCAGATACCGTCTTAGGACCCGTATTTTCCCTGGTGAAGACCCCGTGATTTACAGACTGACGTAAGAACGAGACTGAAACCTGTAAGAGTAACCATGGTTCAGTTACTGGTACAAGAACGTCATTTTCTATTGCTGTTCGTACAAACCACGCCCGCTCAGAGGAAGACATTGCTACAAACGATCACCAGACATCAACTGAGAGCGATAAGTGAGATAGCTCACAACATTGTCAAATTCAAGATACAGTTAACTAAAGTGGAGAAAAGGTCGCTTAAACGTGAGAGACGACTATTGCATCTTTTGGGAGACAGAGCACTGGGTTATCATCACAAGACAAAGGTCATTTGGGAGAATCAGCGATTTGTGTACATCCTTTTAAAAATAGCCATTCCTTACTTGAAAGCTGTACTCGATTGATGGAAAAACTAGTACTCGTTCCCTTTGACAAATATCAACGAATGCAAGCAAGGACTAGCCTTCACAAGTCTCATAGTGAGAAGCCATCGATGAAACGGGCGAGGGAAACAAGTATAATGCAGAAGCCCAGTAGGAAGATAAAGAGTAAAGCAGTTGTGACACCACTGTCTCCAGGGAATCGGCATACGCGTACTGTGACACCAACACCTCCAGGAAAACGTGATTCTCACACAGACACTGATAGATTCATAGACTGGATATCATTTTAAAAACAAGAAAGACAAAATAATGTTTTGTATTTTATTCGACAAATAAATACATGTACAGCTATATAAATTGTTGTGTTGTATTTACAAAAGTTCTCACAAATCTATCATTCATCTCTAGATCTCTCACGCTGAACACCCTCACAATGTCCTTCAATGACATCCCCGCATATCGACCCATTACATAATATATACAGTACAGTCCACACCTATCAGATCCAAAGTCTTGTAAACGGTTGCAGATTGTCAAGTAATGTTTCTGTAGTACACGTTCGAAACCCACATTGTAGTATTCCGGCGTATTGCCCAGAGAATCGAAGAACTCGTCTGGTCCTCTGTCTGTAAAATAGAAGGCCACCCAGTGCTTTCCGGGTCCAGCTATCGTATCCGTATTTGCGATCACAAATCTTATTCCTTCTGATAGTATCAGCCGCACAAACACTGACGGGATAACCTCTCAATATCCTTTCAAGTTCAAAATTATTCATTTTAGATATACTGACCTAGACTGGTCAATCTGAAGAACTTCTGGAAAGGATGCGTACATAACCAAGGTGACGCTCTCTGGTAAAGGATTGGCAAACTTGAGTTCTAACCTACAATGCCCTTTCCTCTTTGTATTGAACGCATAGAAAGGATCAACATCCAGGACATAGAGACAGAATCCGTACTTGAAATCTTCTCTGCTCACATTGATATCTTTCCTGAAATGCGATAGCGTTCTGTAGCAGTCCACAAACTGATCAGCACTATAATTCGGTTGTAAAGGCTGAGAGGGGTATGACTGGCCGTCGACGTAAAGACCCACTGAACTACAATCGTACGGTTGAAAGTTAAGCGGGTTTTTTGTGTAGTCCCCCGTATAAGCGGCGCTAGACACCAGTCCTACCACAAGTTTGGTGGGAACCAATCCTTGAAATATGTCATCTGCACTGAATCCGTACTGTCCAGAAGCTATGGAGGCTATTTTAACCTCTGATCTTATATAGGGATATAAGGCTGGTTGGTTCTGTATGAGTTTCTCGTGAGCAACTAAAACAGCCCCGTTTAAACGTTGTACGCAGAGTTTGAATCGTACATCGACAATCTGTACCTTCTCACTAGCATTCAAACTGTCCGACATTAGTCTGAATGCGTCCAGACTCGGCCATAGTTTGATTCCTATACCTACTCTATTAATCATTAATCTCGACTGTTGGAACATGTCAAGAAATAAAGGCCCTTCCAAGTCAACAATTTTTCCTCCTTTGGTAGCCATGTATCTATCAAAAAGTCCGCTGTTAGGTCCCGTCAACGCATCTGCTGAGTCTGGGTTATCGCCCGTATCTTTGTAAAACAGCTGACTGGATAATATATTTTCCTGTGTGCCCTTGTTTGTTTTCAAAATGGTATCGATGTAACTTTTATACGGATAATTTGTGCCAATGTTTGACAACGGCGTCTGCTGAAAGGTCACGTCCACATGTCTAAATATGGTGTGTAAGGGTAGGTTTATTAGTCCAGCGACGAGGTCCTCCTGTAGAGGGGTCCCTTGAGCATCTGTCAATCGTAATTTTACGTTTAACAAGCTATTTTTGAGGTCTATGTAAGCGGAAGACTGTGAAGCAATGTTAAAGTCTATCACTGATGACGAAGTAACTTGATTTGACGGTCGATACTCGATCCATTCCCTCGACTGAAACGCTGGGTCTGATGGTGGCATTTCGAAAATATTTAAACGTTTTTGATGATATGTATCCATGATTTAAACCTGATCTTCCGGATTGTAAGCGTACCGTTTTAATCGTTTTGGTAGTGGTTTACTGACACTTGACTTCTTCTTACGCTTTCCGCCACCTTCCTTCTTACGGTCTCGCTCAATTTCCGATTTAGCCATTTCGACCGCTTGAGCCACGGGAGTGACCAATTTCACCAAGGGTTTTTGCTTTTCCTGCATTTCTATTTCTTTTTGCATTTGATCTTCCATTTCTTTTAGAAGTCGGTTTCTTCTACCACTACCGACGATATAACGCCCCTTGTAATCGGGTTGAACGAAACCCTCGCTCAAGTCTTTGAAGTGTTGGCACCATGCCTCGTAGTCTGGGACATAGGGCACCCATTTTAGCAGTTTCTTGTCAAACACTTCGATAGATCCCATTTTGTTTAAAATGCAGCACACAATGCAGGTCGTTGGACTCGAAGGTTATGGGTTGAAGATTTTCCCCCAGTAGATACAGTCTGATGGCAGACAACTTCGTCACGTTCACGGGTATATAGACGGAGTCTTCGAACGTGTCAGTTTTGAGCTTTTTGTATCGGGTTCGATCTCGATATTTCTTAAAATGGGTACAGTTTTGTTTCTTACGTATGACTCTTCCACAATATCGCAGCAGAGATACAGTCGTTTGGCTCTGGGAGTAAAATTACACGTCAACGAAATCTGTTTGAGAGCGCACACCCAGCCACCGTCTAAAGTATAAGTCTTGTTAAACTGAATCCAAAAATCTGATGGGTTATTGTTCTTACGCAATTCTGAAGAGTCTTTGCTGCTGAGGTAGACGTAAAAGTCTGTCATTATTGTTCTCTGATTTCGTCCAAGATACTCTGAATCAGGTACACACTTTTCAACATTAGCGGTATAATCGAGGAATGTCTGTTCACCAAAGCTTTTTTTCTTCTTACACTGATTCCACGGGATGTCAATGTTCTTAGCATCAACCGTCTTCTCTGAAAAAGTTGAGCATCCCTTCTTAGAGGATTGATGGTTCCGTTGCTCAGTCTCTTGGCCACTTCTATGATGGATAACAATTGCTGTGTAGTTAGGTTTTTTAACAGCGTTTTACGGACAGAAGGGGTGGCGTTCTTCAACGTCGTCAGAAAGTGAACACACTGGTAGACTTTGGAATGCTCCATGGTTAAATATGTGCTTGCGTTACCGCTTCTTACGCGTATAGAGCTCCAGTTCTATAAGGGTTGGAAAGACCACACTATCGATTTGGCGAGAACCTTTTATACCGGTGATCACCACTTTACCCGTATGAAAACAGCAAAGATTTTAAAATTAAGGGCGGGAAACAGCTCTGGTTCGTACACACCTCTTCTTTCTTTGGCAAACATCTTTATGTTAAGAACATCACTTAGAGAATGGCTCGCGGACGCTGTCACCATCTTGACTTTTCTGAGCTGGACTGGTAACCCCATTTTCTGAAGTTGTCTGGCATACCTTCGTAACCTCTGATATCCTTCATCTGCATTGGAAGCACTATCGTTACAATTAATCACGCCGTTGGGAAACACCAAGCAGTTACCACCAATATTTCTGTGTTGCCATATAAGTCCGGGAAACGTATTGGGGTCGTACCGGGCGTTACATAGACGCCGACATAGGTCTCTCAAGTCGATAGATCTGCACAAATGAGCGCTATAAACGACATTTGTAATCTTCATGGTGTAATCTTCAATAATGACGGGTCTAACGATTGGTCCTACATATATATTGTAACAAGAGTCACGTGATTTGATTCTCTGATCGGTCAGGCTTCTGATTGGTCTAGGAGTAGTCCTTGACGTCTTCTTCTGGTATCCAGCTGTCATATTTTTTGGGCCAGTGTAACCATCTTACTAACACTTCTTTTCTTTTCTTTCGCACACGCTTCTTTAATATCGCTTGAATGTGATATTCCGTTGAGGCATCGACAAGGACGGCCTGCATTTCCGGTTCATAAAATGTCCCGTTTACGCTTTCCTCATCCCAGGACGCGAGAGTATAGACAGGTATACCATCTCTTCTGAAACGGGTTTTGACTTTAAATATTTCTCCAGTCCATTTTTGTGAGTACTCTCTGTCGAACAAGCTTCTCACGTGGGACAGACGAACCGTTTGACCTAGTTTAAACTTGTATCGGTGCAAAGTGTTTTTCGAGGACCTCTTCTTCGATTTGATGCCCTTTTGTCTCAGAAAATATTGCTGTAGTCTACTTTCCCCTTCGTTGTCCTTGTTGATGGATGCAGGTGCTTTTCCAAGACTTCGATGTCGGGTATATTTATAGCTGTATACGATGTCTTGAAGGGCATCTATGTAGCGCTGCGTTCTGTGTTTCATCATGTATCTAAACAGCTTGTGCTTTAAAGTCTTGATAAGGCGTTCGCTATAATTTGCTTTTGTCTCTGTGTTTAATGCGTAAAAGTGGTAAATGCCTTGTTGTTTAAAGTATTTATTGGTTTCCACACTTCTAAATTCCATTCCTAAGTCAGACCGGACCATGTTTGGCTTGCGATGACCGCTTAACAGACGTTTCAATGCGTCCACAACGTCCTTCCCCTTTTTACTTTTGACAGGCTGACAGTGGGCAAAGCGGGAAAAAATATCTATGGCGACCACTACATATTGATAACCGTCATTCTGTTTGGCTAGATCTACCATGTCCATGAGATCCACATCCCACTGGCTGTCAATGCCCGCCACAATGACCCTCGATTTAGTATATTTACGTCTAGCGCCTTTGGTTAGGGAATAAGACTCTTGGTCTTGTAACCATTTTCGGACTCTATACCTCCCAATTTTATATTTGCCTTCAGTTTTAACAAACTGATACAATTTTTCAGGACCAAGATAGCTAGCCGGGGACTTGGAATTAAAGTACAAGGAAGACAAGTACTGTTTCCAGTCGGACATATTTAATTATAAACATGTAAAGAAATATAAACATTCTTACAAACAAGTTTACAATAGCAATACAATTTACAATATAACGCTATATAAATGTTCTTGTTGTTGTCTTTCAAATATTTCTATCCACCGTTCTGAAGCCTCTCTGGCTTCTCTTCGCAATTGATGGCATCTTAACCACCAACACAACTCGTCAAATATCGCCAATGTCATACACACAAATCCAACCATTGTTCATACAATAACTTATCACCAATTGTTAAAATCGTTGGGGTTACATTCAGAACACTGTAACGCTCCCAGTTGGTTCATGTGATCACTCTGTAGAAAACAAGGTACCACTGCGTCCAGTTCGGGTAAAGCGTTTCCTATCTCTGACAACAGTTCTTTTAAGCGTTTATATTCCAAAGGTCTCAAGCACAGTCCCTTTTTCGTGGGTACCACATCCTCCTGGGGTTTCCAATACTGCCTTATATCAACACACACGCCGCCTTCCGCGATCGTACAATAGAAGTTACCTCCTAAGTGAGAACTGTAGGATTTCTTCTCTGCTAGTGCCTGATCCATGTATTCTAAGTAATCGACCCAATTCTTCCATCGCATCAATGTGAGACAGATACCCTTCTTCGTCGGTTTATCGTCTTTCCATTCTCTCAGATCAACACGTAGTTGCCCCTTCCATTCGTTAACTTCCACGTACCGATCGTTACCGAGAGTGAACCTGCATCTGAAGTGTGACATGTTTTCTGTCTGAATGTCCGAACCTATATGACTGAAAACGAATGAGGCAATTACTTTTATAGTGATGAGTCAATTCGGATTGGCTGTTATTTTTAGTGTCTCTCTGAATAACCGTTTAACTGAAAATCGTGTCCAAACATGTCGACTGACCACTTAAGCAATGGGATAAGCGGTTATCACAAAACATATTTTCTTAGTCCTCGTAAAGATCGCTTTTATCTTGTTGCTAGGTTCATTCGTATATCCTACAATTCCAATGTCAAAATTGAAACGTTTTGTAACTTCAGTTCTTTTTCCAGTCTGTTTTACAGTATCCGGTTCTTGGAGGCAGGCTTCAACACATTCATACATTTTATCCACGTTAAAAAAGACTGAAGCGTATTCATTGTAAACATCTAAGTGTTTTTCTACCGTGTGGGTAGAAAGTTTAAAGGTTAGTTTCATTTTGAAGTTCGAAGAGCGAATGACAAACCCTATGGAAAAGAACCGAATTTTCAAAGATTTCATCAGCCAATCAAATAGCAGCGTTTTAATCATCCAATCGTAATTTTCCGTTTGAAACAAGTCATTGCTTGCTTGTGAAAACATGTATTCACATATAGGGATCAGGCTTTTGTTTTCAATTTTTAGTGCCTTCTACGAACAATAGAGACGGATTTTTATTCCGAGGTCACGGAGCAGCTGGGTTGACCTTTTGTTTAGTGCCTTCACCAAACAAAAGAGACGTGGCAAAGGTCATCCAAAATGGCCGATACGCCGTGAGGTTGTCCCCGCGCATGCGCAGTCCGTGGTGCCAAAGTTATTTCGAGGTCATCCAATATGGCTGCCGCGCCGACGCGTCGTGACGTCATCCCCGCGCATGCGCAGTCCGTGGGGCCCAACCGACGCCAATACTATTTTTAGTGTCTCTCTGAATAACCGTTTAACTGAAAATCGTGTCCAAACATGTCGACTGACCACTTAAGCAATGGGATAAGCGGTTATCACAAAACATATTTTCTTAGTCCTCGTAATGATCGCTTTTATCTTGTTGCTAGGTTCATTCGTATATCCTACAATTCCAATGTCAAAATTGAAACGTTTTGTTACTTCAGTTCTTTTTCCAATCTGTTTTACAGTATCCGGTTCTTGGAGGCAGGCTTCAACACATTCATACATTTTATCCACGTTTAAAAAGACTGAAGCGTATTCATTGTAAACATCTAAGTGTTTTCTACCGTGTGGGTAGAAAGTTTAAAGGTTGGTTTCATTTTGAAGTTCGAAGAGCGAATGACAAACCCTATGGAAAAGAACCGAATTTTCAAAGATTTCATCAGCCAATTAAATAGCAGCGTTTTAATCATCCAATCGTAATTTACCGTTTGAAACAAGTCATTGCTTGCTTGTGAAAACATGTATTCACATATAGGGATCAGGCTTTTTTTTCAATTTTTAATGCCTTCTACGAACAATAGAGACGGATTTTTATTCCGAGGTCACGGAGCAGCTGGGTTGACCTTTTGTTTAGTGCCTTCACCAAACAATAGAGACGTGGCAAAGGTCATCCAAAATGGCCGATACGCCGTGAGGTCGTCCCCGCGCATGCGCAGTCCGTGGCGCCAAAGTTATTCCGAGGTCATCCAATATGGCTGCCGCGCCGACGCGTCGTGACGTCATCCCCGCGCATGCGCAGTCCGTGGGGCCCAACCGACGCCAATACTATTTTTAGTGTCTCTCTGAATAACCGTTTAACTGAAAATCGTGTCCAAACATGTCGACTGACCACTTAAGCAATGGGATAAGCGGTTATCACAAAACATATTTTCTTAGTCCTCGTAAAGATCGCTTTTATCTTGTTGCTAGGTTCATTCGTATAGCCTACAATTCCAATGTCAAAATTGAAACGTTTTGTTACTTCAGTTCTTTTTCCAATCTGTTTTACAGTATCCGGTTCTTGGAGGCAGGCTTCAACACATTCATACATTTTATCCACGTTAAAAAAGACTGAAGCGTATTCATTGTAAACATCTAAGTGTTTTCTACCGTGTGGGTAGAAAGTTTAAAGGTTGGTTTCATTTTGAAGTTCGAAGAGCGAATGACAAACCCTATGGAAAAGAACCGAATTGTCAAAGATTTCATCAGCCAATCAAATAGCAGCGTTTTAATCATCCAATCGTAATTTTCCGTTTGAAACAAGTCATTGCTTGCTTGTGAAAACATGTATTCACATATAGGGATCAGGCTTTTGTTTTCAATTTTTAGTGCCTTCTACGAACAATAGAGACGGATTTTTATTCCGAGGTCACGGAGCAGCTGGGTTGACCTTTTGTTTAGTGCCTTCACCAAACAAAAGAGACGTGGCAAAGGTCATCCAAAATGGCCGATACGCCGTGAGGTTGTCCCCGCGCAGAGTGGGTTGAGCAATTTTAGTAGAGGGTCATCCATGCAATTTTTCCTGTATATCATTTCAAAATCCATCCACTGGTGAAGGAGAGGAAGCTGTTTGTGTTAAAAGGTTTTTCTATTTTTAGCTCTGGCGGCCATCTTGTTCTTCCCAGCGGAACTGTTTGAGCAATTTTGGTAGAGGGCCACCAAAGGAACATTCCTGTGAAATAATTTCAAAATCCATCCACTGGTAAAGGAAGATAATTATTTTAATTTTTTTTTCTATTTTTAGCTCTGGTGGCCATCTTGTTCACCCGAGCAATTTTGGTAGAGGTGCCCCAAGGAACATTCCTGTGAAATATATTTTCAAAATCAGGAAGAGAAGTCGTTTAAAGGTTTTGTCTATTTTTAGCTCCGGTGGCCATCTTGTTCACCCGAGCGGACTGGTTTGAGCAACTGCTTTCTTCCATTCCTGCTTATTTTCAAAATACTGAAACACCTATAATTTGCTATAAATATAACAAACCTGTTAGATCTATTATTTTTAATTTCAATAAACTTGTTTCAGATCTTGATATTGATACTAATATTCCTGATTCACGTGATTGTAAAAACTCAGTGTATTGCAATCCTGCTGCTGGCCATGTAATTACTGGCAATTTGAAAATTATTCCTGATTCTAGGATAAGGAATATAATTTCTAAAGGACCGAAATATCGGTGTCCTTCTAAAATTGATTACAGTAAATGTAGAGATGAAATCGCTGCTGCCTTCAATGAATTCGGTAATCGGTGGTGTAAGCGAGAGTATGTAGAGCATAAAGCCCTTAAGGACTGGAAACTCAGCATTTTAAAACTAGTGAATAAACGCAATTCTTTCTATTCTAAAAATACTAACTTATTACCTCCTAAGCCTAAGACGTCTTTACGTCATCTTAAACTAGGTATTCAAGAATTTCATAAGAAGTTTGTTTTGGCCCCTACAGACAAGGCCGTCGTTGTGTGACGGCTCCACTATGTTAACACGCTTAAGCAGGAGCTTGGTGGTACTACGGCCTATGAATTCTCAGCCTTTAGCTGAAGAGAGAGCTATAGTAGATGAACATATTTGTCATTCAGCCACCAAGTTTGCTGTGTGTGTTACAGAAGGCCAAGACAAGCTTCCTGCGCTATAATGGTTACCAAAACTTCATAAAGACCTTACAAAGCACGGTTTCTTGCAAATTCTAGCTCTTGCATTACCACTGAACTTTCTAAATTATTAACTTCCTGTCTTACTGCTATTAAAACGCATGTGATTAAATATTGTGATAAAGACTTTGAAAGATCAGGAAGAAATCTGTTTTAGTCTATAAAAATTCGAATGAGGTTTTAAATAAATTGAAAACCAGACGTTTTCGTGCTTCAAGTGTTTCCACTCTTTACACTACACTTTCACATAATCTTATAAAAGAAAAGCTTAATGATTTAATTGAATGGGCTTTTCACAGAGAAGATTCTCTCTGTCTTGCATGTAATGTCAGAAATGCATTTTTCACTTCTCAAGAGCATAAGAATTACACACTTTGGTCATGTCAGAAAGTGTGTGATGCCCTCACCTTTCTACTTGACAATATTTATATTAGATTCGGTACCAAGTTATTTAGACAAATTGTGGGTATTCCGATGGGTAAGAATTGCGCACCTCTTGTGGCTGATCTGTTCTTGTATTGTTATGAAAGAGACTTCATGTTGTCGCTTCCCATTGTTCATGTTTCATCTCTGTAGGTTTTGATTTGTATGTTCTCGGAAATGTCACACTGATGAGTTAGGAAGCCTTCATGCGGACTAAACAAAATTAGTGTATACCGCGACAGAGGTAAGGGCGAGGATTATGGCCATGTAAAATCGATTTAAGCCCCCCAGTGGAATTCTTTCCACTGACCGTTCCAAGGCGGTTCTTCTGTGGCGGTTTATTTATGGTGTTGTTTGTTACTTACTGTGTGTATCACTTGTGTCTTTTTATTTTGGATGGCCATTTGGTCATTTTGTGGGAAAGTAACTGTCCTTATGGCCTTCCTTTGTTTAGGTTTCCATTTTTGGTCTGGTCGCTTCATGTTTGTGTTTCTTTCCCTTTGGTGTCTTTGATGGGTGGAGTAAGTTAATCGCATCGATTCCTGAACTTTCTCTCACCTCTACTTTGGTACAGGCACAAGGCACATTTCTGTGGAATAATTTCGAAATCCATCCACTGGTTCGGAGAAAAAGTCGATAGAGCAATTTTGGTAGAGGGTCGCCCAAGGAACATTCCTGTGGAACATTTTCTAAATCCATCTACTCGTTAAGGAAAAAAAAAGTCGTTTAAGGATTTTTTTCTATTTTTAGCTCTGGTGGCCATCTTGTTCACCCGAGTGGAACAGTTTGAGCAATTTTGGTCAAGGGTCACCCAAGGAACATTCCTGTGAAACAATTTTAAAATACATCCACTGGTTAAGGTTATGAAGCTGTTTAAAGGTTTTTTTCTATTTTTAGCTCTGGCGGCCATCTTGTGTATCCGAGCAGAACAGTTTGAGGAATTTTGATAGAGGGTCACCCGAGGAACATTCCTGTGAAATATTTTCAAAATCCATCCACTAGTAGAAGGTGGTCATTTAAATATCTTTCTATTTTTAGCTCTGGCAGCCATCTTGTTCACCTGAGTGTAACGGTTTGAGCAATTTTGGTAGAGGTCACCCAAGGAACATTCCTGTGACATAATTTCAAAATCCATCCACTGGTTAAGGAGAAGTCATTTATTATTATTTTTTTTTTTTTGTGAAATATTTTCTAAATCCATCCACTCGTTTAGAAGAAGTCATTTAAATGTTTTTTTTTCTATGTTTAAGCTCTAGCGCTCATCTTGTTCATCCGAGCGGAGCGGTTTGAGCAATTTTGGTAGAGGGTCACCCAGGGAACATTCCTGTGTCATAATTTCAAAATCCATCAACTGGTTTAAGGAGTTGGTCATTTAAAGGTTTTTTTTTCTATTTTTAGCTCTGGCGCTCATGTTGTTCACTCGACCGGAACTGTTTGAGCTTTTTTGGGAGAGGGTCACCAAAGAAACATTCCTGTGAAATTATTTCAAAATCTGTCCAACAGTTTTGAAGAAGTCATTTAAAGCAAATGTTGAATACGGAAGCACGGACGAAGGACAAAGACCGATCACAAAAGTTCACCTTGAGAACTTGGAGCTCAGGTGAGCTAACAAGTAACTCTCATGTAAACAATTCGCTCTGCTCAATAGTCAACCCTTCCAAGATTTTAAGGCTGTCCTCATTACCTACAAGTTTAATGAGGATCAGATCAAAACTAAGGTCGCTATAACCCGGACAACGTTTTCCCCATTATACGTCTAAGGGACATGAATGGGCAAGTAACTCTCATGGGAATAATCCAATCTGCCCCCAAATCGAATTATTCCAAGATTTTATGGCTGTCCACATTACCTACCAGTTTAATGAGGATCAGATAAAAAATAAAGACACCCAGACAACATTTTCCCCATTGTGTGTCTATGCAATACAAAAGGGCAGGTAACTCATGTGAAGAATCCGATCTGCCCCCAATTCGAACTCATCAAAGATTTAATGGCTGCCCTTATTACCTACAAGTTTAATGAGGATCAGATCAAAAATTAAGTCGCTATCGCCGTGACAACATTTCCCCCCATATAAGTCCATGGGTGATGAAAGGGCAAGCAACTCACACAGGAACAATCCGATCAGCCCCAAATTTGAAATCAGCCAAGATTTTAAGGTTGTTCTCATTATCTACAAGTTTATTGAAGATCTGATCAAAAGTAAAGTGTTTAATGCCCGGACAACATTTTCCCCATTATAAGTCTCATGGAGCCTATAGGGCAAGTAACTCTCACATGGTCAATCTGATATGACCCATATTCAAATTTGTCCAAGATTTTATTATTGTCCTTATTACCTACAAATTTGTTGAGGATCAAATAAAAACAAGAGGGCCATGATGGCCCTATATCGCTCACTTGTGTACCAGAAAATCATTAGTGATGTTTAGAAAAAAAGAACTGTGCAGAAAGTTTGTTTATCAGATTGATATAAATGTCTTCATAGATCCAGGGTGGTCAATATACTTGTACATCAGTTGAACCAGTTGTTCAGGATGAAATCTTGAAGGGCAAGATGTAGAGTATACACAAATAAGTTTTGAATAGTAAGACTTCTTGAATCCATGCAATTAGTCTTTGTTCATGATGTAGTCATAATTTGACAAAGAAATCAATAACTGTAGCTATGATTTCCTTTCGACACAGTGGTTAACAACAGTATTGCATGGTATGGCAAAATTTACATAAGAAACACTAATGATCAGAAATAGCTGCTTCCATGTCAAAAAAGAAAGACCAAAGTCTGCTTAGTCTTACCCAGACTATATCTTTGACTATATCAGTCACACTGATGTATAAGGCTGATATTATAGATTAAGTTACCTTTATATCAAAAACATCTTGGTTGTTACATCTATCTTAAACGCACAAAGAATTAATTCTGTTACAGTGGGCATAATTATAATAAGGCATAAACTTAGACACACAAACATGTGTAGAATTGAATGTCATGATATGTGCCAAAAGGGTATCTTTAGGTGCCCAAAATAAAGAACAGCTAAAACTAATGCGAGTCATTTCTATGCATAGAAAGCAGATGCATCACCTTATTCTCTTGGTCATCAATACGAGTCCTGATCTTGCAAGTATGTAGAAAATCATTTTTCCATATTGGTTTTTCGAAGGTATCCTATTTCTCACTTCCGAATGGAAAAAGAGGACGTATTCCATTAGAATAATACATCCATATATGTAATGCTTTCAGTCATGATAGACAAATGCCATTTTTGAAATGAAAATGTACATATTTTTCTTATTTCTGCTTCAAACATAGATCATTGTGAGAAACACGTCACTGAGACAGTTCTTAGAGTACCCACAGTCTATGTTTTGAGCGAGAAAATGGAAAAATATGTATAGAAAAAAAAAGGATAGCCCTGTAAACTCCACTTTTCTCTATATAAGATTGGGTACAACATGGATATTATACGACAGACTGCATGCATGGTAGTTAACCCAATCACGGTTGGCAACTTTGCTTCCCTCTTTAATTGCATGCCGGTGGGTCAGGCCTCAGATTCTATGACGGCTCCAACGTAAAGGCTTATTGAAAATTAAAGAGATAATGTTGGTTGGTGACTGATGCTCTGTCTCTGGTCGGGCTCATCGGAGTTGGTTTTCTTTTGCTCCAGCATTTCAGTGGTTTCTTGCTGTCGAGTCCTCACCGTTGTCTCACCTCTGTGGTTCTTTGATTTCTGTGTTCACGGAGATGTTGCACTGATGAGTTAGGAGGCCTTCATGCGGACTGAACAAATTATTTGTCTAAATCGCGACGGAAGTAAGGGCGAGGATTGTGGCCACGTAAAATCGATTTAAGCCCCCCGGTGGAAATCTTCCACTGACCGTTCCAGGGCGGCTCTTCTGTGGCGATTTATTTGTGTTATTGTTTGTTGCTTGCTGTGTGTATCACTTGTGTCTTTTAATTTTGGATGGCCATATGGCCATTTTGTGGGAGAGTGGCTGTCCATATGGCCTTCCTTTGTTTGGGTTTCCATTATGGTCTGGTCGCTTGGTGTTTGTATTTCTTTCCCTTTGGTGTCTTTATGGATGGAGTAAGTTAATTGTATCAATTCCTGATCTTTGTTTTACTTCTACTTTACAGGGGTGCTAATTTCCTGATTTTGTTTGATTTGAGGTTTAACGTCCCCGCCAACACTGTACAGGTCATTTTGGAGACGTTGCTTCTAATTTTATGGGACTTTTACACGACATTGAGATGAAATGACATCTCAAGCCCTGTCGCCCAATGAAACCAATAGGTTTTATTAGCATGGACGTCCCCGTCAACACTTTAACTAAATGTCATTTTGGAGACGTTGCTTCCAATTTTGTGGGACTTTTACCCGACATTGAGATGAAATGACATCGCAAGCCCTGTCGCCCAATGAAACCCATAGGGTTTATTAGCATGGGCGGTCCGCCATACACCGCGGTTCCTGGACAGGCTTAGATCCTCTAAGCGGTTTACCAGTACTAGTGTGCGTGCCGGATTCAGCTCTGCGTGGAAGCATCATGCAGCCTATATAATTCTTCAAGCCTCTATGGGCGGGGGCCGGCTCATTTCCTGATATCTGTAAGTGGTGGCCACCCAAATCTTGCAAAACCACCAACTACCTTTAAAAAGGTAAATACAGCATTTTATGTGGTGGGTGGGTGCATTGAAAAGTAGCATAAAAACACCTGACATGATTTCCAAGTTGTTATGCAAAAAGTGTGGTACTTAAGATTTGACCAATAGATTCCTCTGTTGCAATTTCACCCTCCACCAAAAAAAAAAAAAAAAAAATAAACAACCTTAATTTGAGAGGCTGGTTTTAAGCCTTTAAAACTATGCAGGTGAAAAGTCTTCAACTATGTGGATTTCATGTGCAAACAGACTATTTTGTGATCTGACCAGTATGTTTCACATGTTCCAACTGCACCATAAAAATACGAAAAATCAACATTAGAAAATATCAAATCAAGCGTTGTCATATGATCTGTGGTACATTAATTTATAAGCATTTTGCATGAAAACGTATCACTTAATTTCTTTACAATGCTGTGTTTCAGCAAAACATATTGAAATCTCCAATTATCATCAATGGCTTTGATGGGGGTCAAATATGGAATAAGTTCTTTGTTCAGACAAGAAAGAAGATTACTGTCTGACATTTGAGGTGACTTATACAAAAATACAATCTGACTTTCAATCGAGACATGCCTGGCAGTTATCATAATAAATTCTAATGTATCTGAACTATACTTTCTGTTCTGTTTTATAATGATATCATCTTTGGCATAAACTGCTAATCCATAAGGATGTCTTTTGCAATAAGTTCTGAATAGTTGGATCCCTTGGAAGCAAAGAATACACAAAATAAACGAAAATAGCAGACTCGTTTTATTGAGTCTGTTCATGACCAGTACTGAAATGTGTATTGTATCCAATTTGGTCATTTCTTATCAAACAATAGCCTTCTATTACTTAATCACTATCATTATCAGGCTGGTGTAGTCGTGTTTCTGCTAATCCAAATATGTGGGTTGACAACAGATTTTTGTCATGTCTAACATCATCAAAATGAAGATTCAAGGATCTACAATTATTGAAAGCAACTTTGAAATGTGAAACTGGATCTATCAATTCTAAAGATGTATCACACAGCTGAAGCACTGCTGTTTCATGCAATCGCTGCATTTCTGTCTTAACCTGATCATCAACTTGTAATGCTTTCTCATTGAAGTTAAAGATCTGAAGCTTTTCAATTGACCTTACCCTGCTGAGTGCAACATAGTGTAAATGTGGAACTTTGCGGGTTTTTCGTTGTGATAAGTCAATGACAACTCTTTCAGGGGTACTACGTTGTGCTCTATGTGCTGAACGCCTTGCAGAAGGTTGCAAAGGGAATTGAACTCTCTGAAAGGTCTTTCTGTTGTGAGTAAATGACCTGTTGACATAAAAAAATGCTGTCCAATTTTCATCAATATTGCTATGATACAGTCCCCTGTTTTTGTATTTGATTCTTGTTTCCATTCCTGCTTTTTGTCATCAAACTGGACCCAAATTGTGCTTGGACGTCGTGTAGTTTGTAGTTTATACTCAATAAACTTAACTACACATGATGCTCCATTTGCTAGTCCATCTTCTGTTTTTATGTTTATTTTTAAATCATAAATCATGTCAACAACAACTGTTAAGGAGCAATGTAAATTTGCTGTTTGGTTTGAATCTGTTACAATCTTTAGGTTCTTGAGTACACAGTCTATCTTTTCTTTAGATAACTTAGGTGAGACATGTGTATCCATGCATGGTATTTCAACCTTTTCTGTTGCCATATTTCTTATAATTTCATCATTAAAAACATGCATGTTTTCTGCAAAGAGGTGAGGCGCATTTTTTGATACTCAATATCGTTTTTTGGTTACTTCACACTGCTTATACCTAGTCTTGTCTTCAGCAGTCAAGGCACCGGACCTTAATCTGTTTTACAATTCTGCAAATTCAAGGTCATCTTTCTGTCTTATAATTTCTGTTATCTCAAACATGGTAAATAAGTCTTTCCAGAGATTTCGTGATAAAGCAGCTGCATCATGTTTCATGTCATTAAATATCCAATCACCACTCACAGGTTTCAACTGATAAAGATCACCAACAGCAATAATGCTAACACCACCAAAAGGCGTTCTTGTTCCTTTCAATGCTTGAAGTCTCTGATCAATATAATTCAACATAGAATTACTAACCATTTAAATTTCATCAATAATCACAACTGACAAATCACAGTATTTTGATCTAAAGGTATTCAGACGCTGCTTTTCCTGTAAATGCACACAGAAGAACCCTTGTGTGATCCGCATCATCTCCTTCTTTCAGATTTAATATTCTAAACAAAGTCTGATACAATGCTCGAATAACTAGACTTTTTCCAACACCAGCTCCACCAGAAAGAAATACATATAAGGGGGCATCTTTTGTTTTAATCCAGTGAATCACATGATAGTAAAACTGTTTTTGTTTGCTATTTAAACACTGCAGGAGCTTTCTGTAATCAATATCTGAAAGAAAATTGTCATTCACATCAATTTGAGGTGCAGAAACGTAACATCCAATTTCAGTCCCTATATCATAGTCTCTATGCTCAATTCTATCAGGATTACAATATATAAACTCTTCAGAGTTCCATTTCAGCATCATCACCTTCAACTTGTGTACTTGGATCAATATCATCGAATGCATCATATTCGATTTCTGCCTAAATCTCTTGCTAATTCCAACTCTTCAGCATAATGTTCGTAAGTGGAACATTTATGACCTATCACATGCTTCATAGACTCATAGTGTTCTTTATATGTTCTAAAAGTTCTAAGTAAGTCAGTCTCTTCATTTCTCCATGGGTGAAAAGTAGAAGTTTCTCTCTATAATAGTTCTCTTCATCTGTTTTGCGATTGAATCTCACATACCTTATTATTTTAGAATTACGACATCGTTTGATTTTTATGCCGTTCTTTAAAGTTAAAATAGTTTCACCATCACCAAAGCATTCTTCATCTGACACTTTTGCATCTTTCTCAGAATCGTGCTCCCACTTATCTCTACTATCAATATGTCCATCCGGGTAAATGACTTCTAACTCAGACATATAATCGGCTAAGCAATACTTTTCCAATGGTTTGGGACGCTTCGAGTATCTTTTAATTTCATTGCCAGACGTTATATCTGTCGAGTCTGTCGGCAATTCATCAAGTACTGACTTTGGTTTCAGTAACTGTACTCTCTGGGTTGGAAGCGACGTATTTATGAAGACAACACTCCTTGAACTTTTAGTCAATGGCACCTGCAGTACCAAATAAACTGCCTCTTGTGCACTTACTTCTACAATGTTTGAAAACACATTTCCAATATGTCTAATTGGTCTTTTGTATAAACATATTTTATTGCAACTATTGCATATATATGTGTGCAATGGGGTTGGGTCACAAGTTCTCTCAACATTAGTTACGACCCTTCCCCTAAATTGGTCTTTTGAGATCCATATTGCCACTCCTCGCTTCTTTTGCTGCTGCATACAACTAACTACTCATCCCTCTTTGAGATTTACTAATATATGAAACTATATACATTGTACAAGCACATGGATCTAACACAAATTGTATATCAATGTTTGCCTTCCAAGCTTTTAACACACTATCATTGTACAAATTTACAGGGATCTCACTTGGATTTCTTTTCAAAAACACTTTTGAAGAGTTTAAAGAACTTCTGATACATTAATATATTCTTCCTCACTCATTCGGACAACACTTGTAAGAAACTCCTCATAAGACATATCATATCCATCTTTCTTACTGTTCATTGTTTTCTGTAAAGTAGAAGTAAAACAAAGATCAGGAATTGATACAATTAACTTCCTCCACCCATAAAAGACACGTAAGTCTTGGTACAATTTATAAAACTTGTCTTTTTCAGTTTCTAGAGGCTGTAAGACCATAGTTTTGGAAAGAGGTGGCAAAGGATAACCAAATCGACAGATTTTATCTTCTCGTTTTCTACATGTTCAAGAATGTTTGTGAATTTGAAGTTCTATTAAATGACGAAAATGTGGATTATCTATAGAACATTTAAATACTGATCCACATAAGCAGCCAACTCTACATCCGAATCCACATTGAATTTTGGTGCATTCTGTACCCATACAATCAAATTCCACTCTAAAAAGTAATCAACAACTTTTCCAAGAGGTTCGTGCTCACTCTTTAGAATTGTGTTGATGAATTCTTTAACTCTATGCTCGAAATATCTAGAACAAGTGACTGGATCCGATTGAATAAGTTTTATCTTTTGTTCCCAAGCCAAGTTTTCCATTTCATCATCAGTGTAGTTGAAATTTTTATTTTAGGTAGCGAACATTTTCAAAAGCTCAATCCATCTTGTATCAGCTGAGGACATTGGCATAAACCAAGTTGGCAAACCCAACTGACGAATCATAGCATAAACATCTTTTTTCTAGATTCTAAATATGCTGGAGAATTTCTTAGCTGTTTAAACAAATAGTAATCTTCATAATTTTTTACAATACTGTCAATACACTCTGAGTTTCTTGCTTATACAGCAGTAACATTATTTGTTCCCGTTTGACACCTTCTAACAGCAAGGTTTGCTTTATCGTTCAGTTGCTTCATTTGTATTTTTTTGCAGTTTAAAAATATATTAGGTACACTGTTAGCAGCAGGCCTATCCTGGCTTCTCAATTCCCATTTAGCAATATCACTTTAATGTTCAGGCAATTTTCTTTCATCATTATCTATGCGCGTCTGCCCACAAAATATGGTTGGAAAACAAAAATATTCTGAATCTTTATCTTGAAATATACTGAGCGGCCTTTGACCTTCTCCAGGAGCAAATGTGAATGTAGAGATTCTGTTTTCAAGATCTGCATCATCCAATAGAGTGTCAATATTTCCCACATTTTCTTGTGCGATTTCTTCTGCATCTGAATCATACAGTTCTTCCACATGAGGTGTGTTATGATTTGAAATATCATCATGTTCTTCTAACTGATCGTTTGGACAATTGTCACACATTTCATTAACAACACCGTCAAAATCAACAATATCATACTTTGAACATTCTTTTGTACACACCTCAAAAAATTATGTATAACCTCAGCTTGGTTCTGATTACATGGAATATCCTGATCTGTGATTCTCTTTAACCACTGCTGGTCTCTTTCAACATTTGCATTTTTGTACAATTCACCACCACTCATTAGCCAATGCAAAGCACAAAGCACATGATATGGTCGAACATTTTCTGAGAAAACATATGACTTAAATGGCATCTTTAATTTCACTGCAACTGTAACATTTTCGTCAAACGGTCTACGTAAAGCATTTACAACTTTTTGAATGTCAACATGTACATTAACAACATCTCCTTTTACTGATAACTGGCGACCTCTAGATAGTTCTCTCATCTGCATGAACGGTAAACATATAGCAAAAGGCGTTCCTCAAGTTGAAATAGCTCCAATTCTTTTGGTTTTGGTGGCCACTTCATTCCGTTTCCAATAGACAATTTTGGAACTTTGCCACACTTAATATTGTCTTTGCATGTACAGCATATCCATTCTTCTTCATTGACTGATTTCATCCCTAATAAGTACTTTTCCTTATCTTTAGAAATAAAAGTTTTAGCTTTTTTTTTGCTCTGTCTCTGGTCGGGCTCATCGGAGTCTAACTGTTGGTTTTCTTTTGCTCCAGCATTTCAGTGGTTTCTTGCTGTCGAGTCCTCACCGTTGTCTCACCTCTGTGGTTCTTTGATTTTTGTGTTCACGGAGATGTTGCACTGATGAGTTAGGAGGCCTTCATGCGGACTGAACAAATTATTTGTCTAAATCGCGACGGAAGTAAGGGCGAGGATTGTGGCCACGTAAAATCGATTTAAGCCCCCCAGTGGAAATCTTCCACTGACCGTTCCAAGGCGGCTCTACTGTGGCGATTTATTTATGTTGTTGTTTGTTACTTACTGTGTGTATCACTTGTGTCTTTTGGTTTTGGATGGCCATATGGCCATTTTGTGGGAAAGTAACTGTCCTTATGGCCTTCCTTTGTTTAGGTTTCCATTATAGTCTGGTCGCTTAATGTTTGTATTTCTTTCCCTTTGGTGTCTTTTATGGGTGGAGTAAGTTAATTGTATCAATTCCTGATCTTTGTTTTACTTCTACTTTGATGCAGTCTCTTCAAACCATGTCTGTTGACAACTACTACATACGAGGGTAGGCTGAAAAGTTCTGAGCCTGACCAAGAAGCAGGCATCGAACAGCCATGAAATTTTGTATTCATTAAATCAAAACCTTTATTACTTGATTTGACTCAAATGCGTTCAAGTTTACCTACAATAACGTAGAAATTCTAGACTTTGAAAATTGATACTAGCACGTTTTTGAGAAAATGGACAAAATCTGGCATCGTGGTGTCATCAAGTACCTCCATAAAAAGGGGTTAGCTCCTAAGGACATTCATGCCGATATGGTTGCTACATTAGGGGATGATGCTCCTTCGTATGCAACCGTGAAAAGGTGGGCAGCAAATTTTAAGATGGACAAGGACAGCCTTGAAGATGATGACCGGTGTGGACGACCCACAACGGCAACAACTGAGGAAACCATCAGCCAAGTGAACAGGGTCGTGATGGATGACAGGCGTTTAACTGTGAATCAGTTAGCTAACACTGTTGGCATCCCCAGTGAACGAGTAGACAACATTCTTCACAGTGAATTAGGAAAGTCGAAGGTTTCCGCCAGATGGGTGCCACGGCTTTTGACGCCTGACTAAAAGTTAACCAGACTGAACCTGTCACAAGCCAACTTGACTATTTTTGAAGCAGACCAAGATGGTTTTCTTGACCGTTTTGTCACTCAGGATGAGTGTTGGGTTCATCACTTGGAGCCAGAGACCAAAAGACAATCCATGCATTGGAAGCACCCTGGCTCACCCCCTCCAAAGAAGGCAAAGGTCGTCTCCTCTGCAGGGAAGGTGATGGCATCAGTGTTCTTGGATGCCAAGGGTATAATATTCATAGATTACCTTCAAAAGGGCAGAACAATTAATGGGAGTATTATGCAGATCTGCTAAAATAATTGCGAAAAGCAACTAAGGCTAAACGACCCGGAAAATTGACAAAATGGGTCTTTTTCCATCAGGACAATGCGCCTGCTCATAAATCGGTTGTCGCAATGGCTGCTGTGCATGACTGTGGCTTCACACTTGTTGATCACCCTCCGTATTCACCTGATCTAGCTCCATCAGGTTATTTCTTGTTTCCAAACCTGAAAAAGCACTTGGCTGGGCAGCATTATCGGTCAGACGAGGAGGTGATAGCTGCTGTGGAGGAGTTTTTCAGGGACCAAGATGAGACCTTCTATACCACTGGGATCCAAGGACTCCAGCATCGCTGGAGGAAGTGTGTGGGCAAGAAGGGAGACTATGTTGAAAAATAAGGTACTTTCAGCATGGACAAACCATTTGATCTTGGTCAGGCTCAGAACTTTTCAGCCTACCCTCGTATATAGACAGGTCCAACTGATATATTCTTGTGAAACTTTTCAATACAAACATCAATATCACTACCACATTTTCTGCGCTTTGTGTTTTAAACTTGTGAAAAAGATGGATCTTTACGCTTGGTAGCTTTTCTTTTACTGTCTATAACGTTTTCAGCTTTCTTGTTTTTATTTTTTTTTTCATTTAGTCTCTACTGTTGTTTTGCGACCCTTTCTTGTTCTAATTTGTATGGATCTGATCTCGCCTTCCTCTTTGATAGATTTTGTATTGCAATATCTTTTTTTTTAATTCAAGGCATTCTCGAGATTCTCGTTTCTTTTCCCTTCCCCATTTTTTGTATTCATCATTTAATCTAGTCCTTCTCATACATGCCTTTGTCATAGCTTTGTCTCTTTTCCGGCATTCTTCGGATTGTCTAGCACTCTCGATATTCTTCAGACTGTCTAGCACTCTGCATTGATTTTAGTGTATATTCTTTATCCTTTTTTTTCGATATTCTTCAGATTGTCTAGCACTCTGCTTAGATTTTATTGAATATTCTTTATCCTTTTTACGATATTCTTCAGACTGTCTAGCACTCTGCATTGATATTAGTGTATATTCTTTATCCTTTTTTTTCGATATTCTTCAGACTGTTTAGCACTCTTCATTGATTTTAGTGTATTCTTTATCCTTTTTTTTATATTCTTCAGATTGTCTAGCACTCGTCTTAGATTTTATTGAATATTCTTTATCCTTTTTTTTCGATATTCTTCAGACTGTCTAGCACTCTGCACTGATTTTAGTGTATATTCTTTATCCTTTTTTCGATGTTCTTCAGACTGTCTATCACTCTGCATTGATTTTAGTGTATATTCTTTATCCTTTTTTCGATATTTTTCACATTGTCTAGCACTCTGCTTAGATTTTATTGAATATTCTTTATCCTCTTTTCGATATTCTTCAGCCTGTCTTGCACTCTGCATTGAGTTTAGTGTATACTCTTTGTCTTTTCCTTTGAAGTTAGAGTCTTGCCTTCGTTTCTGCATATAAACTCTCATATATTCTTTTCTTTCTGTAGCTTTTTATCCCCCGACCGAATAGGTTCGCGGGATATAGCGATCAGCCTGGCGTCCGTCCGTCGACGCAACCTTGTGATGGCCATAACTCCTATACCCTTTGAGATTCATTGATGGTTCTTGGCACAATTGTTCACAAGGCTGAGACGGCGTGTCATGTGCAAGAACCAGAACTCTGGATGCCATTTCTTTAGTAATCACCCCTTTTAATAAAATATGATGACTACTTTGTGATGGCCATAACTCCAATACCCTTTGAGATATATTGCTGGTACCTGGCACAGTTGTGTACAAGGCTGAGACAGCGAGTCATGCACAAGAACCACAACTCTGGTTGCCATGGTTATCTCCCCTTCCAATAAAATATGATGACTACTTTGTGATGTCCATAACTCCAATACCCTTTGAGATATATTGATGATACCTGGCACAGTTGTTCATAAGGCCGAGACAGTGTGTCATGCACAAGAACTGCAACTCTGGGTGCCATGGTTTTTTAGTTATCTCCCCTTCCAATAATATAGAATCACTACTTTGTGATGGCCACATCTCCAATACTCTGAGATATATTGATGGTACTTGGTTCAGTTGTACATGAGGTTAAGCAGGTGGTTAAGAGGTTACGTGCAAGAACAACTACTCTGGGTGTCCTGGTTTTTTAATTATCTCCCCTGACAATATAACCTTGTGATGGCCATAACTCAAATACCCTTTGCGATATATTGGTGGTACTTGGCACAATTGTACACAAGGTTGAGACGGCGCTTCAAGCCTAAGAACCACACCCCTGGAAGCTATGATATTTGAATTATCTCCCCTTCCAATATAACAGTATGACCACCTTGTGATCACCGTACCTCCAATACCTTTCGAGACATACTGGTGGTACTTGATGCAGATGTACATGAGGTTAGGCAGGTGTGTCATGCTTAAGAATTACAACTCTGGGTGCTCTGGTTTTTTAGTTATCTACCCTGACAATATAACCTTGTGATGGCCATAACTTCAACACCCTTTGAGATATATTGAAGGAACTTGGCACAATTGTATACAAGGTACAGAAGGGGTGTCATGTGCAAGAACCACAACTGTTTGTGCTGTGGTATTTGAGTTATCTACACTTCCAATATAACATAATGACCAGCTTGTGATCACCATATCTCCAATACCCTTTGAGACAATGTATTGACGGTACTTTGTACAGAAATACATGTGCTTAAGCAGGCATGTCATGCACAAGAACCACAATTCTGAGTGCCCTGTTTTTTTTTTAATTATCTCCCCTGACAGTATAATCTTGTGATGGCCATAACTGCAATACTTTTGTGATATATTGCTGGTTTAATTCTGGTACACTTTCTATTGTTGAATAATCTTCTGAAGGCCATATTGGCTTTTGGCCGGGGGATTAGCCATCTCTTCCGATGGCTTTGTTTTTCTTGTTTATTTTAATTTCTTTGTTCCTCATCTTTTGATTTTTAGTCACATATATTATGTTATATACCGTGTCTTTTCTTCAAGTTTATGCTTTAGATCCTTAAAGTATTTGCCAATAGGTGTTGCATGCGCATTCCTCATATGGCTTTCAGACACCTTTCTTTTGTAAGTTACAGTTTTCCAAGCATAGTCACACGGAGTGTCAGTATGGCTGCCTACATGATTTTCAATATCAAACATTGAATTATGCTCTGGATTAGATAAGTCAAAGTCAATAGGAAGAATTTCGAACTGCGTGGAAATTGAAATCATCATACTTTCAAACAATGCATATAAATGCAACTAGATCATCTAAACAATTGAAAGCAGCTAGTAATGATTTTCCATCCGGAATGGATAAACCATTTAAACCATGTTCACAGAGTGTTCGGTAGAGTGTTCGCACGGTATGCGAAAGGCCCTGGGTTCGAGTCCCGGTCGAGTCATGTTCTTTTTCTAACCCTGTGACATGAATGTGAATCAAATATAAAATATTTACAATCTCTCTTGAACACAGCAGAACAAATTGAACCCATCATTAATAAAACACTTGAAGAATTTTGTAGAGTTGTGTACAATGCTTGGTGAAGAGTAGGTAAACTGGTATTGACAAACTGTACTGTGCAAAGACCTGTCACAATAGCAGATGTTTTCACAACAACTTCTTTGTTTAAAATTGAAACTAATCTTGGAAGTTCATCAAAGCTTAGTAACTTACTTCTGAATTTACCTTCTGCCTTTAATTCACCAATGATCTTATTATACAGACTATCTCCAGCTAAAAGAATGTTGTCTAGATCTGTACTACAAGCAATGTCTGAGTATGCTGCATATATTAATGAACACAGTGCATTTGCAGTACATTGACATCCTCTGGACTCTTTGCTTAATATTCCTGAACCTTGGTTCAAATTTGAGTTAAATGGACCATTAGAAGGCTTCCATAGCACTGTTTCAGTTCGTTCCATATTTTTTTTCATCAACTTGTGTAGAGCTTGAAAATGCAGTGTTTGTAAATTCTATGGGTGAATGTATTTTGGTATTTTGTCCTAGTTGTTGTCTGTTAGAATAATTATTATTGTCATTTGAACTTTGCAAAACATCGATATTTTGTTCTGGTTGTTTTCTGTGTAAATATCTTTGTCATTTCTACTTTGTAATACTGAGTTCATATCTTTGTCATTTCTACTTTGTAAAAAACTGAAGCATCAGATGTCACGCTGAGGCAGGTCATACCCACATCTGAAGAACTAGATGACCCTGGGCCAGATGATACGCTGGGGCAGGTCATACCACCATCTGACAAAAATAATTGACCCGCGAATCGGGCTTAGATCCTCCACGATCTATGAGGGGGGTCAGTCCCACAACTGAGATAAGTAACCCAGGGCTACTACCATTAGCCCTCACCATGGTTTTCGCCAATGACTTCTTACAGTTCTTCTTACGTGGCATACCTCAACCTGAAAGATACAAAAGTAGGTGTCTGCTTTAAAAGGAAAAGGAGAAACGGTATTATCTTTAAATATTTCAAAATCTTGCCTATACTAAATGAATTTTTGTAAAACACAGATTTTCTTTTCTCGCTTGAGCATTGTAATTTGAGAAGGACCCCCCCCCCCCCCCAAAAAAAAAAAAATGATAATCCTCTAGACCTTTATCATTCTGTATAGTTTTGACCAAGTATTTTTAATAGGAGACTTCAATGTGAGTTTAAAAGCCAACTAAACCGTGTAAACAGCAGCAACAGATGAGAGTGAAAGTTGGGGCCCTGAAAAAAAACGGTTTAAAATAGAAGTAGAGGCAATGATCAGGAAGCGATACAATTAACCCACAGCCCCCATCAGAGACACCAAAGGGAAAGGAACACAAACATGAAGCAACAGACCCCAATGGAAACACCAACGTCGGAAAGCCAAGAGGACAGTCACTTTCCCACAAAATGGCCAAAAGGCTATCCAAAACAAAATAATATAAGTGACACAAACACCTAACGACAAACCATAACAAAAATAACCACGACAGAAGAACCGCCTTGGAACGGTCAGGGGAAACGAATTCCACTGGGGGGGGGGGCTTAAATCGATTTTACGTGGCCACAATCCTCGCCCTTACTTCCGTCCCGATTGAGACAAATAATTTGTTCAGTTCGCATGAAGGCCTCCTAACTCATCAGTGCAGCATCTCCGTGAACACAAAAATCAAACAAATTGTGAAATATAAACGCCAAAGGATGGCGCACTTGGAACATCACCATCCAAAAAAGGAAAGTTTACAATCTCAAAATCAAAATCATCGCGTATATCATAAATTTTGCAAGAAACAAACCCATCCACAAAAGATAGATGCAAATTAAAAAGGGGGCCTCGGTATCAGAAGAATTTGCTTTATTTAACTGAAGTTCTGGGGTGGATGTAAATTTGACTGATCAAACCATCGAAATAGGTATTATCAATATTTAATAAATCATCAAAATACACCTGTGGACATAAATCCGTTCAAACTCTGATGAACTTCATTTCATTTGGATCTGATGTTTCATTCAATATTTCCTTACATCCTGTCAGTCAAATACAAGACAGGAATAAATTCAAAACACAAAGTGTTGTATATTTCATTGTAGACCCTGCACTGTCCAATCAGAATACATCTCGAATGTCAATCAGTTCTAAAAATGGGAAAAAGTGCTTGCCACAATAAGACCAATCAATGTATATTGCTTGATCCAGTTTTAGACTACTTTAATGAATGACATTTGCTTGTCAAACTAACTTGAGACAAAGAGATTCGTGGAAAGGTACTTCATCAGAGTTTGAACGCGTTTGTGTCCACATGTGTATCTAGAAGTGGAGCTAAAAGCTTCAATGATTTCAGACTGGTTATCAGCAGATAGGGACATCATGAAGTCTCTCTCATAACAAAACAAAAACAGATCAGCCACAAGAGGTGTGCAATTAGTACCCCTCGGAATATCCACAACTTGTCTAAATAACTTAGTACCAAATCTTATGTAAATATTGTCAAGTAGAAAGGTGAGAGCTTCACACACTTTCTGACATGACCATAAAGTATATTTTCATGCTCTTCAGAAGTGAAAAACGCATGTCTTATATTACATGCAAGAAAGAGGGAGTCTTCCCTATGAAATGGCCATTCAATTAAATCAATAAGTTTTTCTTTTATAAGATTCTGAGGAAGTGTAGTGTAAAGGGTAGAAAAATCATAAGTAGACAAACTTGAAGCACGAAAACGCCGAGATTTTAATTTATTTAAAACTTCATTAGAATTTTTATAGACCAAAACAGATTTCTACCTGATCTTTCGAATACTTTGTCGCAATAATTTATCACATGTTTTTTGATGGCAGTAAAGCATGAAGTTAATAATTTGGAGAGTTCAGTAGTAGTACAAGAGCTTGAATTTGCAATAAACTGTGCTTTGTATGGTCTTTTATGAAGTTTAGGTAACCAATATAACGTAGGAAGCTTATCTTGGCCTTCTGTAACACAGACAGCAAACTTGGTGGCTGAATGACAAAGATGGTCATCAACTCTACAGCTAAAGGCTGAAGTTCATAGGCCTTAGTACCACCAAGTTCTGGCTGAAGAGTGTTAACATAGTGAAGCCGTCAAAAAACGACCACATTGTTAGCGGCCTTATCAGCTGGAGCCAAAACAAAATTCCTATGGAATTCTTGAATACCTAGTTTAAAGGTGCATTATTGAGCTGTCGGAAAAAAAGTGCTTAATTTTTTTTTACATATATCGGGAATTTTTTGTTTAAATAATACAAATGAATGAGTTTTATGCAATACTGCGAACAATTATGATCACAGGTTAAGTTTTATGAGACGGTCTTTCTAACTGTGTTACTCTATTTTTAATTTCGCGACAAAAATACATCGCGCGTGAATAATGACGTCATGCGGTAAATACCTAGAAAGGTATGCAGGGGTCATCTCAACATCGTTACATACAATTGTTGTGACAGAAATCGTAGAATAGTGAAATTCTCTTGTAAACTTTTTTTGCGAATTCCAATGTAAAATGGAGTGAAATTCCGTCATTCTCTCTCTCTCTCTCTCTCTCTCTCTCTCTCTCTCTCTCTCTCTCTCTCTCTCTCTCTCAGCATGTCATGGCGTACACGTTCCTCTCTCTCTCTCTCTCTCTGAAAGTGCTATGGCCAACATGTTGCTCAGTTTTTTTCTCTCTCTCATTATGGGCTACATGTTGAAACAGTGGGTCAACATCGGGCAGACAGCGATACGACGTCGCCATGTCGTATCGCTCTCGGTCCGACGCACTGTTCTGGCGATTTACTCTCTCTCTCTCTTCCTCTCTCTCTCTCTCTGTGGCCTTCATGTTGCTCATTAGTCTTTCTCCCTCTCCCTCTCTCTCTTTCTCTCTCTCTCTATCTCTCTGTGGCCTTCACGTTGCTCATTAGTCTCTCTCTCTCTCTCTCTCTTCGTGGCCTCTCTCTCCGTCTCCGTGGCCTACATGTTGCTCATTGCTTTCTTATCGTGGCCTACATATTGTCCATTCTCTCTCTCTCTCTCTCTCTCTCTCTCTCTGAGTGTGCCGCGTGCCGCACATGTAGCTAAGTCCATGGTATTTAGGTTTTGACGGTGCCAGAGGATCCCAGTTAGGTCTATTTTTTTAATTTCGCGACAAAAATATAGAACTCCGTGAATAACGTCATTCTCTCTCTCTCTCTCTCTCTCTCTCTCTCTTTCTGAAAGTGTTTTTGTTTGATTTGAGATTTAACGTCCCCGTCAACACTGTAAAGGTTTTAAGGTCATTTTGGAGACATTGTTTTCAATTTTGTGGGACTTTTACCCGACATTGGGATGAAATGACATCTCAATCCCTGTCGCCCAATGAAACCATTAGGGTCTCCCTGCCCTACATCATAGTGTAGATTATATTTTCTTGTCCTTTGGGATCATTGATTCCATTGTGGAATTTTGAAAATATCTGAGGGTCACTGATGAGGCCTAATTGGCCGAAACTAGCTAGTCTGGCCCAGAAAACATGTACACTCCATATTTTTCACTTCTGTGGTGTATTCCTTGCTTCCAGGGGATAACCCTTTTATAGAACATATTTATTAGCGTGGACGCACCGCAGTTCCTGGACAGGCTTAGATCGTCTAAGCGGTTTACCAGTATTAGTGTGTAGGCCGGATTCAGCTCTGCGTGGAAGCATTTTACGGCCATATATTTCTTCAAGCCCCTATGGGCTCTGAAAGTGCTATGTCCAACATGTTGCTCAGTGTTTTTTTCTCTCTTTCTCACTCTCTCATTATGGGCTAGCGCACAACATTGGACCAACATCGGGCCGACAGCGATACGACGTCGCCATGTCGTATCGCTGTCGGCCCGACGTAGGCGCAGTTCAGATGATTTACTCTCTCTCTCTCTCTCTCTCACACACACACACACACACACAATTACCTACATGTTGCTCATTAGTCTCTCTCTTTCTCTCTCTCTCTCTGGCAGCGTTGTCAAACTTAGTTGCAGAGATGCATGCCTTGACCTGCTCCATCCTTCGGATGTGGATGAAAGGTGAAAATCTCGATTCTGCGCAAACAGCACCAAAAAGATTGTTTTTTTTTCTACACTGTTTTTTGTAGAAGTAAAAGCCATACAGGGCTAATGTTATTTGTTAACCGTATAAGACAGAAAATAAATATTATATGTATATAACGTCGGGCCGACGCTTGACCGACATTCTACGCTGACTGGGTGTCTTCCATTAAAGTTAAAGACCCCTACCTCAGTTTAGTTTTGTATTGGACTAACGGCCCAGTCAACACTATTTTATGTCATATTTGAGCCTGTCAGTTTACCTGTCCACACTTTTCCTGGGCAGGCTTATACGTAAAGCCACGGTCACAAATCACTATTCGATCCCCGCCCGACTACTCGGGGACTGCTATGGGGCGAGACTGGGCTGGAGTCCGGTCGGCGTCCCGCCGGATGTTGGGGCGTCGGTGGTGGTCGGGAGGGGCCCGGTGAAATTTTAACTCGTACTTAAAATTCCTCCCGAAAACTCACCGACTTCTAGGTCGTTGGCACGTCGATAAAAGTCGAGCAGAGCTCGTACCGACGTCGATGCCGATGGCATCGGCTGGCATCCGGTAGTCGTAAAGCGGACCCCGACCAATCAGATAATCGGGCAGTAATCGGCCGAGGCCCGACAGATGATCAAGCGGAATCCGCTGGACGAATTCCCGTTTTCGACTGGCGCCGCTCGATCGCTGATTGACGCTCTACTATATAAGGGCCCGATCTCCGATGGGTGCCAGTTTCTAGCAGACCAGTAGGGAGCATTGTAAACGTTTGATAACTGCCCATGCAAAGGACGGTACACTATCCATTGCTTCATCCACCATCGGCGGCAGCAGTTCTTCTCCCGCACACAAGGTTGCAAAGACCACATTGGCACGGCGCCGAGCCCTAAGCAGCCACTCCTGTAACCTCCGGATCCTTTCCTGGGGTGACGGTAGGTGCAGTGGTGGGATAAGAGGCATCTTGTTCCGCTTTTCTTCGAAAGTTTTCCTCGACGTCAACAAATTGAAAGATGTTCACCCACCAACAGAGCTGACCCATTTGTTGTATATAGGCAGGAGAGGATGCAGTTTATATACCCCTGAACAACTGGACAATTCCCGGCTGGGGTAAACCCGTCCCTTGTCCGGGGGCCGGGAACTGGGCGGACATCAGCGGAACATCGACCGATGCTCGGGGACTAGTAACAATCGCCGGGTATACGGTCGGTAACCTGCAGTGCACCGGCCTATTTCCGCCCGGCGTATACGCCGATGCTTCCCCGCAAAACTCAGGCTGACACCGCCCGATTTCCGGCGGATGTCTCTCTAGGCCCCGCACGGCATACTTTTTGCCAAAACCGAGCCAGACACCCATTTCTCGGCTTGGACTGCTCGGCCGACCACAACGTATAGTATAGCTCGGCCGGGGTACGCCGAATTTGTGACCGAGGCATAAGCAGTTAACCAGTACAGTGCACACTCTTTCGCCAGAAACTGACAACTGCCCTTCTTGAATCAGCGGATGCGCAGTGGTAGAGAATGGCCGTAGAAAATATTTCATGATCAATCTCCAAGAAAGAATGTTGCCGACCCGGCAGGTACCGAACACGCGCCTTTCTGATCACCAGTCAGACGTTCATCCGACTGAGGTGCTGAGGCCGATGATTATCATAAAATATATTTTGGCCAGCAATAATCAAGTGTATATAAATGTAAAGTGCAGATAACTCCGTGTCAACAGACATACAACGTCTAAACAACGTCCATGTCAACAGACATACAACGTCTAAACAACGATGCATTGACGCTGACGCAGCAAAGTAGATGCAACAACGAAATTGACATAGCGTGTAGCATTGGCTCCGGAACTTGTTACTCAAAAGTACTAGATAAATGGAGTAGGGTATAGTTGCAACCTCCATATGGGGAACCTCCACCACAGGAGCATCTCTCTCCACCGTGGGAACACAACGCAACTACAACTGCAACTCCAAGTTTAAATGATGAGAAGAATAACTCTCACCTGCCCGTCTGTCCGTTCGATCGTGTTTCAGTCTGTCTATAATAGAGTGTTATACGGACCTCCGTGACTTAGTGGGTGAGAGCGATGACTCTTAGCCATTAGGTCTCTAACCATTGTGGTTCGAGCATGGCTCGGGTCACATGTGAGACGCCGAGTTCTGCAACTGAAGGTGTGGTGGTTTTTCTTCGGACACTCCGGTTTTCGTCAACTACTGATTAACGATGGGCTCGATATGAGTAAAATAATCTTGAAATTTTTGTAAAACCCAAACCAATAGAGTTAGGTGTACTGCAGGCACACACGCGGCTGACTGACATATGGTACTCTGAATTTTGCCTGCTCCATAGGCTGGGACTTTTTTTTTATTGAGTGGGGGGGGGGGGGGGGTGGGTGTCAAACCTTTAATATTTCGGATGTAGGCTAGGGGTTAACAAAAATGGTCTTTTTTATGGGTACACGCCATTTAGCAGATATTTTGAAGATGTCGACTCTAAAACATACCATTTGGGGGTGAGAGCCAAAAAGTCATTGGTAATTTTATTCCTTCGCTTTAAAAAAAACCCCGCCTCCGTCGGTCTCTCCGTCCGTTTGTCCGCCTGTCTGACCATTTGATTTTGGCACCGCCCCTCCCACGTGAGGGGTCCAACGGTCAAATATCAATTACATTTAATAACAAAGTCAGTTTTATAGATTTTGATATCAAACTTTGCAGAATTAATGATTGATAGAATATGTAAAATACTTTGAACGGAATTTTGGTTGCGACCACTGGATAATGCCTAAGGGGTCGGATTTGGAGGTCGGATCAAAGTTTTAATAAGGGAGTGGGAGCGGCGATTAAACTGCTTCATGAATATTGTTGGCACAGCATTCCCCTCATACCAGAAGCTATTTGAATGTTGTTGTTTTTTTTCTCTTGCTGCACAACAGCTCAGTGGATTTAAAAAATTGCTGTTAGGAAATTGGGACGTTAACTGAAACATCCCTTGTGCAGGCTGAATAACCGTACGGTATAGACATGATTACTGTGTAGGCTTTCATCCTGTAAAGCTGGAGTGTAAATAATATATACCGCCTGTGTCCCCTCCTGGAGTTAAGGCGAAATCTGAAGAAAGAAAAAATATTAAAAACATTTTTCGTGCCAAATGCAATAAAGAAATAAGTAAAGACACATTATAATTATGCAAAGCAAGCTAGCTAATTGTAGAGTATTGTTTTAAGTAAGCTACATTTTGAAAATATTTTAGAGGGTCCGATTATATTATGGATATTTTTGGATTACGCTGTAAAGCTTTTTATTTGTTAGGGTAAAACACTTAATGCTGCACCCCACCCTATATAGCATACAAAAGCCAAAGTATCCCCTGTACTTAACGTGAAGCAACTGCAAGACTATTCCCATCATTGCTCCACGCAGGACACATTTCCAAATCTACCGGAGCGGATGCTTGCTCTGCGATAAACTCGAAAAAACTACATGACCTGTCCATTACATTGTTCTACGCCCGGCACGTTACCAATTCTACATGAGTGGTGGCTTGCACTGTGGTGGCCTTGCTGGCTCTGTGCTAGTACTGTGAACAAGTAAAAGACATTCCCAGTACTTCCTGAGGTGCATTCAACAAAACGGGCTCCCGCCGAGTGCTCGTCTGTTCGTAGACTGGTTCCCTCTCCCTATAGCTCAATAGCTTTCGCATAAAGGGATCGGTAATATGCGAAAGCTATTGCGCCATAGGGTGAGGGAACCTGTCTACGAAACAGGCGAGCGCTCGGCGGGCGCCCGCGTTGTTGAACGCACATCTGATAAGTGGCTTCCGCTGTGCATGAAACGCAGTAAGTACAGGCTACCTCCACGCTGGGCACATTCTCAGTACTACATGAGCGGTGGTCTCCTCTTGTGCATGAAACACAGTAAGTATAGGCTACCTCTTTGCTTGGCACATTCTCAGTACTACTTGAGCGGGGCCTCCTCGGTGATGGAAACAGAGCAAGTATAGACTACCTCCACTATGGGCACATTCCCAGTATTACCCTAGCAGTGGCTTCATCTGTGCTGGAAACACAGCAGATATAGACTATCACCACGCTGGGTACATTCGTTGTATTGTCCGAGAAGTCACGCACCTTATGTTGGAACCACAGGCTACCTCTTATTCACGCTGGGAACATTCCCAGTATTACACGACCAATATAAACCACTGTGCTGGAAAAAGTATAGGCTACCTCCATGGTGGGCACGTTAACAGTACTATCCTTTCAGTTGCTTCCTCGAGCTGGAAACACTTGAAATATAGGCTTCAAATAAATATCACGGTTGGCAACTTTGCTTCCCTCTTTGTGATTGCACACCGGTGGGTCGGGCCTAAGAATATATGACGGTTCCAGCGTAAAAACATAGATGGAATATCAATTTTAGTTGTTATTCTTTATGTTGGTTGCCGCCTGATGCTCCGTCTTTGGTCGGGCCCCTCGGGGTCTAACTGTTGGTTTTCTTTTGCTCCAGTATTTCTGTTGTTGTATGCTGTAGAGTCCTCAACCTTGTTTCATCTCTGTAGTTTGTTTTATTTGTATGTTAGGATATGCTACACTGTTGAGTTAGGAAGCCTTCATGCGGTCTAAATAAAATTTATGTCTGTACCGCGACAGAAGTAAGGGCAAGGATTGTGGCCACGTAAAATCGATTTAAGCCCTCCCCCCCCCCCCCACCCAGTGGAATTTTTCTACTGACCGTTCAAAGGCGGTTCTTCTGTGGCTGTCGATTTATGTTTTTTGTTTGTTACTTAGTGTGTGTATCACTTGTGTATTTTTATTTTGGATGGCCTATAGGTCATTTTGTGGGAAAGTACCTGTCCTTTTGGCCTTCCTCTGTTTGGGTTCCCATTATGACCTGGTAAGTTCGTGTTTGTGTTTCTTTCCCTTTGGTGTCTTTTGTGGGTGGAGTAAGTTAATTGTATCGATTCCTGATCTTTGTTTTACTTTTACTTTCACCCAGTTTCAAGTTTCATGTTTATTCAGAAACACCAGGCCAATCGGCCCATCTGTTTTACAACATATATAATACATACAGTAGATGTGACAAAAGCGGACTGATGTTAATTAGAAAAACACATAACAAAGTACAATAATGGTGTACATCCGATTGATATGTAAACTATTTTTTTTTTTCAAACATGAATCTCCATCAAGAAAACAGGCCTATATAATTTCGACCCGTTTGAACCCCACCTTTACACAGTAAAACTGGGATCAACAGGGGTATATATAATTCTCCTAATGCCCGCCCATAGACATGCGTCGTGGGCACCCATCAGAACCGCCTCAGTGCGGCGGCTCTAATGAGTGCCCACAAACCATGTTCAAAGCATAAGCAAGAAAATTAGCACAATTCTTTATCAGACAATTTTCATTATTTTGGAGGTAAAATTAAATATAGATAGGCCTGTTTTTGTAATGTGGTATTTGCCTTGGAGAAGGTACATCCTTAAGGATGAAGGATCATGTAAAGAAGTATTGTTCCGTAGTTTTAAAGGCCTTAAAACATAAAGCGATTTTTTTATTAACTGTTTAGACTATGAAGTAAACATTTCAATTAATATATGTTTATTGGGTCTTGTTCTGAAATAGTTAGGTCAAAGCGAGCTTCTTAAGTCAGTATATCTAGTGTATTCGAGTGTAAAATGAAACTCGTCTTCAAGCATTCCATAAGTTGAACAAAGCCAATTTTCAAACAGAATAGAATTCGGTTTGGCCCACCTTCCAACTTCAGACTCTAGTCTGTTCGAAGAAAGCACAGCAAGCTACCTTCATGATGGACACAATTCCCAGTTATAACCGAGCACTAGCTTCCTTTGCTGGAAACACAGCAGGTATAGGCTACCTCCCATCCACCCTTGGCTCATTCCGAGTATTACAATAGCAGTGTATTCAACGTGCTTGAAACCGATCACGTACATGTATAGGCTACCTCACCAGTGGACAGGTTACCAGTACTATCCCAGCAGTCGCTTTCTTTGAGTTTGAACCACTTCAAGAATAGGCTACACTAACGCTGGACACATTACCAGAACTATCTGTGCTGTGGCTTGCACCGTGCAGGAAACACATCAAGTAAAGGCTACCTACACGCTGTGTACATTCACAGTACTACCTGAGGCTTAGCTTCCTCTGTGCTGGAAACACAGCACTATAAGGCTACCTCCACGCTGGGAACATTCCCAGTACTACCTGAGCACTAGCTTCCTCTATGCTGGAAACATAGCACTATAAGGCTACCTCCACGCTGGGAACATTCCCAGTACTATCTGAGCACTAGCTTCCCCTGTGCTAGAAACACAGCACTATATGGTTACCTCCACGCAGGGCACATTCCCTGTACTACCTGAACGCTAGCGCTTCCTCTGTGCTTGAAACACAGTGCTATAACACTACATCCGCGCTGGGAACACTCCCAATACTACCTGAGGACTAGCTTCCTCTGTGCTGGAAACACAGCACTATAAGGCTACATCCACGCTGGGAACATTCCCAGTACTACCTGAGTACTAGGTCCCTCTGTGCTAGAAACACAGCACTATAAGGCTACCTCCACGCTGGGCACATTCACAGTTCTACCTGAGCACTAGCGCTTCCTCTGTGCAGGAAACACAGCACTATAAGGCTACCTCCACGCTTAGAACATTCCCAATACTACCAAAGAACTAGCTTCCTCTCAGTTAGAAACAAAGCACAATAAGGCTACCTCCACACTGGGAACATTCCCAGTACTACCTGAGTACTAGGTCCCTCTGTGCTAGAAACACAGCACTATAAGGCTACCTCCACGCTGGGCACATTCACAGTTCTACCTGAGTACTAGCGCTTCCTCTGTGCAGGAAACACAGCACTATAAGGCTACCTCCACGCTTAGAACATTCCCAATACTACCAAAGAACTAGCTTCCTCTCAGCTAGAAACAAAGCACAATAAGGCTACCTCCACACTGCGAACATTCCCAGTACTACCTAAGAACTAGCTTCCCCTCTGCTGGAAACACAGCACTATAGAGCTACCTCCACGCTGGGAACATTCCTAGTACTACATGAACACTAGCTTCCTCTGTGCTGGAAACACAGCTCTATAAGGCTACCTCCACACTGGGAACATTTCCATTTCCCTGAGCACTAGGTTCTTCTGTGCTGGAAACATAGCAGTATAAGACTACCTCCACGCTGGGAACATTCCTAGTACTACCTGAACACTATTTTCCTCTGTGCTGGAAACACAGCTCTATAAGGCTACCTCCACACTGGGAACATTCCCAGTACTACCTAAGAACTAGCTTCCTCACTGCTGGAAACACAGCACTATAGAGCAACCTCCACGCTGGGAACATTCCCAGTACTACATGAGCACTAGCGCTTCCTCTGTGCTGGAAACATAGCCCTATAGGGCTACCTCCACTATGGGAACATTCCCATTTATAACCGAGCACTAGCTTCCTCTGTGCTGGAAAAACAGCACTATAAGGCTACCTCCACGCTGGGAACATTCAGAGTTATACCTTAGCACTAGCTTCCTCTTTGCTGGAAACATAGAACTATAAAGCTACCTAAACACTAGGCACATTCCCAGTACTACGTGAGGACTAGCTTCTTCTGTGATGGAGACACAGCATTATAAGGCTACCTCCACGCTGGGAACATTCCCAGTACTACCAGAGCACTAGCGCTTCCTATGTGCTAGAAGCACAGCACTGTAGGGCTACATCCACGCTGGGAACATTCCCAGTACTAACTGAGCACTAGCTTCCCCTGTGCTAGAAACACAGCACTATAAGGCTACCTCCACGCTGGGTACATTCCCGGTACTACCTGAGGACTAGCTTCTCCTGTGCTGGATACACAGCACTAAAAGGCTACCTCCACGCACGGCACATTCCCTGTACTATCTGTGCACTAGCGCTTCATATGTGCTACAAACGCAGCACTATAAGGCTATCTCCATGCTGGGAACATTTCCTGTACTACCTGAGCACTAGTGCTTCCTATGTGCTAGAAACACAGCACTATAAGGCTACATCCACGCTGGACACATTCCCTGTACTACCTGAGCACTAGCGCTTCCTATGTGGTAGAAACACAGCACTGTAAGGCTACCTCCACGCTGGGAACATTCCCAGTACTACCTGAGTACTAGATTCCTCTGTGCTAGAAACACAGCACTATAAGGCTACCTCCACGCTGGGCACATTCACAGAACTACCTGAGCACTAGCGCTTCCTATGTGCTAGAAACACAGCACTGTAAGGCTACCTCCACGCTGGGAACATTCCCAGTACTACATGAACTTCCTATCTGAGGACTAGCTTCTCCTGTGCTGGATAGACAGCACTAAAAGGCTACCTTCACGCACGGCACATTCCCTGTACTATCTGTGCACTAGCGCTTCCTATGTGCTACAAACGCAGCACTATAAGGCTATCTCCACGCTGGGAACATTCCCAGTACTACCTGAGTGCTAGATTCCTCTGTGCTAGAAACACAGCACTATACGGCTACCTCCACGCTGGGCACATTCACAGTACTACCTGACACTAGCGCTTCCTATGTGCTAGAAACACAGCACTGTAAGGCTACCTCCACGCTGGGATCATTCCCAGTACTACCTGAACTTCCTATCTGAGGACAAGCTTCTCCTGTGCTGGATACACATCACTATAAGGCTACCTCCACTCTTGGCACATTCCCTGTACTACCTGAGCACTAGCGCTTCCTCTGTGCTGGAAACACAGCACTATAAGGCTACACCCACGCTGTGAACATTCCCAAGCTTCTCCTGTGCTGGATACACATCACTATAAGGCTACCTCCACTCTTGGCACATTCCCTGTACTACCTGAGCACTAGCGCTTCCTCTGTCTTCTTTTGGGTTACTCGTATCATAACAGTTGCTAACATGGTAGGGCGCTGAAATAATATTCCAATAATTTTAATAATTAATATTTATTTTCTAATATGCTGAAAATAATGCTAAATATTGAAAACTGGCCGAAAACGACCCAGACCGAAACGACTTATGGCCGAAATGACCAACCAAAGTAGGCGCCGAAACGTTCAGGATTCCCTGAATGTAAGACCAAAATTGTGTTTACAGGGGCGGAAAAAGTGCATTTCAATCAAACCAAACAAACCTCAGAGCACATCAACAATGATTAAAACTTATCCTAATGGAAATCTTACTACAAACGACCAGGAGACTGCGAATACACTAAACGATTACTTCTCAAAAGTATTTGAGAGTGAAACTGACCAACCCCTCCCTACTTTCAATGACCGAACTTTTACTCAGCCTTTGGAAAATATACCCATTACCGAAAAAAGTGTTACGAAGGTTATAGGAGCCTTAAAACCAGGCAAAAGCCAAGGACCCGATCTCCTCCATCCAAAATATTTGAAAGAAACTGTGGAACAAATAAAAGTCCCTTTAATGACCATCTTCCAACGGTCTCTAGAAGAAAGTAAACTGCCTGAAATTTGGAAACAAGCCAATGTAAGCGCCATCTTTAAGAAGGGTGTGAAAAAAAATCCAGGGAATTACCGACCAATAACTGCAATAAGCCTAACATCCGTACCCTGCAAAATAATGGAAAAGCTCATCCGCGATAGCATTGTTGACCATATGACAAGTAATAATCTTTTTTCCAAGTCACAACACGGGTTTATAAAAGGCAGGTCATGTACGACGCAATTAATCGAGTTTCTTGAGGATGTTACACAATCTATTGATAATGGGGACGATGTAGACGTGATCTATCTCGATTTTTGCAAAGCCTTCGATAAGGTACCACAAAAAAGGCTATTAAAGAAAATATACGGCTACAGTATAAGGGGTAAGGTCCACAGTTGGATAAAAGAATTCCTGTCCGACAGAAAACAGCGTGTCATTGTAAATGGATCGAAGTCAGTCTGGAAAAACGTTACGAGTGGAATTCCCCAAGGTAGTGTACTAGGACCAGTCTTGTTCCTAGTCTTCATAAATGACCTACCGGAAGTCATTGATGTGTTCATTAAATTGTTTGCGGACGATGCCAAAATCTATTCTGTTGTACCACCAATTGATACTGAAAGCAATATCCAAAGAAGTTTAAATAGGGCAGTGGACTGGGCGGACATTTGGAAAATGTTGTTCAATACGGATAAATGCCACCATCTACGTATTGGCAAACAAGACAGAGTCACCAACTACTCCATGATATCTAAAGGCCAAACAATTGAACTGGAATCAGTCGAAAACGAGAAAGATCTGGGAGTTATTAAAGATCAAAAACTACTCTTTAGAGACCATATAAGCTCAAAAGTAAATACTGCAAATAGGAACCTAGGTATCATCTTTCGGACCTTCACTTTTATTGACGAAGAAATGTTTTTGAACTTATACAAATCTCTGGTTAGACCGCACCTTGAATATGCTACCCCTGTTTGGTCACCGTTATATAAAAAAGACAAAATTACTATTGAAAACGTCCAACGTCGAGCAACCAAATTAGTATCAACCCTAAAAAATCTACCATATTCAGAGAGGTTGCACAAACTAGGGCTCCCATCGCTAGAATATAGGAGAGAAAGGGCAGACTTAATTCAAGTATATAAGATACTACATGACATTGATTTAGTAGATAAAGACAAACTATTCAAATTGGCTGAGTACAGAGCAACAAGAGGACACTCATTTAAACTTCAAAAGAAAAGATCAAGGCTGAATCTTCGTGCAAACACGTTCAGTAACCGAGTGGTGAATGAATGGAATCAACTTCCCAATACTGTTGTTAATGCACCCTCCGTGAACGCTTTCAAAAACAGACTGAACAAACTTTGGCATGGGCATCCATACAAGTTTGATCCTGTATGTTACAAAACCGACCACCACACCAGAGAGATTCGTCTATACAGTCGAGATGCATCTATAGAAGTCGATTGACTTGATCAGATGTTTATTTGATGATGAGATGAGTAATCAGTCTAAATAGTTGTTACTCAACACAAATAGAGACAACTCTACTTCGATCTTATTCATACCTGCAACTGCAGTCTTAGTAGTGTTCCCACGGCAGAGATGAATGCGCCTGTCGCGGAGGTGCCACACATGGAGGTTGCAAGTATATACTACTGGATAAATGTGGAAAATGATCATACCGACGGTAACGGGCCTCCGTGGCCTAGTGGTTAAGAGCGCTGACTCTTGATCATTAGGGTTCTCACCGCTGTGGTTCGAGTCTCGCTCGGGTCATATGTGAGACGCCAAGTTCTGCAACGGAAGGTAATGTGGTTTTTCTCCGGGTACTCTGGTTTTCACCCATCTCTGATTAACGATCGCTCGATACGGGTGAAATAATCTTGAAAGGGCCGTAAAACCAAAACCAAAAAAAAAAAAAAAAAAAATACGGACGGTAGGTAATGACTTAATTTGGCGTTATTACGTAGTGCTAGAACCTAAAACCACTTCCCAACACGTGAACAAGTCCGTGAAAATAAGACCCCACTAAACCCCATTTTATATAAAGAAAACTGGGGTTTACGGGGAATAACATTAATTTCCTTAGTTCTGCTCCAAGACATAGGCTGTGGGTACTCGTTAGAACCGCCTCAAAACGGCGGTTCTAACGAGCATCTCAAACCTATGTTTGGAGTATAAATAAGAAAAATATCACAAATCTTCATCAGACAAAGATGCCTTTTTTAAGGTTTGAGAAATTTACTATATCTCACGTATGTGTTATCCTAATGCCATATTTACTGAACTTATTTCATCTGAAATTCTTGTGCAGACATTTTGGAAAGCTTTGAAAAGGTTTGAGGGTCACTGATGAGGCCTTATTGGCCGAAACTAGCTATTTTGGCCCAGAAAACATGCATACTCCATATGTTACAGTTTTGTGGTGCATTCCTTGCTTCCAAAGGATACCACACTTTCGGATGAGTCTTTAAATCTAGGTCCCGTCTCCGTATGGCCTTAGCTGTTGGTGGGACGTAAAACTCAAACACTCACTCACTCACTCCAAAAGATAACCATTTCCAGAACATATTTAACGTCACTACAGCTGGTGTCTGGGAATGTGTGGCGGTCGTAAAAAGTCTCCTTGCCCAACACCATAGTGTAGTTTATATTTTCTTGCCCTTCCATTGGTGAATTTTGAAATTTTTGAGGGTCACTGATGAGGCCTAATTGGGCAAAACTAGCTAGTCTGGTCCAAATAACATGTACACTCCATATTTATCCCCACGTTTATCGAAGAAAAGTGGGGATATTGTTATCGCTTCCGTCTGTCCGTCCGTCTGTCCGTCTATCTCCGTCCGTTGAATTCATTGGAATTCAACCAAATTTGGTGTGTGAGTTACTTACATGAATGGCTTCTGCAAAAGCACATTAATTTTTGGACCAGCCCCTAGGGGTTCCCTGGAAGAGGTCAAAACGTGGGGATTTGCGATGGCGCGCCATCGACTGCGCGATCTAGTTTACAGTTTTGTGGTGTATTCCTTGTTTCCAAAGGACTAGAACATATTTTAGAAGTAGATGAGAGAAAGAACAAAAAGGGGAGAGGGAATTATTGAAAGGTTGTTGGAGTGCTTTTCAGTTTAGACAACATGTACGATAGAAATTGGTCTTCTGTCTTCCTCGACTGGTAGGCGAGTATCTCTAGCAATGTTAATAATAAGACGATTCATTACGATAACAGGTTCGTGCAATGAACGCCCCTTTAAACCCAACTTTATAGAGAGAGAACTGGGGGTTACAATATTTTGTAACTGCGTATACAATTTGCTGCGTCAGCGTCAATGCATCGCAATGATGTTGCATTGACGTTGACACGACGTTGTTTAGACGCTGTATGTCTGTTGACATGGAGTTATCTGCACTTACAGTACCTCAGTCGGATGCGCGTCTGACTGGGTATACAATATTTTTCTCATTCCTGCTCCAAGACATATGCCGTGGGTACTCGATAGAACCACTTCAATGAGGCAGTTCCAACGAGCACCAACAGCCCATGTTTGAAGCATAAATGAGAAAACTATCACAATTTTTCACCAGAAAAGTAAATATTGTTTAGATATGAAAGAATGCACAAAGTCATACGGGTATCTAGACGATGATAATCAATTTGAAAAAAAAAAAATAATAATAATAAAATTCTTTCATGGGAGAGCAGAAAACAAACTGTAGTAACAATGTACATGTATTTTCTACCAGATGTGCCTTTTAAAGCTAATGGTACACGTCTACTGCACTATATGTGTGGCAGATAGTCGACGGAAAACAGAACCCTGACACCAAACATAAACATAAAGTCGGAATAGGCCTCATTGATCACCAGTGTTTGGGTAAAAGTAGTTATATGTAGAACATAGAAGTGCAGGCAATGATCAGGAATCGACACAATTTACCCACAGCTCCCACCAGAGTTACTAAAGGGGAAAGAAACACAAACATGAAACAACAGACCCTAATGGAAACATCAAAAGCGGAAAGCCAAAAGGACAGTTACTTTTCCACAAAATGTCCAATTCGATATCCAAAACAAAATAATATAAGTGATACAAACACTCAAAGACAAACCATAACAAAAATAAACAGCGACAGAAGTCAGTGAAACGAATTCCACTGGGCTGGTGAGAGAGGGCCTTTAATCTTAAAGAATTTATCTAACCTAATGTTTATGAGTGAAATGTATCTCTCGCTAAGCACTTTATTCATAGAAACAAATTTGTTTTTATATATACAATATTTTGCTAAAACAGAGAGAGAGAGAGAGAGAGAGAGAGAGAGAGAGAGAGAGAGAGAGAGAGAGAGAGATGTAATTGACCACTTCTGCTTTACCACCGTGTGGAAATAATATTTTACGATCCTCTAGCGATATTTCTGGATTTACATTTGTGGTCAACCATGATTAAAGTTCAGTCTAAAACGTTCTTACTTTTAGGCATCTAAGAAATAAATAATGGATTTTTTCTGGTTGTTCATTACAGTAACTACAAACCTGATTTTATTAATTTTAAATAGAAATGAATGTGTTACTAAATTTTTATTATTGATTTTGTATTGAAAGTCGCGTAGTTTTGTCTCGTGAAATGTCTTTAATGTTCGATAGTACATTTTCCATTCTTTTTCCACTATATCTCATATCTCCGCTTGCCATTTTGTTTGAGTAATGTATTCGTTTACTCTAACCAAAATATCATAAATAGTCTACTCCCTTTTTTTGAACTAATCAAGTGTTGAAAGTATATGTTACAAACTACATTTTGTTTAAATTCAACAGCAAATACACGATTCATGTGAATTTGATCTTTTCATACTTGAGAAATACTATTTACTACATGGTGGTAGTCTAAAAATGTGCCCCTTATATCATATTTCGCCTTTAACTGTTCAAAACTATAAAATACCACTTCCTCACTAGTAAGATCGTAAATTACTCTTATGCCTATATCGCACCTATTTCTTAAAAACAAATTCCCATTGCCAATGTGGTCTTTATGTCATAATGGGCATATAAGAATTTGCTTTACGTTTTCTACGGGGACAGGTTTACAAAATTCAGACAAGCAGAAAATCCTTCCAAAAATGGATTTTTGTAGGTTGAAACTAAATTACGCCGCATAAGATTTGGTTTGGACATACTTTATGATCACAAAATACTCAATAGCCTGGGAGCGCAGATCTTGTTACACTCATGTGATTCTGCTTGTTTATGACCTTACCAGATCATGATTAAATGGTCAACAAATAGATCTTATCTTGGGTTTAGCATGACCTTTGGCTAGGTGAATCACATGAAGCTCCTTCGCAAGCTACTGGTACATGGATTAACTTTCCAGTGAATTAAGTCTTTTCTGATTGAGAGAAGTCAGACAGTTGCACTTGAATGTGAGTACTCAGATGAGGTTCCAGTTACTTCAGGTGTACCACAAGGATCAGTTCTAGGCACAATATTATTGTTATTATACCTTAACGACCTACCCGACAATGTGTGGTCCCGGGTTCGCCTATTTGCTGGTGACACTGGGGTGTACCTGACCATAATTCTCCCTGATTATTCGGCCACCCTCCAGAGGAACTTAGACCGCCCCATCATAGAATCTCACTGGGACATGGAATCCAAACATAGAAAGGCGGCATAATGCTGCGTTTTACCAGATCTGCACTTCTTGTTTAAAATGTTGGTATTTAAGTGTTAAACTAACAGTTTTAGATTACAACTGGGATGAAAATTATTGTAGCTGCCCTTTATATTACAGCGAAAGTAACCTTTTGTGAACGGAAAAGAAATTTATGAAAGTACTTTTATCTCAGGACATCTTAAGTTTCCTCAATACATTTGCACAAGAAAAATATGGATGAAGGATTTGCAAGTTGATTTTCCCCAAAATATAATCCTGATTTCCGTTTTAAAATGCATGTCCCACAAGAAAAAGGTTTGGGGGTATCAACGGTTATTACAGCAAGTACTTTCTTGCATTAGCAACATCCCTGTGCCTTTGAAAATAAATGAAATTCTGTATTTTTCACTTTTACCAGGAATAAAGGAAACCGCTTTATAGACTTTTTAAAAGTTACTAAAACAGCTGCAGATCAATAGTTCACATTAAATACTAGCGACTCGGACAAAGCTTTCTATCATAAAGGCGACCTGAATTGAAAACCAGATTTTTTTGACATGTTTATTCTCGATGGGCGCCATCATCTCCTTTTCTTGCGGCAAATCTGAAATGCTGAGATTTCCTCAATTATGCCTTCCACATTTTATTTTCCCCATCATCAATGAAAATACCTTAAAAAGTCAGTTATGTTGCCTTCTTCCTGCTTATACCATAATGAAATCGCCTATCTTGGAAGCCCGTCATCACTGATAAATTAGTGTAGCTATCAAATTGAAGAGATTTCCATCTTGCCAAAAGCAAAAACGTATTCATACGCATTGGAACTAATTTCCCCCCAAAAAACAAAAGTACACCATTGTTTTAAATTTAAAACATAATATTCATATTTGAAACTGTCTTGCACCTAATTTCACGTACTTTCTAACATAATTTGTTCGTTAATTCATGAATAGTATGCCTTCATTTCTGAACTAGTTTCTACGTATAACATTGTCCTGTTTGTGTTGTTCGGCCCTGTTCCCAAGTAAACACGTTGAAAAAGATATATTTCTTTTTTAACTTTCAGCAAAACATATTAAAAGCATTAGGCTTCTATGAATTTAACCAACCCGCACATCGGTAAGTAGGTGACACAACAGATCATTAATTGGATTAGATAAATATGTCCAAACATCAATGACTTATTTATGGTGACTCATGTGAACCAATGTAACAAATCAATGGGTAAAAATCACTGCTATAACATAGCAGTTATTGGAAGTGATCAGAAGCCTTTTGGACGAAATTCCTGGTGCTGAACAGGCTGCTTTCATTCTTTCAGTTCAAATATGGGGATAAACTGTTTTTATCTTAATTTATTTTTATTTTTTTTTTGGTTTTGGATTTAATTCCAGTATCAAATCACCCACCCAGTAAACACAATCAAAAACACAGTGAAACTTTGGTGCAGTGATTCATAAATTGTTATAAATTGCATGGATGAAATATATAAAATGAAATACTAAAAGCATTAAAGAAGGTCAATCATTTTACAAGCTAAATGTAAGAGATTGCAACACCTCAACCCAATCAGTGATCTTACTGCCAACTTGGTAGAACTGGTCATTTTGGCTACCATACACTGAATTTGAAAATAGTACCAGGTGAAATAATTTCATTTTTTTTGGGGGGGGGGGGGGAGGAATCATTAATTTTCAGTACTATTTAGGTATTTTACTTGAAATTCCACTCTTGCAGTGCCTAAAGGCAACCTTGAGCCACATTTCTATGATAGTATTTTACACATTTTTGTTCTGTGGATTAAGATATCATTTTTTGCAAAACCAAGGAAAAATGCAATAAATTACTAACATGGTGACTTTCTAATAAATATATTTTGCTTTCATATTCTTACATTTACATGGACTGCCATCTGATAAAAATCTGTTTGGGTAACTATTTGCAAATATGACTTTTTCAGTACCTCAAATGTAGTGAAATAACTGTATTGAGGAACCTTAAATCACCTTCTTTAAAGTAGCTTTTTGTTGTCTGTGGCGTTACTAAACCGTACAAATGTGAAATGGTTAGTATATACAAGATAAAAATTGCAACATGTGTGCACGTGATGGCCGATTTCAAAAAAAAAAAAATTACAGAAGACCATCATGAGTGAGTGAGTGAGTTTTAGTTTTACGTCCCACCAACAGCTAAGGTCATACAGAGACGGGACCTCGGTTTAAAGACTCATCCGAAAGTCTGAAGAAGCCCGGGATCGATCCTGCGATCCCTGGTTTTCAAGGCGAGTAGCATAACCACTGCACCACGGAGGCTTCTAGAATACCATCATGAAAACATGCCTATGCAATTTTGACCCTCTTAAACTCCACTTTTATCCAGTAGAATGGGGTTTGTAGGGGTGTACATTATTTTTCTTATTTCTGCCCAAAACATAGATTTTTGGTACTCGTCAGAAACCGCCTCGTCGAGACGGTTCCAACGAGTACCCAAAATTTATGTTTTGAGCTGAAATATGAAAAATAGCAGAATCTTTTATCTGAACATTTTCATTTTTTGGGTGGAAAAATGTTCAATTTTTTGGAATAGGCATGTTTTCGTAATGCAAAAAAAAAAAAAAAAAAAATAAAAAAATAAAATAATTATAGTAATGGCCACACTCATAATTTTAAATAACTGGAGTATTACAGGACCTTCGTTTGAATAAACTCTCGTCAAAGGAATAAACACTTCTAAAAGCATAAACTAACGTCTATTCTAGTTCTAAGTTTCACAAGAACGAAGTAGAAACTATTTCAGCTCACTGAAAAACAAACTTTATTTCGTAAACAAAAAAAAAAAAAAAAAAAAAAGAAAAGAAAAACTTCCCATCACGAAAGGAAAGTTCCTTCCGTTGATTAGACCAATAGGGGACAGACTTTCTTCCTAAGTATTTTCAGTAATGAAACAAAGCGAAAGCAACGACAAAGAATTCTCAATAGGAAATATTGCCCTGGTGTAGATTTCACATCTCCATCTGTTTCATGCAAAAATAGATTGATTTACAATCCGCACTAGCATTATAATCGATCCCTATGTGATGAAACCAAACATGATAATAACCACGGCCTTTCCTTCCAAAGGATGTCAAAATGGTGTCAGTAGTTTCCAAATTGGCAATATTGTGACGCAAGTAGCCGTACAGTTAATTCAGCATTTTTTTTTCAAGTTGTCGTACTTGAAAAATCCAAGATGCCGTACTCCTCTGTGTTTTGTTTTTTTGAAAGAAAACTGCATTATAAAGCGGACGTTTCATACTTATACACAACTACTTTTCTAACCATCTGACATTTGTCCACATGAGTCTTTACTTTAATAAATTGCACATGTAGACAGATTTTTTAACATTTTGATCGATAGATAGATAATGTAGCGAATGAATCGCAAAGAAGAAGCTAAAAAAAATACACACACATTGAAAATTCCTTCATGGATGAAACCGGTTGTTAAAAATACAGGAAAAATAACTTTTTTTCCAGTGTTTCTTTAATTTTTTCATAGTTTCATATGCACAGTAAGATAGCGGATGTGAACGGAAGATTGCGATTGAACTGGACTGGTTTGTCTGTAGGGGTCCCAGGCGGTGGCAGCATATTCTAGTTTAGGTCTAACTAGTGACTTGTATGCTGTTGCCTTGATGCCCTTTGGGCATGCAGAGAGATTTCTGCGTAGGATATGAAAGCAACTGTCTGGCTGTCTGTCGTAGATAGCATGTCATAGTCTAGCTACTAGACCTTGGTGTCATATTAACCAATTACCAACCTTCATGTGTGTTTTATCAAATATGAAACCTTGTTAGACTTTAATCTTGTCTCAGACACCAAGGTCTAGTGCAATGCGAATTTTACCTCGCAAGATTCTCCTTGGTAAATGATTGATTACAGCTACAGTCATGAAAATGTTTATTGCCTTTCTGTACCCCTTACCGAACACCAACTGATAAGGCAAACTGGTATTCTAGTCAGAGTATATATCTTCCCAAGATCAAATAAGGGGTAGAAGAATATTACTTATTAACTTAAAAATATGATATCCGACTAGAAGCTAGTCTAAGCATGTCAGTGTGAATATTTCACACCAGTGTACTGTCTATAGCCAGGTTTTTTGCTTTACTTCTGGCAATGGATGTTGTTTTATGACTCCATTATCTTGTTTTTGTTGCCGATTCTGATGTACTCAGACTGTCTTGTCTGGGTGAAAACGCATCTGTTAGTCTCTCTCCCATGCTTGTAAATGATTCAATATGTTCTATAAAAGGGTTATCCTTTGGAAGCAAGGGATACACCACAGAACTGAAAAATATGGAGTGTATATGTTTTCTGGGCCAGTCTAGCTAGTTTCGGCCAATTAGGCCTCATCAGTGACCCTCAGATATTTTCAAAATTCCACAATGGGATCAATGATCCCAAGGACAAGAAAATATAATCTACACAATGATGTAGGGTATGGAGACGTTTTACCGCCGCCACACATTCCCAAACACCAGCTGTAGTGAAGTTAAATATGTTCTGTAAAAGGGTTATCCTTTTGAAGCAAGGAATACACCACAGAACTGAAAAAATATGGAGTATTTATGTTTTCTGGGCCAGACTAGCTAGTTTCGGCCAATTAGGCCTCATCAGTGACCCTCAGATATTTTCAAAATTCCACAATGGAATCAATGATCCCAAAGGACAAGAAAATATAATCTACACTATGATGTAGGGCAGGGAGACGTTTTACCGCCGCCACACATTCCCACACACCAGCTGTAGTGAAGTTAAATATGTTCTATAAAAGGGTTATCCTTTGGAAGCAAGTAATACACGACAGAACTGAAAAATATGGAGTGTATATGTTTTCTGGGCCAGACTAGCTAGTTTCGGCCAAAGAGGCCTCATCAGTGACCCTCAGATATTTTCAAAATTCCACAACGGAATCAATGATCCCAAAGGACAAGAAAATATAATCTACACTATGATGTAGGGCAGTGAGACGTTTTACCGCCGCCACACATTCCCACACACCAGCTGTAGTGAAGTTGAATATGTTCTATAAAAGGTTTATCCTTTGGAAGCAAGGAATACACCACAGAACTGAAAAATATGGAGTGTATATGTTTTCTGGGCCAGACTAGCTAGTTTTGGCCAATTAGGCCTCATCAGTGACCCTCAGATATTTTCAAAATTCCATAATGGAATCAATGATCCCAAAGGATAAGAAAATATAATCTACACTATGATGTAGGACAGGGAGACGTTTTACCGCCCCCACACATTCCCACACACCAGCTGTAGTGAAGTTAAATATGTTCTATAAAAGGGTTATCCTTTGGAAGCAAGGAATACACCACAGAACTGAAAAATATGGAGTGTATATGTTTTTTTGGGCACGACTAGCTAGATTCGGCCAATTAGGCCTCATCAGTGACCCTCAGATATTTTCAAAATTCCACAATGGAATCAATGATCCCAAAGGACAAGAAAATATAATCTACACTATGATGTATGGCAGGGAGACGTTTTACCGCCGCCACACATTCCCACACACCAGCTGTAGTGAAGTTAAATATGTTCTATAAAAGAATTATCCTTTGGAAGCAAGGAATACACCACAGAACTGAAAAATATGGAGTGTATATGTTTTCTGGCCAGACTAGCTAGTTTCGTCCAATAAGGCCTCATCAGTGACCCTCAGATATTTTCAAAATTCCACAATGGAATCAATGATCCCAAAGGACAAGAAAATATAATCTACACTATGATGTAGGGCAGGGAGACGTTTTACCGCCGCCACACATTCCCACACACCAGCTGTAGTGAAGTTAGATATGTTCTATAAAAGGGTTATCCTTTGGAAGCAAGGAATACACCACAGAACTGACAGCGACAGCAACTCGGTACAACAGGCAGTGATCAGCGAACAGGGGAGACGCGTGGTGGCAAGTCGTTGATGTATATGAGGAAGAGGAGAGTGCCGAGCACTGTACTCTGTGGAACACCAGAAGTAACGGGTGCAGATGAAGAAATCCTCAATTACGACTTTCTGGTATCCATCAGCAATGAAATTCTTGATCCACGACTTTGTCTTGCTGGGTATCCCGTAACAGCAGAGCTTGACTGCAAGTCGTTGTGCGGAACCTCGTGAAAGGTATTGCTGAAATCCAGTAGGATGACATTTATGCGCTGTCTGTTGTTCATTCCGCCGGCTTGCTATCAGCTAGTACTCACATGACCCCCCCCCACCTCCCCGAGCAGGGAGAACGACCCAATGTACAGCGAAAGAGCCGATTACTGTGCAGAGTATCATCCTGCAAACCTGGAGTTTATGTAATAAACTGAGCGTGACAGCCCAGTGGTTAATCCCAGTGGTTAGTGCACTTGACTCTGATGCCAGAGGCCCTCGGTTCGACCCGGCGATGATTATTTCGGTGTCGGAACACCATTTACAGCGATGAATGTCAAAATGCGCACCGCCCTTTGGATCGGAATGTTTAACTGGAGGCACCGGCCCCCGCCCATAGGGGCTTGAAGAAATATATGGGCTGCATGATGCTTCCACGCAGAGCTGAATCCGGCCCGCACACTAGTACTGGTAAACCGCTTAGAGGATCTAAGCCTGTCCAGGTACCGCGGTGCGAGGCGGACCGCCCATACTAATAAACCCTATGGGTTTCATTGGGCGACAGGGCTTGAGATGTCATTTCATCTCAATGTCGGGTAAAAGTCCCACAAAATTGGAAGCAACGTCTCCAAAATGACATTTAATTCAAGTGTTGACGGGGACGTTAAACCTCAAATCAAATAAACAAACTGGAGGAGCCCTGTTCAGGGAGAGTCATCCCCTATGCAGGTTAACTGTTTGTTTGTTTTGGGGTTTACGGCCCAGTCAACACCATTAAGGCCGTTTTTGAGCCTGTCAGTTTACTTTTCCTGGGCAGGCTTATACATAAGAGGTAACCAGGAGAGTGCACATTCTTTCGCCAGAAACTGACAACTGCCCTTCTTGAACCAGCGGAATGGAGAGAATGACCATAGAAAAGATTTCATGATCAATCCCCGCGAAAGAATATTGCCGACCCCGGCAGGTATCGAACCTGCTCTCCCATGATCACCAGTCAGACGCGCATCCGACTGAGCTACCGAGGCCAGCGCTGTGCAGGTTAAGACCTCTACCGTAATTGCAAGATTGATGTGTGCTGTAAATCTGCAAGTAATGGTAAAATGTGGCCGATCCCAGCATCAGTGAGTAGAAAGGTCCTGGTGCACGTTTGTTTGTTTGGTTTGAGGTTTAACGTCCCCTTCAACACTGTAAGGGTCATCTTGGAGACGTTGATAACAATTTTGTGGGACTTTGACCAGACATTTAGATGAAATGACTTCTCAAGCCCTGTCGCCCAATGAAACCAATGGACGGACTCGCATCGCTTTGCTTGGCCAGGCTTAGATCCTCTGAGCTGTTTACCAGTACTCGCGTGCGGGTCAGTTACAGCTCTGCGTGGAAATATCATGCAGCCCATATATTTCTTCAAGCCCCGATGGGCGGTGCGAATATGGATAGTGTTTCTCTTTTGTTTCGTTATTAAAAAGTTCTTGCTCGGCTCCCAAGGCGGGGCTTGAGGAAATAGGTGGGCTGCATGATGCTGCCAGCAGAGCTTAAACCGACCGCTTAGGAGCCAAGAGGATCCAAGCCTGCACAGGCAAAGCGGTGCGAGTCGGGCCGCCCATGCATATAAACCCTATTGGTTTCATTGGGCGACAGGGAATGAAATTTCATTTCATCTCAATGTCGAGTATATAAAAGTCCCACAAAATTGTAAGCTATGTCTCCAAAATTACTTATACAGTGTTGATGGGGGCGTTAAACAGTGTTAATTGGGACGTTAACCCTCAAACCAAACAAATCAAAAGGTTATTGCTAGTATCGTCTAATTCTAACAAATACCCACATCATACATGTACTCTTACATGTATGCGCTTTTTGTGTATCTTTGTAACGACACCAATGTCAATTCTCATCGATTCAGAAATTCATCCTTAGATATTGACGGCAAAATAATGTTCTTGCCTGTAAATTGATGCGTTATCATTTGATAACATATAAACATGCATGATAGTATTGTGTCAGTGCCGTTGAAAGTCAAACACTTGTAATTTGGACTAAAAATTCTACTTTCCTCAGATGAACCGGAGGTCGCCATCTTGTTGTTCGCCGCAGTGATGTTGCCGGCTATTTGTCACGTGACAGGAATATTGCACGACCCGCAGAAAAAGAAACCGACTGAAGTCGGTTGATTTCTAAGAGTGCCCTAAAATCACCGTGTCATTCTGTCAGTCTGTCATTCTGTCATTCTGTCAGTCTGTCCGTCCGTCCGTAACCCGTTTGTGAAAATTGGTGATAGTGACTTAACCGCTTGGAATATTAAAACAATTTTTGGCATACTGATAGATATCAATGAGATCTAACCAATGATATTGCGAAATATTACATTCCATTTAGTATAGCCTCGCCGAGGCAAAAAATGTGAAAATTTTTGAACTGCTTCTCCTCGAAACCGTTGGGCCGATTGAAGTCAAATTTCATATGGAGCCTCTATGGGATGGGGGAAACCAAAATTTGCTCATGGGGTCCAGGTCACATGACCAAAATGGCCGCCAAGCCATATATGGTCTGTCTGTCTGTCCGTCCGTAACCCGTTTGTGAAAACTGGTGATAGTGACTTAACCGCTTGGAATATTTAAACAATTTTTGGCACACTGAAAGATATCAATGAGATCTAACCAATGAGCTTGCGAAATATTACATTCCATTTAGTATAGCCTCGCCGAGGCAAAAAATGTGAAAATTTTTGAACTGCTTCTCCTCGGAAACCGTTGGGCCGATTTAAGTCAAATTTCATATGGAGCCTCTATGGGATAGGGATACCAAAATTTGTTCATGGGGTCCAGGTCACATGACCAAAATGGCCGCCAAGCCATATATTGATAGATATCAATGAGATCTTACCAATGAACTTGCAAAATATTACGTTCCATTTAGTATAGCCTCGCCGTGGCAAAAAATGTGAAAATTTTTGAACTGCTTCTCCTCGGAAACCGTTGGGCCGATTTAAGTCAAATTTCATATGGAGCCTCTATGGGATAGGGATACCAAAATTTGTTCATGGGTTCCAGGTCACATGACCAAAATGGCCGCCAAGCCATATATGGTAAAAACCCTTCATAAATAGTCTTCTCCAGAACCACTGGGCAGATTTCCACGAAACTTGATAAATAGCATCTGGGACGTAGGTCCATCATAAATTGCTAAAATGGTGACCCTGGGTTGACCTTGACCTTCTTTGGGTCCGTCCGTAACCCGTTTGTGAAAATTGGTGATAGTGACTTAACCGCTTGGAATAGTTAAACATTTTGGTATACTGATAGATATCAATGAGATCTAACCAATGAACTTGCGAAATATTACATTCCATTTAGTATAGCCTCGCCAAGGCGAAAAATGTGAAAATTTTCGAACTGCTTCTCCTTGGAAACCGTTGGGCCGATTGAAATCAAATTTCATATGAAGCCTCTATGGGCCGGGGGAAACCAAAATTTGCTCATGGGGTCCAGGTCACATGACCAAAATGGCCGCCAAGCCATATATGGTCTGTCTGTCTGTCCGTCCGTAACCCGTTTGTGAAAATTGGTGATAGTGACTTAACCGCTTGGAATATTTAAACAATTTTTGGCATACTGATAGATATCAATGAGATCTTACAAATGAACTTGCGAAATATTACATTCCATTTTGTATAACTTCGCCGAGACGAAAATGTGAAAATTTTCGAACAGCTTCTCCTCGGAAACCGTTGGGCCGTTTGAAGTCAAATTTCATATGGAGCCTCTTTGGGGTGGGTGAAACCAAAATTTGCTCATGGGGTCCAGGTCACATGACCAAAATGGCCGCCAAGCCATATATGGTAAAAACCCTTCAAAAATAGTCTTCTCCAGAACCACTGGGCAGATTTCCACGAAACTTGATAAATAGCATCTGGGACGTAGGCCCATCATAAATTGCTAAAATGGTGACCCTGGGTTGACCTTGACCTTCTTTGTGCCTAGGTCAAACTTTGACACATATGCTTTCGTATTGGAAAAGTGAGAATGCATTTTATCCTGCAAACGATTCAGAATACAATACTAAAGTATAAGATATATTTACGATAAGGCGCATTTATTGGGGGAACCGTTTTAGGTCCAGGTCACATGACCAAAATGGACGCCATACCCATATATGGTAACACTCATAAAGCTAAAAGCATCTGGCGGGTCGTCCACTTCAGCTGAAGCACTGGTTTTTAGATAGGAATTCCCAACAACAACAAAAAATATAGGTAAACAAAAATGAAATCGACGATTTTCACAAAGTTCTCAAGTGGTATTTGGTTTCAGAAGATTACAAATGACAAAGCTACAGAAATAAAACCGAAAAACACGCTTTTCATTTTTGAAGCCCGATAGCTCAATAATGCACGGAAAAAAAGTGCTTAATTTTTTTTTTTTTTACATATATCGGGTATTTTTTGTTTAAATAATACAAATGAATGAGTTTCATGCAATACTGCGAACAATTATGATAACAGGTTAAGTTTTATGAGACGGTTTTTTTCTAACGGTGTTGCGAACACAGTTAGTCTATTTTTAATTTCGCGACAAAAATACATCGCGCGTGAATAATGACGTCATGCGGTAAATACCTAAATACCTAGAAAGGTATGCAGGGGTCATCTCAACATCGTTACACACAATTGTTGTGACAGAAATCGTAGTATAGTGAAATTCTTTTAAACTTTTTTTGCGAATTCCAATGTAAAATGGAGTGAAATTCCGTCATTCTCTCTCTCTCTCTCTCTCTCTCTCTCTCTCTCTCTCTCTCTCTCTCTCTCTCTCTCTCTCTCTCTCTCTCTCTCTCTCCCTCTCTCTCTTTCTCTCTGAAAGTGCTATGGCTAACATGTTGCTCAGTTTTTTTCTCTCTCTCATTATGGGCTACATGTTGAAACAGTGGGTCAACATCGGGCAGACAGCGATACGACGTCGCCATGTCGTATCGCTCTCGGTCCGACGCACTGTTCAGGCGATTTACTCTCTCTCTCTCTCTCATGTGGCCTTCATGTTGCTCATTAGTCTCTCTCTCTTTCTGTCTCTCTCTCTGTGGTCTTCATGTTGCTCATAAGTCTCTCTCTCTCTCTCTCTCTCTCTCTCTCTCTCTCTCACTCTCTCTTCGTGGCCTCTCTCTCCGTCTCTGTCTCCGTGGCCTACATGTTGCTCATTGCTTTCTTATCGTGGCCTACATATTGTCCATTCTCTCTCTCTCTCTCTCTCTCTCTCTCTCTCTCTCTCTCTCTCTCTCTCCTCTCTCTCTCTCCTCTCTCTCTCTCTCTCTGAGTGTGCCGCACATGTAGCTAAGTGCATGGTATCTAGGTTTTGACGGTGCCAGAGGATCCCAGTTAGGTCTATTTTTAATTTTGCGACAAAAATACAGAACTCCGTGAATGACGTCATTCTCTCTCCCTCTGTCTGAAAGAGTTTTTGTTTGATTTGAGGCTTAACGTCCCCGTCAACATTGTTAAGGTTTTAAGGTCATTTTGGAGACGTTGTTTTCAATTTTGTGGGACTTTTACCCGACAGTGGGATGAAATGACATCTCAAGCCCTGTCGCCCAATGAAACAATTAGGGTTTATTAGCGTTGACGGTCCGCCTCGCACCGCGGTTCCTGGACAGGCTTAGATCGTCTAAGCGGTTTACCAGTACTAGTGTGTAGGCCGGATTCAGCTCTGCGTGGAAGCATTTTGAAGCCCATATATTTCTTCAAGCCCTATGGGCTCTGAAAGTGCTATGTCCAACATGTTGCTCAGTGTTTTTTCTCTCTCTCTCTCTCTCTCTCTCTCTCTCTCTCTCTCTCTCTCTCATTATGGGCTAGCGCACAACATTGGGCCAACATCCGGCCGACAGCGATACGACGTCGCCATGTCGTATCGCTGTCGGCCCGACGTAGGCGCAGTTCAGATGATTTACTCTCTCTCTCTCACACCATTACCTACATGTTGCTCATTAGTCTCTCTCTCCCTCTCTTTCTCCTTCTCTCTCTCTCTCTGGCAGCGTTGTCAAACTTAGTTGCAGAGATGCATGCCTTGACCTGCTCCATCCTTCGGATGAGGATGTAAGGTGAGAATCTCGATCCTGCCCAAACAGCACCAAAAAGGTTGTTTTTCTTCTACACTGTTTTTTGTAGAAGTAAAAGCCATACAGGGCTAATGTTATTTGTTAACCGTATAAGACAGAAAATAAAGATTCTATGTAACGTCGGGCCGACGCTTGACCGACATTCTACGCTGACTGGGTGTCTTCCATTAAAGTTAAAGACCCATACCTCAGTTTAGTTTTGTATTGGACTAACGGCCCAGTCAACACTATTTTATGTCATTTTTGAGCCGGTCAGTTTATCTGTCCACACTTTTCCTGGGCAGGCTTATACGTAAAGCCACGGTCACAAATCACTATTCGATCCCCGCCCGACTACTCGGGGACTGCTATGGGGTGAGATTGGGCTGGAGTCCGGTCGGCGTCCCGCCGGATGTTGGGGCGTCGGTGGTGGTCAGGAGGAGCCCGGTGAAATTTTAACTCGTACTTAAAATTCTCCCCGAAAACTCACCGACTTCTAGGTCGGTGGCACATCGATAAAAGTCGAGCAGAGCTCGTACCGACGTCGATGCCGATGTCATCGGCTGACATCCGGTAGTCGTAAAGCGGACCCCGACCAATCAGATAATCGGGCAGTAATCGGCCGAGGGCCGACAGATGATCAAGCGGAATCCGCTGGACGAATCCCGTTTTCGACTGGTGCCGCTCGATCGATGATTGACGCTCGACTATATAAGGGCCCGATCTCCGATGGGTGCCAGTTTCTAGCAGACAAGTAGGGAGCATTGTAAACGTTTGATAACTGCCCATGCAAAGGACGGTACACTATCCATTGCTTCATCCACCATCGGCGGCAGCAGTTCTTCTCCCGCACACAAGGTTGCAAAGACCACATTGGCACGGTGCCGAGCCCTATTATTTTTTATTTTTTTTTTTTGGTTTTGGATTTAATTCCAGTATCAAATCACCCACCCAGTAAACACAATCAAAAACACACTGAAACTTTCGTGCAGTGATTCATAAATTGTTATAAATTGCATTGATGAAATATATAAAATGAAATACTAAAAGCATTGAAGAAGGTCAATCATTTTACAAGCTAAATGCAAGAGATTGCAACACCTCAACCCAATCAGTGATCTTACTGCCAACTTGGTAAAACTGGTCATTTTGGCTACCATACACTGAATTTAAAAATAGTATCAGGTGAAATAATTACATTTTTTTTTTTTGGGGGGGGGGGGGAGGAATCATTAATTTTCAGTACTATTTAGGTTGAAATTCCACTCTTGCAGTGCCTAAAGGCAACCTTGAGCCATATTTCTATGATAGTATTTTACACATTTTTGTTCTGTGGATTAAGAGATCATTTTTTGCAAAACCAAGGAAAAATGCAATAAATTACTAACATGGTGACTTTCTAATAAATATATTTTGCTTTCATATTCTTACATTTACATGGACTGCCATCTGATAAAAATCTGTTTGGGTAACTATTTGCAAATATGATTTTTTCAGTACCTCAAATGTAGTGAAATAACTGTATTGAGGAACCTTAAATCACCTTCTTTAAAGTAGCTTTTTGTTGTCTGTGGCGTTACTAAACCGTACAAATGTGAAATGGCTAGTATATACAAGATAAAAATTGCAACATGTGTGCACGTGATGGCCGATTTCGAAAAAAAATTACAGAAGACCATCATGAGTGAGTGAGTGAGTTTTAGTTTTACGTCCCACCAACAGCTAAGGTCATACGGAGACGGGACCTCGGTTTAAAGACTCATCCGAAAGTCTGACGAAGCCCGGGATCGATCCTGCGATCCCTGGTTTTCAAGGCGAGTAGCATAACCACTGCACCACGGAGGCTTCTAGAAGACCATCATGAAAACATGCCTATGCAATTTTGACCCTCTTAAACTCCACTTTTATCCAGTAGAATGGGGTTTGTAGGGGTGTACATTATTTTTCTTATTTCTGCCCAAAACATAGATTTTTGGTACTCGTCAGAAACCGCCTCGTCGAGACGGTTCCAACGAGTACCAAAAATTTATGTTTTGAGCTGAAATATGAAAAATAGCAGAATATTTTATCTGAACATTTTCATTTTTTGGGTGGAAAAATGTTCAATTTATTTGAATAGGCATGTTTTCGTAATGCAAAAAAAAAAAAAAAAAAAAAAAAAATAATAATAATGGCCACACTCATAATTTTAAATAACTGGAGTATTACAGGACCTTCGTTTGAATAAACTCTCGTCAAAGGAATAAACACTTCTAAATGCATAAACTAACGTCTATTCTAGTTCTAAGTTTCACAAGAACGAAATAGAAACTATTTCAGCTCACTGAAAAACAAACTTTATTTCGTAAACAAAAAAAAAAAAAAAAAAAGAAAAGAAAAACTTCCCATCACGAAAGGAAAGTTCCTTCCGTTGATTAGACCAATAGGGGACAGACTTTCTTCCTAAGTATTTTCAGTAATGAAACAAAGCGAAAGCAACGACAAAGAATTCTCAAAAGGAAATATGGCCCTGGTGTAGATTTCACATCTCCATCTGTTTCATGCAAAAATAGATTGATTTACGATCAGCATTAGCATTATAATCGATCCCTATGTGATGAAACCAAACATGATAATAACCACGGCCTTTCCTTCCAAACGATGTCAAAATGGTGTCAGTAGTTTCCAAATTGGCAATATTGTGATGCAAGTAGCCGTACAGTTAATTCAGCATTTTTTTTTCAAGTTGCCGTACTTGAAAAATCCAAGATGCCGTACTCCTCTGTATTTTGTTTTTTTGAAAGAAAACTGCATTATAAAGCGGAAGTTTCATACTTATACACAACTACTTTTCTAAACATCTGACATTTGTCCACATGAGTCTTTACTTTAATAAATTGCACATGTAGACAGTTTTTTTAACATTTTGATAGATAGATAGATAATGTAGCGAATGAATCGTAAAGAAGAAGCTAAAAAAAAAAAAAAAAAAAAAAAAATATATATATATATATATATATAAAACTTTATATACAGAACTTAGAAGAAAAAAAAACATTTATTGGTTGCGCGTACATAAGAGACACTCCTTTTTGTTTCATATGACACTTCAGTTGTGTTTTTAAGATAAGGGCATTAAGCAATTTTAGCCTGTTTTTAATGTTTAGCAGTTTCAGTCTAAACCAAAAAGGAGTGTCTCTTATGTACGCGCAACCAATAAATGTTTTTTTTTTCTTCTAAGTTCTGTATATAAAGTTTTATCTTTTGCGCTGTGCATACTGTGCAGCATTTATGACAGCGAATTTTGATAAGGGTTTACCTGGCAAAGTGTTAGGTATGATTAACTTCACTAGCTCGACAAACAGTGGAAGCAATAGCTTCGGCTCCTATTTTATTATCAGATTTGTATTTATAAACAAAATATACATCTGGTAAATTTATATAAATAATTGTAAAGGTGAAGTTAAACTTGTGTTTTGTTTAAACTCATTCAAGTAATTTGTTAAGTTAAATGTCGGGACGACATTTCCCGAAGAGGGGGAGAATGTCACAGAGTGAAATTATGGAAACTGGAGGAGCGCTTGCGCTTTGGACTTTCTAGTCATTTCCAGTTATTTTCCCCCTATTGATAGTCGTTTTCATACTTCATATACTCATCTTTTTCATATATCGTTAAGCATTAAGCATTCCCGAGTAGCGTATATCTATTTCCGGTGTCCTTATGTAAGACTCGCGCGCTTTTCACTTCACTGATTAACACCGCATGCGCACATTCTTACCTCAGCCTTTGTCAGTCTTTCTTCGTCCCTGGCATGGGTAGGTCTTACGACCACCTACAGGACACAAATAATAAATATGTTATTCCTAATTACTTAGGATATTTATAATATTATTCAGGTATGCGTTTACTTTATTTCATTATCTTGTTGAACATTTGTAAATTATCATAATTGTCATTATTTCATGAATATTCGTATCTTGCCATTTCGATCTCTCGACCTCGGGGTCAGTCTTTCTTCGTCCCTGGCATGGGTAGGTCTTACGACCACCTACAGGACACAAATAATAAATATGTTATTCCTAATTACTTAGGATATTTATAATATTATTCAGATGACGAGGTCGAGAGGGAGAAGGTTCATGACATCTATCTCCAAAAAACATGAAATCATCAAACAGCTAGAGTTGTCATTCTTTGAACCCCGAACCCCCTCGAGAAAGCGGGAGAAGGTCATTTCAACGTCATCCATCATCATGTGGCCACAACCACCTTAATTCATTCATCAAACAATCAGCCCGTGACAGCAAAATCTTCTGTCCCGTGACACATATATATATATAATTATTTCATCAGCCTAAATACTTTTGTAAGCCTTCATGAATGACGGTTAAACAAATAAAGCTCTTATATCTATCTCACGACAGGGACATGGATCATTCACACAGAGCTCTTCGTCAATAATAAAACGGGATTACTAAATTTCCTTAATTAAAGCAGACCTTGATTCGAGAAATTCAAGGAATACTAGGTTTTACCAACCTCCCTATTTTAATTTCCAATATGCATATGCACAGTAAGATAGCGGATGTGAACGGAAGATTGCGATTGAACTGGACTGGTTTGTCTGTAGGGGTCCCAGGCGGTGGCAGCATATTCTAGTTTAGGTCTAACTAGTGACTTGTATGCTGTTGCATTGATGTCCTTTGGGCATGCAGAGAGGATAGGATATGAAAGCAACTGTCTGGCTGTCTGTCGTAGATAGCATGTCATAGTCTAGCTACTAGACCTTGATGTCATATTAACCAATTACCAACCTTCATGTGTGTTTTATCAAATATGAAACCTTGTTAGACTTTAATCTTGTCTCAGACACCAAGGTCTAGTACAATGCGAATTTTACCTCGCAAGATTCTCCTTGGTAAATGATTGATTATAGCTACAGTCATGAAATGTTTATTGCCTTTCTGTACCCCTTACCGAACACCAACTGATAAGGCAAACTGGTATTCTAGTCAGAGTATATATCTTCCCAAGATCAAATAAGGGGTAGAAGAATATTACTTATTAACTTTAAAATATGATATCCGACTAGAAGCTAGTCTAAGCATGTCAGTGTGAATATTTCACACCAGTGTACTGTCTATAGCCAGGTTTTTTGCTTTACTTCTGGCAATGGGTGTTGTTTTATGACTCCATTATCTTGCTTTTGTTGCCGATTCTGATGTACTCAGACTGTCTTGTCTGGGTGAAAACGCATCTGCCAGTCTCTCTCCAATGCTTGTAAATGATTCAATATGTTCTATAAAAGGGTTATCCTTTGGAAGCAAGGGATACACCACAGAACTGAAAAAATATGGAGTGTATATGATTTCTGGGCCAGTCTAGCTAGTTTCGGCCAATTAGGCCTCATCAGTGACCCTCAGATATTTTCAAAATTCTACAATGGAATCAATGATCCCAAGGACAAGAAAATATAATCTACACTATGATGTAGGGTAGGGAGACGTTTTACCGCCGCCACACATTCCCAAACACCAGCTGTAGTGAAGTTAAATATGTTCTGTAAAAGGGTTATCCTTTGGAAGCAAGGAATACACCACAGAACGGAAAAATATGGAGTATTTATGTTTTCTGGGCCAGACTAGCTAGTTTCGGCCAATTAGGCCTCATCAGTGACCCTCAGATATTTTCAAAATTCCACAATGGAATCAATGATCCCAAAGGACAAGAAAATATAATCTACACTATGATGTAGGGCAGGGAGACGTTTTACCGCCGCCACACATTCCCACACACCAGCTGTAGTGAAGTTAAATATGTTCTATAAAAGGGTTATCCTTTGGAAGCAAGGAATACACCACAGAACTGAAAAATATGGAGTGTATATGTTTTCTGGGCCAGACAAGCTAGTTTCGGCCAAAGAGGCCTCATCAGTGACCCTCAGATATTTTCAAAATTCCACAACGGAATCAATGATCCCAAAGGACAAGAAAATATAATCTACACTATGATGTAGGGCAGTGAGACGTTTTACCGCCGCCACACATTCCCACACACCAGCTGTAGTGAAGTTAAATATGTTCTATAAAAGGGTTATCCTTTGGAAGCAAGGAATACACCACAGAACTGAAAAATATGGAGTGTATATGTTTTCTGGGCCAGACTAGCTAGTTTTGGCCAATTAGGCCTCATCAGTGACCCTCAGATATTTTCAAAATTCCATAATGGAATCAATGATCCCAAAGGACAAGAAAATATAATCTACACTATGATGTAGGACAGGGAGACGTTTTACCGCCGCCACACATTCCCACACACCAGCTGTAGTGAAGTTAAATATGTTCTATAAAAGGGTTATCCTTTGGAAGCAAGGAATACACAACAGAACTGAAAAATATGGAGTGTATATGTTTTTTGGGCACGACTAGCTAGATTCGGCCAATTAGGCCTCATCAGTGACCCTCAGATATTTTCAAAATTCCACAATGGAATCAATGATCCCAAAGGACAAGAAAATATAATCTACACTATGATGTATGGCAGGGAGACGTTTTACCGCCGCCACACATTCCCACACACCAGCTGTAGTGAAGTTAAATATGTTCTATAAAAGAATTATCCTTTGGAAGCAAGGAATACACCACAGAACTGAAAAATATGGAGTGTATATGTTTTCTGGGCCAGACTAGCTAGTTTCGTCCAATAAGGCCTCATCAGTGACCCTCAGATATTTTCAAAATTCCACAATGGAATCAATGATCCCAAAGGACAAGAAAATATAATCTACACTATGATGAAGGACAGGGAGACGTTTTACCGCCGCCACACATTCCCACACACCAGCTGTAGTGAAGTTAGATATGTTCTATAAAAGGGTTATCCTTTGGAAGCAAGTAATACACCACAGAACTGACAGCGACAGCAACTCGGTACAACAGGCAGTGATCAGCGAACAGGGGAGATGCGTGGTGGCAAGTCGTTGATGTATATGAGGAAGAGGAGAGTGCCGAGCACTGTACTCTGTGGAACACCAGAAGTAACGGGTGCAGGTGAAGAAATCATCAATTACGACTTTCTGGTATCCATCAGCAATGAAATTCTTGATCCACGACTTTGTCTTGCTGGGTATCCCGTAACAGCAGAGCTTGACTGCAAGTCGTTGTGCGGAACCTCGTGAAAGGTATTGCTGAAATCCAGTAGGATGACATTTATGCGCTGTCTGTTGTTCATTCCGCCAGCTTGCTATCAGCTAGTACTCACATGACCCCCCCCCCCACCCCCCCCGAGCAGGGAGAACGACCCAATGTACAGCGAAAGAGCCGATTACTGTGCAGAGTTTCATCCTGCAAACCTGGAGTTTATGTAATAAACTGAGCGTGACAGCCCAGTGGTTAAGCCCAGTGGTTAGTGCACTTGACTCTGATGCCAGAGGCCCTCGGTTCGACCCGGCGATGATTATTTCGGTGTCGGAACACCATTTACAGCGATGAATGTCAAAATGCGCACCGCCCTTTGGATCGGAACGTTTAACTGGAGGCACCGGCCCCCGCCCATAGGGGCTTGAAGAAATATATGGGCTGCATGATGCTTCCACGCAGAGCTGAATCCGGCCCGCACACTAGTACTGGTAAACCGCTTAGAGGATCTAAGCTTGTCCAGGAACCGCGGTGCGAGGCGGACCGCCCATGCTAATAAACCCTATGGGTTTCATTGGGCGACAGGGCTTGAGATGTCATTTCATCTCAATGTCGGGTAAAAGTCCCACAAAATTGGAAGCAACGTCTCCAAAATGACATTTAATTCAAGTGTTGACGGGGACGTTAAACCTCAAATCAAATAAACAAACTGGAGGAGCCCTGTTCAGGGAGAGTCATCCCCTATGCAGGTTAACTGTTTGTTTGTTTTGGGGTTTACGGCCCAGTCAACACCATTAAGGCCGTTTTTGAGCCTGTCAGTTTACTTTTCCTGGGCAGGCTTATACATAAGAGGTAACCAGGAGAGTGCACATTCTTTCGCCAGAAACTGACAACTGCCCTTCTTGAACCAGTGGAATGGAGAGAATGACCGTAGAAAAGATTTCATGATCAATCCCCGCGAAAGAATATTGCCGACCCCGGCAGGTATCGAACCTGCTCTTCCATGATCACCAGTCAGACGCGCATCCGACTGAGCTACCGAGGCCAGCGCTGTGCAGGTTAAGACCTCTACCGTAATTGCAAGATTGATGTGTGCTGTAAATCTGCAAGTAATGGTAAAATGTGGCCGATCCCAGTATCAGTGAGTAGAAAGGTCCTGGTGCACGTTTGTTTGTTTGGTTTGAGGTTTAACGTCCCCTTCAACACTGTAAGGGTCATCTTGGAGACGTTGATAACAATTTTGTGGGACTTTTACCAGACATTGAGATGAAATGACTTCTCAAGCCCTGTCGCCCAATGAAACCAATGGACGGACTCGCATCGCTTTGCTTGGCCAGGCTTAGATCCTCTAAGCTGTTTACCAGTACTCGTGTGCGGGTCAGTTACAGCTCTGCGTGGAAATATCATGCAACCCATATATTTCTTCAAGCCCCGATGGGCGGTGCGAATATGGATAGTGTTTCTCTTTTGTTTCGTTATTAAAAAGTTCTTGCTCGGCTCCCAAGGCGGGGCTTGAGGAAATAGGTGGGCTGCATGATGCTGCCAGCAGAGCTTAAACCGACCGCTTAGGAACCAAAAGGATCCAAGCCTGCACAGGCAAAGCGGTGCGAGTCGGGCCGCCCATGCATATAAACCCTATTGGTTTCATTGGGCGACAGGGAATGAGATTTCATTTCATCTCAATGTCGGGTATATAAAAGTCCCACAAAATTGTAAGCTATGTCTCCAAAATTACTTATACAGTGTTGATGGGGGCGTTAAACAGTGTTAATTGGGACGTTAACCCTCAAACCAAACAAATCAATAGGTTATTGCTAGTATCGTCTAATTCTAACAAATACCCACATCATACACGTACTCTTACATGTATGCGCTTTTTGTGTATCTTTGAAACGACACCAATGTCAATTCTCATCGATTCAGAAATTCATCCTTAGATATTGACGGCAAAATAATGTTCTTGCCTGTAAATTGATGCGTTATCATTTGATAACATATAAACATGCATGATAGTATTGTGTCAGTGCCGTTGAAAGTCAAATAATTGTAATTTGGACTAAAAATTCTACTTTCCTAAGATGAACCGGAGGTCGCCATCTTGTTGTTCGCCGCAGTGATGTTGCCGGCTATTTGTCACGTGACAGGAATATTGCACGACCCGCAGAAAAAGAAACCGACTGAAGTCGGTTGATTTCTAAGAGTGCCCTAAAATCACCGTGTCATTCTGTCAGTCTGTCCGTCCGTAACCCGTTTGTGAAAATTGGTGATAGTGACTTAACCGCTTGGAATATTAAAACAATTTTTGGCATACTGATAGATATCAATGAGATCTAACCAATGATATTGCGAAATATTACATTCCATTTAGTATAGCCTCGCCGAGGCAAAAAATGTGAAATTTTTTAACTGCTTCTCCTCGGAAACCGTTGGGCCGATTGAAGTCACATATGGAGCCTCTATGGGATGGGGGAAACCAAAATTTGCTCATGGGGTCCAGGTCACATGACCAAAATGGCCGCCAAGCCATATATGGTATGTCTGTCTGTCCGTCCGTAACCCGTTTGTGAAAACTGGTGATAGTGACTTAACCGCTTGGAATATTTAAACAATTTTTGGCATACTGATAGATATCAATAAGATCTAACCAATGAGCTTGCGAAATATTACATTCCATTTAGTATAGCCTCGCCGAGGCAAAAAATGTAAAAATTTTTGAACTGCTTCTCCTCGGAAACCGTTGGGCCGATTTAAGTCAAATTTCATATGGAGCCTCTATGGGATAGGGATACCAAAATTTGTTCATGGGTTCCAGGTCACATAACCAAAATGGCCGCCAAGCCATATATGGTAAAAACCCTTCAAAAATAGTCTTCTCCAGAACCACTTGGCAGATTTCCACGAAACTTGATAAATAGCATCTGGGACGTAGGCCCATCATAAATTGCTAAAATATTGACCCTGGCTTGACCTTGACCTTCTTTGGGTCCGTCCGTAACACGTTTGTGAAAATTGGTGATAGTGACTTAACCGCTTGGAATATTTAAACAATTTTTGGCATACTGATAGATATCAATGAGATCTAACCAATGAACTTGCGGAATATTACATTCCATTTAGTATAGCCTCGCCGAGGCGAAAAATGTGAAAATTTTCGAACTGCTTCTCCTTGGAAACCGTTGGGCCGATTGAAATCAAATTTCATATGAAGCCTCTATGGGATGGGGGAAACCAAAATTTGCTCATGGGGTGCAGGTCACATGACCAAAATGGCCGCCAAGCCATATATGGTCTGTCTGTCCGTCCATAACCCGTTTGTGAAAATTGGTGATAGTGACTTAACCGCTTGGAATATTTAAACAATTTTTGGCATACTGATAGATATCAATGAGATCTTACCAATGAACTTGCGAAATATTACGTTCCATTTAGTATAGCCTCGCCGTGGCAAAAAATGTGAAAATTTTTGAACTGCTTCTCCTCGGAAACCGATGGGCCGATTGAAGTCAAATTTCATATGGAGCCTCTATGGGATGGGGGAAACCAAAATTTGCTCATGGGGTCCAGGTCACATGACCAAAATGGCCGCCAAGCCATATATGGTCTGTCTGTCTGTCTGTCCGTCCGTAACCTGTTTGTGAAAACTTGTGATAGTGGCTTAACCGCTTGGAATATTTAAACATTTTTTGGCATACTGATATATATCAATGAGATCTAACCAATGAGCTTGCGAAATATTACATTCCATTTAGTATAGCCTCGCCGAGGCAAAAAATGTGAAAATTGTTGAACTGCTTCTCCTCGGAAACCATTGGGCCGATTTAAGTCAAATTTCATATGGAGCCTCTATGGGATAGGGAAACCAAAATTTGCTCATGGGGTCCAGGTCACATGACCAAAATGGCCGCCAAGCCATATATGGTAAAAACCCTTCATAAATAGTCTTCTTCAGAACCACTGGGCAGATTTCCACGAAACTTGATAAATAGCATCTGGGACGTAGGTCCATCATAAATTGCTAAAATGGTGACCCTGGGTTGACCTTGACCTTCTTTGGGTCCGTCCGTAACCCGTTTGTGAAAATTGGTGATAGTGACTTAACCGCTTGGAATATTTAAACATTTTGGCATACTGATAGATATCAATGAGATCTAACCAATGAACTTGCGAAATATTACATTCCATTTAGTATAGCCTCGCCGAGGCGAAAAATGTGAAAATTTTCGAACTGCTTCTCCTTGGAAACCGTTGGGCCGATTGAAATCAAATTTCATATGAAGCCTCTATGGGCCGGGGGAAACCAAAATTTGCTCATGGGGTCAAGGCCACATGACCAAAATGGCCGCCAAGCCACATATGGTCTGTCTGTCTGTCCGTCCGTAACCCGTTTGTGAAAATTGGTGATAGTGACTTAACCGCTTGGAATATTTAAACAATTTTTGGCATACTGATAGATATCAATGAGATCTTACAAATGAACTTGCGAAATATTACATTCCATTTTGTATAACTTCGCCGAGACGAAAATGTGAAAATTTTCGAACCGCTTCTCCTCGGAAACCGTTGGGCCGTTTGAAGTCAAATTTCATATGGAGCCTCTATGGGGTGGGTGAAACCAAAATTTGCTCATGGGGTCCAGGTCACATGACCAAAATGGCCGCCAAGTCATATATGGTAAAAACCCTTCAAAAATAGTCTTCTCCAGAACCACTGGGCAGATTTCCACGAAACTTGATAAATAGCATCTGGGACGTAGGCCCATCATAAATTGCTAAAATGGTGACCCTGGGTTGACCTTGACCTTCTTTGTGCCTAGGTCAAACTTTGACACATATGCTTTTGTATTGGAAAAGTGAGAATGCATTTTATCCTGCAAACGATTCATAATACAGTACTAAAGTATAAGATATATTTACGATAAGGCGCATTTATTGGGGGAACCGTTTTAGGTCCAGGTCACATGACCAAAATGGACGCCATACCCATATATGGTAACACTTATAAAGCTAAAAGCATCTGGCGGGTCGTGCACTTCAGCTGAAGCACTGGTTTTTAGATAGGAATTCCCAACAACAACAAAAAAAATATAGGTAAACAAAAATAAAATCGACGATTTTCACAAAGTTCTGAAGTGGTATTTGGTTTCAGAAGATTACAAATGACAAAGCTACATCACCGCGTCCAATCGTAACGCCGAATGAGTGGTCGCAACACCGCATAAGTGGTCGTTTCACGCCGAATTGTGGTCCTTTTTGATAGATTCGCCGCCATTTCTCGCTCGGGAAGACAAGGTGAGTAGAAACAAAAGTTTATTTGAAATATACAAACATGTTAATCAACTATGAAAAGTAGCCTATCCGGATCTACATACATTCTTCTAACTGCCAAATCTTCAGTTGATGCATAAACTTTCCTGAATTTGTCAAACACTTCGCGAGATTATTGTTGTATAGGTTCGGCCATACCACAAATAAGCATTCGTACCAGAAAGCTTCGTACTTTTCAAATTTACTCCAAATCTATGAACAACTGGTGAATACAAATGCCTCTGAAAATGACATTGTATCATAATATTGCTATTCAGTAAAAAAAATATTGCCGAAGAAACAAACACAGAGACACACTCGACGAAATTGTAGGTAACGCCGGATAAGATGGTATCTGATCAGCAAATTGTCAGTATTTTTTCTGCCTGACGAACAATATAATGTGCTATGATAGCTAGTTAGGTAAATAACATTTAATATTTTATATTAATGACAACTATACTCTCCCATTAATACTACCCCAGAGACTGCTCATCGTTCTAAACCTTGATTGATTTTTGTTTGATTTGATTTGAGGTTTAACGTCCCCGTCAACACTATAAAGGTCATTTTGGAGACGTTGCTTCCAGTTTTGTGGGACTTTTACCCGACATTGAGATGAAATGACATCTCAATCCCTGCCGCCCAATGAAACCAATAGGGTTTATAAGCATGGACGGGCCGACTCGCAGCATTTTTCCTGGGCAGTCTTAGACCTTCTAAGTGGATTATCAGTACTAATGTGCGGTCGGTATCAACTCTGCGTGGAAGCATCGTGCAGCCCAATCAATTTCTCCAAGCCCCGATGGGCGGGGGCGGAACACTTGATTGAAATTGACAAAATGACAAAGAGATGATTTATTTCTTTCCTTATATATTATCATATGGAAATTGAAAACTGAAACGATTGGGAACTGATACAATCAGATCAATCCTAAATTCCACCCACATTACCACAAGTGAACGAAAAGGTAACAGCTTCATAGCAATAGAAAATGTAGACAAAAATTCCAGCAAAAGAAACGGTTTTTAACGGTCAGTATATTTACTGTTGGGTTTAAATATACATTACGAAAACATGCCTATTCCACCACAGTCTGAAAATGAATAATTTCAGCTATAAATAACTGAGACAGTTTTATTATTTCTGCACAAAACATAGATTGTGGGCAGTCGTTAGATCCGAATCGCTGAGCCCTGCCGCCCGATAACACCAATTATAAGCATGGACTGTCGATCTCTTACCTGGACAGCCTTAGATCTCCTAAACGGTTTACCAGTACTCGTGTGCGGTCGGATTCAGCTCTGCGTACAACCCATCTATTTCTTCAAGCCCTGATGGGCGTTGGCTGTCAGGTTACAGGGTTTGATAACACTATGCTCATTTATTATTTGCAAGATAAATTTAGATAAAAGATGCTGTATACATTGTTGCGAGTAGTGATCTACATCCGTTTTAAATTTATCAGTTACCGCCCATATTAATTACATTGTAGCTCATTGATCTGATAAAGATAGGCTATCTCAGGACAAATGAGGTTTATCAGGTCAACGTGGCGTAAATGTGACGTGATCAACGTGACGTGCGCTTTAATGAATAAACCGCACTACTACGAAAAATCACAAAAATATTGTGTTATTATAGCTAGAAAAATCGAAAACTAATGAAAAAAGCATCATAGCAAAAATTAGGGTCAAATGATATAAAACATATTGACCCATTATTACACGTCGCAATGCTGGGAAGCACTGTCGACAATCGATATCTGTTTATTAATTGCATATTTAAAGAGTGTACAATGCGTTTAACTGATAAATAGAATACCAGATTCGTGTCATTTGATATCAAGTTTACCAGGCTCGGCTTTGAGAACGCATATAGAATCGCTCGGCAAGCCTCGCGAATCTACAAGCGTTCCCAAAGCCTTGGCTGATAAACTTGATATCAAAAGACACGAACCTGGTATTCTCTATTACTCATGATCGAGAAAAAATAATATACAGAAATTATTTTTGTAGATTATGTCGCGACGACGGCTAACCGTACAACACGTTCGTGCGGTTCCAATTTGCTGATCAGATACCATCTTATCCGGCGTTACCTACAATTTCGTCGAGTGTGCCTCTGTGTTTGTTTCTACGGCAATATATTTTACTGAATAGCAATATTATGATACAATGTCATTTTCAGAGGCATTTGTATTCACCAGTTGTTCATAGATTTGGAGTAAATTTGAAAAGTACGAAGCTTTCTGGTACGAATGCTTATTTGTGGTATGGCCGAACCTGTACAACAATAATCTCGCGAAGTGTTTGACCAATTCAGGAAAGTTTATGCATCAACTGAAGATTTGGCAGTTAGAAGAATGTATGTAGATCCGGATAGGCTACTTTTCATAGTTGATTAACATGTTTGTATATTTCAAATAAACTTTTGTTTCTACTCACCGTGTCTCCTCGAGCGAGAAATGGCGGCGAATCTATCAAAAAGGACCACAATTCGACGTGAAACGACCACTTATGCGGTGTTGCGACCACTCATTCGGCGTTACGATTGGACGCGGTGTACATGAATAGAAGAAATAAAACCGAAAAACACGCTTTTCATTTTTGAAGCCCGATAGCTCAATAATGCACCTTTAAAGGTGCATTATTGAGCTGTCGGAAAAAAAGTGCTTAATATTTTTTTTTACATATATCGGGTATTTTTTGTTTAAATAATACAAATGAATGAGTTTTATGCAATACTGCGAACAATTATGATCACAGGTTAAGTTTTATGAGACGGTTTTTTTCTAACGGTGTTTCGAACACAGTTAGTCTATTTTTAATTTCGCGACAAAAATACATCGCGCGTGAATAATGACGTCATGCGGTAAATACCTAAATACCTAGAAAGGTATGCAGGGGTCATCTCAACATCGTTACACACAATTGTTGTGACAGAAATCGTAGTATAGTGAAATTCTTTTAAACTTTTTGCGAATTCCAATGTAAAATGGAGTGAAATTCCGTCATTCTCTCTCTCTTTCTCTCTCTGAAAGTGCTATGGCCAACATGTTGCTCAGTTTTTTTCTCTCTCTCATTATGGGCTACATGTTGAAACAGTGGGTCAACATCGGGCAGACAGCGATACGACGTCGCCATGTCGTATCGTTCTCGGTCCGACGCACTGTTCAGGCGATTTACTCTCTCTCTCTCTCTCTCTCTCTCTCTCTCTCTCTCTCTCTCTGTGGCCTTCATGTTGCTCATTAGTCTCTCTCTTTCTGTCTCTCTCTCTGTGGTCTTCATGTTGCTCATTAGTCTCTCTCTCTCTCTCTCTCTTCGTGGCCTCTCTCTCCGTCTCTGTCTCCGTGGCCTACATGTTGCTCATTGCTTTCTTATCGTGGCCTACATATTGTCCATTCTCTCTCTCTCTCCTCTCTCTCTGAGTGTGCCGCACATGTAGCTAAGTGCATGGTATCTAGGTTTTGACGGTGCCAGAGGATCCCAGTTAGGTCTATTTTTAATTTTGCGACAAAAATACAGAACTCCGTGAATGACGTCATTCTCTCTCTCTCTCTGTCTGAAAGAGTTTTTGTTTGATTTGAGGTTTAACGTCCCCGTCAACATTGTTAAGGTTTTAAGGTCATTTTGGAGACGTTGTTTTCAATTTTGTGGGACTTTTACCCGACAGTGGGATGAAATGATATCTCAAGCCCTGTCGCCCAATGAAACAATTAGGGTTTATTAGCGTTGACGGTCCGCCTCGCACCGCGGTTCCTGGACAGGCTTAGATCGTCTAAGCGGTTTACCAGTACTAGTGTGTGGGCCGGATTCAGCTCTGCGTGGAAGCATTTTGAAGCCCATATATTTCTTCAAGCCCCTATGGGCTCTGAAAGTGCTATGTCCAACATGTTGCTCAGTGTTTTTTTTTTCTCTCTCTCTCTCTCTCTCTCTCTCTCTCTCTCTCTCCTCTCTCTCTCTCTCTCTCTCTCTCTCTCTCTCTCTCTCTCCTTCTCTCTCTCTCATTATGGGCTAGCGCACAACATTGGGCCGACAGCGATACGGCGTCGCCATGTCGTATCGCTGTCGGCCCGACGTAGGCGCAGTTCAGATGATTTACTCTCTCTCTCACACACACACACACCATTACATACATGTTGCTCATTAGTCTCTCTCTCTCTCTCTCTCTTTCTCCTTCTCTCTCTCTCTCTCTGGCAGCGTTGTCAAACTTAGTTGCATGCCTTGACCTGCTCCATCCCTCGGATGAGGATGTAAGGTGAGAATCTCGATCCTGCCCAAACAGCACCAAAAAGGTTGTTTTTCTTCTACACTGTTTTTTGTAGAAGTAAAAGCCATACAGGGCTAATGTTATTTGTTAACCGTATAAGACAGAAAATAAAGATTCTATGTAACGTCGGGCCGACGCTTGACCGACATTCTACGCTTACTGGGTGTCTTCCATTAAAGTTAAAGACCCATACCTCAGTTTAGTTTTGTATTGGACTAACGGCCCAGTCAACACTATTTTATGTCATTTTTGAGCTGGTCAGTTTACCTGTCCACACTTTTCCTGGGCAGGCTTATACGTAAAGCCACGGTCACAAATCACTATTCGATCCCCGCCCGACTACTCGGGGACTGCTATGGGGTGAGATTGGGCTGGAGTCCGGTCGGCGTCCCGCCGGATGTTGGGGCGTCGGTGGTGGTCGGGAGGAGCCCGGTGAAATTTTAACTCGTACTTAAAATTCTCCACGAAAACTCACCGACTTCTAGGTCGGTGGCACATCGATAAAAGTCGAGCAGAGCTCGTACCGACGTCGATGCCGATGTCATCGGCTGACATCCGGTAGTCGTAAAGCGGACCCCGACCAATCAGATAATCGGGCAGTAATCGGCCGAGGGCCGACAGATGATCAAGCGGAATCCGCTGGACGAATCCCGTTTTCGACTGGTGCCGCTCGATCGCTGATTGACGCTCGACTATATAAGGGCCCGATCTCCGATGGGTGCCAGTTTCTAGCAGACAAGTAGGGTGCATTGTAAACGTTTGATAACTGCCCATGCAAAGGACGGTACACTATCCATTGCTTCATCCACCATCGGCGGCAGCAGTTCTTCTCCCGCACACAAGGTTGCAAAGACCACATTGGCACGGTGCCGAGCCCTAAGCAGCCACTCCTGTAACCTCCGGATCCTTTCCTGGGGTGACGGTAGGTGCAGTGGTGGGATAAGAGGCATCTTGTTCCGCTTTTCTTCGAAAGTTTTCCTCGACGTCAACAAATTGAAGGATGTTCACCCACCAACAGAGCTGACCCATTTGTTGTATAGGCAGGAGAGGATGTAGTTTATATACCCCTGGACAACTTGACAATTCCCGGCTGGGGTAAACCCATCCCTTGTCCGGGGGCCGGGAACTGGGCGGACATCTGCGGAACATCGACCGATGCTCGGGGACTAGTAAAAATCGCCGGGTATACGGTCGGTACCCTGCAGTGCACCGGCCTATTTCCGCCCGGCGTATACGCCGATGCTTCCCCGCAAAACTCAGGCTGACACCGCCCGATTCCCGGCGGATGTCTCTCTAGGCCCCGCACGGCATACTTTTTGCCAAAACCGAGCCAGACACCCATTTCTCGGCTTGGACTGCTCGGCCGACCACAACGTATAGTATAGCTCGGCCGGGGTACGCCGAATTTGTGACCGAGGCATAAGCAGTTAACCAGTACAGTGCACACTTTTTCGCCAGAAGCTGACAACTGCCCTTCTTGAATCAGCGGATGCCCGGTGGTAGAGAATGGCCGTAGAAAATATTTCATGATCAATCTCCACGAAAGAATGTTGCCGACCCGGCAGGTACCGGACACGCGCCTTTCTGATCACCAGTCAGACGTTCATCCGACTGAGGTGCTGAGGCCGATGATTATCATATTATCATACGAGATATTTTGGCCAGCAATAATCAAGTGTATATAAATGTAAAGTGCAGATAACTCCATGCCAACAGACATACGTCTAAACAACGTCCATGTCAACAGACATACGTCTAAACAACGATGCATTGACGCTGACGCAGCAAAGTCGATGCAACAACGAAATTGACATAGCGTGTAGCATCCGCTCCGGAACTTGTAACTCAAAAGTACCAGATAAATATGGAAAATGATCATACCGACGGTAACGGGCCTCCGTGGCCTAGTGGTTAAGAGCGCTGACTCTTGATCATTAGGTCTCTCACCGCTGTGGTTCGAGTCTCGCTCGGGTCATATGTGAGACGCCAAGTTCTGCAACGGAAGGTAATGTGGTTTTTCTCCGGGTACTCTGGTTTTCGCCCATCTCTGATTAACGATCGCTCGATACGGGTGAAATAATCTTGAAATGGCCGTAAAACCAAAACCAAAAAAAAAAAAAAAAAAAAATACGGACGGTAGGTAATGAATTAATTTGGCGTTATTACGTAGTGCTAGAACCTAAAACCACTTCCCAACACGTGAACAAGTCCGTGAAAATAAGACCCCACTAAACCCCATTTTATATATAGAAAACTGGGGTTTACGGGGAATAACATTAATTTCCTTAGTTCTGCTCCAAGACATAGGCTGTGGGTACTCGTTAGAACCGCCTCAAAACGGCGGTTCTAACGAGCATCCAAAACCTATGTTTGGAGTATAAATAAGAAAAATATCACAAATCTTCATCAGAAAAAGATGCCTTTTTTAAGGTTTGAGAAATTTACTATAACCCACGGATGTGTTATCCTAATGCCATATTTACTGAACTTATTTTCTCTGAAATTCTTGTGCAGACATTTTGGAAAGCTTTATTGGCCTTATTGGCCGAAACTAGCTATTCTGGCCCACATGTATACTCCATATGTTCCTGTTTTGTGGTGCATTACTTGCTTCCAAAGGATACCACACTTTCGGATGAGTCTTTAAACCTAGGTCCCGTCTCCGTATGGCCTTAGCTGTTGGTGGGACGTAAAACTCAAACACTCACTCACTCACTCTAAAGGATAACCATTTCTAGAACATATTTAACGTCACAACAGCTGGTGTCTGGGAATGTGTGGCGGTCGTAAAAAGTCTCCTTGCCCAACACCATAGTGTAGTTTATTTTTTCTTGCCCTTCCATTGGTGAATTTTGAAATTTTTGAGGGTCACTGATGAGGCCTAATTGGGCAAAACTAGCTAGTCTGGTCCAGAAAACATGTACACTCCATATTTATCCCCACGTTTTTCGGAGAAAAGTGGGGATATTGTTATCGCCTCCGTCTGTCCGTCCGTCTGTCCGGCTATCTCCTCCTATACCGTTCATTGGAATTCAACCAAATTTGGTGTGTGAGTTACTTACATGAATTGCTTCTGCAAGAGCACATTAATTTTTGGACCAGCCCCCGGGGGTCCCTGGAAGAGGTCAAAACGTGGGGATTTGCGATGGCGCGCCATCGACTGCGCGATCTAGTTTACAGTTTTGTGGTGTATTCCTTGTTTCCAAAGGACAACCCTTTCTAGAGCATATTTTAGAAGTTAGTAGATGAGAGAAAGTACAAAAAGGGGAGAGGGAATTATTGAAAGGTTGTTGGAGTGCTTTTCAGTTTAGACAACATGTACGATAGAAGTTGGTCTTCTGTCTTCCTCGACTGGTAGGCGAGTATCTCTAGCAATGTTAATAATAAGACGATTCATTACGATAACAGGTCCGTGCAATGAACCCAACTTTATAGAGAGAGAACTGGGGGTTACAATATTTTGTAACTGGGTATACAATTTGCTGCGTCAGCGTCAATGCATCGCAATGATGTTGCATTGACGTTGACACGACGTTGTTTAGACGTTGTATGTCTGTTGACATGGAGTTATCTGCACTTTACGTTTACATACACTCGATTATTGCTGGGCAAAATATCTTGTATGATGATCGTCGGCCTCAGTACCTCAGTCGAATACGCGTCTGACTGGGTATACAATATTTTTCTCATTCCTGCTCCAAGACATATGCCGTGGGTACTCGATAGAACCACTTCAATGAGGCAATTCAAACGAGCACCAACAGCCCATGTTTGAAGCATAAATGAGAAAACTATCACAATTTTTCACCAGAAAAGTAAATATTGTTTAGATATAAAAGAATGCACAAAGTCATACGGGTGTGTTATCGTAATGGCTGTATCTAGACGATGATAATCAATTTGAAAGAATAATAATAATAAAATTCTTTCATGGGAGAGCAGAAAACAAACTGTAGTAACAATGTACATGTATTTTCTACAAGATGTGCCCTTTATAGCTAATTGTACAAGTCTACTGCACTATATGTGTGGCAGATAGTCGACGGAAAACAGAACCCTGACACCAAACATAAACATAAAGTCGGAATAGGCCTCATGGATCATCAGTGTTTGGGTAAAAGTAGTTATATGTAGAATATAGAAGTGCAGGCAATGATCAGGAATCGACACAATTTACCCACAGCTCCCACCAGAGTTACCAAAGGGGAAAGAAACACAAACATGAAACAACAGACCCTAATGGAAACATCAATAGCGGGAAGCCAAAAGGACAGTTACTTTTCCACAAAATGGCCAATTCGATATCCAAAACAAAATAATATAAGTGATACAAACACTCAAAGACAAACCATAACAAAAACAAGAAATATCTTTAAAAAAGATATGCGGCGTAGATTTAATTGGAAGGTTGTTTAGAAACCAGTGCTTCAGCTGAAGTGCACGACCCGCCGGATGCTTTTAGCTTGATGAGTGTTACCATATATGGGTATGGCGGCCATTTTGGTCATGTGACCTGGACCTAAAACGGTTCCCCCAATAAATGCGCCTTATCGTAAGGAGCAAAAATATATCTAATACTTTAGTACTGTATTCTGAATCGTTTGCAGGATAAAATGAATTCTCACTTTTCCAATACAAAAGCATATGTGTCAAAGTTTGACCTAGGCACAAAGAAGGTCAAGGTAAACCCAGGGTCACCATTTTAGCAATTTATGATGGGCGTACGTCCCAGATGTTATTTATCAAGTTTTGTGGAAATCTGCCAAGTGGTTCTGGAGAAGACTATTTTGAAGGGTTTTTACCATATATGGCTTGGCGGCCATTTTAGTCATGTGACCTGGACCCCATGAGCAAATTTTGGTTTCCTCCATCCCATAGAGGCTCCATATGAAATTTGACCTTAATCGGCCCAACGGTTTCCGAGGAGAAGCAGTTCGAAAATTTTCACATTTTTCGCCTCGGCGAGGCTATACTAAATGGAATGTAATATTTCGCAAGTTCATCGGTTAGACCTCATTGATATTATCAGTATGCCAAAAATTGTTTAAATATTCCAAGCGGTTAAGTCACTATCACCAATTTTCACAAACGGGTTACGGACGGACAGACAGACCATATATGGCTTGGCGGCCATTTGGATCATTTGACCTGGACCCCATGAGCAAATTTTGGTTTCCCCCATCCCATAGAGGCTCCATATGAAATTTGACTTCAATCGGCCCAACGGTTTCCGAGGAGAAGCAGTTCGAAAATTTTCACATTTTTTCGCCTCGGCGAGCCTACACTAAATGGAATATAATATTTCGTAAGTTCATTGGTTAGATCTCATTGATATCTATCAGTATGCCAAAAATTGTTTAAATATTCCAAGCGGTTAAGTCACTATCACCAATTTTCACAAACGGGTTACGGACGGACAGACAAACTGACAGAATGACACGGTGATTTTAGGGCACTCTTAGAAAACCAACCGACTTCAGTCGGTCGCTTTTTCTGCGGGTCGTGCAATATGAGCTACAATAGTGACAGCAACAATTGTCTAGCTATGAACTGGTTTACTGTATTCAAACAATTCAGATGTCACGCGAGGAAAAATAGCTTTGCAGAGGGCGGTGTCCCGCCTGTTTGAGCTAAGGTCAATGTAAAAGGTCAAGGTTAAAAACATGACCTCATTTCAAGAGCATATGATCTCAAGTATATGCACAACAAATAAGAAAACGTTATCATTTACTGTTTTTGAACACAAATTCTATGGTTAACATTTCGGGTTGTCGCTATGGTGAACGTAAACGCATAGGCGGACGAACAAACGGACGAGCAGACAAACGGACGGAAACTTGATCTTATGTGCACCTAATTAAAACTCAAATTACACTTATTCCTTTTCAGAATTTATATAACATTAGTGATATTCGAAAATGTCCATTTTGTGTTACAATGGAGGACATAAAGTATGCTGAAGACAAATGATACACTGCAACTTTTATTTAGCATATATTGTAAATTAAACATCTGTCAATTTGTAATGCGATTATTACGTTTTTGTCATGCTATATCTCTTTATTGGTTTCATTGGGCAACAGGGCTTGGGTGTCATTTCATCTCAATGTCGGGTAAAAGTCCCACAAACTTGGAAGCAACGTCTCCAAAATGACCTACACAGTGTTGATGGGGACGTTAAACCTCAAATCAAACAAACAATTCCTTTCGCAGAAAATTCTTCCTTTCGCGAAAGGAACCTTCCTTTCGCGAAATGGTTCCTTTCGCTATATATACCAACCACGTGAAATTAGGTCAAAATAGCTATTCACCGCAGCAGTCACAGAATTCACTAGAAACACAATTATACATATGACGTATGGTCATCAAAGGACAAGACGGTGAGCAAGCCGAAACTGTATATATTTTTCATTCATGTCTCACATAAAAAACGAAACATTTCCTAGGTTAAAACTTCAGTAAACTGTCGTACTTTTGAGTAGATTTATTAATTTATGCAAATCATTGACCAATGAAATGGTCATCTCCTTGGACATGTGGTTTTATTGACCAATGGAATAACGAAAAATGTAGGACAAAAGCAAAACCATAACGGCTACGCCGTAATAAACAACGACAGAAGAACCGCCTTGGAGCGGTCAGTGAAACGAATTCCACTGGGCTGGGTGAGGGAGGGGCTTTAATCTTAAAGAATTTATCTAACCTGTTGTTTATGAGTGAAATGTATCTCTCGCTAAGCACTTTATTCATAGAAACAAATTTGTTTTCGTATATACAATATTTTGCTAAAACAGAGAGAGAGAGAGAGAAAGAGAGAGATATGTAATTGACCACTTCTGCTTTACCACCGTGTGAAAATAGTATTTTACGATCCTCTAGCGATATTTCTGGATTTACATTTGTGGTCAACCATGATTAAAGTTCAGTCTAAAACGTTCTTACTTTTGGGCATCTAAGAAATAAATAATGGATTTTTTCTGGTTGTTCATTACAGTAACTACAAACCTGATTTTATTAATTTCAAATATAAATGAATATGTTACTAAATTTTTATTATTGATTTTGTATTGAAAGTCGCGTAGTTTTGTCTCGTGAAATGTCTTTAATTTTCGATAGTACAGTTTCCATTCTTTTCCACTATATCTCCTATCTCCGCTTGCCATTTTGTTTGTGTAATGTATTCGTTTACTCTAACCAAAATCTCATAAATAGTCTACTCCCTTTCTTTGAACTAATCAAGTGTTGAAAGTATATGTTACAAACTACATTTTGTTTAAATTCAACAGCAAATACACGATTCATGTGAATTTGATCTTTTCATACTTGAGAAATACTATTGGTGGTAGTCTAAAAATGTGCCCCTTATATCATATGTCGCCTTTAACTGTTCAAAACTATAAAATACCACGTCCTCACTAGTAAGATCGTAAATTACTCTTATGCCCATATCGCACCTATTTCTTAAAAACAATTTCCCATTGCTAATGTGGTCTTTATCATAATTGGCATACAAGAATTTGCTTTAGGTTTTCTACGGGGACAGGTTTACAAAATTCAGACAAGCAGAAAATCCTTCCAAAAATGGATTTTTGTAGGTTGAAACTAAATTTCGCCGCATATGACCTTCTGATTACAAAATACTCAATAGCCTGGGAGCGCAGATCTTGTGACACTCATGTGATTCTGCTTGTTTATGACCTTACCAGATCATGATTAAATGGTCAACAAATAGATCTTATCTTGGGTTTAGCATGACCTTTGGCTAGGTGAATCACATGAAGCTCCTTCGCAAGCTACTGGTACATGGATTAACTATCCAGTGAATTAAGTCTTTTCTGATTGAGAGAAGTCAGACAGTTGCACTTGAATGTGAGTACTCAGATGAGGTTCCAGTTACTTCAGGTGTACCACAAGGATCAGTTCTAGGCACAATATTATTGCTATTATACCTTAACGACCTACCCGAAAATGTGTGGTCCCGGGTTCGCCTATTTGCTGGTGACACTGGGGTGTACCTGACCATAATTCTCCCTGATTATTCGGCCACCCTCCAGAGGGACTTAGACCGCCCCATCATAGAATCTCACTGGGACATGGAATCCAAACAAAGAAAGGCGGCATATGCTGCGTTTTACCAGATCTGCACTTCTTGTTTAAAATGCTGGTATTTAAGTGTTAAACTAACAGTTTTAGATTACAACTAGGATGAAAATTATTTTAGCTGCCCTTTATATTACAGCGAAAGTAACCTTTTGTGAACGGAAAAGAAATTTATGAAAGTACTTTTATCTCAGGACATCTTAAGTTTCCTCAATACATTTACACAAGAAAAATATAGATGAAAGATATGCAAGTTGATTTTCCCCAAAATATAATCCTGATTTCCGTTTTAAAATGCATGTCCCACAAGAAAAAGGTTTAGAGGTATCAACGGTTATTACAGCAAGTACTTTCTTGCATTAGCAACATCCCTGTGCCTTTGAAAATAAATGAAATTCTGTATTTTTCACTTTTACCAGTAAAAAAGGAAACCACTTTATAGACTTTTTAAAAGATATTAAAACAGCTGCTATAAAATAGTTCACATCAAATACTAGCGACTCGGACAAAGCTTTCTATCAAAAAGGCTACATAAATTGAAAACCAGATTTTTTTGACATGTTTATTCTCGATGGGTGCCATCATCTCCTTTTCTTGCGGTAAATCTGAAATGCTGAGATTTCATCAATTATGCCTTCCACATTTTATTTTCCCCATCATAAATGAAAATACCTTGAAAAGTCAGCTATCTAGCCTTCTTCCTGCATATACCATAAAGAAATCGCCTATCTTGGAAGCCTGTCATCACTGATAAATTAGTGTAGCTATCAAATTGAAGAGATTTCCATCTTGCCAAAAGCAAAAACGTATTCATACGCCTTGGAACTAATCCCCCCCCCCAAAAAAAAAAAAAAAAAAAAAAAAAAAAACAAAAAAAAACGAAACAATAGTACACCATTGTTTTAAATTTAAAACATAATATTCATATTTGAAACCGTCTTGCACCTGATTTCACGTACTTTCTAACATAATTTGTTCGTTAATTCATGTTTAGAAGCCTCCGTGGTGCAGTGGTTACGCTACTCGCCTTGTAAACCAGGGATCGCAGGATCGATCCCGGGCTTCTCCAGACTTTCGGATGAGTCTTTAAACCGAGGTCCCGTCTCCGTATGACCTTAGCTGTTGGTGGGACGTAAAACTAAAACTCACTCACTCGTTAATTCATGAATAGTATGCCTTCATTTCTGAACTAGTTTCTACGTATAACATTGTCCTGTTTGTGTTGTTCGGCCCTGTTCCCAAGTAAACAAGTTGAAAAAGGTAGATTTCTTTTTTTTAACTTCTTTCAGCAAAACATATTAAAAGCATTGGGCTTCTATGAATTTAACCAACCCGCACATTGGTAAGTAGGTGACACAAACAGATCATTAATTGGATTAGATAAATATGTCCAAACATCAATTACTTATTTATGGTGACTCATGTACCAATGTAACAAATCAATGGGTAAAAATCACTGCTATAACATAGCAGTTATTGGAAGTGATCAGAAGCCTTTTGAACGAAATTCCTGGTGCTGAACGGGCTGCTTTCATTCTTTCAGTTCAAATATGGGGATAAACTGTTTTTATCTTATTTTTTTTTTTTTTTTTTTTTGGTTTTGGATTTCATTCCAGTATCAAATCACCCACCCAGTAAACACAATCAAAAACACAGTGAAACTTTGGTGCAGTGATTCATAAATTGTTATAAATTGCATGAATGAAATATATAAAATGAAATACTAAAAGCACCAAAGAAGGTCAATCATTTTACAAGCTAAATGCAAGTGATTGCAACACCTCAACCCAATCAGTGATCTTACTGCCAACTTGGTAGAAATGGTCATTTTTGGCTACCATACACTGAATTTAAAAATAGTACCAGGTGAAATAATTACATTTTTTTGGGGGGGGGGGGGAATCATTAATTTTCAGTACTATTTAGGTATTTTACTTGAAATTCCACTCTTGCAGTGCCTAAAGGCAACCTTGAGCGACATTTCTATGATAGTATTTTACACATTTTTGTTCTGTGGATTAAGATACCATTTTTTTGCAAAACCAAGGAAAAATACAAAAAATTACTAACATGGTGACTTTCTAATAAAAATATTTTGCTTTCATATTCTTACATTTACATGGACTACCATCTGATGAAAAATCTGTTTGGGTAACTATTTGCAAATATGATTTTTTCAGTACCTCAAATGTAGTGAAATAACTGTATTGAGGAACCTTAAATCACATTCTTTAAAGTAGCTTTTTGTTGTCTGTGGCGTCACTAAACCGTACAAATGTGAAATGGTTAGAATATACAAGATAAAAATTGCAACATGTGTGCACGTGATGGCCGATTTCGAAAAAAAAAATACAGAAGACCATCATGAAAACATGCCTATGCAATTTTGACCCTCTTAAACTCCACTTTTATCCAGTAGAATGGGGTTTGTAGGGGTGTACATTATTTTTCGCATTTCTGCCCAAAACATAGATGTTTGGTACTCGTCAGAAACCGCCTCGTCGAGACGGTTCCAACGAGTACGCAAAATCTATGTTTTGAGCTGAAATATGAAAAATAGCAGAATCTTTTATCTGAACATTTTCATTTTTTTTGGTGGAAAAATGTTCAATATATTTGAATAGGCATGTTTTCGTAATGCAAAAAAAAAAAAAAAAAATAATAATAATAATAATGGCCACATTCATTATTTTAAATAACTGGAGTATTACCGGACCTTCGTTTGAATAAACTCTCGTCAAAGGAATAAACACTTCTAAAAGCATAAACTAACGTCTATTCTAGTTGTAAGTTTCACAAGAACGAAGTACAAACTATTTCAGCTCACTGAAAAACAAACTTTATTTCGTAAACAAAAAAAAAAAAAAAAAAAAAAAAAAAAGAAAAGAAAAACTTCCCATCACGAAAGGAAAGTTCCTTCCGTTGATTAGACCAATAGGGGACAGACTTTCTTCCTAAGTATTTTCAGTAATGAAACAAAGCGAAAGAATTCTCAAAAGGAAATATGGCCCTGGTGTAGATCCCACATCTCCATCTGTTTCATGCAAAAATAGATTGATTTACGATCAGCACTAGCATTATAATCGATCCTTATGTGATGAAACCAAACATGATAATAACCACGGCCTTTCCTTCCAAACGATGTCAAATTGGTGTCAGTAGTTTCCAAATTGGCAATTTTGTGACGCAAGTAGCCGTACAGTTAATTCAGCATTTTTGTTCCAAGTTGCCGTACTTGAAAAATCCAAGTTGCCAAACTCCTCTGTATTTTGTTTTTGAAAGAAAACTGCATTATAAAGCGGACGTTTCATACTTATACACAACTACTTTTCTAACCATCTGAAAATTGTTTACTTTAATAAATTGCACATGTAGACAGATTTTTTAACATTTTGATAGATAATGTAGCGAATGAATCGTAAAGAAGAAGATAAAAAAAAAATTATATACGTACAATAATAAACATCATTATTAACTTGAAAATTCCATCATGGATGAAACCGGTTGTTAAAAATACAGGAAAAATAACTTTTATTCCAGTGTTTCTTTATTTTTTTCATAGTTATATATATATATAATTATTTCATCAGCCTAAATACTTTTGTAAGCCTTCATGAATGACGGTTAAACAAATAAAGCTCATATCTATCTCACGACAGGGACATGGATCATTCACACAAAGCTCTTCGTCAATAACAATACGATCCGGGATTACTAAATTTCCTTAATTAAAGCAGACCTTGATTCGAGAAATTCAAGATATACTAGGTTTTACCAACCCCCCTATTTTCATTTCCAATATACATATGCACAGTAAGATAGCGGATGTGAACGGAAGATTGCGATTGAACTGGACTGGTTTGTTTGTAGGGGTCTCAGGCGGTGGAAGCATATTCTAATTTAGGTCTAATTAGTGACTTGTATGCTGTTGCCTTGATGTCCTTTGGGCATGCAGAGAGATTTCTGCGTAGGATATGAAAGCAACTGTCTGGCTGTCTGTCGTAGATAGCATGTCATAGTCTAGCTACTAGACCTTGATGTCATATTAACCAATTACCAACCTTCATGTGTGTTTTTATCAAATATGAAACCTTGTTAGACTTTAATCTTGTCTCAGACACTAAGGTCTAGTACAATGCGAATTTTACCTCGCAAGATTCTCCTTGGTAAATGATTGATTACAGCTACAGTTATGAAATATTTATTGCCTTTCTGTACCCCTTACCGAACACCAACTGATAAGGCAAACTGATATTTTAGTCAGGGTATATATCTTCCCAAGATCAAAAAAGGGGTAGAAGAATATTACTTATTAGTTTTAAAATATGATATCCGACTAGAAGCTAGTCAAAGCATGTCAGTGTGACTCTTTCACACAAGTGTACTGTCTATAACCAGTTTTTTTGCTTTACTTCTGGCAATGGATGTTGTTTGATGACTCCATTATCTTGCTTTTGTTGCCGATTCTAATGTACTCAAACTGTCTTGTCTGGGTGAAAACGCATCTGCCAGTCTCTCTCCCATGCTTGTAAATGATTCAAGTCCTCTTGAGCGACAGCAACTCGGTACAACAGGCAGTTATCAGCGAACAGGGGAGACGCGTGGTGGCAAGTCGTTGATGTATATGAGGAAGAGGAGAGTGCCGAGCACTGTACTCTGTGGAACACCAGAAGTAACGGGTGCAGATGAAGAAATCATCAATTACGACTTTCTGGTATCCATCAGCAATGAAATTCTTGATCCACGACTTTGCCTTGCTTGGTATCCCGTAACAGCAGAGCTTGACTGCAAGTCGTTGTGCGGAACCTTGTGAAAGACCTTGCTGAAATCCAGTAGGATGACATTATGTGCTGTCTGTTGTTCATTCCCCCGGCTTGCTATCAGCTGGTACTCACACGACCCCCCCCCCCCCACCGGAGCAGGGAGAACGACCCAATGTACAGCGAAAGAGCCGATTACTGTGCAGAGTTTCATCCTGTAAACCTGGAGTTTATGTAATAAACTGAGCGTGACAGCCCAGTGTGGTTAGTGCACTTGACTCTGATGCCAGAGGCCCTCGGTTTGGCCCGGCGATGATTATTTCGGTGTCTGAACACCATTTACAGTGATGAATGTCAAAATGCGTACCGCCCTTTGGATCGGAACGTTTAACTGGAGGCACCGGCCCCCGCCCATAGGGGCTTGAAGAAATATATGGGCTGCATGAATATTCCACGCAGAGCTGAATCCGGCCCGCACACTAGTACTGGTTAACCGCTTAGAGGATCTAGGCCTGTCCAGGAACCGCGGTGCGAGGCGGACCGCCCATGCTAATAAACCCTATGGGTTTCATTGGGCGACAGGGCTTGAGATGTCATATCATCTCAATGTCGGGTAAAAGTCCCACAAAATTGGAAGCAACGTCTCCAAAATGACCTTTAAACCTCAAATCAAACAAACAAACTGGAGGCGCCCTGTTCAGGGAGAGTCATCCCCTATGCAGGTTAACTGTTTGTTTGTTTTGGGGTTTACGGCCCAGTCAACACCATTAAGGCCGTTTTTGAGCCTGTCAGTTTACTTTTCCTGGGCAGGCTTATACGTAAGAGGTGACCAGGAGAGTGCACATTCTTTCGCCAGAAACTGACAACTGCCCTGCTTGAACCAGCAAAATGGATAGAATGACCGTAGAAAAGATTTCATGATCAATCCCCGCGAAAGAATATTGCCGACCCCGGCAGGTATCGAACCTGCTTCCCCATGATCACCAGTCAGACGCGCATCCGACTGAGCTACCGAGGCCGGCGCTGTGCAGGTTAAGACCTCTACCGTAATTGCAAGATTGATGTGTGCTGTAAATCTGCAAGTAATGGAAAAATGTGGCCGACCCCAGTATCAGTGAGTAGAAAGGTCCTGGCGCACGTTTGTTTGTTTGGATTGAGGTTTAACGTCCCCTTCAACACTGTTAGAGTCATTTTGGAGACGTTGATAACAATTTAGTAAGACTTTTACCAGACATGGAGATGAAATGACTTCTCAAGCCCTGTCGCCCAATGAAACCAATGAACGGACTCGCATCGCTTTGCTTGGCCAGGCTTAGATCCTCTAAGATGTTTACCAGTACTCGTGTGCGGGTCAGTTACAGCTCTGCGTGGGAGCAACACGCAGCCCATATATTTCTTCAAGCCCCAATGGGCGGTGCGAATATGGATAGTGTTTCTCTTTTGTTTCGGTATTAAAAAGTTCTTGCTCGGCTCCCATGGCGGGGCTTGAGGAAATAGGTGGGCTGCACGATGCTGCCAGCAGAGCTTAAACCGACCGCTTAGGAGTATTGGTAAACCGCCTAGAGGATCCAAGCCTGCCCAGGCAAAGCGGTGCGAGTCGGGCCGCCCATGCATATAAACCCTATTGGTTTCATTGGGCGACAGGGAATGAGATTTCATTTCATCTCAATGTCGGGTATATAAAAGTCCCACAAAATTGTAAGCTATGTCTCCAAAATTACTTATACAGTGTTGATGGGGGCGTTAAACAGTGTTAATTGGGACGTTAACCCTCAAACCAAACAAATCAAAAGGTTATTGCTAGTATCGTCTAATTCTAACAAATACCCACATCATACATGTACTATTACATGTATGCGCTTTTTGTGTATCTTTGAAACGATCCCCATGTCAATTCTCATCGATTCAGAAATTCATCCTTAGATATTGACGGCAAAATAATGTTCTTGCCTGTAAATTGATGCGTTATCATTTGATAACATATAAACATGCATGATAGTATTGAGTCAGTGTCGTTGAAAGTCAAATACTTGTAATTTGGACTAAAATTCTACTTTCCTCAGATCAACCGGAGGTCGCCATCTTGTTGTTCGCCGCAGTGATGTTGCCGGCTATTTGTCACGTGACAGGAATATTTTTAGATAGGAATTCCCAACAACAAAAAAAATATAGGTAAACAAAAATGAAATCGACAATTTTCACAAAGTTCCGAAGTGGTATTTGGTTTCAGAAGATTACAATTGACAAAGCTACATGAATAGAAGAAATAAAACCGAAAAACACGCTTTTCATTTTTGAAGCCCGATAGCTCAATAATGCACCTTTAAAACCCTTACAGCATGAAAAATATCGACCTACCCCACCATCACGCAAAAAGAAGGCCGCCAAAAGAAAGCCATCGAAGAGGAATTTGACCCTATCCTCCGCGAGAAAGTCCTGAGATCCGTCAAGGAATATCAGGATGAGATCCTGGATTTGTTTACATCTGCTGAGCAACAGCTAATCTTCAGGCAGACCCCATGGGTTATTGGCGACTTCTTGAGGGGCTGGCAGATGGACGTTCCTGCCAATAATCCTCATAGTGCAGACCCCAGGACTTTCCTCGAGGCTGTGGTGCCCCAAATCAGTAGCAAGCTCGAGGAAGAGATCGAGGCGCTGGGTGGTGTGAAGTTCCAGTTGGCTCTCAAGATTCAGATTCGGAAGGACAACCCAGACGGTAGTGAGGAGTACACAACCCCCGTGCTTCGCCACAAACAGGAGGCCCTTCTCCAGGCCAGCGAAATCAAGGGGGCTCTCGATGAAATCTTCCCACAGATCCAGGAAACACTCGAAAAGTCGACGCAGAGAGGGTCTGGCTGGGTTGTAGATCAGGTACACACCCTTTGGCTGGACATTGCCAGATATCAGCCTCTTCGGGGTAGGTCCTACATTCCACTCCTAGCAGAATTAAGATATAAGAAGGCATGGTTAACATAAAGAACAAGGACCAAGACTGCTTTCGATGGACGCTCCGAGCGGCTCTGGCAAATCCGCCACCACCACATAACCAACAGAGACCAAGTTGGTATCCTACCAATGATGGTCTGAACTTTGAAGGGATTGATAGTCCCACACCCATCTCACAGATACCAAAATTTGAGCGGCAGAACAACCTATCCATCAATGTCTTTGGCTGGGACAAGGGTATCATCATACACCGCCTCAGCAAGCAGCAACAAGAAATACCAAGGATCAACCTATTGCTGATCGAAAAATCCGGTAAATTCCACTACACCTGGATCAAGCACTTCAGCCGCCTCTTATTTGACCAGAGCAGGCACAGTAATAAGAAGCACTTCTGTGAGCGATGTCTTCATGGATACACGAGAAAAGATCTGCTGGAGGCCCACAAGCTTGAGTGCGAAGGCATCAGCCAGACGGCTGTCCGGGTGGAGATGCCAGTGGAGGGTAAGAACAAGCTCACCTTCCAGAACCATCACAAGCAGCAACCAACCCCATTCGTCATCTATGTAGACTTTGAGGTTCTCACCACCAAGATCGAGCGAAAAAGTAACAACCAACGAACACAACAACATGAGGCTTGCAGCTACTGCTATATCGTGGTGCGGTGTGATGGAACGACAAAGCCGCCTGTCGAGTATCGCGGCCCAAATGCAACAGAGCACTTCTTAAAATCACTCCAGGAGGAGGAGCGCAAGATTAAGAGCGTGCTAGCCAACCCTAAAAACATAAGGATGACACGAAAGGACTATCAGGCCCATAACAATGCCGCGAATTGCTATATATGCGAAAAACCGCTAAACGGTGACTGTCCGCGACCACTGCCATATCACGGGTAAATATCGAGGGGCAGCTCGCAACGCCTGCAACCTAAAGCTGAGGCTAAACCCAAAGACCATCGTTATTCCTGTGGTGTTCCACAACCTCAGAGGGTACGGCTCCCACCTGCTCATGCAGGCCATCTTGAGGGTCGAAGGCAGAGTCTCCTGCATCCCCAATAACATACATCTTCTCTCTCGGACAGCTCCGTTTCATCGATAGCGACGAGTTCGTGCTCGCTTCCCTGGACAAACTGGTGGCATCAAACCAGCCAGAGTCTTTCAAGATCACATCCCAATACGAACCAAACCGTCAGAGGCTCCAGCTCTTGACCCGGAAGGCGTCTATCCTACGAGTATATGGACTCCTGGGACCATTTCCCCGCGACCAAGCTCCCTTCAAAAGAGGTATTCTACAGCAAGCTCACCGACGAGCACATCAGCGACGTCGACTACGCCAACGCGCATAGAGTATGGGAGGTCTGTGGGTGTAAGACCCTGGGGGACTACCACGACCTTTACAATCGCACAGATGTTCTCACGCTGGCAGATGTCTTTGAGGAATTCCGAAAGACATCTCTGACGCAGTACGGTTTAGACCCAGCGCACTTCTACACCAGCCTGGGGCTTTCGTGGGACGCCCCTTAAAAAGACAGGAGTGGAGCTCGAGCTGCTTACAGACTACGACCAACACCTGTTTGTCGAGAAGGGGATGCGCGGAGGTATCTCGATGGTATCAAAACGATATGCAAAGGCCAACAATCCTCAGGTCGAGGATTATGACCCAGAAAAACCCAGTAGCTATATCTTATATCTCGATGCGAACAATCACTATGGATGGGCTATGAGCCAGGCCCTCCCCATCAGAGACTTCCACTGGGTCGATGTATCGGGACTCGCAGAAACCATTGCAGAACTACCCGCAGACAATGAAGAGGGCTATATCCTAGAGGTAGATCTGGAATATCCAGCAGAGCTGCACAAGGCACACAATGCCTACCCGCTAGCACCAGAGCGCTTAGTGGTCAAGAAGGAGTGGATGTCGGAGTACCAGTGCGAACTTCTCGATGGAGCTTTTTTGGGAGCACCTACAGAGGTTGAGAAGTTGGTACCCAACCTTCGCACGAAGACCTCTACGTGCTCCACTATCGGAATCTCCAGCTATACATATCTCTGGGTATGCGTCTGACCAAGATTCAACGTGCCCTCCGGTTCCAGCAGAGCCCCTGGATGGAGCCCTACATCCGTATGAATACTGAGCTCCGGAAGAAGGCCACCAGTGACTTTGAGAAGGATCTCTACAGGCTCATGAACAATTCGGTCTTCGGCAAGACGATGGAGAACCTCCGCATGCGTGTCGACGTCAAGCTGGTCCGCGCCAACGAGGAAGATAAACTCAGGCGTCTCATCGCCAGCCCAGCCTTTGCCAGAGCCAACATCTTCGACGATGATCTTGCAGCAGTCCAGATGCAAAAGAGCCGTCTAGTGCTCAATATCCCGATTTACGTAGGTATTAGCATTCTGGACCTTTCAAAAACCCTGATGTACGATTTCTATTACAAACGGCTCCAGAGTCAGTACGAAGACCGCTGCCAGCTCCTCTACACGGACACCGACAATCTGCTCCTGAAAATCGAGATAGAGGATGTCTACGAGGACATGGCCAAGCACCAGGGCCTCTACGACACGTCCGATTACCCGAAAGACCACCTGCTGCACAGCACAGAGAACAAGAAGGTTCTCGGAAAGATGAAGGACGAGTGCGCCGGGCAGTCAATCGCCGAATATGTGGGCCTGCGGCCGGAGATGTACTCCATCCTCCAGGCAAAGAACATTCAAAAGGCCAAGGGTGTGAGAAAAGCAACTGTCAAGAAGTGCATCAGGCACGAGCAGTTCAAAGAGGCTCTCTTTGAGAAGCAAACCTTCCGCCATGGCATGGATGTTCTTAGGTCGGAGCGTCACCGCATCTACGAGCAGCATCTCAACAAGGTGTCGCTGTCGCCCTTCGATTCCAAGCGTTGGATCGCAGAAAACTTGAGTTGACACACAGGCTTATGGTTACAAAGATTACATCACACAACAAGAGATGGACGCGTTTGTTGAGGAACTGGGGCGGTCCATCTAAAGAACTCTGAAATCATAGGATAAACGATGGCTCCCAAGAGAGTTCTAACCCAGGAGGAGATCCAGGAAATCAAGGCCCTGCGAGGTAAGGCGCCTGTGAGTAGGATGAAGAAGCAGTTCGGCGTCGGCGCTGCAAGGGTTCAGATGCTCTGGGCAGAGGAGACACTCAATGCCGCAACAGAGGAGGAAACACCCAATGCCGCAACAGAGAAGGCAGAAAGAGAGGAGAGCGTCGTCGACGATCTACGATTGTTGCTACTCGATAGCATCGACCAAGCTAAGTCGGCAAATGGGCCGACCATCAACAAATTCTATGAGCTCCTAAAGAAAAGCCTGAGTCGGTTTGAAACCATCACAGAGAAGGTGTCGATTTCGTTGACGGAGATAATTGCCTCTCTGAAGCGGCGCGAGGCGGCGAGCGGAGGCAATGTGATCTCCGAGAATATTGGAAAATCCATCGGAACCTTCTATACCCTGCTATGACAACCTAAAGTCGCTGGAATCTCTCACAGGCTAGGCCGCAGATGTGTTGATTTGTGTGTCTTCCGCTATAGACGGATATGAGGTCGAGTCGCCGAACCCCTCGGTAGTAGAGAAACTGGTGGATATGGCTGAAAGATGGGTATACTTGTCTCTCTCCATAGCAATTGTCTGTGGGGTGTTCGCTACGCCGGCAACTACAGACCCCCCAGAACCTCGAGATACTGCAGGCGAAAGTTCCGAGACCAAGGACCACTGAAGTAGGACGTAAACCAAATGGATAAATTGTCACCTGGTGAATGGATTCGAGCTCGGCGCTTGAGAACCCCATTCGGAGGAAGCTGAGTGTCCGGTGGCACAACAAGTTCTTCGCACACAAAACCGCGCTGAGGTCCATCCTGCAAGTAATACACCACGGGCTCGTCGGGCTTGGTGACTGTGCGCCCGAGCCAGTGCACATCCAGGGACCATAAGGGATCAGTCGCTCGCCGGCGCCCCCTTCAAGTTCGCCAGGCTGGTACAAATAACGAACGCCGACGACGGAGGGGATTATTGTCTTCTCGAGACCAACAGGACGACAAGGCACTACAGAGGAGGGCTTTTGTGCCACCGATCGCGCCCTTATAGCCTCAGAGGGCTTTTTGCCGGTCAGTCGGGTGACCTCACCATTCAAGGCTGTCACAACGGCAGGCAACCTTTTCACCCACTCTGTAGATCGCTGACCAGAAGTGAGTCTCTTGAGCGTATTGGTGTCCGAAGAGCCGCTCTGCGAGGGTCCAGTTCCAGCGTTCTACAATCCCTTGGTCCCGATGGATGTCAATGCGACCGCGCCAACCCGGACAGAGTGCTTTGCCAACAGCTGGCTGACAGAGCCCATGAACTCACGACCGGGGTCGACCTGGAGCAATTTGGGCCACCTCAACGGGCCTCGCCTGTAGATGCGGGACAAAGCTTCAACAACCTCTTTGGCTTCTTTAGTGGCCAGAGGCTCAGCTTCTTTGAAGCGTGAGGCTACATCAACCACGGTAAGGGCGTATTTGTACATGCGCTTGCGAATACGGTCGTGTGGCAGAAAGAGCAGGTCAGCTTGATGGACCTCGTTCGGCTTGGTGATGTCGAATTTGGGTCGTGTAACGTGCTGCGGGGCGGCGAGGTAGATCTGCCAGATGGCCTCGGGCCAAGCTCGGGCCACATCTTCTGAGGTCTTAGCCGCAGAAGCCAGCTTCTTTATGGCCTCATGACCCCTCCAGTAACCCTTAGGGCTGTAATAAATATCCGCAAGGCGCCGATCCATGTATTTATTGCTGCATTAAGTCTTTAATGAAATAACTGCATGCTAGGCAGCCTGCACACTTTTAAGCTCGCCAACAAGAATTATTCAAATGCCACTCGCCGTAGGTTGATTGAGTTCTTCTAACAGCTTCGTACGGGCCGTCATTAACGCCTCGTCTTTCGCACGTTGAAACGACTTCTTTTTTTCGTCTTCTGATAAACTAAGACCCTGTTTGTGGGGTCCACGAATTTCTTCTTTCATCTGATCGAACTTATCGATTTCACACAGAATCAGGCGAAATTCTGTTTCAGATATATCATCGTCGTTCAGCGCGATAGAAATGCGGTCGGCGATTGAGTTTAGCTTTGACTCAGACAAGATACGAATCTCGTCGTGTTTTTTGGCTTTTGTTTGGAGTTTTCGTCCAATACATTTCCCGCCAACGCCCAGCAACCCACACACAATCGCCCCAGCTCCAAGGCCAATGGCGACAGGCGTCGCGATGATAGTTGACAAAAGCCCGACGCCAGAAGCAGCCAGCCCAACGCTAGTTGCAGTAAGCGCGGTATCAGTACCATCAACAACATTAACCCCACGTCTGTATTTCTTGTAAAGCGAGGCTCTGGAGTCTCGTTCTTTTTCGAGACGGAATTTGACCTCGGCCACGTGCTGAAGGCGGTGTTTGTCACCGGTTTAAAGTCCTGGGCAGAGGCCCATCGTGTACTACCCCTCGAGCTGGGTGGGTTTAAATAGACTACGGGCTAATAATGACTATAGCTTGGCTTGGTCTTGGTCTGCAAAAGCAACCCACTTGCTCCCAGTGAAGGCCAGCGTATGAACCAGCTTTGGAACGGCATGTGAGGTATCTACGTCGCTGAGATCACCGAATGATAAATGGCCCCGCTTGAGCGACCTCTTTTCTTCTGTAGACCCCATTAGAGAGCTGGAAGGTCTACAAACGTTCTTCCTTCCCGTCCTTATCAAACCCCTCAGTGTCACCAAGATCAGCCAAAGCCACTCCAGGGCATTTTCTAACCCCACCGGGGCCGCTTGCGTCAACCATTTCTTATATGTAGGGTTGCGCTCATATACTCGAATGGTAACATCTCCCCGTTGGTGTCTCTAAGTGAGATAGTTAGCTGTGAAATAGGCCCTGACGACAACCTCTTGTACTGTAAGACAGGAAATGATTCAGTTCTACCAGCTCCACACATTTCGTTCTCGACGGGGACAGATCTAAGCAGTGTAGAGGGGCGACCGTTATGCAGATTGTCTGAAATACTTAATTCAGCAAGGTGAAAGTAGACCTCACGATGGACGGCCAGCTTGTGTGGCTCATTTGAAGTGAACGTCTTGGTGCGGCTTCCTTCCAAGTAAGGGCCATTGTTATTGATCAGCGCCAAGGGAGGGGGTTGAAAGTATTGTCGGAAAAGCCTAAGATATTAGCCAATTCGCGATCCATTGTTATAACTTCTCCGGGCTTTACCGTTAATTGCAGTAGACCAGAGGGTTCATCTAGCGTGAGTTCGGCGCCCAACCGTTGAAACACCTTTTCGTTCAACTCACAGACGTTATAATATTCGTCAGGTATTACTTTTTCAGTCTTGTTATTTGAGACCTTATTGGTCCTTTTCGCCGTGCATATGTTGTACCACCAGTGATAATACGTCAACTCGCAGAGGGCAATCTCTCGCTCACCCGTAGACAGGGTTCTGGCAAGATTGATTGGCACATCATTTTGAACGTCAGTGAGTGTGATGTACATGATAATCACCAAAATGGGTATGGATACAAAGGCGTTTACGTTTAATAGCTCGGCAAAGTATCAGGCAGGCGGCCATTTCAAATATAAAGAGTCAGCAGCAGGGGAGCCCAACCTATTCATAATGGTAGACGATAAGGGAAGTCACTTCCTTGCCAAGTACCAGAACATCTTCGATTATCAAAATCATCCGCTTACGGACAACAAAAGGCAAATGCGGTGTGGGACACCTGGTAGCATTATCAAAACCCTCCGCTTACCGGGGACGTCACTAAGGCAAACAAGGCTTGGGACAGCTGGCAGCACGCCCCCTTCAGCTGGTGGCAGTGCCAGCTGAACTTTGCGGTTTGGTGCGCAACCGCCGGATGTGGTGTTTCATTCCAGGACCATCTCCAAGCGGAGGAGTCCCTTCTTGCAAGCCTGTATTGCTTTCATGTCTATTATACGACGAGGCGTCTGCTTGAGGAGCTGAAAGTCGCCCTTCCTGGGGACGAGTCCTATTTATGGTATGATAACCAATATGACTCCAGGGCCTACAAGCGGCTTTGCGAGGAGTTTGCTGTTCCGCCTTCTACAGATTGGAGGCAAAAGCTGGACTACGGGTGCCAATGCCTCGGATATTTTAGTACATTCATCACAGCTCCGATGGCCCATTCTTTCACCCGAAGGATGCCATACGCCATAACGTGGATATTTCAAAAGTGTGGATGATGTTCATTCTCGATAAATCAGATGGCTTTACGCAAGCGGGTGTCGTGCGCCTCAACGACTCGATTCGGACTTACGTTTGGGCAATCCTGGGAGCGCAAGCTCAAACCCGTTCCAACATTCTCAAAGTCGGGACGGGATTCGACGCCCAAAAGCAGTTTACGCCGAATCTCGAAGACACCATTGCCTCAACCGTCGACATCCCCAGCAGCATCGATCGTTATCAAAAGATGTTGCGATATGCATCCACACCACTGGATTACGTCTGCGCGAAAGTGCTCTACTTGATGCCGAGGGACATGGCACTCCATCCAGGCAATGTCCAAGGTTATAGTGTCGAGATAATAACCAAATCCAAATAGCGGGGTCAGACGCTGCCATCGGCCACAACCCAGGAATAAACAAGGCGGCACTGATTCAACCTGCCTCTAAAGTGGATAGGACATTCCAGGGGAAAACTGCCGCACCAGCGGGGACCGATCTGCGAGTACTCGCAGGGCCACTGCCCGAAGGGCCGCCTACGTCTGCCGCTGTTGCTCGGACCAGAAATCCGGTCTCGATCATGAGGAAGAAAAAACAGCTCTCATAGTCGCAGGGATTGGGATTAGTGGTGCTTTGGTTGGTCGCGCGCTAGCCAGTCCCGTGCAGCCACGATAAGAAGGGCCCCCACGCCGATGGCCAAGGCCCACAAATTATCTGCGAGCCATGAAGCGGCCTTCCCTAGCGTGCTCAAGAGCCAAGAGACGATGGACCCGATGATTCCGGACAGGGCAACCGCGGCCTTGCCGGCCAAATTGGCCAGGGCACGCCCGAGGGCCTGTAGGTGCTTTTTACCCGCTCCTCGACCCCGCCCTTGCCGGGTGGCCTGGGAGCCGGTACACTCCCGCCGCCGCCGGTTAGCGCAAGCACTAGGGTCGAGATTGCCATCCCAATCGCTGTAAGGATGCTCACGATCTTTATCCCCTGTTCGCGGAAGTGTCCGTATTCGCTCAGCCAGCGTCTTGTCTTCATGAAGAAGCCGCATGAAAGTCTCACGGATTCTGTTAATCTGGAACCGGAGAGCTTCTTTGTTCTTAGAGAGGGATTCGAGCCTCGACTGTCTTTCGATTTCGATGTCAGAGAGCTTGCCCTCCAGTTTTCTGATTCGGTCTTGAATCTCCTGCTGCATCTCGGGGTCGTCCGTTTCCGTCAGTTTCCGCCGCTCCCAGGCCATGCGTTTTTCAACTTGGGATTTTCCCTTGTCTACATTTGAGTTTCGCCAGGTTGTTCGCCAACTCATCTCGGGTTCGAGTGATAGCCTTTTCAAGCCCAGCGAGCTCTCTTTTGACCTGAGTGACCCACGCGGTGTTGATAGGCTGATCATCAAGTGTTGGCCAGAAACCGGAATTGTCCCATCGTTGCAGTGATAGGGATCTTTTTGTCGCCTGGGGCTCAGTAGTGTTTTGCCGTCGGCATCAATCCCAAACTGGCTATAGTCGATCCTGCCGTCAGGGCACAACCCATTGACACGGTTCACTTCTTTGTAGAAAGTGTCAACCAGGCGCTTTTTCCAAGCCTCAAGTTCTGCCTGTTTCAACTCGCCCTGCAGATTCTGCAAATTGTTCCCGGATGTGTTTAGATCTTGCTGGACGGGCAGTGGTGGCTCCATAGGGGGGTCGGGGAGGTCGCAATCATAATCATCGTCTATTCCAGGCTCGTCTGGGTCGAACGTTGGGTTTTCGAAATCATAGTCAGTCATATTTATGTAATAAGTATGTGCATTTGAAGGTTGTCGCGCATCTTTAAAACAGACGACTTTGTCGAGTGTCAACGAAGCTGACACCATGTCATCAAGTAAGTACGGAAGAAAGCTTGACCCCTACCGGTGCCTCCGTGAACCCCTTGGAGTGGCAATCAGTGTCGATAACTAACAACCCCAGCACGATCTGCCCGAACCAGCAGCTTCTCGTTCGATTCCCCAACCTCAGCCAACATGATGTCATCGTCACCGGGACCGCAAGGTTGGCCTTCACCATCACACTACACAGCGAAGATGATGCCAATCGGACCTTGGTTCAGAACCTAGGCGGCGCCCTCGTGAAAAAGTACGTCATTAAAATTTCGGGAAATGAGGTCCTCAGCATTGACGATAGTGATGTGTACCACTGCTACCGCGATCTCTGGAGGACAGCTTCAGAGAGGAAAAATGGCCAGTACCAAGGCATTGATACGTGAGAAAACCAAAATACGAGGATCCGAATCAATGCTGGGAACAAAGATGAGTCCGTTCTAGCGGACAAAGCCGTCGCCGATGCTTTCGACAATCGTTTCTACATCCCACTGGACTTCGAGCTACTCAAGAGCGACATGCCATTCTACCAGAGCGTGCTGTGCGACCGACGCGAGTATGAGCTCACGTTCAACGACTACTACCGTGTGATCCAGGCCACAGGCAGAGGTGCCTCTTTCGACAATGGAGACATCTGTCTTGAGTATGACAGGTTCACCCTGCCGGAGCTGGCCCAAATGATCAACAACCAGTACAGAAGCCGCATTTCGACCCTGTCGACAGGGTACTGCGGCACCGCAAAATCGGCAAAGACAAGAGCGACACCCTCTGGAATATCAATCTCAACGTGCCAGCCCGCAGCATGAAGGGCATCCTGATGCTCTTTGAGGATGAAGCCGCGCAACAGCCCTTCGCTCGCGACACAGAGGCTTTCTATAACCCAAAAATCGCCAAGGTCGAGGTCACCATCGAGGGGATCCCCAACCAACTCTTCAGCCAAGGGATGCGCTCTTACCAGATGTTTGATGAAGCGAGGAAGCTATTCGCAGCCGGTAGCAGGCGACACCCTGAAGTGGCAAGGGTCGAAAAAGACCTTGCCCTAGCCGACGTCAGCCTTGCGGAATACCTCACCAGCAAGTACGCGCTGTGGCTTGACCTCAGGACAACCGACGATGACCGGCTCCACGGCTCCGGCAGGCGGATAGAGAATGCCAGCGAAGGTGTGACCATCCAGCTAACGAAAAGAGCCGAGGCTGCTGGCGCATTGAACATCTACCTTTACGTCATCATGGATGCACAGCTTAACATCGAAGATGGCCGGTTCCTGAGAAACGATTAATAAATCTCCTACCACGCACGGCCCATTCGGCAACAATATAAGGGCAAACGGGATGCGGAAAACCGTTTTTATCCTCGATCTGCTCGAAGGCCCCTACCGGGATTTCTTTCGGCTCATCGTGTACCTCTGTCCCACCATAAAGTAAAATAAAACATACCAGCGCCCCTGGATCTGGACCGACCCTGAGGTATACGTTCTAGACCCCGGCGAGCGCCTTCACGATTACTTGCGAGCGTGTAACCAGGTGTTTATGGGCGAGCCTACCTTATATATCATCGATGACTGCTAGGCCACGAAAAGGCTTTGACGAAAAAGAAAGACATGCTGTCAGAGCTAGCGTTTTCGGGCCGCCAGGCCGACCAGTGTTGGTGGTGCAGCACACAACCATGGACTAACCGACTGGACCCCATGGATCATTGGGGCTTGTCTTACCGGCGGTGCACTCATGTTTCTTCTGCGCTTGCGCGCCACACAGGTGGTACAAACACCACAAGTGGCACCCCGCGTTGACTCATCGACAGCGTCGATGCTCAAGCAGCTTGTTGTTTCGCAGCAACCACAATTAAAGACAAGCCCAGACCCATTCTTTATGGAGTGAAGCCCGTTGCATAGCAATAATGACAACCTCGGCAGCTGATGGTAAAATGCTTGTCAACGCGCTCTACCATAGCGCTGTCGTCTATGCCATCGCTGTGGGATACGCCCGGCTTGGCAAGATGGCGATTGGGGGTAGCCCCCCGAAACTAGACCTCATACCCTGCGATGTGGCCATGGCCATAGTTGACGTCGCTCTCGCCATGGCAACCAAAGACATGCTAATTAAACAGGGGCTGATACCTGCTGATACAGTCAAACTTCAATGGCTCGAACACCTTTGGGACCATGAAAACCTGTTCGAGACAGGGGTAGTTCGAGCCACTGAGGGTTACTGCCAGGAGGCATAACGACATACTTTAGGACATATTTTCGGTGTTCTATAATGAACAATGTTTGCTGTTTGTACTCATTAGAATCGCCTCATCGAGGCGATTCTAATGAGTACACACAGCATACATTTGCGAGATAGAAGACGAAAATATCCTCAATTTTACCCTCCCTATTCCTTATGTATAGAAATTCCATAGGGACTCAAGAACGGGTTCGACTCAGCCATGGTAAACGAGCCATCGGTGTTCGAGCAATCAAAGTTCTACTGTATCATGAAGTAATGGCAAGTATTGCTATGCTCGTTGGCGGTGGTCTGGTGAACGCTCTTGCGTTCTCGGGATCGAACTACTTGTTCTCCAGTTTGAAGAGCTCTGGCTTCGACGAAGAGCGCAAGCGTCACGATAAAGCGGTCAAACAATTACAGGCTGCACAGGCAGAATGGTCTCGAAAACGGACCGAGTGTATTGATTTCATCACTGAGGAACTCCGCCGCGAGACGTCGATGACGCGACGCGCCTGTATGCGCAGGTCACCGTGAAAAATGTCAGCCTTGCTGACCTGGGGCCCGAACCCCAGCTCTCAGACTTTTACCAACCGAATGAGGAGCAGAAAGAATGCAAAATTGCCTTTACAGGGTCACTGATGAGGCTTTATTAGCCGAAACTACGTAGTATGACCCATCTTCTTTCTTATGAATGTTTTCATTGCTCTTAAAGGAACTCATTTTTGATTTTTTATTTGCCTTCACTGCAGCTGGTGTTGTGCCGTGTGGCGGCCGTAAAACGTCTCCCCGTACATCAACCATAGTGCAGTTTATATTTTACTTTTGGTCCTTTGAGATCAGCGTGTATATCCTGAGAAATCAGAAATAAATTATTGGTTTAGACTCATATTCTAGACAGGTTTTTAATTATTTGGACCCCGTTTTGATTTATTTCAGTCTTTGAATCGACTGCCTATTCGAAATTCGCAAAACTGCAGTATGTTTCCTCTGGCTTTCCTTGCCGGATCATTACAGGGTCACTGATGAGGCTTTATTAGCCGAAACTACGTAGTATGACCCGTCTTCTTTCTTATGAATGTTTTCATTGCTCTTAAAGGAACTCATTTTTGATTTTTTATTTGCCTTCACTGCAGCTGGTGTTGTGCCGTGTGGCGGCCGTAAAACGTCTCCCCGTACATCAACCATAGTGCAGTTTATATTTTACTTTTGGTCCTTTGAGATCAGGGTGAATATTCTGAGAAATCAGAAATATATTATTGGTTTAAACTCATATTCTAGACAGGTTTTTAATTATTTGGACCCCATTTTGATTTATTTCAGTCTTTGAATCGACTGCCTATTCGAAATTCGCAAAATTGCAGTATGTTTCCTCTGGCTTTCCTTGCCGGATCATTACAGGGTCACTGATGAGGCTTTATTAGCCGAAACTACGTAGTATGACCCATCTTCTTTCTTATGAATGTTTTCATTGCTCTTAAAGGAACTCATTTTTGATTTTTTATTTGCCTTCACTGCAGCTGGTGTTGTGCCGTGTGGCGGCCGTAAAACGCCTCCCCGTACATCAACCATAGTGCAGTTTATATTTTACTTTTGGTCCTTTGAGATCAGCGTGAATATTCTGAGAAATCAGAAATAAAATATTGGTTTAGACCCATATTCTAGACAGGTTTTAAATTATTTGGACCCCATTTTGATTTATTTCAGTCTTTGAATCGACTGCCTATTCGAAGTTCGCAAAATTGCAGTATGTTTCCTCTGGCTTTCCTTGCCGGATCATTACAGGGTCACTGATGAGGCTTTATTAGCCGAAACTACGTAGTATGACCCATCTTCTTTCTTATGAATGTTTTCATTGCTCTTAAAGGAACTCATTTTTGATTTTTTATTTATTATCCTTGGGATGACAGTGACTGGCCTTGTGGCCTACAAACTCGCCTAGACAATGCACAGACCAACTCTTTAAGAAGTGGGGTTTTAGTCATTGTTTCCGACTAAAAAAAAAAGTAGTCTCTCCGGAGATTCGAACCCATGCAAAAAAAAACAGCAAAACACCCCTTCAGGAGCTTGGTATTTTTTTTTTTTGTTTCATATGCATTTTTTTCGTACCAGATCCCTCAGGTGTTTGGCATTCCCCTACATTCAGTTTCTAAACTGGGGCGGATTTTATTCGAAAGTTGTTAGATAACTTACTAGAGGAAGCTAGGGGGAGGGGGGGGCAGAGAGAGAATTTAGCGCTAGAGCTTACGGGTTGTCCCAACAATGGATGATTAACGAAATGACGTTTTAACAATGATAAGCTTTGATTTAAGAATTGCGTAATACATAAAATAAATTGATGATAATTTTCTCTTTTATCTATGAAAAACTGAGTGAGTTTAAGTTTTACGTCCCACCAACAGCTAAGGTCATACGGAGACGGGACCTCGGTTTAAAGACTCATCAGAAAGTCTGGAGAATAAAAAACTGAGTCTGTTAGCAAAAAACTTTCATACGTATAGCAATAATTAAAAATAAACAAGAGGACCAAGCTAGCTTGGTCCTGTATCGCTCACCTGAGCTAACAGATTCAAAGTTTAAGGAAGTGCAAACCTTTACTGAAGGCTTTATGGGAGGACATGGTGATGACAGGGTAAGCATTTTCTGAAAATCAAGTAGAATGTAACTCTATGATAAACAGGCTGACCTCACCGGTTTTCAAACTCATTCAAGCTTTTATTCCTGACTTGCTAAGAAGATCCGATCTAAACTGAAGTGGCTATGGTGATGACAAGTTCAAAAACAAGAGATTTCAAACTCCTCCAAGCTTTCTGCCTGACTTCCTTGTTTGTAAGTTTCATGAAGATCCGTTCAAAACTAAAGGGGCAGCAGTGATGACAATGTCGAAAATAGGCATTTTCAGCAATCAAAGGCACGTCACTCTATGATAAATGTGCCGACTTGGCCGGTATTCGAACTCACCTGAGGTTTTATTCCCAGCCACCTTACATGTAAGTTTCAGAAAGATCCGATCAGACTTGGCCAGTATTCAAACTCATCCAAGATTTTATTCCCAGCCACCTCACATATAAGTTTCAGAAAGATCCGATCAAAACTGAAGGGGCTACAGTGATGACAAGGTCAAAATTTGGCATTTTTAGCAATCAAAGGGATGTTACTCTATAATAAATGAGCCGACTTGGCCAGTTTTCAAACTCATCCGAGGTTTCATCCCCAGCCACCTAACATATAAGTTTCAGAAAAATCCGATCAAAACTGAAGAGGCTACGGTAATGACAAGGTCAAAAATCAACATTTTCAGCCATCAAAGGGACATAACTCTACGATAAATGGGCTGACTTGGCCTGTTTTCGAACTCATCCAAGATTTTATCCCCAGCCACCTTACATATAAGTTTAAGAAAGATCCGATCAAAACTGAAGGGGCTATGGTGATGACAAGGTCAAAAATCGGCATTTTCAGCAATCAAAGGGACGTAAATCAATGATAAATGGGCCAACTTGGCCGGTATTCAAACTCATCCTAGGTTTTATCTCCAGTCACCTTACATATAGGTTTCAGAAAGATTCGATCAAAACTGAAGGGGCTACGGTGATGACAAGGTAAACAAGAGGACCAAGCTAGCTTGGTCCTGTATCGCTCACCTGAGCTAACAGATTCAAAGTTTAAGGAAGTGCCAACCTTTACTGAAGGCTTTATGGGAGGACATGGTGATGACAGGGTAAGCATTTTCTGAAAATCAAGTAGAATTTAACTCTATGATAAACAGGCTGACCTCACCGCTTTTCAAACTCATTCAAGCTTTTATTCCTGACTTGCTAAGAAGATCCGATCTAAACTGAAGTGGCTACGGTGATGACAAGTTCAAAAACAAGAGTTTTCAAACTCCTCCAAGCTTTCTGCCTGACTTCCTTGTTTGTAAGGTTCATGAAGATCCTTTCAAAACTAAAGGGGCAGCAGTGATAACAATGTCGAAAATAGGCATTTTCAGCAATCAAAGGCACGTCACTCTATGATAAATGTGCCGACTTGGCCGGTATTCGAACTCACCTGAGGTTTTATTCCCAGCCACCTTACATGTAAGTTTCAGAAAGATCCGATCAGACTTGGCCAGTATTCAAACTCATCCAAGATTTTATTCCCAGCCACCTCACGTATAAGTTTCAGAAAGATCAGATCAAAACTGAAGGGGCTAGGGTGATGACAAGGTCAAAATTTGGCATTTTTAGCAATCAAAGGGATGTTACTCTAAAATAAATGAGCCGACTTGGCCAGTTTTCGAACTCATCCGAGGTTTCATCCCCAGCCACCTTACATATAAGTTTCAGAAAATTCCGATCAAAACTGAAGGGGCTACGGTAATGACAAGGTCAAAAATCAACATTTTCAGCCATCAAAGGGACAGAACTCTACGATAAATGGGCTGACTTGGCCTGTTTTCGAACTCATCCAAGATTTTATCCCCAGCCACCTTACATATAAGTTTCAGAAAGATCCGATCAAAACTGAAGGGGCTATGGTGATGACAAGGTCAAAAATCGGCATTTTCAGCAATCAAAGGGACGTAAATCAATGATAAATGGGCCAACTTGGCCGGTATTCAAACTTATCCTAGGTTTTATCTCCAGTCACCTTACATATAGGTTTCAGAAAGATTCGATCAAAACTGAAGGGGCTACGGTGATGACAAGGTAAACAAGAGGGCCCAGAGGGCCCTGAATCGCTCACCTGAGAATCAGTGTCTCTAGTACATTCTTGGCCCAAGGGCTATACTAGGTGAAGCTTCTTACCAAATATCAAAGACCTGAGCCTGTGGTTGAGAGATGAAGATTTTTAAATATTTTCCCTATATAAGCCTATGAAAAACCAAAGGGACCCGGGGATGGGGGCATTTTTGGCCCCAGGGCTATAATTTGAACAATCTTGGTAGAGGTTCACTAGATGAAGCTTCACATCAAATATCAAAGATCTGAGCCTTGCGGTTTCAGAGAAGAAGATTTTTAAAGATTTTACCTGTATAAGCCTATATAAAACCAAAGGCCCCCGGGGCGGGGACAATTTTGGCCCTAGGGCTATAATTTGAACAATCTTGGTAGAGGTCCACTAGGTGAAGCTTCACACCAAATATCAAAGACCTGGGCCTTGTGGTTTTAAAGAAGATTTTTAAAGATTTTCCCTATATAAGCCTATGTAAACCCAAAGGCCCCCGGGGCGGGGGCATTTCTGGCCCAAGGGCCATAATTTGAACAATCTTGGTAGAGGTTCACTAGATGAAGCTTCATACCAAATATCGAAGACCTGGGCCTTGTGGTTTCAGAGAAGAAGATTTTTAAAGATTTTCCCTGTATAAGCCTATGCAAAACCAAAGGCCCCTGAGGCGGGGGCATTTTTGGCCCTAGGGCTATAATTTGATCAATCTTGGTAAAGGTCCCCTAGGTGAAGCTTCACACCAAATATCAAAGACCTGGGCCTTGTGATGTCAAAGAAGCAAATTTTTAAAGATTTTCCCTTTATAAGCCTATGTAAAACCAAAGGCCCCCGGGGCGGGGGCATTTTTGGCCCTATGGCTATAATTTGAACAATCTTGGTAGAGGTCCACTAGATGAAGCTTCACACCAAATATCAAAGATCTGAGCCTTGTGGTTTCAGAGAAGAAGATTTTTAAAGATTTTCCCTGTATAAGCCTATGTAAAACCAAAGGCCCCCGGGGCGGGGGCATTTTTCGCCCCAGGGCTATAATTTGAACAAACTTGGTAGAGGTCCACTGGGTGAAGCTTCACACCAAATATCAAAGACCTGGGCCTTGTGGTTTCAGAGAAGAAGATTTTTAAAGATTTTCCCTATATAAGCCTATGTATACACAAAGGCCCCCAGGGCGGGGGCATTTCTGGCCCAAGGGCCATAATTTGAACAATCTTGGTAGAGGGCCCACTAGATGAAGCTTCATACCAAATATCAAATACCTGGGCCATGTGGTTTCAGAGAAGAAGATTTTTAAAGATTTTCCCTGTATAAGCCTATGTAAAACCAAAGGCCCCCGGGGCGGGGGCATTTTTGGCCCTAGGGCTATAATTTTAACAATCTTGGTAAAGGTCCACTAGGTGAAGCTTCACACCAAATATCAAAGACCTGGGCCTTGTGGTTTCGGAGAAGAAGATTTTTAAAGATTTTTCCTATATAAGCCTATGTAAACCCAAAGGCCCCCGGGGCGGGGGCATTTCTAGCCCAAGGGCTATAATTTGAACAATCTTGGTAAAGGTCCACTAGATGAAGCTTCATACCAAATATCAAAGACCTGGGCCTTGCGGTTTCAGAGAAGAAGATTTTTAAAGTTTTCATTTTAAAAATCTATTTTTAGCTCCTGTGACCTAGATGTGCAATGGTCCGGAACCATTTGAACAACTTTGAAAGGGGATCACCTAAGGATCATTCCTGTAAAGTTTGGTTAAAATCCAATCAGTGGTTTAGGAGGAGATGTCATTTGAAGAAAAAGTTTACGCACGCACACACGCACACACGCACATACGCACACACGCACACACGCACGACGGACGCCGGACAAAAAGTGATCCCAAAAGCTCACCTCGTCACTACGTGACAGGTGAGCTAAAAATCGACATTTTCAGCCATCAAAGGGACATAACTATATAGTTAATGGGGCAACTTGGCCGGTTTTCGAACGCATCCGAGGTTTTATCCCCAGCCACCTTACATATAAGTTTCAGAAAGATCCGATCAAAACTGAAGGGGCTACAGTGTTCACAAGGTCAAAAATCAACATTTTCAGCAATAAAAGGGACCTAACTCTATGATAAATAGGCCACCTTTGCCGGTATGCGAACTCATCCGAGGCTTTATCCCCAGCCACCTTGCATATAAGTTTCAGAAAGATCCGATCAAAACTCAAAGGGCTACGGTGATGACAAGATCAAAAATCGGCATTTTCAGCAATCAAAGGGACGTTACTCTGTGATAAATGGACCAACTTGGCTGGTTTTCGAACTCATCCGAGATTTTATCCCCAGCCACTTTACATATAAGTTTCAGAAAGATTCGATCAAAACTGAAAGGGCTACAGTGATGACAAGGTCAAAAATCAGCATTTTCAGCAATCAAAGGGACGTTACTCTACGATAAAAGGGCCGACTTGGTCGGTTTTCGAACTCATCCGAGATTTTATCCACAGCCACCTTATATATAAGTTTCAGAAAGATCCGATCAAAACTGAAGGGGCTACGTTGATGACAAGGTAAACAAGAGGACCAAGCTAGCTTGGTCCTGTATCGCTCACCTGAGCTAACAGATTCAAAGTTTAAGGAAGTGCCAACCTTTACTGAAGGCTTTATGGGAGGACATGGTGATGATAGGGTAAGCATTTTCTGAAAATCCAGTAGAATGTAACTCTATGATAAACAGGCTGACCTCACTGGTTTTCAAACTCATTCAAGCTTTTATGCCTGACTTGCTAAGAAGATCCGATCTAAACTGAAGTGGCTATGGTGATGACAAGTTCAAAAACAAGAGTTTTCAAACTCCTCCAAGCTTTCTGCCCGACTTCCTTGTTTGTAAGTTTCATGAAGATCCGTTCAAAACTAAAGAGGCAGCAGTGATAACAATGTCGAAAATAGGCATTTTCAGCAATCAAAGGCACGTCACTCTATGATAAATGTGCCGACTTGGCCGGTATTCGAACTCACCTGAGGTTTTATTCCCAGCCATCTTACATGTAAGTTTCAGAAAGATCCGATCAGACTTGGCCAGTATTCAAACTCATCCAAGATTTTATTCCCAGCCACCTCACATATAAGTTTCAGAAAGATCCAATCAAAACTGAAGGGGCTACGGTGATGACAAGGTCAAAATTTGGCATTTTTAGCAATCAAAGGGATGTTACTCTATAATAAAGGAGCCGACTTGACCAGTTTTCGAACTCATCCGAGGTTTCATCCCTAGCCACTTTACATATAAGTTTCAGAAAAATCCAGTCAAAACTGAAGCTAGGGGCTACGGTAATGACAAGGTCAAAAATCAACATTTTCAGCCATCAACGGGACATAACTCTACGATTAATGGGCTGACTTGGCCTGTTTTCGAACTCATCCAAGATTTTATCCCCAGCCACCTTACATATAAGTTTCAGAAAGATCCGATCAAAACTGAAGGGGCTATGGTGATGACAAGGTCAAAAATCGGCATTTTCAGCAATCAGAGGGACGTAAATCAATGATAAATGGGCCAACTTGGCCGGTATTCAAACTCATCTTAGGTTTTATCTCCAGCCACCTTAAATATAGGTTTCAGAAAGATTCGATCAAAACTGAAGGGGCTACGGTGATGACAAGGTAAAAAATCGACATTTTCAGCCATCAAAGGGACATAACTATATAGTTAATGGGGCAACTTGGCCGGTTTTCGAACTCATCTGAGGTTTTATCCCCAGCCACCTTACATATAAGTTTCCGAAGGATCCGATCAAAACTAAAGTGGCTACAGTGTTGACAAGGTAAAAAATCAACATTTTCAGCAATCAAAGGGACCTAACTCAATGATAAATAGGCCACATTTGCCGGTATGCGAACTCATCCGAGGCTTTATCCCCAGCCACCTTGCATATAAGTTTCAGAAAGATCCGATCAAAACTGAAAGGGCTACGGTGATGACAAGGTCAAAAATCGGCTTTTCAGCAATCAAAGGGACGTTACTCTGTGAAAAATGGACCAACTTGGCTGGTTTTCGAACTCGTCCGAGATTTTATCTCCAGCCACTTTACATATAAGTTTGAGAAAGATTCGATCAAAACTGAAAGGGCTACAGTGATGACAAGGTCAAAAATCAGCATTTTCAGCAATCAAAGGGACGTTACTCTACAATAAAAGGGCCGACTTGGTCGGTTTTCGAACTCATCCGAGATTTTATCCACAGCCACCTTACATATAAGTTTCAGAAAAATCCGATCAAAACTGAAGGGGCTACGGTGATGACAAGGTCAAAAATCGGCATTTTCAGCAATCAAAGGGACGTAACTATATGATAAATCAGCGGACTTGGCCGGTTTTCGAACTCATCCGAGGTTTTATCCCCAGCCACATTACATATAAGTTTTAGAAAGATCCGATCAAAACTGAAGGGGCTACGGTGATGACAAGGTCGAAAATGGGCATTTTCAGCAATCAAAGGGACGTAACTCTATGATAAATGGGCCGACTTGGCCGGTTTTCGAACTCATCCGAGTTTTTATCCCCAGTCACCTTACATATAAGTTTTAGAAAGATCCGATCAAAACTGAAGGGGCTACGGTGATGACAAGGTCGAAAATGGGCATTTTCTGCAATCAAAGGGACGTAACTCTATGATAAATGGGCCGACTTGGCCGGTTTTCGAACTCATCCGAGTTTTTATCCCCAGTCACCTTACATATAAGTTTCAGAAAGATCCGATCAAAACTGAAGGCGCTACGGTGATGACAAGCATTTTCCCATAGTAAGTCTATGGGACCTTGTGGTTGCCATAGGAACCAAAGTTTTAGAGCGATTTCAAAAAAAAATTTATGTCATCAATGCCCCACCAGAGGCATGCTACAGATGAGAAATGATTGAGATCAGCCTGCAGGATACAGAGATATAGCTGCTCAAAAGTGTGGACGGACGACGGACGGACGGACGGACGACGGAGGACCCACTATACTATAAGCTCCCCTGGAGCCTTCGGCCCAGGTGAGCTAAAAATCGGCATTTTCAGCAATCAAAGGGACGTAACTCTATGATAAACCAGCGGACTAGGCCGGTTTTCGAACTCATCCGAGGTTTTATCCCCAACCACAAAATATATAATTTTCAGAAAGATCCGATCAAAACTGAAGGGGCTACCGTGATGACAAGGTCGAAAATTGGCATTTTCAGCAATCAAAGGGACGTAACTCTATGATAAATGGGCCGACTTGGCCGGTTTTCGAACTCATCCGAGTTTTTATCCCCAGTCACCTTACATATAAGTTTCAGAAAGATCCGATCAAAACTGAAGGCGCTACGGTGATGACAAGCATTTTCCCATAGTAAGTCTATGGGACCTTGTGGTTGCCATAGGAACCAAAGTTTTAGAGCGATTTCAAAAAAATGTTTATGTCATCAATGCCCCACCAGAGGCATACTACAGGTGAGAAATGATTGAGATCAGCCTGCAGGATACAGAGATATAGCTGCTCAAAAGTGTGGACGGACGACGGACGGACAGACGGACGGACGACGGACGACGGAGTACCCACTATACTATAAGCTCCCCTGGAGCCTTCGGCCCAGGTGAGCTAAAAATAGCCATCGGAAGAGATGGCAAATTCCCCGACCAAAAGCCAATATGGCCTTCAGAAGATTGTTCATCAATAGAAAGTGCACCAGAATTAAACCAGCAATATATCACAAAAGTATTGCAGTTACGGCCATCACAAGATTATAGTGTCAGGGGAGCTAACGAAACAAGAGGCTCATGTGCCACGATGCTCACCAGAGCTCAGGCAGGTACTGCCCACTGGCAGCCATGTATGGTTTTACTTTATTGATTATAAAGTCTCCCAAATGAACCCCCATTTCATGAGGACTCTGTATCTGAAATATTAGGCCTTTTATGAAGTGGAGGGGTGGGAGATGACCCAACAGAGCCCAATTTGATACAATTGAATGCATTTTATCATAAGGAACAAGAAAATATATGGTTTATGGGTGGGGGGCGGGGATCTTAACGGTTTCTGAGATATTGGGCCTTTGATGAAGTGGAGGAGATGGGGAATGGCCCGGGCACATCCCATGAGACCCCCAGGTTGGTGTCTCTGAATGCGTTTTATCATAAAAAACAAAAATGTATACATGTATATGGTTTAGGGGTGGGAATCTGATAGGTTTCTGAGATTTATCGCCTTTTATGAAGTGGCAGGGTGGGGCATGGCCCCAGCACACCCCTGAAGACCCCTAGGTTGGACTCACTGAATGCATCTTATCATAAAGAACAAGAATATATATGGATAAGGGGTTGGGATCTGAACGGTTTCTGAGAATTTGGGACCTTTTATGGAGTGGAGCGGGTAGGACATGGCCCGGGCACATCCCAGAGGACCCCCAGGTTGGTGTAACTGAATGTGTCTTATAAGAAACAAGAATATATATGGTTTTCGGGTGGGGATCTGAATGGTTTCTCAGATATATGGCCTTTTATGAAATGGAGGGGGGGGGGGGGGGGGGGGGCAGGGCCCTGACCCATCCCAGGGGGCCTCCAGGCTGGTGTCATTGAATGTGTCTTATCGTAAGGAACAATAATATATATGGTTTAGGGGTGGGGATCTGTAAGGTTTCCGAGATATTGGGCCTTTTATGAAGTGGAAGGGGCGGGGCAAGGCCCCGGCACATCCCGGGGGCCCATAGGTTGGTGTCAATGGATGCATCTTATCATAAAGAACAAAAATATATATGGTTTAGGGGTGGGGGGTCTAAACGGTTTCTGAGATATATGGCCTTTTATGTTGTGGAGGGGGTGGGGCATGGCCCCGGCGCATCCCAGGGCCCCCAGGTTAGTGTAACTGAATATGTCTTATCATATGGAACAAGAATATATATGGTTTAGGGGTGGGGATCTGTACGGTTTCCAACATATTGGGCCTTCTATGAAGTGGAGGGGGTGGGACAAGGCCCCAGCGCATCAGGGGGCCCCCAGGTTGGTGTCAATGAATGTGTCTTATCATAAGGAACAATAATATATATGGTTTAGGGGTGGGGATCTGTAAGGTTTTGGAGTTATGGCCATCACAAGGTTATATTGTCAGGGGAGATAACTCAAAAACGATGGCACCCAGAGTTGTGGTTCTTGTGCATGACACGCGGTCTCGGCCTTGTGAACAACTGTGTCAGGTATCATCAATATATCTTAAAGGGTATTGGAGTTATGGCATCACAAGGTCGTCACTCAATTTTATTGGAAGGGGAGATAACTCAAAAACCATGACAACCAGAGTTGTGGTTCTTGTGCATGACACGCCGTCTTAGCCTTGTGAACATCTGTGCCAGGTACCAGCAACATACCTCAAAGGGTATTGGAGTTATGGCCATCACAAAGTAGTCATTCTATTTTATAAAAAGGGGAGATAACTCAAAAAGTATGCAATCCAGAGTTCTGGTTCTTGCGCATGACACGCCGTCTCAGCCTTGTGAACAATTGTGCCAAGAACCATCAATGAATCTCAACGGGTATAGGAGTTAGGGCCATCACAAGGTTGCGTCTACGGACGGACAGACGGACGGACGCCAGGCTGATCGCTATATCCCCCGAACCTGTTCGGTCGGGGGATAAAAATCGACATTTTCAGCCATCAAAGGGACATAACTATATAGTTAATGGGGCAACTTGGCCGGTTTTCGAACGCATCCGAGGTTTTATCCCCAGCCACCTTACATATAAGTTTCAGAAAGATCCGATCAAAACTGAAGGGGCTACAGTGTTGACAAGGTCAAAAATCAACATTTTCAGCAATCAAAGGGACCTAACTCTATGATAAATAGGCCACCTTTGCCGGTATGCGAACTCATCCGAGGCTTTATCCCCAGCCACCTTGCATATAAGTTTCAGAAAGATCCGATCAAAACTCAAAGGGCTACGGTGATGACAAGATCACAAATCGGCATTTTCAGCAATCAAAGGGACGTTACTCTGTGATAAATGGACCAACTTGGCTGGTTTTCGAACTCATCCAAGATTTTATCCCCAGCCACTTTACATATAAGTTTCAGAACTGAAAGGGCTACAGTGATGACAAGGTCAAAAATCAGCATTTTCAGCAATCAAAGGGACGTTACTCTACGATAAAAGGACCGACTTGGTCGGTTTTCGAACTCATCCAAGATTTTATCCCCAGCCACTTTACATATAAGTTTCAGAAAAAGTCGATCAAAACTGAAAGGGCTACGGTGATGACAAGGTAAAAAAATCGGCATTTTCAGCAATCAAAGGGACGTAACTCTATGATAAACCAGCGGACTAGGCCGGTTTTCGAACTCATCCGAGGTTTAATCCGCAGCCACATAACATATAAGTTTCAAAAAGATCCGATCAAAACTGAAGGGGCTACGGTGATGACAAGGTCGAAAATGGGCATTTTCAGCAATCAAAGGGACGTAACTCTATGATAAATGGGCCGACTTGGCCGGTTTTCAAACTCATCCGAGTTTTTATCCCCAGTCACCTTACATATAAGTTTCAGAAAGATCCGATCAAAACTGAAGGCGCTACGGTGATGACAAGCATTTTCCAATAGTAAGTCTATGGGACCTTGTGGTTGCCATAGGAACCAAAGTTTTAGAGCGATTTCAAAAAAAAGTTTATGTCATCAATGTCCCAACAGAGGCATACTACAGGTGAGAAATGATTGAGATCAGCCTGCAGGATACAGAGATATAGCTGCTCAAAAGTGTGGACGGACGACGGAGGACCCACTATACTATAAGCTCCCCTGGAGCCTTCGGCCCAGGTGAGCTAAAAATTGACATTTTCAGCCATCAAAGGGACATAACTATATAGTAAATGGGGCAACTTGGCCGGTTTTCGAACTCATCCGAGGTTTTATCCCCTCCCACCTTACATATAAGTTTCAGAAAGATCCGATCAAAACTGAAGGGGCTACAGTGATGACAAGGTCAAAAATCAACATTTTCAGCAATCAAAGGGACCTTACTCTATGATAAATAGGCCACCTTTGCTGGTATGCGAACTCATCCGAGGTTTTATCCCCAGCCACCTTGTATATAAGTTTCAGAAAGATCCGATCAAAACTGAAAGGGCTACGGTGATGACAAGGTCAAAATCAGCATTTTCAGCAATCAAAGGGACATTACTCTGTGATAAATGGACCAACTTTGCTGGTTTTCGAACTCATCCGAGATTTAATCCTCAGCCACTTTACATATAAGTTTCAGAAAGATTCGATCAAAACTGAAAGGGCTACAGTGATGACAATGTCAAAAATCAGCATTTTCAGCAATCAAAGGGACGTTACTCTACGACAATTGGGCCGACTTGGTCAGTTTTCGAACTCATCCGAGATTTTATCCCCAGCCACCTTACATATAAGTTTCAGAAAGATCCGATCAAAACTGAAGGGGCTACGGTAATGACAAGGTCGAAAATCAGCATTTTCAGCAATCAAAGAGACGTAACTCTATGATAAATCGGCGGACTTGGCCGGTTTTCGAACTCATCCGAGGTTTCATGCCCAGCCACATTACATATAAGTTTCAGAAAGATCCGATCAAAACTGAAGGGGCTACCGTGATGACAAGGTCGAAAATGGGCATTTTCAGCAATCAAAGGGACGTAACTCTATGATAATTGGGCCGACTTGGCCGGTTTTCGAACTCATTCGAGTTTTTATCCCCAGTCACCTTACATATAAGTTTCAGAAAGATCCGATCAAAACTGAAGGCGCTACGGTGATGACAAGCATTTTCCCATAGTAAGTCTATGGGACCTTGTGGTTACCATAGGAACCAAAGTTTTAGAGCGATTTCGAAAAAAAGTTTATGTCATCAATGCCCCACCAGAGGCATGCTACAGATGAGAAATGATTGAGATCAGCCTGCAGGATACAGAGATATAGCTGCTCAAAAGTGTGGACGGACGACGGACGACCCACTATACTATAAGCTCCCCTGGAGCCTTCGGCCCAGGTGAGCTAAAAACTGCGAAATTGAAAAGATTTAGTCGGCTGAAGTAATATTATTTCTGCTAGTGAAAATTGATAGCATATTCGTGTTTATTTATTGGACAGTCAGTGTATCGATTTTGTCTAATGCAGCATTTAGAATTTTAATATGAAAGTGTCATGTTTTCGGATAATTAACACATACATACATATGAAGGTACGTATTTATATACCATTTTTAGACTTTTGTTTGTTTGACTTGAGGTATAACGTCCCATCTACACTGTAAAGGTCATCTTGGAGACGTTGCTTCCATTTTATGGGACTTTTACCCGATGAAATGACATCTCAAGCCATGTCGCCAAATGTTTAAGCGGTCTATCAGCTTGATAGCTAAAAAAAAAAACAGCCCCACCCATCCCGGCTTGAAGAAATATATCGGCTGCATAAAGCTTCCACGCAGAGCTGAAACTGGCCACACGAGTACTGATAGACAGAAAAATAAAATATCCGTAAAGGTTTGTTTACATTGCTCTACAAAATGAATGTATTGATTTTACAATAACAATAATGAGCAAATTCTTTCCTTTAAGGATAGACCCCTGTTTCTTTATTAATCCTTACATTTGTTTTTTTTGCGTTGTAAATCATTTTACACCAGGGGATTCCGCCGCGATACGGCAGGCAAACAAATATTTTATTCTATTGCATCCCCTCTCGGTTGGGCCGACCCGGAAGTGGGTCCCATAGTATTGCGGGGATGAAAAAAAAAATGTGTCCTCGGCATCCCCACTCGGTGGGGTCGACCTGGGGTGTGGGTGGCCCCAGTGTGGGGTGGGGGGTTGTTCCAGAACCCTCACTGTGAATACTACTCTTCTTGTCTGTACTATGTAAAGAAGAGCAACCCATAAGGCAATACAGACAGCACAATAACCCTTTCATCCGGCTCTAGCTTCCTGAAAACAATTTGAACTGGAATATACCTGGTGCAGTCAGCATGAATACCTTTTCTGCCTGTCATCAGCATAAAGTAGGTTAAAGTGATGCACAAGTAGAAAGAAAACATCAGTATCAGAACTGACAATAAGGGCTGCGTTAACTCCCAAGAGAACCTGCAACTGCTAGTTGCAAATCATTCTACTATCAGCTTCTTCACAGTTGGAATAAAGTTCATGCTGAACAGGAACAACATCAGCGGAAACTTCAGAGCCTTGTTCTCAGGTCAACCTGCACCAACAACAGTAGCATTCTTCTTAAGAAGCTCATGGCAATTTTCGTTAAGGTATCTAATGTAAAGTTCTTGCTTTTACTGCTTGAAAGTATCTATCAATCACCAGTTACTATATTTTTTCTCGTAGACACAGGCGTGTGTGAAGAAACATTCTTTCCACACTTTTGTTGGGTCTGTGATTTGAGACTGTTTGCCTCATTCCTGTCAAAACCCGACGTAAATGGTAGCTACCCAAATAACGGTAAGAAGACTGTAAGACCAAAATATAGCAGCAATCTGTTGATATGTCAGTTTAGACATGATGAATGCTGCAACATTTTAAGTACAGACATCCCGTAGAAAAATAAATAAAAATAAGTTTGTAAGATGATTTGTGGTATTTGTATTCATATTTTACGAAAAACTGGAATTTACAGCTATGGCGGCCATCTTGGACGCCATCTTGAATTTCTCAGCTCGCCATCATTTATGCCAATTTATGCCGGCAGTTTCAGATACTACTGATGCTGACGAACATTTTGGTATATGACTTGTCTTGTTATACAGGGGGGTATGGGTTCCCATTTTTTTTTTTGGTCCAGATTGTCACCCTACCATTAAGCTGTAATAACTCTTGAGAAATGAACTTAACCATTAGGGTGAACCCTAGTGTGGTTGCAATATTTTACAAAGTCAGTGAACCATAAAATGTAGGTCAAGGTCAAATATGGATGCTTGCATTTAAGTTTCCATCTCCAGATACAAGTTTGTACCAAGTATCATTAATGAAGCTCTTATAGTTCTTGAGAAATTAACTTGACCATTTAGGTCAACGCTAGGGTGGTGGCAATATTTTACAAAGTCAGTGAACAATAAAATGTAGGTCAAGGTCATATATGGATGCTTGCATTTAAGTTGCCATACCAAGATACAAGTTTGTACCAAGTATCATAATGAAGCTCTTATAGTTCTTGAGAAATAAACTTGACCAATAGGGTGAACGCTAGGGTGGTCGCAATATTTCACAAAGTCAGTGGACCATGAAATGTGGGTCAAGGTCAAATACGGATGGTTGCATTTAAGTTGCCATCCCAAGATTCAAGTTTGTTCCAAATATCATTAATGAAGCTCTTATAGTTCTTGAGAAATAAACTTGACCATTAGGGTGAACACTAGGGTGGTCGCAATATTTTACAAAGTGAACCATAAAATGTAGGTCAAGGTCAAATAGGGATGCTTGCATTTAAGTTGCCATCCACAAATACAAGTTTGTACCAAGTATCATTAATGAAGCTCTTATAGTCCTTGAGACATAAACTTGAACCTCAGGGTGAACGAGGTATTGGTGGTCGCAAATGTTGACGCCTTGACAAACGGACAAACGAACGGAGGAAAACCGGGCTCCTAATAGCAGGCACGACAAAAACCAGGGCACTCAGAAGTTTGGTTCTTGCGAATGACATGCCTGCTTAAGCTCATGTATTTCTGTACAAAGTACCATCAATATGTCTCAAAGGGTATTGGAGATATGGGGATCACAAGCTGGTCATACTGTTATATTGGAAGGGTAGATAACTCAAGTAACACAGCACCAACAGTTGTGGTTCTTGCACATGACACCCCTTCTTTACCTTGTATGCAATTGTGCCAAGTTCCTTCAATATATCTCTAAGGGTGTTGCACTTATGGCCTTCACAAGGTTATATTGTTAGGGGAGATTACTCAAAAACCAGAGCACCAATAGTTGAAATTCTTGAGCATGACACACCTGCATAACCTCATGTACAGCTGTATCAAGTACCACCAGTATGTCTCAAAGGGTATTGGAGATACGGAGATCACAAGGTGGTCATACCGTTTAATTGGATGGGGAGATATTTCAAATATCATTGCAACCAGAGTTGTGGTTCGTAGACACGGATGCCCCCGCCAAATGCCATTCATAAAACAAGCTGGTCCTGTATCGCTCACATGAGCTAACAGATTCAAAGTTTCAGGAAGTGCCAAGTAGAATGTAACTCTATGATAAATAGGCTGACCTCACCAGTTTTCAAACTCATTCAAGCTTTTATTCCTGACTTGCTAAGAAGATCCGATATAAACAGGTTATGGTGATGACAAGTTAAAAAATAAGCAATTAACTGCTGCAATCAAACGCATGTTACTCTGTGACAAATAGGCAAACCTCACGAGTGTTCAAACTCCTCCGAGCTTTTCTGCCTGACATATTTGTTTGTAAGTTTCACAAAGATCTGATCAAAACTGAAGGGGGCAGCAGTGCTAACAAGGTCTAAAATAGGCATTTTAAGCAATTAAAGGCATGTAACTCTATGATAAATGTGCCGACTTGACCAGTATTAAAACTCATCCCAGGTTTTATTTCCAGTCACCTTACATATAAGTTTAAGAACGATCCGATCAAAACTGAAGGGGCTACGGTGATGACAAGGTCAAAATTTGGCATTTTTAGCAATCAAAGGGATGTTACTCTAAAATAAATGGGCCGACTTGGCCAGTTTTCGAACTCATCCGAGGTTTTATCCCAAGCCACCTTATATATAAGTTTCAGAAACTGAAGGGGCTACGGTGATGACAATGTCAAAAATCAACATTTTCAGCCATCAAAGGGACATAACTCTATGATAAATGGGCTGACTTGGCCTGTTTTCTAACTCATCCGAGATTTTATCCCCAGCCACCTTACATATAAGTTTCAGAAAGATCCGATCAAAACTGAAAGGGCTACGGTGATGACAAGGTCAAAAATCGTCATTTTCAGCAATCAAAGGGACGTTACTCTGTGATAAATGGACCAACTTGGCCAGTTTTCGAACTCATCCAAGTTTTTATCCCCAGCCACCTTACATATAAGTTTCAGAAAGATCCGATCAAAACTGAAGGGGCTATGGTGATGACAAGTTCAAAAATCGGCATTTTCAGCAATCAAAGGGACGTAAATCTATGATAAATGGGGCGATTTTCAGCAATCAAAGGGACGTTTCTCTGTGATAAATGGACCAACTTGGCCTGTTTTCGAACTCATCCAAGTTTTTATCCACAGCCACCTTACAAATAAGTTTCAGAAAGATCCGATCAAAACTGAAGGGGCTATGGTGATGACAAGGTCAAAAATCGGCATTTTCAGCAATCAAAGGGACGTAAATCTATGATAAATGGGCCAACTTGGCCGGTTTTCGAACTCATCCTAGGTTTTATCCCCAGTCACCTTACATATAAGTTACAGAAAGATCCAATCAAAACTGAAGGGGCTACAGTGATGACAAGGTCAAAAATCGACATTTACAGCCATCAAAGGGACATAACTATATAGTAAATGGGGCGACTTGGCTGGTTTTCTAACTCATCCCAGGTTTTATACCCAGCCATCTTACATATAAGTTTCAGAAAGATCCGATCAAAACTAAAGGGGCTACAGTGATAACAAGGTCAAAAATCAACATTTTTCAGCAATCAAAGGGACCTAACTCTATGATAAGTAGGCCCCCTTGGCCTGTATTCGAACTCATCCAAGGTTTTATCATTAGCCACCTTACATATAAGTTTCAGAAAGATCCGATCAAAACTAGAAGGGCTACTGTGATGACAAGGTCAAAAATCGTCATTTTCAGCAATCAAAGGGACGTTTCTCTGTGATAAATGGACAAACTTGGCCGGTTTTCGAACTCATCCGAGATTTTATCCCCAGCCACGTTACATATAAGTTTCAGAAAGATTCGATCAAAACTGAAAGGGCTACGGTGATGACAAGGTAAAAAATCAGCATTTTCAGCAATCAAAGGGACGTTACTCTAAGATAAATAGGCCGACTTGGTCTGTTTTCGAACTCATCCAAGTTTTTACCCCCAGCCACCTTACATATAAGTTTCAGAAAGATCCGATCAAAACTGAAGGGGCTATGGTGATGACAAAGTAAAAAATCGGCATTTTCAGCAATCAAAGGGACGTAAATCTATGATAAATGGACCAACTTGGCCGGTATTCGAACTCATCCAAGGTTTTATCCCCAGCCATCTTACATATAAGTTTCAGAAAGATCCGATCAAAACTGATAGGCTACGGTGATGACAAGGTCAAAAATCGTCATTTTCAGCAATCAAAGGGACGTTATACTGTGATAAATGGACCAACAAGTTTTTATCTCCAGCCACCTCACATATAAGTTTCGGAAAGATCCGAACAAAACTGAAGGGGCTACGGTGATGACAAGGTCAAATATCTGCATTTTCAGCAATCAAAGGGACGTAACTCTATAATCAATAGGCCGAATTGGCCGGTTTTCGAACTCATCCGAGGTTTTTATCCCCAGTAACCTTACATATAAGTTTCAGAAAGATCCGATCAAAACTGAAGGGGCTATTGTGATGACAAGGTCAAAAATCGGCATTTTCAGCAATCAAAGGGAAGTAACTCTATCATTAATGGGCCGACTTGGCCGGTTTTCGAACTCATCCGAGCTTTTATCCTCCGCCACCTTACATATAAGTTTCAGAAAGATCCGATCAAAACTGAAGGTGCTACGGTGATGACAAGCATTTTCCATTGTAAGTCTATGGGAAATTGGAATTGCCATAGCAACCAAAGTTTTCAATCAATTTTGATAAAAAGCAAAATTCTTCGTTGCCCCACCCAAGGCATGCTACAGATAAGGAATGATTGAGATCAGCCTGCAGACTGCAGAGATATAACTAAAAGCTCCCCTGGAGCCTTCGGCCCAGGTGAGCTAAAAATATTACAAATGTACTTCAAATCAATCATAAAAGCATCATGGGCAGAAAATCCAAAAACCAAAAATGCATACGGTTTAGGAGTTATGGCCCGGACACGACATACCATTTGACTATATATGGATGTAAGTCAAGGGCAGATAATTCAAAAACTAAACAAGCAGGAGTTGTCTTCCTTGTTCATGACACATCGTCCAAGTATGATGGATGCACCTGTGAAGTTTCATGATTATATTCCATACGGTTTAGGAGTTATGGCCTGGACAGGGTTTACTATATGGTACTAAGTCAAGGGCAGAAAATTCAAAAACCAAAAATGCAAGAGTTGTCTTCCTTGTTCATGACACATTATCTCAGTGTGATGAATGCACCTGTGAAGTTTCATGAATATATTCCATACGGTTTAGGAGTTATGGCCCGGACACAGTTTACTATATGGTAATAAGTCAAGGGCAAATAATCCAAAAACCAAAAATGCAAGAGTTGTCTTCCTTGTTGATGACACATCGTCTAAGTGTGATGAATGCACCTGTGAAGTTTCATGAATATATTCCGTACGGTTTAGGAGTTATGGCCCGGACACGACATACCATTTGACTATAAATGGATGTAAGTCAAGGGCAGATAATTCAAAAACTAAACAATGCAGGAGTTGTCTTCCTTGTTCATGACACATCGTCCAAGTATGATGGATGCACCTGTGAAGTTTCATGATTATATTCCATATGTGTTAGGAGTTATGGCCCGAACACTGTTTACTATATGGTACTAAGTCAAGGGCAGATAATTCAAAAACCAAAAATGCAAGAGTTGTCTTCTTTGTTCAGGACACATCGTCCAAGAGTGATGAATGCACCTGTGAAGTTTCATGAATATATTCCATACGATTTACGAGTTATGGCCCGGACACGGTTTACTTTATGGTACTAAGTCAAGGGCAGATAATTCAAAAAAACCAAAAATGCAAGAGTTGTCTTCCTTGTTCATGACACATCGTCTCAGTGTGATGAATGCAACTGTGAAGTTTCATGAATATATTCCATAAGGTTTAAGGAGTTATGGCCCGGACACGATGTCACCGGATGAACGAACGAACGGACGGACAGGGGTAAAACTTAATGCCCTTCTGCTATTCTTCGAATAGGCAGGGGCATAATAAGTACCATCAATATATCTCAAAGGGTATTGTAGTTATGGCCATCACAAGGTTACATTGTCAGGGGAGATAGTTTAAAAAAACAAGAGGGCCCAATGGCCCTATATCGCTCACCTGTGTACCAGAAAATCATTAGAGTAGGAGACCACTTGACATTGCTACATACCTCAGGCAAACCAGTGTCCATGCTTATAAACCCTATTGGTTTCATTGGACGACAGGGCTTGAGATGTAATTTCATCTCAATGTTGGGTAAAAGTCCCACAAAATTGGAAGAGACATCTCCAAAATGACCTATACAGTGTTGACGGGGATGTAAAACCTCAAATCAAAGAAAATCTGTGCCTTATGGTTTTGGAGAAGAAGATTGTTTGAAGTTTTTTCCAGTATAAGTCTATAGGAGCTAATGAGCCCTGGGGCTTGGCCAATTTTGACCCAAAGGGCATGGTTGGCAGGATTTATGTAGGCCACCATTTTGTGTTGCTATATACTAAATATCTAAGGTCTGTACTTCATGGTTTCAAAGAATATGTTTGAAGCTTTTTTCATTTTAAGTTTGTTGGAGTTAAGGGGCCACAGGATTTGGCCAATTTGGACCCCAGGGGCATGATTGGCAGGATTCATGTAGGCGACCACTCGACATTGCTACATGCTAAATACCTAAGCTCTGGCACTTATGGTTTCAGAGAAGAAGATTTTTGAAGATTTTTTTCCCCATTTTAAGTTTGTTTTTTTTGTGTGTTTTTTTTTCATTATAAGGGTCCTGTGGTTTCAGAGAAGAAGATTTTTTAAGTTTTTTCCATTATAAGTCTATTGGAGCTGATGAGCTCGGGCGTGGCCAATTTTGACCCCAGGGGCAGGGTTAGCAGGATTGATGTAGCTGGCTACCGGTATTTTGTGTTGCTAGATACCAAATATCTAAGTTCTGTGCTTCACAGTTTCTGAGAAGAAGATTTTTTAAGCTTTTTTCCATTATGAGTCTATGGGAACTAAGGGGCCTCTGGGCGTGGCCCATTTGGATCCCAGGGGCATGATTATCAGGAAATATGTAGGTGACCACTTGCCGTTGCTACATGATAAATATCTAAGCTCTGGGCCCTGTGGTTTCACAGAAGAATAATTTTGAAGCTTTTTTCCATTATGAGTCTATGGGAGCTAAGGGGGGTCCCAGGGTGTGGCCCATTTGGACCAAAGGGGCATGATTGGCAGGATTTATGTAGGTGATCACTTGACGTTGATACATGCTAAATATCTAAGCTCTGGGCCCTGTGGTTTCACAGAAGAAGATTTTTGAAGCTTTTTTCCATTATGAGTCTATGGGAGCTAAGGGGGGTCCTAGGGTGTGGCCCATTCTGACCCCAGGGGCATGATTGGCAGGATTTATGTAGGCGACCACTTGACGTTGATACATGCTAAATATATAAGCCGTAGGGGCTTGAAGAAATATATGGGCTGCATGATGCTTCCACGCAGAGCTGAATCCGGCTCACACACTAGTACCCGTAAACCGCTTAGAAGATCTAAGTCCAGGAACCGCGGTGTGAGGCGGGACTGCCCATGCTAATAAACCCTTTTGATTTCATTGGGAAACAGGGCTTGAGATGTCATTTCATCTCAATGTCGGGTTAAAGTCCCACAAAATTGGAAGCAACGTCTCCAAAATGACCTTTACAGTGTTGACGGGGACGTTAAACCTCAAATCAAACAAACCTGGACCCTGTGGTTTCAGAGAAGAAGATTTTTGAAGCTTGTTTCGAATATGAGTCTATGGGAGCTAAGGGGCCCCGGGGCGTGCCCCATTTGGACCCCAGGTGCATGATTGGCAGGATTTATGTAGGTGACCATTTGCCATTGCTACATGCTAAATATCTAAGCTCTGGGCTCTGTGGTTTCAGAGAAAAAGAATTTTGAAGCTTTTTCCATTATGAGTCTACAGGAGCAAAGGGGTCCCGGGGCGTGGCCCATTTGGAACCCAGGGGCATGATTGGCAGTAATTATCTTGGTGACCAATTGCTGTTGCTACATGCTAAATATCTAAGCTCTGGGCCCTGTGGTTTCAGAGAAGAAGATTTTTGAAGCTTTTTTTTCCATTATGAGTCTATGGGAGCTAAGGGGCCATGGGGCTTTGCCCATTTGGACCCTAGGGGCATGATTGGCAGGATTTATGTAGGCTACCACTTGCTGTTGCTACATGCTAAATATTTCAGCTCTGGGCCCTGTGGTTTCAGGGAAGAAGCTTTTTGGAGCTTTTTTCCATTATGAGTCTATAAGAGCTACGGGGCCCCAGGGCTTGGCCCGTTTGGACCCCAGGGGCATGATTGGCAGGAATTTTGTAGGTGACCACTTGCCGTTGCTACATGCTAAATATCTAAGCTCTGGGCCCTGTGGTTTCAGAGAAAAAGATTTTTGAAGCTTTTTTTCCCATTATGAGTCTATGGGAGCGAAGGGGCCCCGGGGCGTAGCCATGATAGGCAGGATTTATGTAGGTTACCACTTGCTGTTGCTACATGCTAAATATTTCAGCTTTGGGCCCTGTGGTTTCAGAGAAGATTTTTGAAGCTTTTTTCCCATTATGAGTCTATGGGAGCTTAGGGGCCCCCGGGCGTGGCCCGTTTTGACCCCAGGGGCATGATTGGCAGGAATTTTGTAGGTGACCACTTGCCATTGCTACATGCTGAGTACCTAAGCTCTGGGTCCTGTGGTTTCAGATAAGAAGATTTTTGAAGCTTTTTTTTCCATTATGAGTCTATGAGCGCGAAGGGGCCCCAGGGCGTGGCCCATTTGAAACCCAGGGGCATGATTGGCAGGAATTATGTAGGTGACCACTGGCTGTTGCTACATACTAAATATCTAAGCTCTGGGCCCTGTGGTTTCAGAGAAGAAGATGTTTGAAGCTTTTTTTCCCATTATGAGTCTATGGGAGCTAAGGGGCCCCTGGATGTGGCCCATTTGGACCCCAGGGGCATGATTGGCAGGAATTGTGTAGGTGACCACTTGCCGTTGCTACATGCTAAATATCTAAGCTCTGGGTCCTGTGGTTTCAGAGAAGAAGATTTTTGAAGCTTTTTTCCATTATGAGTCTATGGGAGCGAAGGGGCTCCCGGGGCGTGGCCCATTTGGAACCCAGGGGCATGATTGGCAGGAATTATGTAGGTGACCATTTGCAGTTGCTACATGCAAAATATCTAAGCTCTGGGCCCTGTGGTTTCAGAGAAGAAGATTTTTGAAGCTTTTTTTCCCAATATGAGTCTATAGGAGTTAAGGGGCCCCGGAGTGTGGCCAATTTGGACCCCAGGGGCATGATTGGCAGGATTTATGACGGTGACCACTTGACATTGTTACAAACTAAATATCTAAGCTCTGGGCCCAGTAGTTTCAGAGAAGATGATATTTTAATTTTTTCCCATTGTAAGTCTATGGGAGCTATATGTTGCCATGGCAACCAGAATTCCAATCTGATCTGCCCAAAAACCTTATAAAGCCTTTCCCCCTACCTGATGATGCTTCACATGAAATTTGATCAATACTGACCATGGGGAATAAGAGATATTTGAAATTGTTTACGGACGGACGCACACACGGATGGACGCACGCACGACAGACAAAAAGTGATCACAAAAGCTCAACTTGTCACTACGTGACAGGTGAGCTAAAAACAGGGCACCAAGAGTTGTGGTTCTTGCACGTTACACATCTGCTTAACCTCATGTATACCTGTACCAAGTACCATCAATACAAGAGGCCCAAGAGGGCCTGTCGCTCCACCGGCTAACTTCAGACAATTGTCATATTTATTACATTAACCAATTGTATACTAGTGGACTCTTCTATTGCTATATGTTGGACCAGTCCATAAATTTTGTCATATAAGGGGTGTCAGGCCTATTTTTTCTATTTTTGATGGAAAATTCTGTTAGCAAATAGTGCAGGCCCTGATCAGACAGGGTGTTCTGTGGGGTCTGATCTGGGCCAGCAATGTTTGCCAAGGTACCCATTTAGGGTTTTCCCGCATGCAATGGGTAAAAAAGAAACAAGTGTCATAACCCAAGGAATGTCCATTCTATATTTTTTGGACCCCAGAGCCATGGTTGGCAGGATTTATGTGAGTGACCATTTGGCAATGCTCCGTTCTAAATATCTAAAGCTCTGGGCCTTATGGTTTCAGAGAAGAAGACTTTTTTTAAGTTTTTCCTATTATAAGTCTATGGGAACTAATATGCCTCTGGGCGTGACCAATTTTTTACCCCATGGGCATTGTTGGCAGGATTTATTTGAGTGACCACTTGACGTTGCTGCATACTTAATATCTAAGCTCTGGGCACTGATGGTTTCAGAGAAGATTTTTGTCAGTTTTTCCCAGTATAAGTCTATGGGAGCTTATGGGCCTCAGGGTGTGGCCAATTTGGACCCCAGGGGCATAGTTGGCAGGATTTATGCAGTTGAATACTTCAAGTTGCTACATACTAAGCTCTTGGCCTTATGGTTTCAGAGGAGAAAAGTTTCAAGATTTTGTCATTATTAGTCTATGGGAGCTACTAAGCACCGGGGCGTTGCCAATTTGGAATCAAGAGTCATAGTTCGCAGGACTTAGTAGGTGACCACATAACTTTGCTACATACTACAGTTCAACCTGTATTAAGCAAGTGCCTAAGGGATAGTCAAAATATGCTTGCTTAAGACAGGTTCTTGCTTAATACAGGTGAAATTTAACACATCTGCCTTTCTTGGGAACTGAATGCCTGCTTGCTTAAGACAGGTTGCTTGCTTAATAGAGGTGGCCACTAAGACAGGTTAGTAAATGTCTTAGCTTTAGGCTTTATGGTTTCAGAGAAGAAGTTTTTCCATTTATTGGTCTATGGAAGCTAATGAGCCAAAGGTAGTGGCCATGGCGGCCATATTTTTTGTCTGATCAAAATTTCTTCAATGAATCTGACAATGGTAGACACAAGGAACATTCATGAAAATTAAGAACGAAATCCATTTAGCGGTTTTGGAGGAGAAGATTAAAAAAAAAAACAAGAGGGCCATGATGGCCCTGGATCGCTCACCTGATCCATAGTGTAACAAGTGGGTCCCAGGGAGGGCCATTATTGGCCCAAGGCCTTTTAATGTGCATAATGTTGAGGAAGGTCTTAAAGGTGAAGCTTCATACCAAACATCAACAAAGGCTATAATTTGCACAATCTTGGCAAAGGTCCACTAGATGAAGCTACACACCAAATATCAAAGACCTGGGCCTTGCGGTTTCAGAGAAAAAGATTTTTATAAAGATATTCCCTACATAAGCCTATGCACCAGGGCTATATAAGTCTATGTAAAACCAAAGGGCCCAGGGGTGGGGGCATTTGTGGCCTCATGGCTATAATTGGAACAATCTAGGTAATCGTCCACTAGATGAAGCTCCATACCAAATATCAAAGACCTGGGCCTTGCAGTTTCAGAGAAGAAGATTTTTAAAAATTTCCCTTTATAAGTCTATGTAAAACCAAAGGGTCTCTGGGCGGCGACATTTATGGCCCCAGGGCTATAATTTGAACAATCTTGGTAGAGGTCCACTAGATGACGCTTCATACCAAATATCAAAGACCTGGGCCTTCTGGTTTTTGACGAGAAGATTTTTAAAGGTTTCCCCTATATAGGCCAATGTAAAACCAGTGGGCCCTGGCGCGGGGGCGTTTTCAGCCCTAGGGTTATAATTTGAACATTCTTGGTAGGGGTCCACTTGATGAAGCTACTAACCAAATATCAAAGACCTGTGCCTTCTGGTTTCAGACAAGAAGATTTTTAAAGGTTTTCCCAATATAAGCCTATGTAAAACCAGTGGGTCCCGGGGCGGGGCCGGTTTTGGCCCCAGGGCTATAATTTGAACAATCTTGGTAGAGGTCCACTAGATGAAGCTTCATACCAAATATCAAAGACCTGGGCATTCTGGTTTCAGACAAGAAGATTTTTAAAGGTTTTCCGTATATAAGCCTATGTAAAACCAGTGGGCCCCGGGGCGGGGCTGTTTTTGGCACCAGGGCTATTATTTGGACAATGTTGGTAGCTGTCCACTAGACGAAGCTATACACCAAATTTCAAAGACCTGGGCCTTCTGGTTTCAGACAAGAGGATTTTTAAAGGTTTTCCCTATATAAGCCTATGTAAAACCAGTGGGCCATGGGCCGGGCTGTTTTTGGCCCCAGGGCTATTATTCCATCCACTGGTTAAGCAGGAGAAGCTCTGGCGGCCGTTTTGTTCACCTGAGCAGAACAGTATGAGCAATTTTTGTAGAGGGTCACCAAACGAACATTCCTGTGAAATAATTTCAAAATCCATCCACTGGTTAAGGAGAAGAAAACCTTTAAAGGTTTTTCAATTTTTAGCTCTGGTGGCCATTTTGTTCACCCGAGCGGAACTGTTTGAGCAATTTTGGTAGAGGGTCACCCAAGGAACATTCCAGTGAAATAATTTAAAAATCCATCCACTGGTTAAGTAGAAGTCGTTTAAAGGTTATTCTATTTTTAGCTCTGGTGGCCATCTTGTTCATCCGAGCGGAACGGTTTGAGCAATTTTGGTAGAGGGTCACCCAAGGAACATTCCTGTGAAGTAATTTCAAAATCCATCCACTAGTTAAGGAGAAGAAGTCTTTTAAAGGTTTTTTCTATTTTTAGCTCTGGCGGCCATCTTGTTCACCCGAGCTGAACGGTTTGAGCAATTTTGTTAGAAGGTCACCAAAGGAACATTCCTGTGAAGTAATTTCAAAATCCATCCACTGGTTAAGGAGAAGAAGTCCTTTAAACGTTTTTCTATTTTTAGCTCTGGCGGCCATTTTGTTCACCAGAGCGGAATGGTATGAGCAATTTTGGTAGAGGTTCACTAAAGGAACATTCCTATGAAATAATTTCAAAATCCATCCACTGGTTAAGGAGAAAAAGTCGTTTAAAGGTTATTCTATTTTTAGCTCTGGCGGCCATCTTGTTCACCCAAGCGGACCGCTTTGAGCAATTTTGGTAGAGGGTCACCCAAGGAACAGTCCTGTGAAGTAACTTCGAAATCCATCAACTGGTTAAGGAGAAGATGTCCTTTAAAGGTTTTTCTTTTTTTAGCTCTAGTGGCCATTTTGTTCACCCGAGCGGAACGGTTTGAGCAATTTTAGTAGAGGGGCACCCAAGGAACATTCCTGTGCAATAATTTCAAAATCCATCCACTGGTTAATGAGAAGAAGTCGTTTAAAGGATTTTCTATTTTTAGCTCTGGCGGCCATTTTGTTCACACTAGCAGAAAGGTTTGAGCAATTTTGGTAGAGGGGCACCCAAGGAACATTCCTGTGCAATAATTTCAAAATCCATCAACTGGTTAAGGAGAAGAAGTCATTTAAAGGTTTTTCTATTTTTAGCTCTGGTGGCCATTTTGTTCACCCGAGCGGAACGGTTTGAGCAATTTTGGTAGAAGGTCATCCAAGGAACATTCCTGTAACATAATTTCAAAATCCATCCACTGGTTAAGCAGGAGAAGTTATTTAAAGGTTTTTCTATTTTTAGCTCTGGCGGCCATCTTGTTCACCCGAGCAGAACAGTTTGAGCAATTTTTGTAGAGGATCACCCAAGGAGCATTCCTGTGAAATTAGATCAAAATCTGTCCAGCAGTTTTGGAGAAGAAGTTGTTTAAAGCAAAAGTTGACGACGGACGCACGCACGCACGCACGGACGACGGACAAAGACCGATCCCAAAAGCTCACCTTGAGCACTTCGTGCTCAGGTGAGCTAAAAACCAATGGGTCTCAGGCAGGGGCATTTTTGGCCCAAGGGCTATAATGTGAACAATCTTGATAGAGCTCCACTAAATGACATTTCACACCAAATATCAAAGACCTAGGCGTTGTGGTTTCACAGAAGAAGATGTTTAAAGATTTTGACTATATAAGCCTATGTAAAACCAAAGGGCACAAAGGCAGGGGCATTTTGGCCCTATGACTATAATTTGAACAATCTTGGTAGAGGTCCACTAGATGAAGCTTCATACCAAATATCAAAGACCTAGGCCTTATGGTTTCAGAGAAGAAGATTTTTCAAGATTTTCCCTATATAAGTCTATGTAAAACCAAAGGGCCCCGGAGCGGGGGCATTTTTGGCCCCAGGACTATAATCTGAACAATTTTGTTAGAGATCCACAAGATGAAGCTTCATACCAAATATCAAAGACCTGGGCCTTGCGGTTTCAGAGAAGAAGATTTTTAAAGATTTTCCCTATATAAGCCCATGTAAAACCAAAGGGCCCCGTGGCGGGGGCATTTTTGGCCCCAGCACTATAATTTGAAGGGTCCACTAAATGAAGCTTCATACCAAATAACAAAGACCTGGGCCTTGCGGTTTCAGAGAAAAAGATTTTTTAAAGATTTTTCCAATATAAGCCCATGTAAAACTAAAGGGCCCCGGGGCTGGGGCATTTTTGGCCCCAGCACTATAATTTGAACAATCTTGGTAGGGGTCCACAAGATGAAGCCTCATACCAAATATCAAAGACCTGGGCCTTGCGGTTTCAGAGAAGAAGATTGTTAAAGATTTTCCCTATATAAGCCCATATAATACCAAAAGGCCCAGGGCTCAGGGGGGTGGGGGGGGGGGGAGGACCTGGGCCTTGTGGGGTGAAGCTTCATACCAAATATCAAAGACATGGGCCTTATGGTTTCAGAGAAGTAAATTTTTTAAGATTTTCCCTATATAAGCCCATGTTAAACCAAGGGGCCCCAGAGTGGGGGCATATTTGACCCCAGCACTATAATTTGAACAATCTTGGTAGGGGTCCACTAGATGAAGCTTCATACCAAATATCAAAGACCTAGGCCTTGCGGTTTCAGAGAAAAAGATTTTTAAAGATTTTCCCGATATAAGCCCATGTAAAACCAAAGGGCCCCGGGGCGGGGGCATTTTTGGCCCCAGCCCTATAATTTGAACAAACTTGGTAGGGGTCCCCTAGATGAAGCTTCATACCAAAAATCAAAGACCTGGGCCTTATGGTTTCAGAGAAGAAGATTTTTAAAGCTCTCCCCTATATAAGCCCATGTAAAACCAAAGGGCCCTGGAGTGGGGGCATTTTTTGCCCCAGCACTATAATTTGAACAATCTTGGTAGGGGTCCACTAGATGAAGCTTCATACCAAATATCAAAGACCTGGGCCTTGCAGTTTCAGAGAAGAAGATTTTTAAAGATTTTCCCTATCTAAGCCCATGTAAAACCAAAGGGCCCCAGAGCGGGGGCATTTTTGGACCCAGCACTATAATTTGAACAATCTTGGTAGGGGTCCACTAGATGAAGCTTCATACCAAATATCAAAGACCTGGGCCTTACGGTTTCAGAGAAGAAGATTTTTAAAGATTTTCCCTATATAAGCCCATGTAAAACCAAAGGGCCCCGGAGCGGGGGCATTTTTGGCCCGAGCACTATAATTTGAACAATCTTGGTAGGGGTCCACTAGATGAAGCTTCATACCAAATATCAAAGACCTGGGCCTTGTGGTTTCAGAGAAGAAGATTTTTTAAGTTTTTGGTGAAAAAAAAATCTATTTTTGGCTCCTATGACCTAGATGTGCAACGGACCGGAACCATTTGAACAACTTTGAAAGGGGACCACCTAAGGATCATTCCTGTGAAGTTTGGTCAAAATCCGATCAGTGGTTTAGGAGGAGATGTTGTTTAAAGAATTGTTTACGGACGCACGGACGGACGGACGCACGACGGACGAAAAGTGATCCCAAAAGCTCACCTTGTCACTACGTGACGGTGAGCTAAAAAGATCCCTTTATGAGTCTATGGAAGCTAATTAGCCAATGGGCATGTCCATGGCGGCCATGTTTTTTGTCTGATCATAATTGCTTCAAGGAATCTGACAAGAGGTCCACCCAAGGAACATTCATGCAAAGTAAAAATGAAATCCATTAAGTTGAGCGGTTTTGGAGGAGAAGGTTTTTAAAACTTTTCCCCATATAAGTCTTTGAAAGCTAATGAGCCAAGGGGCATGGCCATGGCAGTCATGTGGGGCATGGCCATGGTGGCCATGTTTTTTGTCTGATCCGAATTTCTTAAAAGGAATCTGACAGAGGTCCACCCAAGGAACATTCATGCAAAATAAGAATAAAATCCATTGAGTGGTTTTGGAGGAGAAGATTTTTAAATATTTTTTTTTGGTTTTGATGCCATTTTGTTCTGCATGTAACAAAATTCTTTGAAGGAATTCAGAAGAGGACTATGTGAGAAACATTCCTGTGAAGTTTGGTTACAATCGACCAAGTAGTTAAGGAGGAAATGTTTAAAGAAAAAAGTTAACGCACGGATGCACAACCGCACAACAGACACAGGGCCATAACATTTAAAATAAGACCCGCCGGTCTTTGGCCCGTGGAGCTAAAAAATGAACAGATTTATGTTTTTATTTCTTTATTTATTTATTTTTTCCTTTCCTCCGTCGGATTCGGTATGCCTCCCTTTTCAACTAAGCCATTTTAACCCTCAGGGATCTGGAGAACTGTTGACACTGTAGTATAATTAGGTCTAATAAATCAATCTCCCTCAGTATTTTGAATTTATTTTGAAACATCAAGTCGTATAAATAGAGTTTGTGTTGAAAACATCAGTTCTATCACCAGTGTGATGGGCAAGTGAAATTTCTGATGTTTTGAATTTTAGAATGACAATTTGTAGGTGGACCTCTATAGATATGTGATAGTCAGCAAAATTGGAGGAGATTAATTCAGATACAGGAAGGTACTTTTAAATAAATAAATAAATAAACAAGAACTTTTGAAGAAGAGAAGATTTTTTTTAACATTACACTACATGTTATATAGTAAAAATAAACCCCGCCCACTGCAGCCATGTTTTTTGTCGGATCAAAATTTCTTCAAGGAATCTGACAGAGGTCCACCCAAGGAACATGCATGCCAAATAACTATGAAATAAAACAAGAACTTTTGCAGAAAATATTTTCAGCATTACACTATATGTTATATAGTGAAAATAAGCCTCGCCCATGGCGGCCATGTTTTTTTGTAAGATCAAATTTTTTTCAAGGAATCTGACAACAGTCCACCCAAGGACAATTCATGCAAATTACAATGAAATCTCACAAGTACTTTTGCAGAATAAGATTTTTTAGCATTACATTATATGTTAAATAGTGAAAATAAGCCCCACCCATGGGGCCATGTTTTTTGTCGGATCAAAATTTCTTCAAGGAATCTAAAAGAGGTCCACCCAAGGAACATTCATGCAAAATAAAAACAAGGCATGGCATGCGATACAAATCCCCTCGCACTAGACAACTTCGTGTGTGGAAAACACTGAAATGGCAAAAGTCCAACTTGCTTGAGATATTATCATATGCAACATTTGTGTAAAGTTTGTTTAAAAATCCTCCAATAAATGTACATTCTAGAGTGATGACATTTCTCTAAAAATAGCCATAGTGACCTTGACTTGAGGCCATGACCACTAAAGTAGATCTTGCTCAAGATATCATCATAAGCATCTTTTGTGTGAAGTTATATTAAAATCTGTTAATAAATGTAGGCGGTAGAGCGATGACAAAGTTTTTCTAAAGATAGCCACAGTGACCTTGACTTTGAGGTCATGACCTTGAAAGTCGAAGTAAGTCGAGATATTATCATAAGAAACATTTGTGTGCAGTTCTATTACAATCCATCATTAAATGTAGACCCTAGAGCGATGACAAAGTTTTTCTAAAAATAGCCACAGTGACCTTGACCTTGAAAGTCTAAATAGCTTGAGATATTGTCATAAGGAACATTTGTGTGAAGTTATATTGAAATTGGTGAAAAAATGTAATCACTAGAGCAATGACAAAGTTTTTCTAAAAATTGCCACAGTGACCTTGACCTTGAAAGTCAAACTCGCTCGAGGTATTGTCATAAGGAACATTTGTGTGAAGTTATATTGAAATGGGTGAAGAAATGTAAGCGCTAGAGCCATGACAAAGTTTTTCTAAAAATAGCCACAGTGACCTTGACCTTGAAAGTGGAACTCACTTGAGATATTGTTATAAGGAACATTTGTGTGAAGTAATATTGAAATTGGTGAAAAAAGTTTAAGCGCTAGAGCAATGACAAAGTTTTTCTAAAAATAGCCACAGTGACCTTGACCTTGAAAGTCGAACTCGTTCGAGGTATTGTCATAAGCAACATTTGTGTGAAGTTATATTGAAATCAGTGAAGAAATGTAGGCGCTAGAGCAATGACAAAGTTTTCTAAAAATAGCCATAGTGACCTTGACCTTGAAAGTCGAAATGGCGAGATATTGTCATAAGGAACATTTGTGTGAAGTTATATTGAAATCGATGAAGAAATGTAAGTGCTAGAGGGATGACGAAGTTTTTCTAAAAATAGACACGGTGACCTTGACCTTGAAAGTGGAACTCGCTAGAGATATTGTCATAAGGAACATTTGTATGAAGTTATATTGAAATTGGTGAAGAAATGTAAGCGCTAGAGCGATGACAAAGTTTTTCTAAAAAATAGCCAGTGACCTTGACCTTGACCTTGATAGTCGAACCCGCTTGAGATATTGTCATAAGGAACATTTGTGTGAAGTTATATTGAAAACAGTGAAGAAATATAGGCAATAGAGCGATGACAAAGTTTTTTCTAAAAAAAGCCACAGTGACCTTGACCTTGAGGCCATGAGTTGGAAAGTCCAACTCGCTCTAGATATTGTCATAAGGAACATTTGTGTGAAGTTACATTGAAATCAGTGAAGAAATGTTGGAGCTAGAGCGATGAAAAAGTTTTTCTAAAAATAGCCACTGTGACCTTGACCTTGAAGTCATGACCTTGAAAGTAGAACTCGCTCGAGATATTTTTATAAGGATCATTTGTGTGAAGTTATATTGAAATTGGTGAAGAAATGTAAGCGCTAGAGCGATGACAATGTTTTTCTAAAAATAGCCACAGTGACCTTGACCTTGAGGTCATGACCTTGAAAGTCAAACTCGCTCGAGATATTTTTTATAAGGATCATTTTGTTTGAAGTTATATTGAAATTGGGGGAGAAATGTAGGCGCTAGAGCCATGACAAAGTTTTTCAAAAAATAGCCCGAGTGACCTTGACCTTGAGGTCATGACCTTGAAAGTCGATCTTGCTCCAGATATTGTCCTAAGGAACGTTCGTGTGAAGTTATATTAAAATCGGTCAAGAAATGTAGGCGCTAGAGCGATGACAAAAGTATGTACGTACGTACGTGGCGCTAGAGCGATGACAAAAGTACGTACGTACGTGGCGCTAGAGCGCTGACAAAACTACGTACGTACGTATGTACGGGACAAATGCTATATCCCCCCTCACAACTATGTTGTGCGAGGGGATAATGAAATCCAACAGGTGGGTTTGGAGGAGAAGATTTTTAAAGATTTTTAATTTTTTGAGTGGTTTTGTTGCCATGGCAACCAGAGTTCTGGGTGTAACAAAATTCTTTGAAGGAATTTAGAAGAGGACTAAGTAAGGAACATTCCTGTGAAGTTTGGTTACAATTGGCCCAGTAGTTTAGGAGGAGAAGATGTTTTAGCATTACACTATATGTTAAATAGGGAAAATAAGCCCCACCCATGGCGGCCATGTTTTTGTCGGATCAAAATTTCTTCAAGGAATCTGAAAGAGGTCCACCCAAAGAACATTCATGCAAAATAAAAATGAAATCCAACAGGTGGTTTTGGAGCGGAAGATTTTTAAAGATTTTTATTTTTTGTGGTTTTGTTGCCATGGCAACCAGAGTTCTGGGTGTAACAAAATTCTTTGAAGGAATTTAGAAGAGGACTATGTAAGGAACATTCCTAAGTTTGGTTACAAATGGCCCAGTAGTTTAGGAGGAGATGTTTAAAGAAAAAGTTAACGCACGGGCGCACGACGGACACAGGGCCATGACAATAGCCCCGCTGGCCTTCGGCCAGTGGAGCTAATATCGCAAAGAGTATTGGAGATATGGCCATCACAAGGTAGTGATTCTATATTATTGGAAGGGTAGAATTTTTTTTGTTTTTGGTTTAATGTCCCTTTCAAGATTATTTCACTCATATCGAGCTGATCCTTAATCTGGTGGGCGAAAACCAGAGTACCCAGAGTAAAACCACCTGACCTTCTGTTGCAGAACTTGGCGTCTCACATGTGACCCGAACCAGGCTCGAACCAACAGCGGTGGGAGATCTAATGATTAAGTGTCAGCGCTTTTATCCACTAGGCCATGGAGGCCCATTCCTTGTGGTAGGTAATATATGGTGGAGTGGAGGGTTTGAGCAATTTTGGCTGACAGTGACCCAAGGAACATTTCTGTGAAATTATTTCAATCTAGCTATTAACAATTGAAGTCATTTTTAGGGTTATATATATTTTTTTTCTGGTAGCTTTCATGTTCAGTGGAAAATTGTCAGAGTGTCACTCATCGAACATTCCTTCAAGCTGTTTTCTTTTTTGAGGAAAAGTCTTTGAAAAGTTCCTTTTGACAATACAGAGCTGACTTATATGACACTGTCTGGGCACCTTGTGGACATTGAGGGTCAGGTTCTAGTGCACCTGACATAGATGAACGGGCTCAGTGTATCTAACAATGACTAATGGAGACAAGTAGGGTGGGGGTGTAAAAAATTACCTCTCTATTCATAAAATACCCCACCTGACCAAGATATTGTCAAGATGATAGTTCTGAGCAAGTTTGATGATGATTGGATTAAAACTGTGGTCTCTTAGAGTGTTGACAAGGTTTTTCCATGATTTGACCTGCCGTACTTTTTGACCCGACATGACTCATAGTCGATCTTGACAAAGATTGACATGATGATCATTCTGAGCAATTTTGATGATGATTGGACCAAAACTGTGGCATCTAGAGTGTCAACAAGGTTTTTCTATGATTTGACTTACCGACCAACCTTTTGATCTAACATGACCAATATTCAAAATTGACCTAGATATTGTCATGACCATTCTGAGCAAGTTTGATGATGATTGGACAAAAATTGTGGCCTCTAGAATGTTAACAAGGTTTTTCTACCTACTGACCTACTTTTGACCCATATTCGAACCTGGCCTAGATATTGTAAAGGCGATCATTCTGAGCAAGTTTGATGATGACTGGACCAGAATTGCGACCTCTAGTGTGTTAACAAGGTTTTTCTATGATTTGACCTACTTTTGGACCTGACATGACCCCTATTCGAACTTGAAAGAGATACTGTGAAGATAATCATTCTGATAAAGACTGGATGAAAACTATGGCCTCTGGTGTGTTAACAAGAAAAGTTTGCACACGACAGATGACACACGACGACGCCAGACTTCTCACAGTCACTAAAGCTCACCATGACCTTTGGTCATGTGAGCAAAAAACAAGAGGCCCATGGGCTACTATGCTCAGGCGGCACTTCCCACTGGCAGCCATGTATAATTTTAATTTATCAATTATGAGGTCTGCCAAATATACCCCCATTTCCCAAAGTAGAACCAATATGGACTCCGAAATATCAGGCTTTTTATGAAGTGGAGGGGGTGGGGCATGGACACAACGGAATCCAGGTTGGTATCACTGGATATGTCTTATCATAAGGAGCCAGAATATATTGGGTTTTGTGGTGGGGATCTGTACAGTTTCTGAGATATAAGGCCTTTTAAGCTGTGGAGTGGTTAGGGCATGGCCCTGGCAGACCCCAGGAAAGCCAAGATTGTTGTCTTTGTTTGTTTGTTTGTATTGGAGTTTAACAGCCCAGTCAACACTATTTTAGGTCGTTTTTGAGCCAGTCGGTTGACCTATCCACACATTCCTGGGCAGGCTTATATGTAAGCGGTTAACCAGTACAGTGAACATTCTTTCGCCAGAAACTGACAAATCTTGAATCAACGGAAGGGACAGAATGACAGTAGAAAATATTTCTTGAAGAAAGTTGCCAACCCCGACACCAAGATTGTTGTCACTGAATGTGTCTCATCATTAGAACAAAGAATGTATATTGTTTAGGGGTAGGGATCTGAAATGTTTCTGAGATATGAGGCCCTTTTATGAAGTGGAGGGAAGAGTAACAGCCCCTGTGAGTCGCCAAGTTGGTGACTGAATGTGTCTAATCATGTGTGTGTGTGTGTGAATTCGGGTTTAACGTCGCTTTCAACAATTTTTCAGTCATATCACGACGGTGTCTGGTTACGACAGGGAGCTCAATGCTCACTTTTATAGTGCTGCCTCACTGAAGTATCATATCCCAGACACATTACATGATACCACACCAAGTCACATTATCCTGACACTGGGTCGACCAGTCCTAGCTCTACCCCGTAAATCTGAGTGCCAAGCGAGGAGCAGCTGGTACAATTTTTAATGACCTCCCGTTCCCCGGAGCGGACACTCTACCAACTGAGCTTTTGGGGCCAGTGTGTCTAATCATAAGAAACAAGAATATATATGATTATTGGGCGGGGATCTTAATGGTTTCCCAGATATATGGCCTTTTATGAAGGGGACGGGCAGGCCATGGCATCAGTACATTGCCCTAGCACAAAGAGACATTGTTGGCATGACTGAATGAGTCTTATCATAAGGAACAAAAATATACATGCATTACGGGTGGGGTTTCCCCCGAGATATATGGCATTTTATGAAGTGCAGGGGTGGGGCCTGCCCCAGGCGCACCCTGGGAGACCCCTAGGTTGGTATCACAGAATGTGTCTTATCATAAAGAACAAGCATGAGGGGTTGGCGATCTGAAAGGTATCTGAAATATTGGACCTTTTACGATGTGGAGGGGGTGCGGCATGTCCCAGGCACACCCGCGAGACCCCTAGGCTGGTATCACTGAATGTGTCTTATCATAAGGAACAAGCATGAGGGGTTGGCAATCTGAAAAGTATCTGAAATATTGGACCTTTTACGAAGTGGAGGGGGTGGGGCATGCCCCAGGCACACCCTGCAAGACCCCTAGGTTGGTATCACTGAATGTGTCTTATCATAAGGAACAAGAGTACATATGGTTTAGGGGTGGGGTTATGAAAAGTTTGAGATATTGAGCTTTTTTATGAAGTGGAGGGGGTGGGTCAAGGCCCCTACTCATCCCAGGGGACCCCCAGGTTGGTGTCACTGAATTCTTCTTATAATAAGAAACAAGAATATATATGGTTTAGGGGTGGGGATCTGAATGGTTTCTGAGATATGTGGCCTTTTATGAAGAGGAGGGTGTGGAATATGTCCCCGGCACAGCCTGGGGGACCCCTGAGTAAGAATACACGAGGGTCATGATGGCCCTGAATCGCTCACCTGATCCATAGGGTATCATGTGGGCCCCTGGGAGAGCCATTATTGGGCCCCGGGCTATATGAATAAACTTGGTAGTGGTCTAAAAGGTGAAGCTTCATACCAAATATCAAAGAACGGAGACTTCTGTTTTCAGACAAGATTTTTAAAGGTTTTCCTTATAATAAGGAAAACCTTTAAAAATCTTGTCTGAAAACAGAAGTCTCCGAAGTTATATAAGTCTACATAAACCTTGGGGTCCCCGGGGCAGGCCATTTTTGGCCCCAGTGCTATAATTTGTACAATCTTGGTAGAAACCCACAAGACGAAGCTTCATACCAAATAACAAAGACCTTGGACTTCTGCTTTCAGACAAGAAGATTTTCAAAGGTTTTCATTGCCTTGACTTCTATTTCCTACGGCTATAATTTGAACAATTTAGATGAAGCTTCACACCAAATATCAAAGACCTGGGCCTTGCGGTTTCAGAGTAGAATATTTTTTTAAAATTCCCTATATAAGTCAATGTGTGTGTGTGTGTGTGTGTGTGAATTCGGGTTTAACGTTGCTTTCAACAATTTTTCAGTCATATCACGGCGGTGTCTGGTTGCGACAGGGAGCTCAATGCTCACTTTTATAGTGCTGCCTCACTGAAGTATCATGTCCCAGACACATTACATGATACCACACCCAGTCACATTATCCTGACACTGGGTCAACCAGTCCTAGCTCTACCCCTTAAATCTGAGTGCCAAGCGAGGAGCAGCTAGTATCATTGTTAACGACTTTGGTATGTCGCGGCCCGGGATCGAACCCAAGACCTCCCGTTCCCCGGAGCGGACACTCTACCAACTGAGATATCGGGGCCGGTTATATAAGTCAATGTAAAAACGAAGGGCCCTGGGGCGGGGGCAATTCTGGCCCAAGGGCTATGATTTGAGCAATCTTGGTAGAAGTCCACTAGATGAAGCTACACACCAAATCTCAAAGAACTGAGCCATCCAGTTTTGGAGAAGAAGATTTTTAAAGATTTTCCCTGTATAAGCCAATGTAAAACCAAAGGGCCTGCAGGTGGGGGCATTTTTTCGCCCTAGGCCTATAATTTGAACAATCTTGATAGAGGTCCACTAGATGAAGCTTCACACCAAATATCAAAGAACTGGGCCTTGTGGTTTCAGAGAAAAAGATTTTAAAATATTTTCCCTATATAAGCCTATGTAAAACCAAAGGGCCCCCGGGACGGGTGCTTTTTTGGCCCTAGGGCTATAATTTGAACAATCTTGATAGAGGTCCACTAGATGAGGCTTCACATTCAATATCAAAGACTTGGGCCTTGCGGTTCCAGAGAAGATTTTTAAAGATTTTCCCTATATAAGCCTATGTAAAACCAAAGGCCCCCTGGGCGGGGGTATTTTTGGCCCCAGGGCTATAATTTGAACAATCTTGGTAGAGGTCCACTAGATGAAGCTTCTCACCAAATATCAAATACCTGGGTCTTGTGGTTTCAGAGAAGAAGATTTTTAAAGATTTTCCCCATATAAGCCTATAAAAACCCAAAGGCCCCCCGGGGCGGGGGCATTTTTAGCCCCAGGGCTTTAATTTAAACACTCTTGATAGAGGTCCATTAGATGAAGCTTCACACCAAATATCAAAGACTTGGGCCTTGCGGTTTCAGAGAAGAAGATTTTTTAAAGATTTTCCCTATATAGGCCTATGTAAAACCAAAGGCCCCCCACGGGGCGGGGGCATTTTTTGCCCCAGGGCTATTATTTGAACAATCTTGGTAGAGGTCCACTAGATGAAGCTTCATACCAAATATCAAAGACCTGGGCTATGAGGTTTCAGAGAAGAAGATTTTTAAATTTTTCAGTAAAAATATCTATTTTCAGCTCCTGTGACCTAGATGTGCAACAGGCTTGAACCATTTGAACAACTCTGAAAGGGGACGGCCGAAGGATCATTCCTGTGAAGTTTGGTCTAAATCCGATCAGGGGTTAAGGAGGAGATGTTGTTTGAAGACAAAGTTTACAGACGCACGCATGCACACACGCACGGCGGAAAAAAAGTCATCCCAAAAGCTCACCTTGTCACCACGTGAGAGGTGAGCTAAAAAGCATATGGCTGAAAGAAGTTTACTCAAGGAATATTACTATAAAAGTTTTGTCGATATAGAGCAAAGCGTCTATTATCAACCCTTTAATGAGTAAAACACCATCAAATGTGTGAAACAATACTAGCATGTACAAGAAGATTACAAAAAATTGTCACCATCTTTATTGACTTTATTGACCCAAAGCACATGTAAATACCGGTACCTTCATTTATGATGGACTTATGCATTTCAAAAACTTTAGAACGTCAACTGCTATTACAGACACTTTCTGCTATTATCTACCCCCATTTTGGAGAAAAACAAAAACGCAATCAATATTGTCAAAATGATCTGTTATTATTGTTTATTGTGACTTGTAATCAGATGCGAAGAAAAAATTGCACACCAGATGCAGACAAAAATAACACAGGTTGAGCTTTATACCGCTGAAAGTTTGGGACAAAAACAAGAGGCCCAAGAGGGCCTGTCACTCCACCGGCTAACTTCAGACAATTGTCATATTTATTACATTAACCAATTGTATACTAGTGGACTCTTCTATTGCTATATGTTGGACCAGTCCATTTGTCATATAAGGGGTGTCAGGCCTATTTTTTTTCTATTTTTGATGGAAAATTCTGTGAGCAAATAGTGCAGGCCCTGATCAGACATGGTGTTCTGTGGGGTCTGATCTGGGCCAGCACTGTTTGCCAAGGTACCCATTTAGGGTTTTCCCACATGCAATGGGTAAAAAAGAAACAAGTGATCCACCCAAGGAATGTCCATTCTATATTTTTTGGACCCCAGAGCCATGGTTGGCAGGATTTATGTGAGTGACCATTTGGCATTGCTCCGTTCTAAATATCTAAAGCTCTGAGCCTTATGGTTTCAGAGAAGAAGACTTTTTTTAAGTTTTTCCTATTATAAGTCTATGGGAACTAATATGCCTCTGGGCGTGACCAATTTTTTACCCCAGGGGCATTGTTGGCAGGATTTATTTGAGTGACCACTTGACGTGGCTGCATACTTAATATCTAAGCTCTGGGCACTGATGGTTTCAGAGAAGATTTTTGTCAGTTTTTCCCAGTATAAGTCTATGGGAGCTTATGGGCCTCAGGGTGTGGCCAATTTGGACCCCAGGGGCATAGTTGGCAGGATTTATGCAGTTGAATACTTCAAGTTGCTACATACTAAGCTCTTGGCCTTATGGTTTCAGAGGAGAAAAGTTTCAAGATTTTGTCATTATTAGTCTATGGGAGCTACTAAGCACCGGGGCGTTGCCAATTTGGACTCAAGAGTCATAGTTCGCAGGACTTAGTAGGTGACCACATAACTTTGCTACATACTACAGTTCAACCTGTATTAAGCAAGTGCCTAAGGGATAGTCAAAATATGCTTGCTTAAGACAGGTTCTTGCTTAATACAGGTGAAATTTAACACATCTGTCTTTCTTGGGAACTGAATGCCTGCTTGCTTAAGAAAGGTTGCTTGCTTAATAGAGGTGGCCACTAAGACAGGTTTTACTGTAAATGTCTAAGCTTTAGGCTTTATGGTTTCAGAGAAGAAGTTTTTCCGTTTACTGGTCTATGGAAGCTAATGAGCCAAAGGTGGTGGCCATGGCGGCCATGTTTTTTGTCTGATCAAAATTTCTTCAATGAATCTGACAATGGTAGACACAAGGAACATTCATGAAAATTAAGAACGAAATCCATTCAGCGGTTTTGGAGGAGAAGATTAAACAAGAGGGCCATGATGGCCCTGGATCGCTCACCTGATCCATAGTGTAACAAGTGGGCCCCAGAGAGGGCCATTATTGGCCCCAGGGCTTTAATGTGCATAATGTTGAGGGAGGACTTAAAGGTGAAGCTTCATACCAAACATCAACAAAGGCTATAATTTGAACAATCTTGGCAAAGGTCCACTAGATGAAGCTACACATCAAATATCAAAGACCTGGGCCTTGCGGTTTCAGAGAAGAAGATTTTTTTTTAAAGATATTCCCTACATAAACCTATGCAAAACCAAATGGCCCCGGGGCTATATAAATCTATGTAAAAACCAAAGGGCCTTGGGGTGGGGGCATTTTTGGCCCAAGGGCTATAATTTGAACAATCTTGGTAGAGGTCCATTAGATGAAGCTTCATACCAAATTTCAAAGTCCTGGGCCTTGTGGTTTCAGAGAAGAAGATTTTTAAAGATTATCCCCAAATAAGCCTATGTAAAACCAAAGGGCCCCGGGGCGGGGCCACTTTTGGCCCCAGCACTATAATTTGAATCATCTTGGTAGGGGTCCTTTAGAAGAAGCTTCATACCAAATATAAAAGACCTAGGACTTGTGGTTTCAGAGAAGAAGATTTTTAAAGATTTTCCCTATATAAGTCTATGTAAAACCAAAAGGCCCCAGAGCAGGGGCATTTTTGGCCCAAGGGCTATAATTTGATAATTTGAATCATCTTGGTAGGGGTCCTTTAGAAGAAGCTTCATACCAAATATCAAAGTCCTGGGCCTTGTGGTTTCAGAGAAGAAAATTTTTAAAGATTTTCCCTATATAAGCCTATGTAAAACCAAAGGGCCCCGGGGCGGGGGCATTTTTTGCCCCAGCACTATAATTTGAACAATCTTGGTAGGGGTCAACTAGATGAAGCTTCATACCAAATATAAAAGACCTAGGCCTTGTGGTTTCAGAGAAAAAGATTTTTAAAGATTTTCCCCATATAAGTCTACGTAAAACCAAAGGGCCCCAGGGCGGGGGCATTTTTGGCCCAAGGGCTATAAATTGAACATTCTTGGTAGAGGTCCATTGGATGAAGCTTCATTCTAAATATCAAAGTCCTGGGCCTTGTGGTTTCAGAGAAGAAGATTTTTAAAGATTTTCCCTATATAAGCCTATGTAAAACCAAAGGGCCCCGGGGCGGGGGCATTTTTGGCCCCGGCATTATAATTTGAACAATCTTGGTAGGGGTCCACTAGATGAAGCTTCATACCAAATATCAAAGTCCTGGGCCTTGTGGTTTCAGAGAAGAAGATTTTTAAAGATTTTCCCTATATAAGCCTATGTAAAACCAAAGGGCCCCGGGGCGGGGGCATTTTTGGCCCCGGCATTATAATTTGAACAATCTTGGTAGGGGTCCACTAGATGAAGCTTCATACCAAATATCAAAGACCTGGGCCTTGTGGTTTCAGAGAAGAAGATTTTTAAAGATTTTCCCTATATAAGCCAATGTAAAACCAAAGGGCCCCGTGGCGGGGGCATTTTTTGTCCCAGCACTATAATTTGAACAATCTTGGTAGGGGTCCACTAGATGAAGCTTCATACCAAATATCAAAGTCCTGGGCCTTGTGGTTTCAGAGAAGAAGATTTTTAAAGATTTTCCCTATATAAGCCTATGTAAAACCAAAGGGCCCCGGGGCGGGGGCATTTTTGGCCCCGGCACTATAATTTGAACAATCTTGGTAGGGGTCTACTAGATGAAGCTTCATACCAAATATCAAAGTCCTGCCTGGGCCTTGTGGTTTCAGAGAAGAAGATTTTTAAAGATTTTCCCTATATAAGCCCATGTAAAACCAAAGGGCCCCGGGGCAGGGGCATTTTTGGCCCCGGCACTATAATTTGAACAATCTTGGTAGGGGTCCACTAGATGAAGCTTCATACCAAATATCAAAGACCTCGGCCTTGTGGTTTCAGAGAAGAAGATTTTTAAAGATTTTCCCTATATAAGCCAATGTAAAACCAAAGGGCCCCGTGGCGGGGGCATTTTTTGTCCCAGCACTATAATTTGAACAATCTTGGTAGGGGTCCACTAGATGAAGCTTCAGACCAAATATCAAAGTCCTGGGCCTTGTGGTTTCAGAGAAGAAGATTTTTAAAGATTTTCCCTATATAAGCCTATATAAAACCAAAGGGCCCCGGGGCGGGGGCATTTTTGGCCCCAGCACAAAAATTTGAACAATCTTGGTAGGGGTCCACTAGATGAAGCTTCATACCAAATATCAAAGACCTGGGCCTTGTGGTTTCAGAGAAGAAGATTTTTTAAGTTTTTGGTGAAAAAAGTCTATTTTTGGCCCCAAAAACCTACATGTGCAATGGACCGGAACCATTTGAACAACTTTGAAAGGGGACCACCTAAGGATCATTCCTGTGAAGTTTGGTCAAAATCCGATCAGTGGTTTAGGAGGAGATGTCGTTTAAAGAAATTGTTTACGCACGCACGGACGCACGCACGCACGGACGGACGCACGACGGACAAAAAGTGATCCCAAAAGCTCACCTCGTCACTACGTGACGGTGAGCTAAAAAAAAAAAGATCCCTTTATGAGTCTATGGAAGTTAATTAGCCAATGGGCGTGTCCTTGGCGGCCATGTTTTTTGTCTGATCAAAATTGCTTCAAGGAATCTGACAGAGGTCCACCCAAGGAACATTCATGCAAAGTAAGAATGAAATCCATTAAGTTGAGCGGTTTTGGAGAAGAAGGTTTTTAAAACTTTTCCCCATATAAGTCTTTGAAAGCTAATGAGCCAAGGGGCATGGCCATGGCAGTCATGTGGGGCATGGCCATGGTGGCCATGTTTTTTGTCTGATCAGGAATCTGACAGAGGTCCACCCAAGGAACATTCATGCAAAATAAGAATAAAATCCATTGAGCGGTTTTGGAGGAGAAGATTTTTAAATATTTTTTTTTGGTTTCGATGCCATTTTGTTCTGCATGTAACAAAATTCTTTGAAGGAATTCAGAAGAGGACTATGTGAGAAACATTCCTGTGAAGTTTGGTTACAATCGACCAAGTAGTTAAGGAGGAAATGTTTAAAGAAAAAAGTTAAAGCATGGATGTACAACCGCACAGACGCACAACAGACACAGGGCCATAAAATATAACATAAGACCCGCCGGTCTTTGGCCAGTGGAGCTAAAAAATATCCAGATTTATGTTTTTATTTCTTTATTTATTTTTTCCTTTCTTCCGTCGGATTTGGTATGCCTCCCTTTTCAACTAAGCCATTTTAACACGCAGGGATCTGGAGAACTGTTGACACTGTAGTATAATTAGGTCTAATAAATCAATCTCTCTCAGTATTTTGAAACATCAAGTCGTATAAATAGAGTTTGTGTTGAAAACATCAGTTCTATCAAAAGTGTGATGGGCAAGTGAAATTTCTGATGTTTTGAATTTTAGAATGACGATTTGTAGGTGGACCTCTATAGATATGTGATAGTCAGCAAAATTGGAGGAGATTAATTCAGATACAGGAAGGTACTTTTAAATAAATAAATAAATAAATAAATAAATATATAAATAAACAAGAACTTTTTAAGAAGAGAAGACTTTTTTAACATTACACTACATGTTATATAGTGAAAATAAACCCCGCCAACTGCAGCCATGTTTTTTGTCGGATCAAAATTTCTTCAAGGAATCTGACAGAGGTCCACCCAAGGAACATGCATGCCAAATAACTATGAAATAAAACAAGAACTTTTGCAGAAAATATTTTCAGCATTACACTATATGTTATATAGTGAAAATAAGCCTTGCCCATGGCGGCCATGTTTTTTTGTAAGATCAAATTTTTTTCAAGGAATCTGACAACAGTCCACCCAAGGACAATTCATGCAAATTACAATGAAATCCCACAAGTACTTTTGCAGAAGAAGATTTTTTAGCATTACATTATATGTTAAATAGTGAAAATAAGCCCCGCCTATGGCAGCCATGTTTTTTTGTCAGATCAAAATTTCTTCAAGGAATCTAAAAGAGGTCCACCCAAGGAACATTCATGCAAAATAAAAACAAGGCATCGCATGCGATACAAATCCCCTCGCACTAGACAATTTCGTGTGTGGAAAACACTGAAATGGCAAAAGTCCAACTTGCTTGAGATATTATCATATGCAACATTTGTGTAAAGTTTGTTTAAAAATCCTCCAATAAATGTACATTCTAGAGTGATGACGTTTCTCTAAAAATAGCCATAGTGACCTTGACTTGAGGCCATGACCACGAAAGTAGATCTTGCTCAAGATATTATCATAAGCATCTTTTGTGTGAAGTTATATTAAAATCTGTTAATAAATGTAGGCGGTAGAGCGATGACAAAGTTTTTCTAAAGATAGCCACAGTGACCTTGACTTTGAGGTCATGACCTTGAAAGTCAAAGTAAGTCAGAAACATTTGTGTGAAGTTCTATTACAATCCATCATTAAATGTCGGTGCTAGAGCGATGACAAAGTTTTTCTAAAAATAGCCACAGTGACCTTGAGCTTGAAAGTCTAAATAGCTTGAGATATTGTCATAAGGAACATTTGTGTGAAGTTATATTGAAATCGATGAAGAAATGTAAGCGCTAGAGGGATGACGAAGTTTTTCTAAAAATAGACACAGTGACCTTGACCTTGAACTCGCTAGAGGTATTGTCATAAGGAACATTTGTGTGAAGTTATATTGAAATGGGTGAAGAAATGTAAGCGCTAGAGCCATGACAAAGTTTTTCTAAAAATAGCCACAGTGACCTTGACCTTGAAAGTGGAACTCACAAGAGATATTGTTATAAGGAACATTTGTGTGAAGTAATATTGAAATTGGTGAAAAAAATGTAAGCGCTAGAGCAATGACAAAGTTTTTCTAAAAATAGCCACAGTGACCTTGACCTTGAAAGTCAACTCCTTCGAGGTATTGTCATAAGCAACATTTGTGTGAAGTTATATTGAAATCAGTGAAGAAATGTAGGCGCTAGAGCGATGACAAAGTTTTCTAAAAATAGCCATAGTGACCTTGACCTTGAAAGTCGAAATGGCGAGATATTGTCATAAGGAACATTTGTGTGAAGTAATATTGAAATCGATGAAGAAATGTAAGCACTAGAGGGATGACGAAGTTTTTCTAAAAATAGACACAGTGACCTTGACCTTGAAAGTGGAACTCGCTAGAGATATTGTCATAAGGAACATTTGTATGAAGTTATATTGAAATTGGTGAAGAAATGTAAGCGCTATGGCAATGACAAAGTTTTTCTAAAAAATAGCCACAGTGACCTTGACCTTGAGGCCTTGACCTTGATAGTCGAACCCGCTTGAGATATTGTCATAAGGAACATTTGTGTGAAGTTATATTGAAATCAGTGAAGAAATATAGGCGATAGAGCGATGACAAAGTTTTTTCTTAAAATAGCCACAGTGACCTTGACCTTGAGGCCATGAGTTGGAAAATCGAACTCGCTGGAGATATTTTTGTAAGGAACATTTGTGTGAAGTTATATTGAAATTGGTGAAGAAATGTAGGCGCTAGAGCGATGAAAAAGTTTTTCTAAAAATAGCCAAAGTGACCTTGACCTTGAGGTCATGACCTTGAAAGTCCAACTCGCTCAAGATATTGTCCTAAGGAACATTTGTGTGAAGTTATATTGAAATCAGTGAAGAAATGTAGGAGCTAGAGCAATGACAAAGTTTTTCTAAAAATAGCCACTGTGACCTTGACCTTGAAGCCATGACCTTGAAAGTGGAACTCGCTCGAAATATTTTTATAAGGATCATTTGTTTGAAGTTATATTGAAATTGGGGGAGAAATGTAGGCGCTAGAGCCATGACAAAGTTTTTCAAAAAAATAGCCAGAGTGACCTTGACCTTGAGGTCATGACCTTGAAAGTCGATCTTGCTCCAGATATTGTCGTAAGGAACGTTCGTGTGAAGTTATATTAAAATCGGTCAAGAAATGTAGGCGCTAGAGCGATGACAAAAGTACGTACGTGGCGCTAGAGCGATGACAAAAGTACGTACGTACGTGGCGCTAGAGCGATGACAAAAGTACGTACGTACGGGACAAATGCTATATCCCCCCTCACAACTATGTTGTGCGAGGGGATAATGAAATCCAACAGGTTGGTTTGGAGGAGAAGATTTCTAAAGATTTTTAATTTTTTTGTTTGGTTTTGTTGCCATGGCAACCAGAGTTCTGGGTGTAACAAAATTCTTTGAAGGAATTTAGAAGAGGACTAAGTAAGGAACATTCCTGTGAAGTTTGGTTACAATTGGCACAGTAGTTTAGGAGGAGAAGATGTTTTAGCATTACACTATGTGTTAAATAGGGAAAATAAGCCCCACCCATGGCGGCCATGTTTTTTATCGGATCAAAATTTCTTCAAGGAATCTGAAAGAGGTCCACCCAAGGAACATTCATGCAAAATAAAAATGAAATCCAACAGGTGGTTTTGGAGGAGAAGATTTTTAAAGATTTTTAATTTTTTGTGTTGTTTTGTTGCCATGGCAACCAGAGTTCTGGGTGTAACAAAATTCTTTGAAGGAATTTAGAAGAGGACTAAGTAAGGAACATTCCTGTGAAGTTTGGTTACAATGGGCCCAATAGTTTAGGAGGAGAAGATGTTTTAGCATTACACTATATGTTAAATAGGGAAAATAAGCCCCGCCCATGGCAGCCATGTTTTTTGTCGGATCAAAATTTCTTCAAGGAATCTGAAAGAGGTCAACCCAACGAACAGTCATGCAAAATAAAAATGAAATCCAACAGGTGGTTTTGGAGGAGATTTTTAAAGATTTTTAATTTTTTGTGGTTTTGTTGCCATGGCAACCAGAGTTCTGGGTGTAACAAAATTCTTTGAAGGAATTTAGAAGAGGACTATGCAAGGAACATTCCTCTGAAGTTTGGTTACAATTGGCCCAGTAGTTTAGGAGAAGATGTTTAAAGAAAAAGTTAACGCACAGAGGCACGGACGCACGAGGGACACAGGGCCATGACAATAGCCCCGCTGGCCTTCGGCCAGTGGAGCTAAAAACCAAAACAAGAGGCCCATGGGCCACAATGCTCACCAGAGCTCAGGCGGGCACTGCCCACTGGCAGCCATGTATTGTTTCAGGTTTTAATTTATTGATTATAAAGTCTCCCAAACAAACCCCCATTTCCAAATGAGCACCCATGTGGACTCTGTATCTGAAATATTAGGCCTTTTATGAGGAGGAGGGATGATACATGGACCCAACAGAGCCCAGGCTGGTATCACTGTATCCATCTTATCATAATGCACAAGAATATATATGGTTTAGGGGTTGGGATGTGTACTGTTCCTGAGATATAAGGCCTTTTAAGCTGCGGAGGGGTTGGAGCATGGCCCTGGCAGACCCCAGGAAAGCCAAGATTGTTGTCGCTGAATGTGTCTTATAATAACGAACAAGAAATTATATTGTTTAGGGGTGGGGATATGAACAGTTTCCAAGATATGAGGCCCTCTTATGAAATGATGAGGAGAGGAATGGCCCCTGTGGACCACCAAGTTGGGATGACTGAATGTGTCCAATCATAAGAAACAAGAATATATATAATTATGAGGTGGGGATCTTAATGGTGTCTGAGATATAATGGCCTTTTATGAAGTGGAGGGGTGGGCCATGGCATCAGCATGTTGCCCTAGCACATAGAGACCCCGTGTTGATGTGAGTGAATGAGTCTTATTATAGGGAACACAAATATACATATTTTAGGGGTGGGGATCTGAACAGTTTCTGAGATATATGGCATTTTATGAAGTGGAAGGGTGGGGCATAGCCCCAGCACTCCCCAGAGACCCCTAGGTTGGTATCACTGAATGTGTCTCATCATAAGGAACAAGAATATATATGGTTTAGGGGTGGGGGTTCTGAATGGTTTCTGAGATATTGAGCCTTTTACGAAGTGGAGGGGGTTGGGCATGGCCCAGGCACATCCCAGGGGACCCCCAGGTTGGTTTCAATGAATGCGTCTTATCATAAGAAACAAGAATATAAATTATATGGTTTTGGGGTGGGAATCTGAATGGTTTCCGAGACATATCACCTTTTATGAAGTGGAGTTGTGGGGCACTGCCCCCGTGTGGCCCGGGAGACCCTTAGGTTGGTATCACTGAATGGGTCTTATCATAAGGAACAAGAATTTATATGCTTTGAGGTGGGGATCTGAACGGTTTCTGAGATATTGGGCCTTTTACCAAGTGGAGGGGGTGGGGCATAGCCCCTGCACATCCTAGGGGACCCCCAGATTGGTGTCACTGAATGCATCTTATCATAAGAAACAAGAATATATATGGTTAAGGGGTGGGCTCTGAACAGTTTCTCAGATATATGGTCTTTTGTGAAGTTGAGGGGTGGAGTATGGCCCGGGCGCACCCTGGGTGACCCATAGGTTGGTGTCACTGAATGTGTCTTTTCATAAGGAACAAGAATATATATGGTTTTGGGGTGGGTTTCTGGAGTATTTAGCCTTATATGAAGTGGAGGGGGTTTGGCATGGCCCCCGCACATCCCGGGGGACCCCCAAGTTGGTGTCACTGAATGTGACTTATCAGTAGGAACGAGAATATTTATGGTTTAGGGTAGGGGATCTGTAAGGTTACTGGGATATTGGGCCTTTTATGAAGTGGAGGGGGTGGGGCATGGCCCCGGCACATCCCGGGGGACCCCCAGGTTGGTGTCACTGAGTCCATCTTATCATAAGGAACAAGAATATATATGGTTTAGGGGTGGGGATCAAAATGGTTTTGAGATAAATGGCATTTCATGAAGTGGAGGAGGCAGGGCATGTTGGTGTCACTTAATGCATCTTATCATAAGGAACAAGAATATAAATTATATGGTTTAGGGGTTGGGATCTGTAAGGTTTCTGAGATATAAGGCATTTTATGAAGTTAAGGGGGCGGGGCATGGCCCCGGCACAACCTAGGGGAACCCAGGTTGACATACAAGAGGGCCCAATGGCCCTTTATCGCTCACCTGTGTACGAGAAAATCATTAGTGTAGGAGACCACTTGACATTGCTACATACTAAATATCTAAGCTCAGGCAAAGCGGTGTCCATGCTTACAAACCCTAATGGTTTCATTGGGCGACAGGGCTTGAGATGTAATTTCATCTCAATGTCTGGTAAAAGTCCCACAAAATTGGAAGAGACATCTCCAAAATGACCTATACAGTGTTGTCAGGGATGTAAAACTTCAAATCAAACAAAATCTGTGCCTTATGGTTTTGGAGAAAAAGATTTTTTTAAGTTTTTTCCAGTATGAATCTTTAGAAGCTAATGAGCCAAAGGGCACGGTTGGCAGGTGTATGTAGGCGACCATTTTGTGTTGCTATATACTAAATATCTAAGGTTTCAAAGAAGATGTTTGAAGCTTTTTCCATTATAAGTTGGAGTTAAGGGGCCACAGGATTTGGACCCCAGGGGCATGATTGGCAGGATTCATGTAGGCGACCACTCGACATTGCTACATGCTAAATACCTAAGCTCTGGGACTTATGGTTTCAGAGAAGAAGATTTTTGAAGATTTTTTTCCCCATTTTTAAGTTGTTTTTTTCTTTCTTTTTCTTTTTCATTATAAGGGCCCTGTGGTTTCAGAGAAGAAGATTTTTGAAGTTTCTCCAATTGTAAGTCTTTGGAAGCTAAAGAACCCTGGGGTGGGGCCAATTTGGATCCCAGGGGCATAACTGGCAGGATTTATGTAGGTGGCCACTTGACATTGCTACATACTAAAAATCTAAGCTCTGGGCCTTATGGTTTCATAGAAGAAGATTTTTAAGTTTTTTTTCCATTATAAGTCTATTGGAGGTGATGAGCTCGGGCGTGGCCAATTTTGACCCCAGGGGCAGGGTTAACAGGATTTATGTAGTTGGCTATTTTATGTTGCTAGATACTAAATATCTAAGTTCTGTGCTTTACAGTTTCTGAGAAGAAGATGTTTTAAGCTTTTTTCCATTATGAGTCTATGGGAGCTAAGGGGCCCCAGGGCATGGCCCCATTTGGACCCCAGGGGCATGATTAGCAGGAAATAAGTAGGTGACACTTGCCGTTGCTACATGCTAAAATATCTAAGCTCTGGGCCCTGTGGTTTCAGAGAAGAAGATTTTTGAAGTTTTTTTTTTCCATTATGAGTCTATGGGAGCTAAGGGGGGTCCCAGGGTGTGGCCCATTTGGACCCCAGGGGCATGATTTATGTAGGTGACCACTTGTCATTGCTACATGGTAAATATCTAAGCTCTGGGCCCTGTGGTTTCAGAGAAGAAGAAATTTGAAGTTTTTTACCATTATGAGCCTATGGGAGCTAAGGGGCCCCGGGGCGTGGCCCATTTGGACCCCACGGGCATGATTGGCAGGATTTATGTAGGTGACCACTTGCCGTTGCTACATGCCAAATATCTCAGCTCTGGGCCCCGTGGGTTTCAGAGAAGAAGATTTTTGCATTTTTTTTTTTTTTTTTTTTCCATTATGAGCCTATAGGAGCTAAGGGGCCCCGGGGCGTGGCCCTTTTGGACCCCAGGGGCATGACTGGCAGGAATTATGTAGGTGACCACTTGCCGTTGCTACATGCTAAATATCTAAGCTCTGGGGCGCTGTGGTTTCAGAGAAGAAGATTTTTTAAGCTTTTTTTTTAAAATATGAGTCTATGGGAGCAAAGGCCTATTTGGACCCCAGCATGATTGGCAGGAATTATGTAGGTGACCACTTGCTGTTGGTACATGCCAAATATCTAAATATCTAAACTCTGGGCCCTGTGGTTTCAGAGAAGAAGATTTATGAAGCTTTTTTTTTTTTTCAATTATTAGTCTATGTGAACAAAAGGGCCCGGGGCGTGGCCCATTTGGACCCTAGGGGCATGATTGGCAGGATTTATGTAGGTGACCACTTGCCGTTGCTACATGCCAAATACCTCAGGGGGGGGGGGGGGGGGGGGGGGGGGGGGGAAGATTTTTTAAGCTTTTTTTTAAATATGAGTCTATGGGAGCAAAGGGGCCCCTGCGCGTGGCCTATTTGGACCCCAGGGGCATGATTGGCAGGAATTATGTAGGTGACCACTTGCTGTTGGTACATGCCAAATACCTCAGGGGGGGGGGGGGGGTCTAAGTGTACAGGTATGAAGAATACAGAAAATGCTATGCTTTAAATTCCATTGACGATTCTTCCACTTTGTCTTCAGTGAGTGTTGAGTGTTCTTGAATTTTACATCCCAACAACGCCTTTAGTTATATGGAGCCAGGACATCAATTTAAAGACTAATCTGAAAATCTGGTGAAGCCCAGGATCAAACTCACAACCCATGGTTTACAAAGAGTGTATCTGAGCCACTTCACCATGGTGGGCTTCTAATTTGTCTTCAACTTAAATTTTATTTAATTTGCATTTATGTTCATTACTCCATTTCAAAACAGTCAATATAAACCTGCATAGCTGGTTAAAGTTATAAATACACAGGCAGCGTTCATCACCAGAATATTCAGCTAAAGATATAACATTTACAAGGAGTGTAGCTAAGCCACTACACCATGGGGGCTTCTACTTTGTCTTCAACTTAAATTTTATTTAATTTGCATTTATGTTCATTACTCCAGTTCAAAACATTCAATATAAACCTGCACAGCTTGTTAAAGTTTTCAATACACAGGCAGCGTTCATCACCAGAATATTCAGCTAAAGATATGACATTTGAAGATGCAAATTCCAATATCCCAACGTCTTCTCTCTTGATGATTGCCTGTACACAAAAACTGATTGACGTGATTGTAATACCAAATACTATATCTTGGAAAAAGAGTTTAGAAATCATCTGCTGTAAGTTTTGTTTCTGACCCTCTGTTTCATTATGTGCTGGCTTGAGTTCAATAACTAATGGGAAACTCCCTGGGAAATCTGAAAGCACCACACAAGCATCAGGTACAATAAGACGTCTAGATTTATTTGTAGTTTCTTCATCCAACAATGATGTCAGTGATGAAGAAGGTGACGCAAAGGATTCTGGAGCATAAGGTCGATCAAAAAGACTGTTCGCTTCATGGGAACTTTTACCAGCACAAATCACTTCCACTGAGCTGTTTGTTCTGTCAGAAATTACTGGCACAAGTACTTCCATGTCCCCAGATGAGATATTTGCAACTTTCATAAGCTCCTCAACCAGTTTTGTTACCCATCTCTTGCCTTCTCCATTGCTCAAATCAGCAAACAGTGCTGTTGACAACTTGGATATAAACTTCTTTTGCTCTGAAATTACAAATTTCTGCACATTAAGTATTGGTTATAGCTCAGGTTTTGGAAATTTAACACATTGAATTGGACTGAAGGAAGTGAAAGAGAATTTCATATGTTTAATCTTCAAAACCGAAGATATAACCCTCTTAAAGTTTATTCTTCCTTTTCTCTCTGATTGATAACTATTGACAAACTGACAGCCCTCGATTTTGTTGAAAAGTTCCACATTAATTAATAACACTAGCTTTCATAAGTTGTAGTGGGGATGGGAGGCACTAAATACCAGGCTATAAGTACAACAGACTACCACAGTACCACAGACTACTACAGACTTCCACAGACTACCAAAGACCTCACCACAGACTAACACAGACCACCAAAGACTACCACAGACCCCTACTAAAAGTTACACTAAACAAACTAAATTTCTAACAAGAGGGCCATGATGACCCTGGAAGTCCGAAAATGGGCATTACTCCGCCATTTTTACCAATTTTGCTCAAAAGTGAATCAGGTCATCTAAACATTGATCCTAAACATTATATGCAAAATATTAGGATCCTAGCTCAAGCAGTTCTCTACATATCGTGTTGACAAGGTTTTCCTGTTCTTTTAATGGCTAAGTCCGAAAAGGTTGATAACTCAGTCAATATTTTACAGAATTCACTCAAAAGTTAATCAATTCATCTCAACAATGATCCTAAACAATATGCAAAATATCAGGATCCTAGCTCAAGCGGTTCTCTAGGTATCATGTTGACAAGGTTTTCCTATTGTTATAATGGCAAAGTCCGAAATGGGGCATAACTCATGCAATATTTTACGGAATTCGCTCAAAAGTTAATCAGTTCATCTCAACAATGATCTTAAACTGTATGCCAAATACAAGAATCCTAGCTCAAGCGGTTCTCTAGATATCGTGTTGACAAGGTTTTCCTATTGTTATAATGGCAAAGTCCAACAAGAGGCTCAATGAGCCTAAACCGCTCACCTGAGGAACTTAAGTTTTAACTAAAAAAAGTGTCCATGGGATGCCCCCGCCATGACACATCGTCTAAGTATGCTGCATCCACTTGTGAAGTTTCATGACTATATTCCATATGGCCCAGACCATTACACTATATAGAATTTAGTCAAGGGCAGATAATACATGAACCAAATCAGCAAGAGTTGTCTTCCTTGTTCATGACACATCGTTCCAGCAAGCTGCATCAACCTGTAAAGTTTCATGACTATATTCCATACGGTTGAGTTATGGCCTGGACACGGATATACCATTACCCTAAATAGAATTTAGTCAAGGGCAGATAATTCAAGAACCAAACAAGCAACAGTTGTCTTCCTTGTTCATGACACATCATCTCAGTATACTGCATCCACCTGTAAAGTTTCATTACTATATTCCATATGGTTTAGAAGTTATGGCCCGCCCCATTACACTATATAGAATTTAGTCAAGGGCAGATAATACATGAACCAAATGAGCATGAGTATTCTTCCTTGTTCATGACACATTGACTCAGTATACTGCATCAACCTGTAAAGTTTCATGACTATATTCCATACGGTTGAGGAGTTATGGCCCGGACACCGATATACCATTACCCTATATAGAATTTAGTCAAGGGCAGATAATTCAAGAACCAAACGAGAAAGAGTTGTCTTCCTTGTTCATGACACATCATCTCGGTATACTGCATCCACCTGTAAAGTTTCATTACTATATTCCATATGGTTTAGAAGTTATGGCCCGGACCATTACACTATATAGAATTTAGTAAAGGGCAGATAATTCAGGAACCAAATGAACATGAGTTGTGTTCCTTGTCCATGACACATCGTTTTAGTATATTGTATCACCTGTGAAGTTTCATGACTATATTCCATACGGTTTAGGAGTTAGGGCCCAGACACGGATATACCATTGTCCTATATAGAATTTAGTCAAGGGCAGATAATTTGAGAACCAAACAAGCAAGAGTTGTCTTCCTTGTTCATGACACATCGTCTCAGTATGATACATTTAACTGTGAAGTTTCATGACTATATTCCATAGGGTTTAGGAGTTATGGCCTGGACACCGATATACCATTACCCTATATAGAATTTAGTTAAGGGCAGATAATTCAAGAACCAAATGAGCAAGAGTTGTCTTACTTGTTCATGACACATTGACGCAGTATGCTGCATCAACCTGTAAAGTTTCATGACTATATTCCACAGGGTTTAGGAGTTATGGCCCCGACACGGATATACCATTACCCTATATAGAATTTAGTTCAGGGCAGATAATTCAAGAACCAAACGAGCAAGAGTTGTCTTCCTTGTTCATGACGCATCGTCTGAGTATGCTGCTTCCAACTGTGAAGTTTCATGACTATATTCCATAGGGTTTAGGAGTTATGGCCCGGACACCGATATACCATTACCCTATATAGAATTTAGTGAAGGGCAGATAATTCAAGAACCAAATGAGCAAGAGTTGTCTTCCTTGTTCATGACACATTGACGCAGTATGCTGCATCAACCTGTAGAGTTTCATGACTATATTCCATATGGTTGAGGAGTTATGGCCTGGACACTGATATACCATTATCCTATATAGTATTTAGTCAAGGGCAGATAATTCAAGAACCAAACGAGAAAGAGTTGTCTTCCTTGTTCATGACACATCATCTCAGTATACTGCATCCACCTGTAAAGTTTTATTACTATATTCCATATGGTTTAGAAGTTATGGCCCGGGCCATTACACTATATAGAATTTAGTAAAGGGCTGATAATTCAGGAACCAAATGAACAGAGAGTTGTCTTCCTTGTTCATGACACATCGTTTTAGTATACTGTATCCACCTGTGAAGTTTCATGACTATATTCCATACGGTTTAGGAGTTATGGCCCGGACACGGATATACCATTGTCCTATATAGAATTTAGTCAAGGGCAGATAATTTGATAACCAAACAAGCAAGAGTTGTCTTCCTTGTTCATGACACATCGTCTAAGTATGCTGCATCCACCTGTGAAGTTTCATGACTATATTCCATAGGGTTTAGGAGTTATGGCCCGGACACAGATATACCATTACCCTATATAGAATTTAGTCAAGGACAGATAATTCAAGAACCAAATGAGCAAGAGTTTTCTTCCTTGTTCATGACAGATAGTTCCAGTATGCTGCTTCCAACTGTGAAGTTTCATGACTATATTCCATAGGGTTTAGGAGTTATGGCCCAGACAAGGATATACAAGAACCAAACGAGCAAGAGTTGTCTTCCTTGTTCATGACACATCGTCTCAGTATGCTGCATCCAACTGTGAAGTTTCATGACTATATTCCATAGGGTTTAGGAGTTATGGCCCGGACATGGATATACCATTACCCTATATAGAATTTAGTTAAGGGCAGATAATTCCAGAACCAAACGAGCAAGAGTTGTCTTCCTTGTTCATGACACATCGTTTAGATATGATGCATGCAGCTGTGAAATTTCATGAAGATAATCCGAACAGTTTAGGAAATATGGTGTGGACAAGGTTTCATGGGACGCAACTGATGCAGGGACGGACGCGGGGAGGGACAGAGGTAAAACATAATGCCTTCCCGCTATTCTTGGAATAGGCGGGGGCATAACAATTCACAGACTTGACTACTAAATCTGCTAAAGGAATCCAGCCCATTGACCCTTACAGGATATATCATCATTATTGCATTGCATACCAAGTTTGAGGCTTCTAGCTTCTATATATATAGTTCCTGAGAAATCTTTGATGAAAATTGGGTCAAAATGGAGAGAAAGAAGAATGAAAGAACAGAATAAACAAATAAGCTGAGAAAGCCCAATGTCTCTTACACAATATAAGTCATCATTATTCTATTGAATACCAAATTTGATGCTTCTAGCTTTTATAGTTCCTGAGAAATCTTCGATTAAACATTTAACATTGGTCTATATGGAGAGATAGAAGAATGAAAGAACAAATGAACAAATAAGCCAAGAAAGCCTATTGTCTCTTACACAGTAACACTATATAAGTCATCATTATTGCATTGCATACAAAGTTTGAGGCTTCTAGCTTCTATAGTTCATGAGAATCTTTGAGATAATAGTTTTAACATTGGTCTATATGGAGAGAAAGAAGAATCAAAGACAGATGAACAAATAAGCCAAGAAAGCCCATTGTCTCTTACACAATACAAGTCATCATGATTGATTAGTATACTAAATTCCAGAGTTCTAGCTTTTATGGTTCTTGAAAAATCTTTGACGAAAAATTTAGCATTGGTCTATATGGAGAGAATGAAAGAACAATTGAACAAACAAGCCAAGAAAGCCCATTGTCTCTTACACAATGTAAGTCATCATTATTGCATTGCATACCAAGTTTGAGGCTTCTAGCTTCTATAGTTCCTGAGAAATCTTTAATATAAAATTTAACATTGGTCTATAGGAAAAGAAAGAAGAATGAAAGAAAAGATGAACAAATAAGCCAAGAAAGCCCATGGTCTCTTAAGCAATACAAGTCATCATGTTTGCATAGTATACTAAGTTTCAGAGCTCTAGCTTTTATGGTTCATGAGAAATCTTTGATGAAAAGCAGAGCAGGGCGTGGTCAATTTGAACCCCAGGGGCATGGCTGGCAGGATTTATGTAGGGGACCACTAAGCATTGCTATATACTAATTATGTTAGCTCTGGGCCTCATAGTTTCAGAGAAGAAGATTTTTTTAAATTTTTCCCATTATAAGTCTATAAGAGCTATTGATCCCTGTGGGCGTGGCCAGTTTGGACCCCAGGGGCATGGTTGGCAGGATTTATGTAGTGGACCACTAAGCAATGTCATATACTAAATACATTAGCTCTGGGCCTAATAGTTTCAGAGAAGAAGATTTTTTTTTATTTTTTTTTTCCATTATAAGTCTATGGGAGCTTATGAGCCCTGGGGGCGTGGCCAATTTGGACCCCAGGGGCATGGTTGGCAGTATTTATGTATGGGACCATTGGACATTGCTACATACTAATTATGAAAGTTCTGGGCCTCATGATTTCAGAGAAGAAGATTTGTTTAAGTTTTTCCAATTATAAGTCTATGGGAGCTAATGACCCCTGGGGGCGTGGCCAATTTGGACCCCAGGAGCATGGCTGGCAGAATTTATGTAGGGGACCACTAGACATTGCTACATACTAAATATGAAAGCTCTGGGCCTCATGGTTTCAGAGAAAAAGATTTTTTAAGATTTTCCTATCATAAGCCTATGGGAGAAAAATACTCACAGGGGCGTGGCCAATTTGAGGCCCAGGGGTATGGTTGGCGGGATTTATGTAGAGTACCACTAGACATTGCTTCATACCAAATATGAAAGCTGTGGGCCTCATGGTTTCAGAGAAGAAGATTTTTTAAGTTTTACCAATTGTAAGTCAATGGGAGCTAATGATCCCCGGGGCGTGGCCAATTTGGACCCCAAGGGCATGGTTGGTAGGATTTATGTAGGGGACCACTAGACATTGCTACATACTAAATATGAAAGCTCTGGGCTTCATGGTTTCAGAGAAGAAGATGTTTTTAAGATTTTCCTATTATAAGCCTCATAATAGAAGCAAAAGACCCCCCCAGGGGCATGGCCAATTGGAGGCCCTGGGGCATGGTTGGCAGGATTTATGTAGAGTATCACTAGACATTGCTTCATACCAAATATGAAAGCTGTGGGCCTCATGGTTTCAAAGAAGAAGATTTTTTAAGTTTAACCCATTGTAAGTCTATGGGAGCTAATGATCCCCGGGGCGTAGCCAATTTGGACCCCAGGGGCATGGTTGGCAGGATTTATGTAGGGGACCACTAGACATTGCTACATACTAAATATGAAAGCTCTGGGCCACATAATTTCAGAGAAGAAGATTTTTTAAGATTTTCCAATTATAATCAAAAGATCCCCCAGGGGCGTGGCCAATTTGAGGCCCAGGGGCATGGTTGGCAGGATTTATGTAGAGTACCACTAGACATTGCTTCATACTAAATATGAAAGCTGTGGGCCTCATGGTTTCAGAGAAGAAGATTTTTTAAGTTTTTCCCATTGTAAGTCTATGGGAGCTAATGATCCCCGGGGCGTGGCCAATTTGGACCCCAGGGACATGGTTGGCAGGATTTATATAGGGGACCACTAGATATTGCTACATACTAAATATGAAAGCTCTGGGCCTCATGGTTTCAGAGAAGAAGATTTTTTAAGATTTTCCTATTATAAGCCTATAGAAGCAAAAGACCCCCCAGGGGCGTGGCCAATTTAAGGCCCAGGGGCATGGTTGGCAGGATTTATGAAGAGTACCACTAGACATTGCTTCATACCAAATATGAAAGCTCTGGGCCTCATGGTTTCAGAGAAGAAGATTTTTTTAAGATTTTCCTATTATAAGCCTATAGAAGCAAAAGACCCCTTAGGGGCGTGGCCAATTTAAGGCCCAGGGGCATGGTTGGCAGGATTTATGAAGAGTACCACTAGACATTGCTTCATACCAAATATGAAAGCTGTGGGCCTCATGGTTTCAGAGAAGAAGATTTTTTAAGTTTTTCCCATTGTAAGTCTATGGGAGCTAATGATCCCCGGGGCGTGGCCAATTTATACCCCAGGGGCATGGTTGGCAGGATTTATATAGGGGACCACTAGATATTGCTACATACTAAATATGAAAGCTCTGGGCCTCATGGTTTCAGAGAAGAAGATTTTTTAAGATTTTCCTATTATAAGCAAAAGACCCCCCAGGGGCGTGGCCAATTTGAGGCCCAGGGGCATGGTTGGCAGGATTTATGTAGAGTACCACTAGACATTGCTTCATACCAAATATGCAAGCTGTGGGCATCATGGTTTCAGAGAAGAAGATTTTTTAAGTTTTTCCCATTATAAGTCTATGGGAGCTATATGTTGCCATGGCAACCAGAGTTTCCATCGGATCTGGCCGAAAACCTTATGCAGCCTTTCCCCCTACCTGATAATGCTTTACATGAAATTTGATCAAGATTGGCCAACTGGCTTTAGAGATATACTTAATTGAAAATGTGAACGGACAACGACGGACGCCTGACGACGACGGACGCCGGACCCCGGACCATTGGCATACTGGCAAGATTTTCACTATATAAGTCTATGTGAAATGAGTGACCCCTGATTAGGGGCCATTTTTGGCCCCAGAGACAAAATTTGAACAATCTTGGTAGAGGTCCATTAGACACATCTACATACCAAATTTAGTAATGCTAGGCCTTACGGTTTCGGACAAGAAGATTTTTCAAGATTTTCACTATATAAGCCTATGTAAAACTTATGGCCCCCGGCAAGGGGCCATTTTTTACCACAGGGTTACAATTTGAATAATCTTGGTAGAGGTCCGCTAGATGAACCTACATACCAAATTTAGCAGCTCTAGGCCTTATGGTTTCTTACAAGAAGATTTTTTAAGATTTTCACTATATAAGTCTATGTAAAATGAGTGACCCCTGATTAGGGGCCGATTTTGACCCTAGGGACATAATTTGAACAATCTTGGTAGAGGTTCACTAGATACACCTACATACCAAATTTAGTAGCTCTAGGCCTTATGGTTTTGGACAAGAAGATTTTTCAAGATTTTCACTATATAAGCCTATGTAAAACTAGTGTACCACGGCTAGGGGCCATTTTTGACCCCAGGGCTATAATTTGAACAATCTTGCTAGAGGTCCACTTGATGAACCTACATACCAAATTCAGTAGCCCTAGGCCTTATGGTTTCTGAGAAGATTTTAAAAGAATTTTACTATATAAGTCTATGTACTGGGTAGGGGCCATTTTTGACCCCAGGGATATAATTTGAACAATTTTGCTAGAGATCCACTAGATACACCTACATACCAAATTTGGTAGCTCTAGGCCTTATAGTTTTGGACAAGAAGATTTTTAAAGATTTTGCTTATTGGTTGCCACGGCAACCAGAGTTCTGCCTGGATTTCAAATCTTTGAACAACTTTCAGTTAGTACCTCCCAAGGATCATTCCTGTGAAGTTTGGTCCAAATTGGCCAAGTGGTTTAGGAGAAGATGTCAATTGTTGATTGACGACGGACGACAGACGACGGACAACAGACGGACGCCGGAGTACTGGCCTATAGGAATAGCTCACAGAGCACTATGTGCTCAGGTGAGCTAAAAAAAATACGTAATCGCTTATTTTTTGTGCTCATGCCATGTATAAAATTTCAAGTTCTTAGCATAAGCCATTCTCTAGTTTCACAAGGTTTTCCTATTGTTATAATGGCAAAGTCCAAAAAGGGGCATAACTCTGTCAATATTTTACGGAATTCGCTCAAAAGCTAATCAGTTCTTCTAAACAATGATCCTAAACAGTATGCAAAATATCAGGATCCTAGCTCAAGTGGTTCTCTAGATATCATGTTGACAAGGTTTTCCTATTGTTATAATAGTAAAGTCCGAAAAGGGGAATAATTCCGTCAAATCGTTTATGGAATTCGCTCAAAAGTTCATCAGTTCATCTCAACAATGATCCTAAACTGTGTGCCAAATATAGGAATCCTAGCTCAAGCGGTTCTCTAGATATCGTGTTGACAAGGTTTTCAATGACGAGTCAAAAAAAGGGCATAAGGCAGATTTCATGTTTGCTAGTGTTACATGGACAGAAAAGCTCCTAATTTCTGTCCAACTTTTAGTAACACTAGCAATGGAAAATCACAGTGGAAATTTACCAAATAATCACCCCACATGCTATAAATAGCATATGCATTTGGAAGAGTGTCTAAAATAGAACACAAATTGAGTACAGTCCAACCTGTATTAAGCAAGCACCTGAGGGATAATTTAAAGCTGCTTGCTTAAGGCAGGTGCTTGCTTAATATAGGTACATATCAACAGATATGTCTTTAATGGGAACCAAATACCTGCTTGCTTAATACAGGTTGCTTGCTTAATACAGGTGGCCACTAAGACAGGTTTGACTGTATATACAGATGCAAAGTAGGAAATATTCCAATAAAAATCAAATGGATTTGAATTTGAATTCATTGCTAGTGTTACTACCCCTGCGAAATATTGTTCTTAATTTAAGAACAGTTCAAGAATTGTTCTAGAACATAAAGAACAGTTCTTGAACAGTTTTTAAACTGTTCCTTTGGTGTGTTCCAGAACAAATGTTCTTGAAAGGTTCCAGAACATCTTAAAGAACTGATTAAGAACTGTTTAAGAACTTTTAAAAAGAACATTAATAAATAAAGAACAGTTCAAGAACTTACAATAAGAACAAATCGATCGTTCAACGCAACACTGGGCTAACTCGATTTTTTTTCAAAAATGACTTTTTTTATGTAGTTTGGTCCATTCTATGCTGATACACATCCACATAAAATATTTTAGCCATTCTCTAAAAAATAAACCTAAAAAAAGACATTTGGTATTTTGATCTATCTCATTCTTGGTATTTGGTTCAACGCAACACTGATCTAACTTGAGTTAGACCAGTGTTGCGTTAAACAGTTGAAGAAAGCTTACCAGTATTATCTGGTGATATCATGATAAGATCATAGAACAACTAATAATCATAACAACTGATGCATCTCTTGACAAAGTTCTGTTATACCCCTTTAAAGAGGGTCAGGGGAGGGGACAGGGTTCTAAGTAGTCATGTATATCATAAACCAAATACATGTATATATAGATCTCCAAGTCATTTGTTCTTTTTTCTGTATGCAGTTTCCATGCAATATAACCAATATAACCCTCTGAGGTTGGGTGATGGGCATACTCTAGGGATTAGACAGCCAAAAGATCATGACTCTAAGGAAATTTGACAAAATCTAGAAGCCAGGACGGGGCCTTAAATGCAGAACAAGAATATATACAACAACAGTGAAGGCCCAGATCAGACACCACATTATGTGAGATCCATTCAGGGTCTGCACTATTTGCTAAAAGTTAGCCATATAAGTTATGGTTTGACAAATACTGACACCACTTTATTTTGAATGGATTCCTGTTATTTTCATGGCTGGCGATTCTATTCAGGACAAAATAAGCGCCCCACCAATCGGAGCTATGAGAATTAAATTGGGCTAAATGGTGCTCCCATATGCCAAATTACGAAAGTGAGTGAAGTAAGCTTGTAGACTAGCAAACACTGTAGACCCTGATCAACCTCTGTCAGGATGTGTATTTTTACTGCTTACTGACCTTTATGAGGGCAGAATAAGGCTAATTTTTAATGGGCATATTTTTCTCAGAGATAAACAAGAGCTGTCACTATAAGTGAGCAATGCTCCCTTGGGAGCCAATTTGAGGACTAACCCACTAACCCACAAACAAACGGACAGTGTAAAAACTATATGCCCCTCCTACGGGGGCATAAAAAGATCTTATTATTTGTCCTCAGAGAGCAAGGAAATCACTTTCAGTAACTGATTTCTATGGACCATCACTAAAATTTGACCATCTTGAATGTTTGCATTCCAAGTATGCTCATTATGCCATGAAAACAGAATTGAGTTTACTTCAAAAAGATTGGGTTTTTGTTTGTATTGGAGTATAACAGCTCAGCCAACACTATTTAGGTCATTTTTGAGCCGGTCAGTTTACCCATCCACACTTTTCCTGGGCAGGCTTATACGTAATCGGTTAACCAGTACAGTGCACATTCTTTCGCCACCAGAAATTGACAACTGCCCTTCTTGAATCAGGGGAAGGGAGAGAATCTCCACTAAAGAAAGTTGCCGATCCCGACAGGTATCGAACCTGCGTCCTCCTGATCACCAGTCAGACGCGCATCCGACTGAGCTACAGAGGCCGACTCAAAAAGAGTGGGTACCTTGTCCAAAACAAAAATATTTTGACTTTACATGTAAATCGCTGTGTCATGAAAATTTGACTTCAAAAGTGCTATCCTTTAACACAATGGTCTACTTTGGTTTGATTTAGAGCTTAAAGGCCCAGTAATCACTATTTAGGTCATGTAGAGTCAGACCCTGAGGTTATAAAACATTTTTCATGTTAAACTCAGTTGAGCATGAAATTATTAATGCTCATAAATATTAAGATGCAAATAAAGGAGGCAATTTTTTCCCTCAGATTAGCACAGAATTTTAGGCATTTTAAAATTTATAATAACCAGGACAAATTTCATGCTCAAGTGAGTTGAGCATGAAAAAAGTTCTATAACATTAGGGCCAGATTTTCCTAACCAATCTTTTCCTCAGGGTAGACTTATAGAAAATATTTCATGAACAGTCTTCATGAAAAAATTCTGTTGGACACATAGCAGGGATTGAACCCATGACCTCTTGATCACCAGTCAGATACATATCAGACTGAACCACCAGGGTTATTTAAAGATGCTCTTGATTTAGGTTCAGATAACAAATACGTGTAGCTACAGGGGAAATATTTAATATATTTTTGGATATTTTCCTGTAAAAACAATGTTAAGAGTACGTACTTTATTCGCCTTAGCAAGAGGACTCTAGTGAGCACACACAACATACATTTTTACACAGAATCCAGGCTATATATATCTTAGTCATCCCTTCTAATTCCTGTTATATCAAGCTATATGTTGAGCTGATGAAGACAGGGGTATACATTATTAGCTCGGCTGTTTTTGAAGAAAATGACGAGGTATTGTCATAGGTCTGGCGTCGTCTGCATCATCGTCTGCGTTGTCGTCGTGCGAAAACTTGGACATTTTGGAATATCTCTGTCATTACTGAACATATTTACTTGAAACTCGGACTAGTTGTTCATTATGAAAAATGGAACTCGTACCAATTGGTGAGGTAACCCCCAAAATATTTTTGGCACAGTTACGTCCCTTTTTCCACTTAGCTTTCTGCAGCCGAGCGTTGGCGCCCGCATGCGGTGCTCTTGTTTCTCTTATTACTGCTCAAAACCTAGCTTATGGGTTGGGGTAGCTAATGAGCACCCACATTCTATCTTTAGTCTAGAAGTTAGAAAAAAAAAACATTACAAATGTGCATTGAAGGGGACACCCAAAGGGATTCATGCAGTGTTCTGCCAAGAAATTCAAAAACATGGGCCAATGGCCCGTCAGACACGAAATTGTCGGGCCATTTACAAAAAAGTGGGGCCATTCACCAAAAAAGCAGGGCCATTCACAAAAACAAAATCAATTTATACAAAGGGCGAGTATGACCTCTTGAAAGGGCCATTTATCAATCAATATTTTATTTCTGTCCGACTTTTAAATGTGGAAATACAATGTTAAACAGGTGTTGTAGACTTTGACATGAAAATCATGACCTTGCAGTCGGTACACAAAAAAGATCAAACAGAATTTTTTTCTTGGCCTTCAGCTAAATGTGTCTCATTACTATTTTTAGCCTAAGGAAATATAATTTTGGGGAACAATGAAACATGGGTTGATCAAAAAGAGACAGATCAGCCTGCGCAGCCTGATCAGAACATTCGCTGTTGGCTCTACAATTAAGTAGGAATCTGTTACCATAAACAAATTATTATAAGAGCGTTGGGTATTATCAGACCAAAGGCAATATTTACGGCCACTGACACGTGACCAGTCCACAGGTGTCAGGTGTGAAAAACGTGTTGGGTTAATTTTGAGAGGCTAAAAATATATATTGGGCTGCAGATTAATAGACTTCAAAGGAAAGCAACCGGATCAAGACATGATGACGGTTCGTTCCTCGAGAAAAAGGTGCGCCCGGCAATAATTTGGATGCGCCCACGGGCCCATGGATGTCAACTTTTCTGCGCCATACAGATTTTTTCCGCGCCAATGGCGCAAGGGCGCGGCCTTGGCAGAACACTGTTCATGTAAACTTTGTGATACTGTAAAGTGCTGTTCATACTTCAAAACAATAATTTCCTATTCATGCAAGGGACTAACATTGTTGTCCAATCATATTGGAGACAATAATGAGTTAAAAATAAATGATTGTGATGCCATGTGAATCAATGTAATCTTAGTATGGAAAGTAGAAGTAAAACAAAGATCAGGAATTGATACAATTAACTTACTCCATCCATAAAAGACACCAAAGGGAAAGAAATACAAACATTAAGCGACCAGACCATAATGGAAACCTAAACAAAGGAAGGCCATATGGACAGTTACTTTCCCACAAAATGGCCATATGGCCATCCAAAATTAAAAGACACAAGTGATACACACAGTAAGTAACAAACAACAACATAAATAAATCGCCACGGAAGAGCCGCCTTGGAACGGTCAGTGGAAGATTTCCACTGGGGGGCTTAAATCGATTTTACGTGGCCACAATCCTCGCCCTTACTTCCGTCGCGATTTAGACAAATAATTTGTTCAGTCCGCATGAAGCATCATGTCCCAATAGTTTAGCATACCATATTTATCATTGTAAGCACACTTTTAACAAGAGCACACACTTATTTTTCAAGAAGTCCAGTTCAAGATTTTGTAGTCTGCTAATTTGTAAGTGCTAAAAGGTACAACATAACACTAAGTAAAAAGGACTTGAGATTATCAAGATACTTTTTCTGCTGGAATACAAATGCACTTTGCACCAACCAAAAATGTTCAATGTGTGCATAAGGAGCTATGTTTGCTCCTGACAGTGTGTTTAATTAGAGTTTCCAGGGCTTGTCTTTAAAAATAGAATAAAATAACTAAGTGCACCTCGGGCCCCCGCCAATCGGGGCTTGAAGAAATAGATTGGGCTGCATTATGCTTCTAGGCAGAGCTGAAACCGACCGCACATAAGTACTGGTAAACCGCTTAGAGGTTCCAAGCCTGCCCAGGAAAAGTGGTGCGAGTCAGACCGCCCATGCATATAAACTCTATTGGTTTCATTGGGCAGCAGGGCTGGAGATGTCATTCCGTTACGATAACACACCTGTGCGACATTTTGCATTTTTCACATCTCCAAAATGGCCATTTTTCTGATGAAAATCCTTGATACTTTTCTTATAATATAAATACTGCAAACATAGGTTGTGAGTGCTCGTACCCACAACCTATGTCTTGGAGCAAGAATAAGAAAAATAATGTATACCCCAGTAAACCCCAGTTTTCTCACATGAAATGTCAGCCTCATTCACATGAAATGTCAGCCTGGGGAGAGGTGGGGTATAGGGGGTCTTCACTTCACGGACTCGTTCACGTGATGTCATCTCAATGTTGGGTAAAAGTCCTACAAAATTGGAAGCAACGTCTCTAAAATGACCTATACAGTGTTGACAGGTATGTTAAACCTCAAATCCAACAAATCTAAGTGCACTGAGTCCTAACTAGAGCTATCACTAAAGGTGATGAATACCCCCACAAAAACTGCCTTGATAGTACAACAGCGCCATTTTACAATTTTTTCACTTGAAAGGGGCCATAACTATGTCGAAAATTGACGAATTGTAGTGGAAATAGAACTTGACCTGCATTTTATGATGTTACATCAGTTTACCAAAAATTATTAAAATCGGTGAAGCGCTTTTTGAGTTATCGTCTGGAAACCAAGTCAACAGACTGACCGACAGACCGACCGACCGACAAGCTCACTCCTATATACCCACCCCCCCTCCCCAAATTTCATTTGTGGGGGTATAATTATGGCAAATATATGTTAATGTTTTATTTTGAAAATTTGTTTGTCTGTATATATATCTCTATATGTGTCTTCATTACAATTGAAATCTTTATTTTGAGTTTTGCTCGTGAAGGCTCGAAAAAATGACAAATTTTCCAACTTGCTTCATGAATTAAATATATAGTCATACATTTAATGTATAATGGCTACTGCTGTAAGATATAGTTTGGAAAAAGCAATTAAATGCAAAAGTAATTTTAAATTGCATGTCTTACATTTATGTATCTACATGACATAGTATTAGATTACAAGGAGAAGGGTGGGGAAAATGTTATTTTACTGTTTTGCAGCAATGAAAATTCTTCAAATACATGAAAGTTAAGTTTTCATTTTGAACTTTAGATTTTGCTTCTACTGAGTAAGAATAATTGTTTTTGAAAATAGAAAGTGACAAGAAACACTGATTTAATTCCAGTTAGACCAGTGTTGCATTAACTTTAATTGCGAAAATCTGATATTTTTAATGGGAAAACTGATCTAACTCAAACTTTGTTTAATATCTCTTTTTCTGTCACATGCCATGCAATAAAACATACTTCACTTCAAACACCTTATTTTACCTTATAGATCAGCTTTCAATAATACCCTGATGAGCTATTTATGAATTTAATAAACATAAAAAACTGTCTCCTGTAAAATTTTCAAAAACTGAGTTAGCCCAGTGTTGCGTTGAACGATCGAAATGTTCTTAAATGATTCTTGAACAGATTTTAGAACAAATAAAGAACATTTCAAGAACAATTTAATCTGTAAAAATGTTCTGAAATGTTCTTGAATTGTTTTTGGAACAGAAAAAGAACATTTTAAGAACACTTAAAACTAGAACAAATGTTCTGAAAGTGTTCTAGACTTCTTTTTAAAACAAATGAAGAATATTTTAAGAGCAATTGTTAAGAACAAATATTTTTTAACTGTTCCTGAATTATTTTAGAACAAAAAAAGAACATTTGAAGAACACTTCACTGGAATAAATGTTCTTAAAGTGTTCTTGAATTCTTTTTAGAACAAATGAAGAATATTTTATGAGCAATTAATCAGAACAAATATTCTGAAAGTGTTCTTGAATTTTTTATTTGAACAGAAGATGAGCATTTTAAGAACACTTAAGAACAAATGAAGAACATTTTATTAAGAATTAATTTGAACAAATTTTCTTTAACTGTTCTTGAATTATTTTTAAAACACAACTGGCATAAAAAAAACAACATTGATTCTATAGATGCTATATATGAAATTTGTTTAAAACTGACCTTGGCTTCTGAGGAGATATCTTTTGAAAATGTTGACATTGACAAACGGACGGACGATGGATGCAGTCTCAACGGGACCTTCACTGTTCACTCACTTTAAAACACTGACAATATACAGTCGAAGTTGGACAGTACTTCTTACAAAAATGCACAAGCTGAGCAGGCTCACAGCAAGCTCGTTGTGTCTGGGATGCTGCCAGCTCGCTGCAAACAAATTACACAGATTAATAGGATCACTAGCTGGTCACTATCTTGTTTAAAAGCATGGTCATTTCTAAGCTTTCAAAAACCTGGGAGCTTTCATCAAAACTAGCTCGCTGAGAGCTTGCAGAAATACTGAAGTAAACAGAACATGAAGGGAATTTTTGCTCCTAATTTTTGCTGCAAGTGATCTTAAAAATGATTTTGAACTCGACTGTCACATATTTTATGTCTTCCTATAACATGCAACTTTCATAGATCACCCAAAGAACGTCCAAAACTATCTTTGAATTGCATAAATCCTGTGACAAATTGCAAGTACAAATGAAACCGCCATTTTAATTCGTCTAATCACGTGTTTATAAGTCACATGACCAATAAAAAAATGAATTATTTTTATGTCAGTTTACAAAACACAGAAAATGATCGATCGTATTTTCGGTTATTTCTGGGTGTACTGCAAGGGTCATGTTTTAGCTCAAAACAATTTTTTTTCTAACGTAACAAGTCCACATATCACGACACAGTGCTCCAGCTAGGATTTTAGGGCAGAGGGGCGCTGGGTAGGGCACTTTCGCGCGCGAGGGCAAAGGCAGAGGGCATCATTTCTGTGGTCTATAATGAATAGTTATCTGTTTCATTAATAATTTTTACATGTAACTTAGAAGCTACGTTTAAACCTCTATCCTAAATAAGCTACTTCAGAGGCTTCTTCTCTTATTATTATTGTATGCTTATACAGGTCAGTCCTGTTACTACGCGCTGGTCGGGGTGCACAAATCCAGATCGTGTTATAGGCGAGGCGCGTAGTAACTTCGGAAATGACTGGACCGACTTTATTAAAAATGTTGACATGCATGGGACACACGTATTTCCATCATTTATTTTTAAAGGTCCCAAGGAATGGACACAAGAAGAAGTGTCTGTACTTTAGAATGTCCTAAAATACCTTTTTGTTGCATAAATCATTTGAAAAAATCGGCTATTATTTCCGCTTTTACCGCCAATGCAAATGCGGCCGCCATATTATGTCCGACTAACCACGTGGCTACCAGGTGTTTACAAAGAATAAAACGTGTATCCTTTAAGAACAATGAACACATTCTAAAAACCTGAAGTGGGTCAGACTGCACAGTTTCGGCTACTAAAGCCTCATCAGTAACCCTGTTATGATTTGGTAACGAAAACCAATGATAATGTGTGCTGAAATTTCATAAAAAGTTTCAAAGTGACAGTCGTTTGAGAGTCACATGTCCATTTAAAATCGAAATCTTTTTTATTTCCAATTACAGAAAACGATTTTTGAAAGCATTTGAAGGGTTTTAACTTCAAATGGAAATTAAAACAAGAAAAAATAAAAGATCGTTATTTTTTTTTACCACATGTTTTACAAGTCACATATCCATTTAAAAAACGGAATCTTTTTTACTTTCAATTACAGAAAACGATATTTGAAAGCATTTGAAGGGTTTTAACTTCGAATGAAAATCAAAACAAGAAAAAATCGTGTTTTTTTTCCGCTATTTTCGGGTGTACCGCAAGGGGCATAATTTAGCTCAGGATGATTTTTTTTTCAACACAACAGTCCACATTAACCTAATTATTATTTTTTTTTTTTGTTTTGTGTTTTCTCGAGTCAAACTGTAATTGACATAGGTATAAATATAATCTCTACAGTCTCACTCAAGGAGCCGGCTTTTTTGGCGACATCGGCTGAGTGATCTTTTCACGGAATCGCGGTTAGTTGGATGGGTGATCGCGTGCTAAGTGTCAAAGAGATAAGAGATTATACACACCATTTGGCGCATGCCTTCTCAGCGTGAACTACCTTTCTCGAATATCAAAGGTACCGACAGTAAATTGCATCCCGTATACTGACTAGCAGATCGGTCAACCGTGATAAGCTTATCTCGCGAGTACACAAAGGTAACAATGACACAGTAACAACAAATAACGGAATAATTAAAGGATTATAAGCATCTGGAAAGAAAAGACAAGCTATGCTGGTCGCAGCGTTGAGATGTCAAAAACGCTGATCGATTGGTCACTGGGATTAAGAGGACGGGTCGAGGGGCGGGCATTTAGGGCCGAGGGGCGGGCAATTAGGGCAGAGGGGCGGGCCAGAAGGGCACGAGGGGCGGGCCGCCCCTCTGAAAGTAGCTAGCTGGAGCACTGCGACATGACTCGCAGCCTATATTTTTTGTTCGTTATGTTTGTGCTTTTCAAGTTGTTCAATTAAGAATATACTGCAAAATAAACGATTAACTATAACGACAGACCTTCATTCAGCCTGGACTGAATAGGACCTTATGCCAATAGGGTTCGCCGGCACGACGTCACTTCCGCTTAGGTCCGCTGAAAACGAAGGTATTCTGCTATATGACCTTACCAAATTTGAACAAGAATTATTTTAAAACAGTCTTAAATCTCCAGCAAAAACTTTTCCTGCGCAATTGTTCCCTATATATCCTTTAATTTCTGATGATTATTATTAATAATAATAAAAAAAAACTCGGGACACATATTGTTCTAAAATGTATTCAAAAATGATAAAGTTTAGCGATAAAAAAAACTGACATATTCACCTCCACCAAATGAGAAAAATGGCGGGAAAGACAGCTATTCTTTATTTCTTTTTGCTGAAGAGTTCCATGTCAGCGATAGTGGCAAGACTGTTCAATTTTTTAGTCATATTGTTTTTCTTTTCTATTACATCGATAAAAGATTTCCAAACGATTGTCTTTTAAAAACAAAAATCTTTTTTTTTCTTCTTCATTTTAATGGTAAAAGTACATGGAATATACATGTACGAGACCTATCCACTTGGCTAGTAATTCGCCAGGGCAATAAATGTCAAAAAGAGATTTAAAAAAAAAATAATACACATTCTAGTATCAGCATGCCAGCATGAACTACCTTTCTCCGATATCAAGGGAACCGACTGTAAATTGCATTCGGTAAACTGGCTGTCAGATCGGTCAACTGTGACAATTACAGTAGTAACAATGACACATTTACAACCAACAAATCAACGGATTAATTGAGGGCATCTGTAAAGAAAAGGAGACAAGCTACCATCTTTTATTATTGTAGATCATTTCTTGCATCAAGGCCGTACGGAAATTTTAAGTTGACACCAGGGAGTTTATATTTAGTAGTATGACCCAGCTGACACTCATGGGGGTTGCATTTTCATTCAAGACTAAAGTTTTGGGACACCTGAAAAAAAAAAGCGTCAGTTATAGTCATCCTCAAAGTGCATGTAAAAAATCTAATATTCTCTCAGGCCGACATGGCGTCACTTAAATGGAATTAATTCACTTAATCAAGAAAAAGGTTTGGACATAATACATGAATTAGATATAGATGACAATTCCTGATGTGTCTGGCAAGTTATTTAATTTTATGAATGAGCCGTCGAAATTTGGTCCCGTTTTTTGGTACCGTCTTTTCCCGGACGGTACCGCCAAGTACAAAGTTAATACGAAGTTTAGCCAGCCGAATCGCGCCGATTGCGCGCGCAGTTTTAATCGTCTGCCGAAAGACATGGCAGCCCATGCGATCAAAAAGAATATTGTCTTAATCAGATATTGCGAGATCTCACTACTTTGGGAAATACGACACCAATAATCTGAAGGAACAAGTGTTTCTACAAGCGGTAAGTGAATTAAGGACAACTCGTCCCAAGACATCTCGCCCCACATTCTGTTTCAAAAGACAACTCGCCCCGCATTCAAAAGACAACTCGCCCCACATTCAAAAGACAACTCACCCCATATCAAAGACCAAAGACAACTCGCCCTACAGACGCTTGGGGTCAGGTGAGCATTTATTTACCTACTTTTAGGTTTAGCTACATTTCGGATAGGTCTAGTATTCAAAAAAGTTGTTTTAAACTTATTGACAATGTTTTAAAAAAAAAAATCCCAATCACCGACAGGTCTTAATTTTCACCAGTGTCTGTGACCAGATAATCTTTCCAAAATCAGAAAATGGGGGTCCCAAAAGAAAACAGCTCGGCATTATCAAACAACGAAATATATCTACAACTTACCAACCAGAATCAGAATTGTTTACTGGTGAAACATCCAAGGACATTCCTTCAACCTGGATCGATCCTTCAAACATTTATTATACACCCATAATGTCATCCCAAGAACTTGTCAAATACAGTCGACGCTCGTTATCTCGAACCTGACGGGACCCAATAAAAAGTTCGAGTTATCAGTAGTACGAGATAACCAAAATGTGACGTCACATGTATGTCAGAGCCAAACGTGTTCCCTAATATGCTTGGAAGGGCACATGGATGGTTAGTCTGTAGTAACAACATTTACATGGTATACTAATTGAATAGTTATTATTTGTTTCAGGATAAGTAATGGAGCTCGTCGAAGTAAGACGTCAATAAATAATTAAAACAATAGGTTTCTCACGTGTTTTGTTGTCCTTTAAATTCCTGCAAATTTGGGTTTCCAAATAATCTATAAATAGCTATGTACTAAGTCGACTGGTTTCCGCATGTGAATGCAACGCTTCTCACCATGTGTTTGAAAGTCACATGTCCATTTAAAAACGGCATCTTTTTATTTCCAATTACAGAAAACGATGTTTGAAAGCATTTGAAGGGTTTAAACTTCGAATGAAAATTAAAACAAAAAAAAATAAAAGATCGTTTCATTTCCAATATTACAGAAAACGATTTTTGAAAGCATTTGAAGGGTTTTAATTTCGACTGAAAATTAAAACAAGAAAAAATATAAGATCGTTTTTTTGGGGTTTTTTTTTGTTGTTGTTTTTTTTTCACTATTTTCGGGTGTACCGCAAGGGGCATGAATTAGCTCAGAACGATTTTCTTTTAACACAACAGTCCACATTATGACATGACACGCAATCTAGATTTTTTGTTTTGTGTTTTCTCGAGCCAAACTGTAATGGACATAGGTAAAAGTCTCACATCGGTAGAGTGATTTCTTCACGAAGATCGCGGTTAATTGGATGGGTGACCGCGTGCTAAGTGTCAAGGAGATAAGAGATTAAATACACCATTCGGCATGCCTTTCTCGAATATCAAAGGTACCGACAGTAAATTGCATCCCGTATACTGGCTAGCAGATCGGTCAACCGTGATAAGCTTATCGTGTGAATACATATAGGTAACAATGACACATTTACAACAAATAACGGATTAATTAAGGGATTATAAGTGTCTGGAAAGAAAAGACAAGCTATGCTGGTCGCAGCGTTGGAAAAGTTAATTCACATTTTGTTACTTTGATCTAGTGGGTGGGGAAACTGGAACGGATTGGAAAAAAAATTGGGAGGCATGACGCACCCGCGTTATATCCGCATTCGCGTAGTAACGATGCGAGTACTAACGGGACTGACCTGTAATTATTATTAAACATGTGCCTGGACAAACTGGAAATTAATGCATTGTTTAGCAATGGCCTATCAATGATTTTCTTTAATTGAAAGACCGGCGTCATCTTTTCTTTTTTTATTGTTTTTTTTGTTCGTCATGAATCCCGGTTCGAGATAGGCGTTAGTAAAAACAGTGAAAAATATATCTAGGGACTGAAAATAATGGGCGAGATAGCCGAAGGGTCGACTTAAAAGTAGTTCGACATATGCGAAGTTGAAATACAATAAATATATAGGGGAACTATATGGGACTTAGAAATTGGTTCGACATAAGAGATAGGGTCGAGATAGGCGAGGTCGAGATAACGAGAGTCAACTGTATAAGCAATATTATTCCAAGATTTTCACGTAAAATTTTTTTTTTACTTAACACAGCTTATCGCAGACGACTCCTGGCTATATGACGATAAGGCCACTGCACAGGAGAGGATGGAAAACAAATATTGCGTTAGAGTTTTCCCAATTGTATACGGTATTACCACGTAATCTGCCGAAAAAGTGCGAACAATACGGAAAATCAAAATCGATGAATAGAAAGTGAAACTCAGCACTTTATCCACTTTTAGAACCGAATCCATTGTTTTTAATTTGCCTCTAGAGATAAAATTTAAACAAGAGGCCCATGGGCCACTATGCTCACCAGAGCTCAGGTGGGCACTGCCAAATTGCAGCCATGTATTTTAACATGGTATCATTTTAAT